>ML058493.1:0-600000 GCA_003013855.2 Liriodendron chinense | reverse complement strand
CGGGCCCCACAAACCCTCCAAAATTCAAAACCCAATTAATGGAGCCCACATTTACGTGTCCACGCACCCATAAATTCGGATACCCCACGTGCCCGAAAAATCAGCAAAAACAGGAATTCATCTAAGGGTGTTTTGAGTCCCACGCACCCTGAAAATGGTGCCACGCACCCTTAAAAAACGACATTTTGTGATTCTCATTACGGAGGCGTTTAGACGCCCATGCACCCTGAAAATGGGTGCACGCACCCGTAAATTCCACAAATTTTCAGGAATCAAATTACAGATACGTGGAGCCCCAAGCACCCATAAATTAAGTCCCACGCACCTAAAAAATCGAGTATTTTCAGAACATGTTTCTGGGAGCGTCGGACACCCGCACATCATTAAACAGGTGCGTGGGGGTCATTTAACAGGTGCGTGCCACGTGGCAGCCCCTCATTGGCTGACTTCCGGCTTCTTCGGCTATAAATACCCCCTCTACCCATTCATTCACGACGAGTCCAAAGAGAGAGAGAGAGAGCTGCCGCCGCCGGAAACCCAAAATCCCCGCCGGAATCCTCGTCGGAATACTTTTCCGACCATCGGAATACCCTTTCCGATCGTAGATACTCCATTACAGGTCTGAATCCCACAATTGTAAGTTTGGCCATGCACCCGTAAAAGGACCCCACGCACGCAAAAGTGGCCCACGTGTCTGTAAATTCGGCCCCACGCATCCATAAAATCGACAAATCGAACAAGTACATCAGACTCTCACGCACCCAAAAAGTGGCCCACGAGTCCATTAATTCGGGTCCCACGCGTCCGTAAATTCAT
The DNA here is from genome assembly GCA_003013855.2 of Liriodendron chinense. Taxonomy (NCBI): domain Eukaryota; kingdom Viridiplantae; phylum Streptophyta; class Magnoliopsida; order Magnoliales; family Magnoliaceae; genus Liriodendron; species Liriodendron chinense. The sequence continues at coordinate 599,184 of ML058493.1, read as the reverse complement.
CAAAATCAGATTTGTAAATTTGGTCCCACTAATCCTGAATATGGACCCACGCACCCCTAAATTAATCAGAAATTTTGTACTTAATTTTTAGGTGCGTGGAGCCCCACGCACCCGTTTAATAAGTCCCACGCACCTAAAAATTCAGCCAATTGCAGAACATGTTCGCAGGTGCACAGGGCTCAATTTTAAGTGTTTTCAAGGTCCGCTTAAGCCTATCTTGGGTATTTCAAGCATTCTGGACGTAATGGAATGGTCGAACGAACGTTCCGGGAGCTCTAAACTAGTGGAATAAAGCATCTTCGAGGTTTGACCCGGTTCGACGCGATGAACGAAGTGACTTCCCGGGAAGGAGCCGCCAGTATCCAGAGCTATGCAAATATGCCATCATTTATGTTTACTGTAAAGGCATGATCCGATTTGGGTCAAAAGCTAGACAAGCAAGGCTATGGTTACCACGATAAACCATGCCAAAGAGTTTCGATTCTCTACAAACCAATTGCTCTCAACTGCCACATCACAACAGTCGATGCCCTACCCATCCAAACGGTATCCGTTGGTTGGGCTGCGCAGGTACACACAACTGTAGAATGGACTTCCGAGGTCACTTGTCCCTACATTGACAGGCGCAGGCCCAGAGTCGTCCATCTCAGTCATAAACCCTGACAGTCTCAACCCGGATCTCCGGCCAAAATATGGGATATAGACATCTGACTAACACAAAGGTTGTTCAGTATACAGTAAAACAAATACAGGTCTCTACGACCACAAACTCTAAAACCATAGTCTCTGTTGACTAGTCTTTTGCCTTTTAATCAAGGGTCATCGATCATCCGATGTAATTAAGGGCTCGTGCCAGATCACGGTCGGGAATGTACAAGATCTCAGGATCTCTGGAATAAATTTCGCCTTGCGATATCTCTTCTCTTGTGTACTTTTGTAAATGCTTGTGATTGTCTACGAATGTTCCTATTATTCAGGACCCTAGAGCAAAAAACACCACATTTCAGAAAATGTCGTTATGATCCATTTTCTAGTTCCAACACCTACGTAACCTGAGACTGCACGAGTTCAATCACTTGTGTATCATGTCCTGTGGTCCATCTTCCATTCGAAGCGGCCAATTTTTTTTAGTTTGAATCCAATCTTCGCACACATCAGCACGTTTTTAGAAAATCCAATGAAAATGGGCCCTAACATCGATCAAACAATGAACATTCAGTACAAAACACACACCCGTGGTGTGCTCTACCTGAAATTTATGACATTTAGTATATGACGACAGGTAGAATGATTTTGTGATCCATACCGCTCAAGTCAATCTACATCACTATTTCTCATGGCATGGTCTCGTGTACCGATTTGTGTATGCTTAAATTTTTTGTCAGCATGACTGTAGGTGGTGGATGTTTTTATTGATCAAGTCCATTCATCTGGCAGGGCCCACCATGGATTGGTGATCAGTTGGAAAATATGCTCAATCGAACTATCCTGAGTTTTTTATCTCTCTGATTTTTATAATACTGACCCACTGTGGTCTTTCAAAACAGATGGGCAGTTTCGATTTGTGAAGAACACAGGCAATCCGCTCCCAAGGCGGGTAGCCTTCCATGCTCCTTTTTGTATTTGCGCCATGAATGCGAGTAAGGCTAGAATAGACGGTTAGGATTAATAACGAGGAGAAAGGAAAGCTGAAGGTGCTGGCGTGAGACACCGCTTGCTTCCTTAATAGACAACAGAGATTCCATACATCAGGTGGTGTCCACCATGAGCCCATGAATCATGTTGTTCCACTTGGCAAGTGGGCCACTTTTATGAGAAAATGGAGGGTTAGAATGGTCCATATTCACCTTGTGATTGGAACAGCTTGGTTTTTGGGCCAGAGATTTTTTCATTGTGCGCCCCACCATAACCAACGTCCACCATTGAAACCTTCCTGGAGCTTACCATGATGTTTATATCCCATCAAAACCGTTGACAGAATTATTAACACTCAGATATACTGTAAGAAAAAATATCATTTGCATGCCAAACTTTGTCACCGCTAAGTGTCCAATACCCACTGTTTCTTGTGGTATGGCCCACCTAAATTCTGGATCTACATTATTCTTAGAATCCTATCCTAACCTGGTGGTCCACAACAGATGGACGGAGTGGATTTGTCACAGACATCCCTTTGGACCCTACACAGCCCCGACTACAGAGATATCTCTGTCACCGGGGTCACAGGCAATCCGCTCTCGGAAATAAAGCTAAGTGGATTGCGTACTGAGTCACTCCGCACGCTAGCATGTAGTGTAAGCTCTGTGGGGCCCACAGTGATTTACAGTATTTTATCCACTCCGTCCATCCATCTTAATAGAAAATTTTAGGTATGGTGCATAAAAATGAAGCATATCAAAATCTAAAGTGGACCACACCACAAGAAATGTGTGAACTGAATGTCTACCATTGAAAAATTATCGGAGGGACACAGAAGTTTTGGATCAAGCTAATATTTGTGTTGTCCCTTCATCCATATCCATGTGATCTTATGAACAGGTTGGATGATAAATAAACATCATTGTAGGGCCTGGGATGGTTTTAACAGTGGAAATCATTATTCCCATTGTTTCCCGTGGCATGGTCCACTTGAGATTGGGTTATGCTTAAATTTTGGGCTCAACCACTAAAATGAGTTGAAAAAACATATGGACGGAATAGATAAAGCACATACATTCTAGGTGGGCCCAAATGAGTTTACTCCGCATGATAAGAGCGTGCGGAGTTACTCCGCATGTAATCCGAATCCGATCTGGGGTCTCATTTAATTTTGTAACAATAAAATGTGGGGGAGCGGAATGCTGGTCACACAGGTACCGAGATTACATCCTTGTATGCGTGGCTTTGCGGGCCCCACCGAGAGAACGTATGAGAAATCCAGACCATCCATATGTTTTAGAATACCACTTTTAGACAGCTATTATACGAATCGGCCACCGCAGGAAGTGGAGGATCAAGATGCGTACCTGTAGGCGTCTTTCTCTTGTAATGGCTATGCTTCTCTCTCACGGTCCGCTGATTGACATGCACCTGGAACCTACATAAAATACCAAGCCAACATCGGCCATGAGAGTTTTACCAATATCTCAGGGATCAACCGAAGCTGTATGATCCATTGGAAAAAAAAAAATCAGACTTACAGAGCTGTTTGGATCTTCAATGTTAGGATACTGGAACGGATCTTGACATAGATCGATATATATGCAAATACAGTTCGTGAGTTGCTGGTGGAAGACGGTGGAGGGAAGATACGCAACCCTCTCGAACGGCTCCAACAAATGACTAGACATGCATATCTGACCGTAGATGGCCATTACAGTTAAAGAGACCGTGGTTATCGACGGTGTGAGATGGGAGATACGGCTGTCATAGCTGGAGATGTGGTGTTGAGAGAGGATCGTACGGTGATCTCATCTCATTGCTGCTATGGATGGGAGGGGTGGTTTACTCCAGGCGCGGATTTCTTGCAAAAGCCTTGCGCAGGAATTTCCTGCGCTGGGAACACGGTGGGGCCCATAGTGACTTGTTTTTATAAATCCACCCCATCCATCCATTTTGGGAGCTCATTTTAGGACATGAAAACAAAAATGAACCGGATCCAAGACTCAAGTGGGCCTCATTAAAGGAAAAGGTGGGTAAGTAAATTACTACCGTTGAAACCTCCCAGGGGTCCACAGTGATGTTTATATGACATCCATATCGTTCATAATGTCACTACTACTGGGATGAACTGGAAAGACAAGTATTATCCTGATTCGAATTCCTGTGGCTCCACAAATATTTCAACTGTGGACGTTCAGATCTCACGTTTTCAGCCCACTTGAGTATTGGATCCTGTTCATTTTTGTTTTCATATCCTAAAATGAGCTCCCAAAACGGATGGACGGTGTGGATTTATAAAAAAAACATCACTGTTAGCCCACCTTGGTTCCCAATGCAGGAAATTCTGCGCAAGGCTTCCGCAGGAAATCCGCTGCCCGTATACTCCTGCAAGGGATTCAAATCCCATTCAGTAACGCCCTGCGGTATTGCTGCGTAGGGTGTTGAGCTCTTAACTATGCATATTCTAACCCCAATTCATCACTCATTATGCTTGTTTTTATGGTTTATAGACTAAACTAATGCATGGATTTGTGATTGTAGGGATGAGAGAGGCGAAGCATCAATTGAAGACTTAAAGATGCTAGTTAGAAGCAAAGAAGATCAAAGGGGCTAAGCGTCAAAGAATGAAAGAAAGAAGTCAGAGAAAAGAAGAAAGAAAGCAGAAGAAGGTGCCCACGACCGGTCGTCCAAGGTCAAGGACTGGTCGTCCGACCGGTCCGAACACTCAACAGAGGGAGCCCTGTGGCCACAGCTCTCTGGACTATCTAAGACCGGTCATCCACTGCTGCGACCGGTTGTGCGACCGGTCCTTGAATTAATTTCCTGGGGTGAAAAATCCCAGAACTCTCTGGACACTTTTTACGTTTTTGAGACCGGTCGTCTTACCGGTCGTCCAGTAGCTCAGACCGGTCATGCGACCGGTAGTCTGAGTAATGAGGCGTGTTCTACAAGTCCCAAAATTCTCTACGCACTGCGTACTCTTACGCAATTTCTAGAAGATTCCGATGCTGTGGAGCCTCCCCACTATAAAAAGACACCTAGGGATCGTTCCTAGGGTATCTTAGAAGAGTTTGAGCAAGGTGGGAGGCGGCGGAAGTGGATTTCGGAGTTCCACAACTCCTTCTAGTTTGTTTACTGTTTTATATTTTTCTTAGTTGTTTCATGTTTCCTTGGTCATGAACGGCTAAACCTCTTAGCTAGGGCTAAGAGGTGAAGCTTGTAGTGAATCTAAGATGTTTTCAATTCGTTTAAGTTGGTTTTAAAGTTGGATTGCATGTTTATGAACAATGGTTTGAAGTTAATACAAGTTCCAAGTAGTTTTTCTTAGTCTTATGATGACTCATGGATGCTTGGGAGAATTGCTTGAGTTCTTAATGGTTGTGTGCTAGTCTAGACCTGTATGATCCGGGAATTGGAGTACGCTCTAGTACTATGATCTTCATGTGGGAACTTCCTACCAAAGTTCTACTTTTTCTGAAAATCTGTGGTATGTGGGACTGTGCATGTGATTTGAATCAAGTTCAAATCATGAGCTAGCTTTGTCTCGTGACAGGACTTAATGATGGTTATGATTGTGAACTTAGTCTATTAGAATTGGGACTGACCTATGCAATTGAGTATGCTCGTCCTAGCTTGCATTGAGTGAATCATGTACATTGGTTTTACATAAGGCAGATTATTGGTATTAACAGCTCTATCATCCGATTAGATTGATCTTAATTTCGATTCTAGTTGAGAAAGTGAGAAACCACAGTGAATTGAGCATCATGGATTGCTACAAGTGGATCCTTGAACCCCTAGTGCCTTTTTATAATTGTTTACTTCAGTTTAAGTTCAAAGTTGTTACTTACATCAATCTTTTACAAATCTGGTTGTTAGCTTCTCAATAGAAACTATTAGATGTGTTTGTGAATTCCTACATAAGTCCCTGTGGATCGACCTCAGTCTTACCGAGTTTATTACTACATCGCAACCCTACACTTGGGGAAGCGAACAAGTTTTTGGCGCCGTAACCAGGGACTTTAACCGTTTTTTTTACAAATTTCTGAAAATAGTATCTATTTAGGATTTTTAGGATTTTAGGACTAACTTAGTTTATTTTGTTTGATTTGTTTTCTTTTTCAGGGATTTCTAGGAAGTTGAAGAAGACATAAGGATCTCAAGTGCCCGAATCAGGTTCTATCTTTCTAAACCTTACTCTTCTCATTCTCCTATTCATTCCTATCATATTCATCTCTTATAGAGTGGGTGGAGACTCCTTTTGAATCTCTGAAAGGTTGGCCTTGTGCCACCTGGATTCCTATTGGTCGGCTCTGCCGTCTTGGATCACCTTGTGCTTAGAGATTTCTCTTCTCATCTCTACTCCTCTTTCTTCTTTTTCTGCACTTTTCTCAAAAGATTCAAAGAGTGGGTGGGGAGTTCTCTGAACCCCTATTGACCAGGAGAAATCGGTCTCTATCCTTGCTTCTGGCCTAGCCATTGCAAGACACCTTGTGCTTTGGTCTTAGAGAAGAGTAAAGAAAGGAGGGAAGAATTCTTTTTCCTTTTTGTTTCGGTCTTTTAGGATTTTGCATGCCACATTGGGCTCGGGATTCCAATAATCGACTTGTAAGTGAATGGGGAATAGTAGAAGGAATAGACAGAGAACCACGTGCTAGGAGACATCTAACTTCTCCAATTTTGTTTGAAAATATGGCTGCAAATCAATCTAATCCTATGGCCAATCCAAATCTGGGCCAAAACCAAACTGAAACGGGAGAGAGTGTGGTTGAGAATGTTCCCCAACCAAGAACATTATGTGATTACTTGCAACCAGTAAGAGCGAGCACTCCCTCATGCATAATCTTTCCACAAAATGCAGGAAATGTCGATTTAAAACCGGGAGTAATCCAACTCCTCCCAAAATTCTATGGATTAGACAGTGAAAGTGCCTATCAACACCTTAAGGAGTTTGATGAGGTAATAACCTACCATGCACTTTGCGAATGTTACTGATGATGTGGTAAGACTTAAATTATTTCCTTTTACTCTTAAAGATAAAGCTAAGGGTTGGCTTCATGCATTAAGGCCAAGATCAATTGGTGCATGGACTGATATGCATAGGGAATTCATTAAAAAATTCGTCCCTACTCACAAAACGAACATGTTGAGGCGCCTTATCATGAACTTTGCTCAAAAGGAAGATGAAACCTTCTTTCAATGTTGGGAGAAGTTTAAGGACTTGTTAAATGCATGCCCACATCATGGCTATGAAATTTGGTGGGTTATAAGCTTTTTCTATGACGGACTGACTTCACCCATGCGCCAATTTGTAGAGATGATGTATAATGGGGAGTTCATGAACAAGGAAGCTGATGAAGCATGGGACTATTTGGAGGAAGTGGCTGAGAATGCACAGCCTTGGGATACATCTAAACCAGCAAATTCCAAGACTGGCCAACAAAAAGAAAAAGGAGGAATTTATGTCTTATCAGAAGAGGATAGCATAAGTGCAAGGGTGGCCAGTCTCACAAGAAAAGTTGAGGCCATGAAATTAAGGAAAGGAGAGACGATCAACTCTAATGACGTTGAAACTGTTTGTGGAATTTGTGCCGGAAATCAACATGCAACACAAGATTGTCCCACAATTTCAGCAGTCCAAGACATCTTACAAGAACAATCAAATGCCATAAACAGTTATCAACGGTAATTTGGTGCTCCAAACTTAAACATGTTTAATGCTAATTGGAAGAACCATCCCAACATCAGTTGGAGGAATGGACCCACTACGAATGTAACCAATATCCCTCAAGCTCAACCTATACTAGGTCCATCTTCTAGTCATTACACCAAAAGTTACGCTAGAGGAGATGTTGGGTGCATTTGTATTAGTTCAAGCTGAGTATAACAAGACTAATTCTCTGAAAATAGATGGGTTTATGCAAGAGCAATTGAAATTCAATCAAAATTCAACTCAAGCCATCAATGAATTGAAAACCTCAATGGTTAGAGTTGAATCTCATCTTAATGTTAGGGAGAAAGGCACACTTCCTGCCCAACCTCTTCCTAACCCAAGAACCCAATTTGAGATACAAGACTCAGGCTCATCCTCCCAACACACGGAGCATGTTCAAGCTATCACCACTTTGAGAAGTGGGAAAATAGTTGATAAATCTAATCCGGTGAAGGCCCTAAAGCCTAAGGTTCCAAAAAATTCAAAGGGGATGATAGCTTAAACAACACTCCACAAGAGAAAGAACCGGAAAGGCAATACAAGCCGATTGCCCCGTTTCCCCAAAGGTTGATTTCACCCAAACCTTTAGACAAAAATCTGGAAATATTAGAGGTTTTCAAGCAGGTGAAGATCAACATCCCGTTGTTGGATGCCATAAAACAAATATCATCTTATGCCAAATTTCTAAAGGAATTGTGTACAGTCAAAAGGAAACACAATGTTTACAACAAAGTACTTTTGACTGAGAATTTGAGCGCTATCATCAAACAAGAGGTGCCCCAAAAATACAAAGATCCGGGTAGTCCAACCATCTCATGCATTATAGGAGACTACCGGATTAAACAAGCTTTACTCGATTTGGGGGTAAATGTGAACCTCATTCCATACTCAGTTTATGAACAACTTAGGTTAGGTGAATTGAAACCCACCAAAACCACGCTCCAACTTGCTGATAGATCCATTCGTATACCGAAAGGAATGATTGAGGATGTTTTAGTCCAAGTTGATAAATTCTACTACCCAGTAGACTTTATTGTCTTAGATACACATCCCGTGATAGATACCTGTGCTCAAATTCCCGTCATACTTGGCCGCCCTTTTCTAGCTACTTCCAATGCAATTATCAATTGTAGAAACGGGCTTGTACAAATGTCCTTTGGAAATATGACTCTTGAGCTTAATATATTTGATTTCTGTAAACAACCATGGGAGGTTGATGAGGAGATCCACGAGATAAACTTGATTGAATCATTCATGGAGGAAACTTTTCCCTCAACATTATATTCCAACCCTTTGGAGGCATGTGTGGCCCACTCTCATGAGATAAATGATGACACAATAGGAGAGATGGATGCCATTTTAGATGCGATGCTGGTGCTTGATAACAAAAGATGGATGGCCCTATTTGAGCCTTTGCCCGTAAACGAGAACAAAGCCCTCCCATCCAATATTAAGGCACCAACACTCGACCTAAAACCATTACCAAGTGAGCTGAAATATGTCTATTTAGGTCGAGATGAGACATATCCGGTGGTGATTTCTTTCCACTTGGATGAGGAACAAGAGAGTAGACTAATGGCCACTCTATTAGAGCACAAGAGTGCCATTGGGTGGTCGATTGCAGATCTTAAAGGCATAGACCCACTGATTTGTACTCATCACATACACCTTGAGGAGAATGCAAAAACATCTAGGCAACCACAAAGACGACTCAATCCAAACATGAAGGAACTGGTTAAGGCCAAAGTAGTAAAACTATTGGATGTGGGTATTATCTACCCAATATCCGATAGTCGATGGGTGAGCCCAACTCAAGTGGTGCCTAAGAAATCCGGAATAACCATCGTAGCCAATGCTAATAATGAACTCATGCCAACCAGAGTCACCACCGGTTGGAGAATGTGCATTGACTACAGGAAGCTAAACACTGTCACAAGGAAAGACCACTTCCCCCTACCATTTGTTGATCAAATTTTAGAAAGGTTGGCGGGTCATTCCCATTTTTGCTTCCTTGACGGCTATTCAGGGTACAACCAAATAGAGATCGCCCGTGAAGACCAAGAAAAGACTACATTCACATGTCCATTCGGCACTTTCGTCTATCGACGGATGCCGTTTGGACTATGTAATGCCCCTGCCACCTTTCAGCGTTGTATGATGAGTATATTTTCTGATATGGTGGGGACAATTTTCAAAGTCTTCATGGATGACTTCTCAGTATTTGGTTATAGCTTTGATGAATGCCTTGAGCACTTAAAATCTGTGCTGAAAAGATGTGAAGAGAAGAACCTTGTGCTGAATTGGGAGAAGTATCACTTTATGGTTCAAAAGGGAATTGTACTTGGTCACATCATTTCACAAAATGTTATCGAGGTGGACAAAGTGAAAATCGATCTAATTTCTAACCTTCTGCCACTCAAGAGCATACGCGATGTGCGGTCCTTTTTGGGACACGCAGGATTTTATAGACGGTTCATAAAGGACTTCAGTTCACTCTCTCGTCCTTTATGTAACCTACTTCAAAAGGAGAATTCCTTCGAGTGGAATCAAGATTGTCAAAATGCCTTTATCACACTTAAAGGTATGTTGACATGTGCTCCCATAATGCAACCACCTGATTGGAGCCTTCCTTTTGAAATTATGTGCGACTCCAGCGACTATGCTATTGGAGCCATACTAGGCCAACGAAAAGAGAAGAAGCTATGTGTTATCTACTATGCAAGTAGAACCTTAAACTTAGCCCAAGCAAACTACACTACTACAGAAAAAGAACTTTTAGCCGTAGTTTTGCCTTGGACAAGTTTAGGTCTTACTTGATTGGATCCAAGATTATCATATTCACTGACCATGCCACGCTTAAGTATCTTCTCTCTAAAAAGGATGCTAAACCACTGTTGTTATGATGGATCCTTCTACTCCAGGAATTTGATATAGAGATACGTGATAAGAAAGGAGTAGAAAATGTAGTGGCTGACCATCTCTCTCGACTTGTCCTCACTGATTCACCTGAAATGACCACGATCAATGACATGTTCCCTGATGAACAACTTTTTGTTGTTTTCCAGTTGCCATGGTATGCGGACATTGCTAACTATCTTGCTACAGGTACGATTCCTACACATTGGAAAAAGCAAGATAAGGATAAATTCTTCACTGAGGTGCGAAAATTCCTTTAGGACGACCTATACTTATTCAAGTATTGTCCCGATCAAATCCTAAGGAGATGTGTGCCAGATGATGAACAACAAAGTATCATCTCCTTCTGTCATTCTCAGGCATGTGATGGCCACTTTTCGGCTAAAAAGACCATAGCAAAAATTCTGCAATGTGGGTTTTATTGGCCCACTATGTTCAAAGACACACATGAGTTTTGTAAAACATGTGCACCTTGTCAGAAATTGGGAGGAATCTCCAGTAAAAATATGATGCCACTCAATTCCATCTTAATAATCAAAATTTTTTATGTTGGGGCATCGATTTCATGGGTCCATTCCCATCTTCTTTTGGAAACGCATACATCTTACTTTCCGTTGACTATGTATCCAAATGGGTCGAGGCCATCCCTTGCCGGAATAATGACCCTAAAACGGTCATTCGCTTCTTAAAAGAGAATATTCTTTCCTGGTAATTGGTACACCTCGAGTCATCATAAGTGATGGAGGGTCTCACTTTTGTAATCGCCCTTTTGAAACTTTAATGAAGAAATATGGCGTAACACACAAAGTGAGCACCCTCTATCACCCAAAAACTAGTGGACAAGCTGAAATATCCAATAGGGAGATTAAACACATTTTGGAGAAAACGGTGAACCCCGATCGCAAGGATTGGTCGCTTCGACTTACTGATGCGCTTTGGGCCTACCGTACTGCTTTTAAGACCCCTATTGGAATGTCTCCCTATAGACTTGTCTATGGGAAGGCGTGTCACTTGCCTGTGGAGTTGGACATAGGGCATATTGGGTAATTAAGAAGATGAATTTTGATTCTGACAAGGCGAGCTCGTTGCGCAAATTATAATTGAATGAACTTGCAGAAATCCGGAACGAAGCATACGAGAATGCGAGAATTTACAAGGATAAGACGAAGATATTCCATGATAAGAACATTCTTCGTAAGACATTCACGATCAATCAAAAAGTCCTTTTGTATAATTCTCGCCTCCATTTATTTTTGGGAAAATTGAGATCGTGATGGACCGGTCCCTACATTGTGAAAACTGTCTACCCATATGGGACCGTCGAGTTGTTAAATCCAAGGAACGGCAACATCTTTAAGGCAAATGGTCAGCGACTAAAGCCGTTCTTTGAGAAGTTTCCTTCAGAAGGTATGTCCATACCTTTGACTGATCCTGTGTATCAGGATGATTGATCTCCTAGTCTGATGGAGGTATAGAGTAGTTAGGATTAGGATTTGGTTGCTTTTGTTTATTTTTCATAGGTTTGTTAGGAGGAAGAATTCCACTTTTCGCTCTCTCAGGTATTATTATTCCTCACTCCCTTTTATTTTAGAATTGCTCTTATGATTTGCTCATTGAACATCTTTTACATTGAGGACAATGCAAGAATTGGTTGGGGGTGTAGGACCACTTGGATGAATCCAGCGTTTTGTAATATTTCGAGCAATTATGTAGAAATTTTTTGATTTTTCTAAAGTTCAAAACTCTTTTGGAAAACTTTGTTTCTATGCGTTCGAGATGATATGAGCATAAGAAGAGGAGATATGAAGTGTATGATGTTGAAAGTCTTGAACATCTCTTAACATAATGGTTTTATATGTGAATTCCCCTATTTTTGTGATTGATAGAGAACTTGTACACCTTTACACCTAGTTCACATTACACGATTTTCATGAGTTGAAACGATTATGTGATTTGTGGATTAGCTAGACTTTGATTTAAAGTGTTGAGAAACCAAGCCGGGGTACTTTGTCCATCCTTATCCATGAGAAAATAACGAAAGATATGGATTTCTAAAAATCCTATCTAATTTAAAAAGGAAAAGGAAAAGGAAGGATGAAATTGGGAATGGTGGAAAAATGGTGGAAAATTTCGATTAGGCTACCTATTACCAACCGGGGGATGGTCTACCCGTAACCAGAGCCGGAAATGGGACGTAGTGTGAGAGTCGTCGGAAGGACGGTAAGACAAATTTCTGTCATTGACTTGTTGTTGCTCTATATATCTTGAGATCTATAGTCTAGTTGATCTGTGAAGAAGATAATCCTGGAAACTCATGAGATGAACCTTCACAATGCACACTATGTTGAATTTGTTCAAGTTCTTCTATTTGTCAAACAATCAGTGGGAATTTCATATGAATATTTACTATGTTTTGAGAGTTTACATTTCAACCTCTATCACCTAATTTCTCTAACTCTTACACTCGTGTAGCTTGGGATGTATAGAAGAGTGGTTTCTAAAGGAGAGTTGGGTTTGGAGAAGGAAATTGGTTCATGCATGTTTTGCTCGGGACTAGCAAAATGCTGGTTGGGGGGTGTGTTGAGCTCTTAATTGTGCATATTCTAACCCCAATTCATCACTCATTATGCTTGTTTTTATGGTTTATAGACTAAACTAATGCATGGATTTGTGATTGTAGGGATGAGAGAGGGGAAGCATTAATTGAAGACTTAAAGATACTAGTTAGAAGCAAAGAAGATCAAAGGGGCTAAGCGTCAAAGAATGAAAGAAAGAAGTCAGAGAAAAGAAGAAAGAAAGCAAAAGAAGGTACCCACGACTGGTCGTCCAAGGTCGAGGACCGGTCGTCCGACTGGTCTGATCACTCAACAGAGGGAGCCTTGCGGCCACAGCTCTCTGGACTATCTAAGACCGGTCGTGCAACCGGTCGTCCACTGCTACGACTGGTCCTTGAATTAATTTCCTGGAGTGAAAAATCTCAAAACTCTCTGGACACTTTTTGCATTTTTGAGACTGGTCGTCCGATCAGTCGTCCAGTAGCTCAGACCGGTCGTGCGACAGGTCGTCTGCGTAATGAGGCGTGTTCTACAAGTCTCGAAATTCTCTGCGCACTGCGTACTCTTACGCAATTTCTGGAAGATTCTTATGCTGCGGAGCCTCCCCACTATAAAAGGACACCTAGGGATCGTTCCTAGGGTATCTTAGAAGAGTTTGAGCAAGGTGGGAAGCGGCGGAAGTGGATTTCGGAGTTCCACAACTCCTAGTTTGTTTACTGTTTTATGTTTTTCATAGTTGTTTCATGTTTCCTTGGATCATGAACGGCTAAACCTCTTAGCTAGGGCTAAGAGGTGAAGCTTGTAGTGAATCTAAGATGTTTTCAATTCGTTTAAGTTGGTTTTAAAGTTGGATTGCATGTTTATGAACAATAGTTTAAAGTTAATACAAGTTCCAAGCAGTTTTTCTTAGTCTTATGATGACTCATGGATGTTTGGGAGAATTGCTTGAGTTCTTAATGGTTGTGTGCTAGTCTAGGCCTGTATGATCCGAGGAATTGGAGTACGCTCTAGTACTATGATCTTCATGTAGGAACTTCCTACCAAAGTTCTACTTTTTTTCTGAAAATCTGTGGTATGTGGGACCGTGCATGTGATTTGAATCAAGTTCAAATCATGAGCTAGCTTTATCTCGTGACAGGACTTAATGATGGTTATGATTGTGAACTTAGTCTATTGGAATTGGGACTGACCTATGCAATTGAGCATGCTCGTCCTAGCTTGCATTGAGTGAATCATGTACATTGGTTTTACATAAGGCAGATTATTGGTTTTAACAGCTCTATCATTTGATTAGATAGATCTTAATTTCGATTTTAGTTGAGAAAGTGAGAAACCACAGCGAATTGAGCATCAAGGATTGCTACAAGTGGATCCTTGAACCCCTAGTGCCTTTTTATAATTGTTTACTTCAGTATAAGTTCAAAGTTGTTACTTACATCAATCTCCTACAAATCTGGTTGTTAGCTTCTCAATAGAAACTATTAGATGTGTTTTTGAATTCCTACATAAGTTCCTGTGGATCGACCTCAGTCTTACCGAGTTTATTACTACATCGCAACCCTATACTTGGGGAAGCGAACAAGTTTTTGACGCCGTTGCCGGGGACTTTGAAGGTTTTTTTTTACAAATTTCTGAAAATAGTATCTATTTAGGATTTTTAGGGTTTTAGGACTAACTTATTTTATTTTGTTTGATTCGTTTTCTTTTTCAGGGATTTCTAGGAAGTTGAAGAAGACATAAGGATCTCAAGTGCCCGAATCAAGTTCTATCTTTTTAAACCTTACTCTTCTCATTCTCTTATTCATTCCTATCATATTCATCTCTTGTAGAGTGGGTGGAGACTCCTTTTGAATCTCTGAAAGGTTGGCCTTGTGCCACCTGGATTCCTATTGGTCGGCTCTGCCGTCTTGGATCACCTTGTGCTCAGAGATTTCTCTTCTCATCTATACTCCTCTTTCTTCTTTTTCTGCACTTTTCTCAAAAGATTCAAAGAGTGGGTGGGGAGTTCTCTGAACCCCTATTGACCAAGAGAAATCGGTCTCTATCCTTGCTTCTGGCCTAGCCATTGCAAGACACCTTGTGATTCGGTCTTAGAGAAGAGTAAAGAAAGGAAGGAAGAATTCTTTTTCCTTTTTATTTCAGTTTTTAGGATTTTGCATACCACATTGGGTTCGGGATTCCAATAATCGACTTGTAAGTGAAGGGGGAATAGTAGAAGGAATATACAGAGAACCACATGCTAGGAGACATCTAACTTCTTTAATTTTGTTTGAAAATATGGCTGCAAATCAACCTAATCCGATGGCCAATCCAAATCTGGGCCAAAACCAAACCGAAACGGGAGAGAGTGTGGTTGATAATGTTCCCCGACCAAGAACATTACGTGATTACTTGCAACCAGCAAGAGCGAGCACTCCCTCATGCATAATCTTTCCACAAAATGCAGGAAATGTCAATTTGAAACCGGGAGTAATCCAACTCCTCCCAAAATTCCATGGATTAGACAATAAAAGTGCCTATCAATACCTTAAAGAGTTTGATGAGGTAATAACCACCATGCACTTTGTGAATGTTACTGACGATGTGGTAAGACTTAAATTATTTCCTTTTACTCTTAAAGATAAAGCTAAGGGTTGGCTTCATGCATTAAGGCCAAGATCAATTGGTGCATGGACTGATGTGCATAGGGAATTCATTAAAAAATTCTTCCCTACTCACAAAACGAACATGTTGTGGTGCCTTATCATGAACTTTGCTCAAAAGGAAGATGAAACCTTCTTACAATGTTGGGAGAGGTTTAAGGACTTGTTAAATGATGCCCACATCATGGCTATGAAATTTGGCGAGTTATAAGCTTTTTCTATGACGGAAACAAAGCAAAAAGCACGCAAAACAAGCGTCATCCGTCGATCGTTGTTGGGCAACCGACCCGAGCTTTCGGGTGATCAGTCGGTCGATTGACATAGCTTGGTCGGGTGACCGAAAAGCTCCAAAAGTGGCTAGAGATCAAACTAGGGTTTTCTGGGGTAATTTTAGGCGACCGACAAGATCAGTCGGTTGACCTAAAAGACCCAAAATAATCCAGATAGCAATCTAGATTTTCTGACTCCATTTTGATCCATTGACTCGATCGGTCGATCGACCAAACTATGTTGATTCCAATTGTCTCCTTTTAGGCTCATTTCTCCGGTCCATCTAAGCCTATGAATGTGTTCGCAACCTGTTCTACACGAGTCCCCTCTACTTCAAAAGAACTCATCCTCAAGTTATTTTCAGGGTTCGGTTCGGGATACTCGAACAGGTCTGCCATGTTAAATGTACGTGAAATCTCCATGTCGTCTGAAAGATCAACAGCGTATGTATTGTCATTGATCATGTAGAGGATAAGCACGAATCAAATTTTCTTGTTCTTCAGCTAATCATACATCTGGTCAGAAATCTCTCCTTGCGAAGATGATCCATAACATTGTCATCCACTTTAAACACTTTCGACCGTCAATGCTTGTCAGCTAGGTCCTTGTATTTATCATTAGAAGCGTGTAGCTTGGCTTGAACATTTGCATGAATGCCCATGATCCGATCCTCCATATGCTCTGCAGCCACGCTCACACCCGAGAGCTTGGGCAATGGAACTAAATCGAACATATGTCTAGGCACTCGTACATACATGATCTCAAACAGAGATTTTCCACTTGAATGGTTCAACGCGTTGTTGAACGGACATTTTGCTTGAGCCAATGCTAAGTCCCACTGCTTCGATCTATCACGATAGATGCACTGAATAACATTCTCAACAGTACAGTTCACAACTTCAATTTGTCCATCTGTCTGCGGGTGGTAGGTACTGCTAAACTAAAGCTGGATGTCGAATCGCATCCACAAAATTCTTCAAAAGTGATTGAGGAACTTCGTATCATGATCGAATGTGATGGACTTAGGAACATGGTGTAGTCGCACAACCTCTTGAAAGGACAAATTTACAACGTGTGTCGCGTCGAGAGTCTTCTTGCCTAGGATGAAGTGTGCCATCTTCAAAAATCTGTTCACCACCACAAACACAGAATCCATGCTACGCTGGGTCCACGGAAGACCAAGCATGAAATCCATGGATAACTCCTCCCAATGGTCGTCAGGTACGAGCAAAGGAGTGTAGAGTCTCATGTTATGAGATTGTCCATTGAAAGACTGGCACGTGTGGCATCACTGCACCGCCTTTCCAACGTCTCACTTTAACTACAGCCAATAATATCGCTCCTCCATAAGATAGACAGTCTTGTAGCTTGGTGACCGTCGAGGCTACCACCATGCAGCTCTTGGATGACGCACTCTCTCAAAAAACTCCTTAGGATGCACAACTGATATTTCTTTAAAGAGAAAACCATTCTGCACATGTGGGTCGCTAGGATGACCCTCTTGACATCTAGACCATGCCTTGTTGAAGTCCTTATCTTTAACGTATAACTCTTTAAGGCATTAAAACCCAACTACCTCATTCTTTATTGTGATCAGTAATTATGCACGACGACTAAGCGCATCAACCTCCTTATTCTGCTGCCCTGCCTTATGCTTCAAAAAAAATGTGAGTTCCTGCAAAAATGAGATCCATCTAATATATACACGTTAATGTTAGTTCGATTATTGATAAATTTCAGGGCTTAATGGTCAGTGTAGAGAATAAACTCCTTCTAAATCCAAAAGTGACGCCAATGTGCGGCACTTGAACCACTGCGTATAGCTCAAGCTCATATGTTGACCACTTCTTTCGTACATCACTGAGCTTCTCGTTGTAGAAGGCTGCCAGCCTGCCTTCTTGTGACAATACTCCCCCAATTTTGACATACCAGGCATCGCACTCTATCTCAAACAACTTATCGAAGCTGGAAAGCACGAGAACTGGAGTGGTGGATAATCGGTGTTTAATTTTTACAAATATTTTTTTAGCTTCGTCAGTCTACTGGAATGGACTCTTCTTCATACAGTCTGTTATTAGTGCCACAATAGTGCCAAAATTTCGCATGAATCGATGAAAAAATGTCACCAATCCTTGAAAACTCCTCATTTCATGGATGTTCATTAGAATCAGCCATTCCTTGATCACTCATACCTTCTCATCATCCATCAAATGCCTGTGGAGGTCACTACGAAGCCCAAAAACAACATGTTATCCATCAAGAAGCTGCACTTCTTCAGGTTGAGGTATAACTTATTTTTTGCGAGGACTTGCAACATCTGCCTGATATGTCCCATGTGGTTTGCTTCATTCTGACTGTAGATCAAAATATCATCAAAGCAAACTACAAAAAACCGCCCAATAAACAGTTTTAGAACTTGGTTCATCAACTGCATAAATGTGCTTGGCGTGTTCGAAAGACTGAAGGGCATAACCAACCATTCATACAACCCTTGGTCTTAAAGGCCGTCTGATCTATTCGTTACCTGGCTATATTCATATCTACTGGTAACTGCTTCACCAGTCCAATTTGGAAAACAATTTAACACCCTTAAGCATATCCAGCATGTCGTCCAACCACAGTATCAGAAAAGCGATATTTGATGGTGATTTTGTTAATTGCTCAGCTGTCGACACATATGCACCAACTCCTATCTTTCCTAGGAGTTAACAACGTCGGAACTACACATGTATCATGCTTTCTTGGACTAGACTCTTACGAATCAATTCCTCCACTTGTCCTTGAAGAATCTCGTACTCCTTCAGACTCATCCGATAGTGAGGACGATTAGGCAAACTAGCCCCTGGGAAAGGGTCTATGTGGTGTTGGATGTCCCACATAGGGAGTAATCCATCAAGAAGGTCTTCGAGCCATATATATCTTTGAATGAATTCAGCAACGGTTTCAATTTTGTCGATATGTTTGTGGGCTCGATGGCTTCGCCCTTCACTACTAAGTGTACACTTCTCCAGTTTCCTTGGACTCCTTCACCAAGTCCCGAGTGGTCAGGAGAAAACACCCCTTCACTTTAGAAGCTTTGGGGTGTGCTTCTGATCCCATAGGGGCAAGGATCATTTTACGACCGTCTTTAACAAAAATATAGACATTGTCTCGTTCTCGGTGGGTCATATCATGGTCCGACTACCATGACCAACCAAGAAACATGTGGCAAACCTCCATGTCGACCATGTCATAAATCACTTGATCTCTATAGTATTTACTAATTGAAAAAGAGATGCTGCACTGCTTGGTTACCTTAGTTTCGTGCACTTTCTTGATCCATCCGATCGAGTATGAGATGGTGTTTCTCTGTCTTTAAGTACAATTTATCCACCATAACACTTGAGACAATGTTCTCTTTACTATCGTTGTCTATGATCACATCACAGACATTGATGTTCACGGTGTACCATATGCTGAATATGTTGTGCGGTTGCGGGTGTACCTCTTTCCTTGGAGTGTAAATGAGTTTTCTCACGACCAACGACTTGCCATGAGCTTTTGCCACCCGATTCCCTTAATCTACTTCTTCGTCGGCAACTTGTTCCGTTTTAACAAATTTCGGATCCTCTTCCACATCTTCAGTGCCCCCTTCATTGATGGCTAAGTGGTTTGAGGGAAGTTGAGGACATGCGTCGAAGAAGTGGCCTGGTTGGCACATCGAAAACAATGGTCCGACCTCGGCTGATCATATGGATTCAGGATCCTATTCGGGCCCCAGGTCATTATTACTGTGTGTTGGGGTCTTGATGGGTTGCTCCCCGTTTCATAGTTTGTGACCGCAGGGGGTTGAATATGCCCTCCTACCGGTTCCCTCCCGTTAGCCAATGAAGTGTTCTGTGAAGGACAGTTGTGGGAGCCCGCGTCCTAAGGTAAGTTCGAAAATTGAACCTCTCAAGCTGAGTTTTAACCCCGGTAGCCAACTTGACTACTTCATCAATCATCTAGACCAGATGCATTTGAACATAATCCTAGATTAGTAATCGCAACCCACTAATGAAATGAGTGACCTACTGTGACTTAGTTTCTGCTAAGTTGTTCCATGCCACTAAACATTGGAATTCTTCAGTGTAATGTCACACTGGCCAACCCCATTGATGAAAACTCTGGTATTGTTACAAGAATACTTGATCATAGTTGTTAAGGAGGAATCGTGTGCGTAATAGACGCTTCATTTGTGGCCATGAACGGACGGCCACCTTTAACTATCGAGTTCCCACGAGTTGTAATTGATCCTACCATGCTGAAGCACTGCATGCCTTTAAACTTGTAGGCGATGAGCTTCACCTTCTTCTCTTTCGGTACTTCTATGTAGTAAAAAAATGCTCAACTTCTACCAGTCAATCAAAGAATTCTTCAATATGTAATTGGTCGTTGAAACTCGAGAGGTCAGCCTTGATCCTGAAATTCTGGTCTACCCGATCATCTCCATGTATTAGCTGATAGAGGATCATATTTCCAACTTCTTCGTCATTAGAACTTGCTTCGTCAGGTGTAGGCCTACGATTCACCGTTGGAAGCACTCTGCGAACTGTGTGATTGCATGGCTTAGCAATCACTAGAGGTTAATTGTCACCCTGAGCATGAGGTTGTACAACTACCTCTACAATATGGTTGAGGGTTGCCTGCAACCCTTGCATGGCTAACCGACTCTTCCACTGGAAAGCATCTATCCTTTTCAGTAGATAAAGGATCACTGGATCACCGTCTAAAGTATTGTTGTCCATATCTTTATTAGTTGTCATCTATTCAAGGGAAAGTTCTCACTTTGATACCACTTGACGTAGGGAAGGACGTGATGAGGTCGATCACCGTCTTCCTTAGGGAATAACTACCTTGAATCGACAAGGCTCTTTGAAATCCACTAGAGCTTTCTTGAATCCATGAGAGAAGAAAATGACAAAAGTTGAAAAGTTATATTGAGTAATGAAAGAGTTAACCATAACAACAAGTCTAAAAGGTGTTTAAATATCTGAAGTGTTAGAACTAGAAAATGCTGAAAGGACATTTTCTTGTGTATTGTTGCTCTGGAGTTCTGAGTAATGAAAACATCTATAGACAATCACAAGTAGTCACAAAAGTACACACAAGAAGAGATATCGCCAGGCGAATTTTATTCAAGAGATTTTGAGATTTTGTACATTCTAGGTTGTGATCTATCACAAGCCCTTAATTACATCAATGGCTGATAACCCTTGATTAAAAGGCAAAAGTAAATGTATGCATGTATCACATATAATATTAAATAAAGCAATAAGAGAGCATAAACATGAATACATCATAAAGAACATATAGATTTTTACATGGAAATCCTTGTGGGAGAAAACCACGGCACAAAGCGATAATACTCCACTATGAATAGAAATTGTACAAGAGATGGAGTATTTAGAAAAAAGCCCAGATCAATGGGTAAAAGACTAAGTTATCGGGGACCATGGTCTTTGATTTCGCGGTCGTAGAGACCAGTTTAGTTGTGATATGGATTGAGCCATCGTTTGACAGGTCAGATGCTTATGTCTCATGTTTTTTCGGGTTGTCCGAGTTGAGAGACAGTCATGATTTTTTATCGAGTTGTGCAACACAGAGCCAGTGACCTTCAGTATGGACAGGGTGATCATAAGAAGACACGTACTGCAACCATACCTGATCAACTCAACCAACAGATCTTATTTTGGATGGGTAGTACATCGACTAGTTTTGAGATAGTAGTTTATAGAAAGTGTTTTGTGATAATTTAGAACTCTTCGGTCTTCTTTCTAGCGGTAACTATAGTCCCTTTTGGTTAGCCAAAGCCATAATCCGGGTTAAAACATAATTGTAGAATGAATACAGTTAATACGAAGTAATTGTAATTGCTTATTGAATCATGCTGGAGCCTGGTGACTCATCTTCGGGAGCATCTTTGGCTCTGCACATGTACTGATAAATGGTAGCAGTAGAAGCTTAATTTGAAACCTGTCTATGTATACGAATATGCGGGACATCCAAACAAGGCAAAAGAGAGTCTTTAATAGATGACAGATATAAGATGATTCATACTAGGTTAAGCTAAATGCATCTAGATAATGTTAAGTATTCATGATAGTAAACCAGATCAAACGAGTAGATGTCTAATTAAGTCAAATTAGATTAATTGCGTGTTACATTAGATTGAATTAGGTTAAGCGCATGTTCCAAATGTGTTGAGCTAGGTGTGCATGCCATTAGGTTAAGTTGGGTCCACTACATGCTGTATAAGGTTAGATTAGGTCAAGATTATGGGGTTTTACACTAGATTAAGTTAAACGGGTGCTCAAAAGTCTAAAATTGAGCGAGATTCATGATTAATGGACTGAGGCGGACCCGAATTTCAAGGGGCACATGGTCCAATGGTAAAAAATAGAGGGGCGCATGTTTCATTGGCCAAAATGGAGGGGAAGGACTCCTGGGCGCATGCTCCCCTGAGTTCAGAAGGTGGGGCACATGTTCAGGTGAGTTCAGAAGGTAGGGAGCATGTTCAAGGGGATCATATGCTCACCCCCTAACTTGGAGTTCTTCTTCAGCATGAGGGGCGCATGTTCAGGGGATCATGCGCCCACCCCTTAATTTGAATTTCTTTCTAGATGTGGGGGCGCATGTTTAAGGGACCATGCGCCCACCCCTTAACTTGGAGTCTTTCCTTAGGTAACATCCGCCTGCCCCTCAGAAGGAGGTCCAGACATGCACCCTAGATTCGAACTTAATGGTTGCTTGCAAGCTATATTCACCCACCTTAAACCCACACATTGTACGTTGAAATGATCTAGCTCCAGCGAAGATTATGGGGAGGGATTTCTGGAGTTTTCTCGGGGTGGGCGGAAGGTCCACTGCTCACTGCTTCTCTTTCTCTCTCGCTCCTGTTATGTCATTCGTATACAAGGATATTTATAACCAAGAATTGCAAAGGAAAAACCAATAGCAGAGGTGCGCCTGTTCTAGGTTGTCAAAATAGCAGGTGCCGCATGATCAAGGGATCATGTGCCCAGATGACCGACCACATGTTGGGTTTTTCATATTTTCAAGGGGTGGGCGCAAGTTCAATGCAAAGGGGATCATGCGCCGATCATGTGCCCATCTTAAAATTTTGAAATTAAGTGGCGCATGATTAGGGGATCATGCACCCACTCTCCCAAAACTGTGAGTTTCTTCTCTGTGTGGGGCGCATGCACTTCTGCACTTGCGCGTCTTTAAAATGGCTATAACTTCTTCGTTATAACTCCAATTTTGGTGCTCTTATACTCATTGGAAAGTTATTTTAATGCTCTATACAATTGACCTATCATGATCACATTTAAAAGCCTCCTACCTCTTTAAAAGTGTACCTCAAGTGATCGATTCCATCAACAATGTGGAGTCTTCGGTGAATGACTCATATCTTCTTCGTTACAACTCGAAATGAGATGATTTGGGCTTGTTGGAATTGTGACTTAATAGCCATTCCCATGACGTATCATTTTCTTTGAACAAATGTTACTTGCCTAGTCATCTTTTGACTCGAAGTGAACTCTTTACTGATATTCCTTCTCGTACTTTTCTAAAGAATATATATACGTCTTAATACTGACATATTGGCCATAAATAATCTTGTACTAAGTCTTGTAATAATAAGATAATATACCTTCTCATCTTGGCAATAATAAGAGATACGCGGAGTGAGATAAATTAGTCTAAATGTCTTTGCTATATAAATGGTAAAATGCTCGATTAGATAGGCGGATTCATGATTGAGTTGAAAATACTGCGATTTATGAGTTTAATAGGTGTATGCATCACCGAGCAATGGATCCATAGGTGGATTACATGTATATCACTTTTTTAGGCCCCAACATTAAGCAACCCTAAAACATAATTAAAAAGCTACTTAAGAAAATAAGGAAACAAAATAAAAAATGTGCAAAACAGGCGTAATCCAGTAGATCGTGATAGTGTGACTGACTCGAGCTTTTGGGCGATCGGTTGGTCGACCAATATAGCTTGGTCGGGCAATCGAAAAGCTCCAAAAGTATCCATAGACCAAACTAGGTTTTCCGGGGTAATTTCGGGTGACCAACAAAATTTGTCGATCGACCGAAAAGACCTAAAATCATCCAGAAAGCAATCTGAATTTCCTGGCTCTTCATTTCGATAGACCGACTAGATTGGTTGGTCGACCGAACTATGCTGATTCTAACTATCTCCTTTTAGGTTCCTTCCTCTGATCCATCTGAGTTATGAATGCTTTTGTGACCTATTCTACATCAATGACAAGGGCTTGTTTCAATGTGTTAGACAAGTTTTGGTGAAAAAGTTTCATTTCATTAAAATATCATTTTGTTAGCATACATGAAAAGAAAATGGAACAGGATGTTTAATGGATTTTTCATTCGTTGTAAAACATGGACTTGTTACCTCAAATCATGACATTGTTGCTGTTGTTTTTGGAAGAAGAAAAGTAAGGTGAGATTCTCTCCACCTCTTTATTTATAAGAAAACCCTAAAATGAAAGTGGGCGAAGATCAAGACAATACAAAGCTCAATATGACCCAAGCCCATAACAAAATAACCCAAGCCCATAACAAAATACCTACTCTAATACTCTTTCTCAAGCTGGAGCTAAATATCTCAAATTCGAGCTTTAACATAATTTGATTAAAGCGAAAAGAAGAAATTGCTTTACAAATGTTAGTAAGTTGTTCTTTTGAAGAAATATGAGAATGAGAGATTATATCCTCAACAAGCTTCTCGTGAATGAAATAGCAGTCAGCTAGATATGTTTGTTCTCTCATGAAAGACATGATTATAATTAATATGGATGACAACCTAGTTATCATAGAAAAGAGGCATTAAAGTCTAAGAATGAATGATAAGGTTAGAAAGAAGCATCCACAACTTCATGAACTTCACACGTGTGTTTGTACCAAAATTTGTATGAACTATATTAAAGTTGCAGATTGAGCCACATGGCACATAAGATATTTAATAAGCATACGTTAGAAATTCGAAAATTAGCTTATCTTTTTAAGGGTATTTTTTGTATTTTAGTTTTCTCCAGAAAAGGCAAGCAGTTATTCCAGCCACGTCAACCCTTAAAGCACGTTTTGAATGTCCAATGAAGATGAGATCATGGTCAATAAAATGAACCCGCTCTTTCCCAGTTGATTACATACAAAGGTGTCATGTGGACGAGCTGCTATTCTCCTATCACTTTCGAAAAACTATAAATAGCAGAAGCGTATGCGAAGAACAGATCTCCTCTAACACCCAAACCAAAACCAGACTATAGAAGTCTTTATCCAGCACAACGCTGTGTATCTAGGTTTAGTTGTTACCTGCTCATTAACAACGGGCCCTTAGGGTAGATTTAGCTCTAGTCCGTCCCTAGTATACGCTGGATCGACTCTTAGCAGTAACCAATAGCTGTAATTCCCTTCCATTTACACCTGCGTGCCAGATCTGAAGGAAGACCTCAGCTTAAGAACCCGTCCGCCTACGCTCATATGTCGGGCTAATCATACTTGTAATTTTTGGTATTACCTTTGTCTCTCTCATCAGCATGCTACTCCTTGAAGCACCCTGCTTCTTTCAACCAAGTTGGTGATCCTGATGTAGTGGTAAGTTACCCATCTTTCCTATATTCATCTCCCATATTTTCATACAATTGTTGCACCTTAGAAAGTCTTTGAATTTTCAAGGGAAAAAAGAGCTCATTTGAAGGAAGAGCCCCAACCTCCTTAGTCACCTAAGTAACGAGCGCGTGACAGTTTGCTAATTAGACTAACGATTGAGCCATGACTAGGTGCTCACGGTTTGAATAAGACCTAATAGGTTCTAGCACATCCGCAAAGCCTCGCACTTGTTTCACGTGGCTGAATTTAAGGCCGACAGATCTAATAATTGTCTTCGGAAGGTGTTGGAGATCTTGTTAACTTAGTCTACTCAGGTTTCCCTTACTTTTGGAGTATGAGAAATGTAGCTTGATCAAGATGTGCACAGCCGAACCTTTTAAGACAACTTGGCTGATCGACTATTATTTGATTTTAAGAATAAGCTACAAGCCTGTCGATCCAGACCATTGATCACTCCTAGGTTGGACCAAGGATCGTCTCTTACTAATCCTAACTAGGTTTTGAGGCCTTTGTATTGGCCGGAAGTGGTTTTATCGGAGTGGTGTATGTTTCAAGCGTATATAAGGTTTGGGTAGTTTGATCAAGACTAGATAGGTTGGTCCCTTGATCTGTCAATCTATCCTGCCCGTTGTTTCTATGACTGTCCCAGGTGTGTGTTCCGTCTGACTGGCATAGTTCTTCAATGGGTCTGGATTCTCTTGCAGACATTTTTATCAAAGTAGCCTAGTCAAAGTTGAAGATTATTTTATTCTCATTTCAAGTATGGTGTCTAGAGGGACATTTTCAACAGGTTGGATGCATGGCTAGTAAACATTAGGGATACATTAATGTGGGCCTAAGAATTTTTAAATTGTGTGGCATTCGATCACCATTGTTTCCCATAGCATGGTCCACCTGAGATTTGAATCTGCTTCATTTTTAGGCTCATGCCATAGAATGAGTTGGAAAAAGATGCATAAAATGGATATAGAATACATACATCAAGGTGGGCTCCATGGTAAGGGCCGCTCCGTCTTGGGTGAGGCTGGGCTGCACCTAATCCGCTCCTGGTGATAATGTTTTTGTTGTCACTTTCCAAATAATTGTACTTTTGAAGAAAATCTCTCCCACTGAAAAGCTCTTTATCACCCACGGTAAAATCTTATGCTTGTATAAAAGAAAATTTTCATTCGCAAAGATACTTCAATGGTAAAAGCATGGACAGTGAGGCCCATTTGGATTGGAAGTTACTTAAGATAAGCTACTTATCATATAACTTATCTTGATTTCAACTTAATCAGAAGATAAGCATGTTCGATAAACAACCAATATATTTATCATTCAAAAAGTAAAAAAGCATGTTTGGTTTCCAACATCGTAAGTAATCATTCCTCAAGTCTAATTGGTTCCCCTCACATCCACTGTCCATCATGTGGGGCCAACCTTTGATGTGGATCGTTCATTGTGTGGCCCCACTAATGTGGGTCATCCATCATGTGGGGCCTACCTTGGATGTGGGGCATTTAGCATTAGGGTCCGATCTTTAATGTTCACTATTCATTAGGTAGGGCCCACCTTTGTTGTTGGCCATCCATCATAGTGGGGCCCACCATCAATGTTATTGTCCATCATGTGGGGCCCATCTTCAATATCCACCGCCCATCATGTGGTGCCCACCTTTGATGCGGACCATCCTGTCATGTGGGCCCACCTCCCATGTGGGTCGTCCATCATGCGGGGCTCACCTTAGATACGGGCAACTCTCATTAGCCCGACCTTTGACATGGACCGTCCATCATGTGAGGCCCACCTTAATGTGGATCATCCATCATGTGGAGCCCACCATTATTAATTGCCCATCATGTGGAGTCCACCTTCGATGTGGATTGTCCATCATGTGGGCCCCACCTTCAATGTGGAGCCAACGTTTGATGTGGACCATTCATCGTGTGGGCTGTCCATCATGCAGGGCCCACCTTGGATGTGGGCAATTCATCATTATGGCCCGACTTTTAATCGTGCACCATTCATTATGTAGGGCCTGCCTTTGATGTTGGTCATCTATCAAGTAAGGCCCACCGTCAATGTTATTATCTATCATCCCATCATGCACACCCACACTGTCCATTCATGTGGGGCCGGCGTTGATGTTTACCTGCCCTACAACAATGATTAAAAATCCTCTTGATAGGATATTTTTAAAACCTTGAGATCTCTGCCTGCAGACTGATGGTTAAGAAGAGTAAAACAATTACTGGAATCACCTGTGGCAAGTGTGACAATGGGCCGGGCAGCCTGATGGATTGGCTTTGGCATGAGCTTAGACCTCTTCGCTTGGTCTATGGGCTGGGCTTGGTCAACAATATTCAGATTGTGGGCGCAAGTGATTTGATCCCGACCTAGTCTGGTCCAACCCATCCTGACCTAACTTTAATTATATGTAGATTGATCATCTCCCACAAATATGACATTCCAATCAATCAATCCATCTTGAATTCGGCCATTTTTTGCATTCTAGCGAGTAGAATGTCTATTTCTTTGTGCGTGTGTGGCCCACTTGATCAAACGGGTAGTCTACGTTATTAAAATTTGAAGGTATGCATCATCCTTAAAACTTGACTAGTGGGCAATAGCTTACTATTGGCAATGCTAAAAGATGGAAGGTTATGCTTATTGGACTATCTCTGCACGTGGGCCTCACTGGCCTAGAATTAGCCCGGGCCTGTCCCACTAACAATCTACCAAGCACTTATGAAAAGCGAAAAATGTAAAAAATTTAACTAAAGTGATTATGTACTTATAAAGTAAAAAAGTTACTTATTATTAATCATAAACCAAACTTATCCAAAATAAGTTACTTATCTACTGCTGTATGTAGAAAAAGTAACTTATTTGGTAGTATCCAAACAGGCTCTCTTGACATAGATTATGGGAGAGAAGTAGAAAACTCATCGAGTCAAAAAGCTATAGAGAGAGAGAGAGAGAGAGAGAGAGAAATTACTACTAAGATAAGTTGCTTTTGGCACTTAGGTTTACTTTTTCAATGATCTTCAGCAAACTAAGTAGAGTGAAAAGAGTAACTTAATTACTTAACAGGGCCTAAGTGCCAAAAGCAACTTATCACTTAGTTAGATAATGTAACTTATTTAGTGGTATCCAAACAGGCCCTAAGGGATCATTTCAATATAATGTTCGTTTTATAAATTATCTAAAACAGGCCCACTATTTGGACGGTTTAGTTTTGAGTTACACATGTGCCATGTGTACAATTTTCTGATTTGCACGTATATAATCTATAGCACGTGTCTCGAAACAAAGGTTATTCTCATAGTTCACTACCATTATGGCTATCCTAGCCGATCGAATTGTGGGGCACAAGGTCGACGGATCATATGTCTGTAACTACGCTGATCAAGCAGTCATAGTCGTCCATTAATTGATGGCCAAGAAATGGATGGTTAAAAGTAAAGTGATGTATGGTCCAAAAAGGGTCACATGGTTACTGATGAGAACACAGCAACAATGGCTGGAGGGTTATGATCACGTGCCCCTAAATCATTCAAGGCTCGACCACTATGTTCGGTGGGGCCCACTTGAATTCAGCATGCACAGAACTTGGTTGGGCCCTTAAGTTGGCCTGAGGGCTGGTCCTGGGATTGAAATCTAGGACCAACGTTTGGGACGGGCTGGGCCAATGCTAAGATGAATGGCCCAGCCTAGCCCGTTGGCTGATCCAATCATTCTTTATAATTTACATCGTTTTTAATTAATAAAAGCCCGGAGGTTCGAGGTCTTTGCATCCCGAAATCTCAGTGGACCGTCCATTTCATACCCATTAATTGGTTGGTTATCATCACAATCAAAGTGATTTGAGAGGGATAAACAATCAAAGGTGGCTACATATGATTGACGGTACAGGTTAATAAATGAATATTCACTATCATAATCAATATGGATGGTCTATTTTCCTAGCCATTGATGGATGGTGGGCAATCAAAGGTTGAACACAGGATGGATGGTCCATATCATCCATATCAATGATAAGGCATTCTCCAATATGATCAATGGAGATCATACCAAAACAACCAAAACATCCAACCCATGAACAAAGTCACTCATCGATCCGATTGTTCATTAGGTCTAAGCCATGCTTCAAGAGCTACCATGCAAACATCATACGGATCCAACGAATGTTAACCATTGATCAACAGCCTTTAATATGGACGATCAGGATTGTTTGCACAAAAGTAGGTCCCATCAACAATCTGATTCAGCTACTTGTTAGGCTCATGATTCTATAAAGCTTTGCCTTTGTTAGGCAATCGTAGCCGTCCCATTCATTGCCTAGAAAAAGGATGACTATAGAAATCATTCCTTTCAAATCTTTATTTGTTTGTGCATGTGTGACCCACA
Source organism: Liriodendron chinense (assembly GCA_003013855.2). NCBI lineage: Eukaryota > Viridiplantae > Streptophyta > Magnoliopsida > Magnoliales > Magnoliaceae > Liriodendron > Liriodendron chinense. The sequence goes on along the minus strand of ML058493.1, from coordinate 569,393 downwards.
TGATCATAGGAAAACTACAAGTAGAAAATAAGAATTTTATCAATTTTCACATCAATCGGTCTGGATCATGCCTGGGCCAACCAATTTTTTAGGCTCAAGCTTGGGCTTGCTGTGCTAGGCATACGCCAGGCGTAGTCTGAGCTTGTAGTTTGGGTCTTTAAGTGCCAGGTTAGGCCTGCCCAACCCCAGCCCACTGTCAACCCTGAATTTTGGGCACTTCATGTCCTGAGCACTTTTATATCATGAAATGTGCTAAATCATGGCAAAGAGTCGTTTCCTTTCCATGTTTGTAAAGGTAGGAGTCAAAAGCTAAAATAAAATAAAAATACATAAAATGGCATTAGCTTTGTGGTCTATACCAGTGGATGTGGGCAATAAAAATGGAAATGAAAACTTAAGACTGATGGCCAAGATTTATTTCAAAATGACCACTTTCAATATCTTCAGCCAATAATGGATAATTCATGAGAAGTAGAGAGATTAAAAAGGGTGTAGCTTATAAAATTAGTGCCAGATGAATAAAGCGGAGATGTACCAATGGTTTTAGATCATCGGTGCATACCGATGTAAATAATAGGAAGATTTTATAAGATAATGATAAGATCAACTATATACTACGGGACAAAATATTAGAATTATAGTTAAGGAATAACACGTTCATAGAATGAGTGTAAATGAAATGTGGCTGTTGAGATAGATTAAATAGCATGAGGAGGAATGATAGAACTATTGGATTTTGTGCAGCCTATTAACCTGTTATTGACACGTGTGCATATTTATTCATAAATTATATTGAAATTTTCGATATTTAAGTTTATATGCATGAATGTGATCGTTTCAGTGATAATGAATGCACATAGATGCTCTAATTGGGCTTCATGATGAGGTGTAGCCGATATTCACCAATTAAAAGCTTGGTCTGCTCTTCGAATAAAATAGTTTATTGTTCAAGTATTCACAACTAGAGAAATTTGTAAAAAGAAGATGTATATTGAAATGCATGTACATATGAGATTTACCTTTGTTTTGATTTATAAAATAATTAAGATAAGCTATCAAATGATGGACTCGCAAGAGTTTCAACACTAAGGTCATGAGTTCAAGTACCCATTGTTGTGTATATGGTGTGAAGGTGTGTACGTAGAAAGAAAAAGGAAAAGAAAAAGAAAATCAACATGATTGGCTCCATACCTAGTTAAGATCATCTAAGCCTACATATTGTAGTGGGGATGGGCCGTTAGTTGATTGGATGGATCTCATGTGATGATCACATAGGTGACAAACGCTTAATCATTCAGGATGTGTGAATATAGCCACATGTGCTGTAAGAGAACTTACCTATAAGCGATGAATCGATTCTAATTTAATTGTTGTGCTTATATGCTAGTCTTGTAGGTAACTCTTGTTGTTATTGCTCTATGATATGTCGCAAGGTCATGTTGAGGTCATGCTATTTTAGCATGCATTCTTAAGGTTATGCGTACAAATTCGACTATGTCAAAAGCACAATGAGAAAGCATCCAAATCAAGATAAGGTTATGGAGATGGGCTAGAGAAAGATCTTACTTGATTATATGATGGTAATGATACACATGAGACTTATCAATAGTGCTGGATCAAATGAATGGTCAAATTTTAGTCTGATTGATTTTTAGAAAATATTAATATATTGTTATACTAACAGTTTAAACATGCTTTGATTGATCAAGTTTACAAGATAAAATTCATTTGATTTAAAAACTATGTAAGTATGAATCATAGTCAAAATATTGGGATTTGTGCCCATGCACATATTGAATCAAATGTACTCAATTAAGTGTGATCAAATTAATAACACCTAGGTCCATAGCTGATGCAAAGAGGATGTGGGAGGTCGATCACCGTCTTCCTCGTCGATTGGTTCTCGTTTTCACGAGAGATAAAAAAAAATAAAAAATTAATTCTGAATAAATTGATAATAATTGATTGAATGTTTAAAACCGAATTACAATGTATATAAATAGGAAACTAAACCCTAAGTATCAGACTCCAACTTAAACTCAAACTCTTAGAAAGCACGACTTACTATAAATAGTAAACTTACTATTTATAGATGCCTTTCAATCTTACTAGAACTCATGAGTTTCGATTAAAAATAGAAAGTCTTCAAACGGGCCCAACTACATGGTTCTACTAATTATTCTAAGCCCTTTTCATGTTGGGCACAAACTCTAAAACCCTAGAGATCAAAACTTATGATTGAAGTTTTTTTTACTATAAATAGTAAAATTGAAATAAAACTAGCCTAATGACCGTCGATCTAGTCGAATCTCATGATTTCGGCATGGGCAACCCGGTGTAGCAGGTTGGGTGGCTAAAGTAGCTTGAACTACCCCAAAATCATATATCATATGTCAGAAACTCATTTCGGATTGCAAAATATGATCGTTTTACGATCCTGATGGTCTGAATCACTTCCGACCCCGACCGATCTTCTTTTGGTCCATCTGGGTCATGAAATAATCGGTGACCCGCTCTACATCAATAGCTCAAGTGGTAGACTGAGTGAAGATAACCTCATTTCAACACTGAGGTCATAGTATCGATTCCCATAATGGGGGTGGCTAACATTGTGATGTGACTAACATGGGTGGGAGGGTGTGCTAACAATGGAGTGTGTGAACTAATAAAAAGAAGAAAAAAAAAGTGTGATAAAATTAATGACATATGACAAGTGGTTGGAGATTGAGATAAATCATTTTTTGTCCACTTTTGAATTTGCTATGATGTCATTCCCTAAGAAGGATTATACTTTTAAATATCTCATATTGGATTTAACTTGAGAGTGTAGATTGGGTTTCCTAATTAGGAGGGAGCATGATAATGCGATACACTTCATTACCATCATAACTTATGAAATATTAGAGTTGATCTTGAATTAAAATTTCTTTAAGATGGATGTTTATATAAGCACAAGACTTTAATTTCATACTTTTTTCTCTCCTTCCTAGCCATAGCCCTAAAGAAGTTACTTCTTTCCTGAAATCTATGGTTTACCAAATGTAGATATCCTATAATATGTATAAGAATATTTTTTCTCAATGGCTAAGAATCTATATTTCTGGTGTTCTTTGCTTCGTCTTTGTGTGTGTTTACATGTTATGAAGAAGCCAACCACAATTATGTAAATGAAGTAATTTCATTCATAAAATATCTAAAATTGAATTATTTTTCAACAATTTTGCTTTAAAAAACTAGAAATGAATCCTTAAAAGAACTTGAGAGCCGCGGACCAAATAGAACTAAAATGGAAAAAAAAATATACTTGGTTTAATTATGCGCACACGGTATAATAAATGCACGAGGTACGAGTGGGCTGGCTTAGGTTGAATGTTAGAAAATATTAATAATAATTTAGGAGACAAAAAGGACACACACGGAGGATTGATTGAAAGACCTAGCATCTAATTGAGGATACAGTCCTTGATACAGTGGAACTACTCACATGATTTGTGTGGTCAACTCCAATTTGGTGAGATAAAGCTTAAATGAGAACCTGCGAATTTGGGTCCCATTTCTGGACGAAGGATATTACCCATGTCATGGGCTGAGGATGATGTAAGTGCTCAAGCTATGACAGAAGCTGGGCTATACTCCTATGGTGTGAAACCATTTAAGTTGTGGTGTGGAAACTCATGCAAATCTAAATGTCCAAATCATGGCCCTATCTTGGATGGAGAATGGCTCAAGAAGTAATAGCGGTTAGTCGATCCTCACCGCAGAATTGGACATTAAATGGATGGTTGGAAGAAAAAATGGCCTGCAAACAAAATTCAGTGGATGAAATGAAATGGTTAAGATTATACGATCAGTATGATATTTGGGTCATGGCACATCTAAGATGGGGCCACATTTTGGATGGCTCAGGTTGACGGATATATGTGCTTGTTGTGTGCTGCTGTTGAGTGTCACCTTTTGATAAATGGATGGATCATGGACCCAGTACCCATAAAAAGAAAAAAGAAAAAAAAAAAAAAAAACAAAGAAGAAGAAAGTGAAAGCAAAACCACCGACTTTCTGGTAAGGATCCTATGTTGGTTGCTTTTTTTTTCTCTTCGATGCTGTGGACGGACGCGATTATAGTCTGTAGGGCCCACCGTAATGTATAGCCCATGTTCTAAATGAGCTAGAAAAAACGATGGACGGAGTGGATAAAACACATATAGCGTGGTCAGATCTTCACTAACACAATCCGCGTCCGATGTGGACAATATCCTCAAACATGTGTCAGGACATCCGGCCCAACAGGTTGCACTTTAGACGGCAGGTAGACAAAAGATTAAATTGACCAGATGGTATCCTAACCATCCGATCAGGGGACTTTTGAGGATCAGAAAGAGACATAATAAACTACATCAACCAACGTCCATTTTAAATACTAAAAGGACAATCCTTCAGTTGGGTGGCTAGGATTGTCCCTCCCGCCTATTTTAGGGCGTATTCCCCATCCATGGCATTTTCCACTGAACCGACGGTCTAGATCTGTGCACAATGTAGGAGGATAGAGTGCCCACAGATGTGGCCACAACAGATATCAAAGCCAAAAACAAACAACAAGAAGATCCTCTTTATTAAATTCTCATTAATACAACAATTTCATCAATACATATATAAAGGTCAAGAAATCCAACTGTCTTTCGGGCAGTTTGGTACACTGAAAACGCGTAACCAAACCCTGCCCGTCCAACCCCAAAAGCTGCCCGACCAGCTGTAAAAAAGAATACAATAAAATCCCTCCTGACCCAGCTTTGCTAAGCCCACACGCGTTTACAACTCACCCCATCTACATCACCCATGTATCAGCACGTCATACACATATGAAATCCAACCTGCTCACCAGAAGGGTCCCACCATGCAGATGCCCTGAAACCAGACATATCAGGCCCGTCCACTCATGAGGTGGGCTACAGTTTCCATATCGAATGGACGGCTGTTGTAGCCCACGTGACTACATAACAGCCTGAATTGTGGGGTAAGCATCTACACGGTTGAAACATCAGATGAGCCACACGTATGCCACGCTAGCACGTGTTGTGTACATGGGGTGCCTTATACACGTGTGTGGGCCATGCAAACCTCCTCCTTTTTCTACAAAGATTCCTCACTTGGGTTTTGTTACACATCTCTATCGTACTTGCATGAATTCTTGAGAGAGACCTACCTTGTTTAGATTGGCTTGATTGAAGACAACCGAGCAATCCACCTTAATATAGAACTTTGGTTTTACCAACTTCCCCAAAACATAAGCTCTAGACCTGACCAAGAAACTTAGGTCTAGTGGCACTGGTACACTAATCTTGCCCGTTGAACTACTAAAGCTGGCCCCACCTCCATATAAAGGGATCGTATTCCCCATCACAACAACATTCATTGATCTTTGGCTCTTCCTTGATTGATAGAAGTTCTTTATCTACAATACCGATAAAAGAAAAATAAATAAAAATCAGATTAGTGTGGATGAAATTAATGAAATTGATATTATTTTAGGTGAGGAAATGATAAAAATGAAATGGGTTTTGATTGTTACATTGCCACTTGCTATGGTGAGTTCGGAGAATGATAGATCTAGTGGTGTTGATGTCACATGGACCCCGAAAAATGTAGCTTTGTTACGGAATGTTAGCTTAACGGTGGAATTCATGGAGATCATGTCCGTGGGCACGCCCGTGGGGTCCATACCGGCTTGGATGATGAAGCTCTCGAACGTGATGCTCTGTGTTAGGAAGAAAAACAGAAGATTAATGAGTACCCATTTAATAAAATGGAATCCCGTTGATCAGATGGTATTTCAAAAATTGTGTTTTTATTATAATAATAATAATAATAATAAAAACACATAGATGCAACTATATTGAACAATTGATGAATGCACGTCTTCTTGAAAATTACATAGATTATTACTCTGTTGTTTTTGTTGGGCTTGGACACCTCAAAGCTTCAAGCATGAAGACCACCGACTGGCCGGCCGGCCGGTCGGTCAAGATGGACCAAGACAACAGATTGCTAGAACCTTTCTGGTCCATCCGGCCGGCCGGCTAGTGGGGGTCCGACCGGTTGGCAGTTTCCTTTTTGGAATTAGTTTCTTGCGCGGTTTTGCGCAAATAGTTTCTAATTTCGATTTTTCTTATATTTAAGGAGATGTAATCCAAGATTAGAGTTGCCGTCAATGGGCCAAGGGATTGAGAGGGTTCTAGGGTGAGAGAAAGAGCTAGGGAAGAAGCTTGGAGTTCTCTGAGTTGAGGAAAAGGGCTGTGTTTATCCTTCTCATGTGAGAATTAGCTTTGTTAGCTTGGGATTTCTCTTGTGGGCTGTGATCCAAGGTTTTCTTCTGTAATCTCTTGTTAGTTCTGATTCATAGTAGATTGGTGTCGCTTTGTACTATGATTTTTTACCTTTGAGGGGTTTTTCCACGTTAAATTCAAATTGACTTCTTGTGTGTAATGATTTGCTTGTTGATTGTCATTGTGGTGTATTCTTCACCTGCTTTGATTGTTTCCGCTACAGGGTTACTAACCCAACAACTTTGTGTTGAGTTGGAGGATATTATATATGTATGGTTGTGTACATGAATCTCCCTATCTCCCTACCTGTCCTTAGAAGTGTGCAATTGTATGTACAACTATATTCATATGATCTGAAATGGTACTTTTTCTTTAATAAAACCTTGATTTCAGATAATTATATGATACATAGTATTACAGAAATGTCTAATTTGAAAATTCTCAATAATGAATCTTATTATTTAAATGAGTACATAATATTGCCGGCTCTAATTCACATTCAAAATACTTGTATGCGCGTGTATGCAAGGAAAGCGAAGCATAGCGACTCTAATGATTCTTAGATGGAGGAGCAGGCATGTGATATTGTTTTGTAACATTGATCTATAATTACTAGGAAACCCCAAATTCTAGCTTAGATGCAAGCATTATTCACCTAAGTATGAAACAATGTACTTGTAATAAGTTCCATTTGGGGTTATTTTGATGGAGAAAAACTTTCATTTTATAAGGAAAAAAAAAAAATAATAAGATCTACCATTTCCTTGAAAATTGCATTGATATTACTAACCCCCCAAAAAAAAAAAATTGGGTTTTATTTGATAAAAAAGGTTAAATGATGGAAGGCGGCACTAAAAATAATGCCATGGTGTTAAGGAACATGCTTTATAATTATTGGAAATATTGAAGGAAAAAAAAAAAAAAAAAAAAAAGGTGACTTCTGAGTTAGTGGTAATGAGAATTACCTTCATAGAGATATATGGTTTTCTGGGGTCGACTCGCTCCCCAAAGGATCAACGAAAAGATGGAGAACAGTACAACGAATCCCAGAACAAACGCGAGGAAGTAGCATCGACGGGGAAGGCCTCTCTGGGTGTCGTCGTCTTCCAGGAGTCCTTCTTCTTCGATGACATCGAACTCCTTCCTGCCCTTCCGACCGCCTCTAGAGGCGTCGTTTGCCGAGACCTTACGTGAACCGGGCTTGAGCGATCCGGAGAAGCGGCTCGTGGATGATTCTCGGGAATGGCGGCCTAGCGATGAGTGGGAGTGAGGCGGTGAGCCGGTTGGGCTGAGGATGGGTGTGGAGTGGAAAGATGCGGTTGTTTTTTCGCCATCGTGGGAGTCTCGAGATGGGCTTTGCACGTAGTAGACAGGCCTACGAGGCGATCTTGTGGGTGAAGAGGGTGCGAGGCTTGTGACCTCTGAGTCGGTTTTCGCGTGCATTGTCTTGTTTCTCTGCCTCTCGGCCTTTCTCTCTGTCTTGAGTCGGAGGTTTGTGATGGTTTTTCAGCTTAGAAAGGCTGAGATGTACAGAGCATCTTAGCTTTGCTTTATGTAAGGGGGGAGAGCATGTGAAGAGTCCTCAAAATGGCAATTGTGGTTTTTCTATGGACTGCAGTAGCATGACTTGGGTAGGCACGCGTACTGTTGTCTGATCCAACCCGTCAGTTATGTGTGGCTTTAAAATTCAGTCCTAATGGTGTAAAATCATGCCTAAAACTGTGGTGGGGCGAATATGAGTGTTGGTATGCATTCATCCGTCAGATGAGTGGATTGGATGGTGTATACACAAAATGGTGGACCCCACATATAATTTTAATGATTTTGATGGTCGGACTTTCCATCTTAAATGTTTGACATGGTGCAGTCACCTGAGTGTTTTTGTGGGGTGCCCAGCCAAGCATAAGGTGGCGGACCTGATGGACGGGGAGGATCTCATCTAATTGAAGTCGTTCTTTCCAGCGTCAGCGAAAATCACGCCCCTCCGTCTGTCGACGAAAGTCAAGGCTAGCGTTTTCATTTTGCTATGGGCATTCAGAAAGCGACGCGGCTTCCTGTGATGCCCGGATCCACCGGGGTCGGTAGATGTCTGACTGTGGGGCTACCTTGCTGTATGTTCCATTCATCCACGCCGTCCATCCTTTTTGACACCTCATTTTAGGGAACGATCAAAAAAAAAAAAATGAAGAAGATCCAAATCTTAGATAGACCACACCCAAAAAACAGTGGTAATTGAATACCCACCATTAAAAGCTTGGGCCACCGGAATATTTATTTTCCATACAACCTGTTGATGAGGTCACAATGACCTCGATGGATAAAGGGATTACACAAATATCAGCTTGATCCAAAAATTTTGTGGCCCACATGAAGTTTTTAATGGTGAGCATTCAATCCCTACTGTGTGGTCCAACTGAGATTTAGATCTACTTCATTTTTTGGACCATGCTCAAAATGAGTAGGAAACACAGATAGGACGGTGTACAACACATACATCAAGGTGGTCCCCACGGTCAGGGCCTTTTCGGGAAGCTGTTACTCTCCTGCCTCACCTAATCCGCGCCCATTGATAAAGTGGGCGCGAACTAGGTGTTACCCCGGAGAGCAGCTTAGGGGTGTTAACCTAACCGTGTGAGCCCATCTTGATGTATTGTTTATATATCTATACTTTCTATCTGTTTGTTCATATAATTTTAGGTTTTGATCCAAAACTCTAAGAAGATCCAAATCTCAGATGAACCATAACACTAGAAACAGGGATGAATAACCATTAAAAACGTTCTGTGGGCCACAAACGTTTTGGATCAATCTGATCTTTATATCTTCCCTTAATCAAGACCTTATTGAAATTATCAAGAGCTTGGATTTCAAATTAAAATTACCAAAACCTTACGATGGGCTCTTTGGAGTTTTTAATGGTGACGTGCTCAATCACACTGTTTCTTGTGGTATGGTATGGTCCACATGAGATTTTGATCTGCATAATTTTTATAACATCAATCTAAAATGGGCTGTAGAAACGGATGGACGGCGTGGATATACAAAATATCATCCATGTGGGCCATACGGTAGGTTAACATCCACTAAGCTGTTCGCGGGGTAGCACCTAATTCGCTGCCCTGAGAAAGTGGAGGTCTTTGTTGGCCCAACACGCTCCCCCTGGAAGTTTCGGCAGGCGCTTTCATATGCGTCCACACGTGTTGATTTGATAGCCAGTGGATGGATATCCGACCCGTGCATGGGAAGGGTTCCACCGTTCAGATGACTTGGTCCGAGATCATCAGGTGGGCCATCTCTATGTGAAAGGTCGACGGTTTAAAAAGCATTGCACCGTTCCCCATTCATCATGAACGTGTTCAATCCGAGTGATGTGATCCGGCCTGGTTTTCATGACAAGGCATCTGCATGGTATGATCCACCTTATCAATGGCTCTGATTCCCCACACGTGTACCTGGTTCGTATGTACGCCTTTCTAAAAGTGGGAGTGGAGAACGTGCTTGTAGGGCTGGCAAACCTCTGGAAAATAGAGTGCGGTTGTCCACACGAAGGGCGATTTCGTCATTTGGTTTCTTTCCACCCTTTTTTTTTATTATTACTATTTCTTTTAAATCAGCATAACATTCAGGCGTGTAACTCGAGGCATTTCATCTCCACCGTTCAATATGGTCCACTTGATTGGTCAACTCTCAAGCGACTATTGCCCGAAGACTGCACAGATTGAATGGTACGATTCGACGGATTATACAACTGTGTTTATTTAGTGCTGTTTATGGACTGCAGACCGTCCAATAGGTGGCCCACCAATTGGATGGTCCCAATCGTTGGGCGTGCACCAATTAGACTGTAGAAATGGTTCGTGCATCAAGTTAAGGTGTACGAGGCATCATCATGTTGAAGTAGAACTTCTTAGCATTGCAGAAGGAGAGATTCTCTAATCCTCCGCCCGAGGATATAACACTTGCGCTTGGATTTTCATTTTTCTACAAGTGGGCCTTCTTATTCTGTGATCCACACCATTGTCTCAATGCAAACTACCATGGATGGACCATGCACCAAAATTCTCCCAGATCTGGAGATCCTGGCAACCGATCTTCCTCTATTCTACTGTTGAACGTCGACCATTGTTGTACTTCTCTTCCTAATGGTTTTTTTTTTTTGCCACAAGTTGAAAGGTTGATAATTTTCCTGCTAAAGAGATTTTTGGATCATAATCAATGGACTGGATCACAGTGGCCTCCAAGTGTATGAACTGGAAAAATCCAAGTATCCTATGACATATCCTAGGGTCACGCATCATACAAATGCTCCTCAGGCAGTAGTACCTAGGGGCTGAAACACGCCATTAAATTGCTAGATATTCGTAACATAAACTACCATAGACCATAGTCATCCCTTTTTTTACTCTGATCGACCAGTTTTCTGTCCCCTCCACTGAAAACCTTTGTCTCAGAATTTTAAGTATGAGCCACATGCAAGAATGCTAATTAGGCAGACAAGTCCATGGAATCATGGCCATTGGTCACTGTCAACTTGCCTTGGCCCAGTGGCCAGCTGGTCGGTAGTTGGTAAATAGAACGATGGTCAGCTTTTGTTCAATTTTTTCCTCATGCACGTTTGGCCCACCTGATAGGTGACTTTGGTCCATGGCATTTAAAGGTTGGTCTCACCTGATGAATGGCTCAGATCTGCACTTCTCAAAAAGGTCTGCTTGCAAAATATTAAATAGGGTACACAGGCAGTGTATGAGATCTTTGCACATGAATTCAACAATCGTACACTTACACACCTGAGATAGCTGTTGGCTCCAGTGGCCGGTGCAGTATGTTCACACAGTTTCAAAATATAATTTTACAAATTTTACAAATTAGTACCTCATTAATACCTTATTTACATCCTGGTACCTTTTAGTTTTTAAATTAACTTTTCATTGATCTACCTTATTAATTAATGAAGATAATTGTCAAAGGTACCTTCCTTAGTTTTCTCTCATTTTTGTAGTATTATTTCATAAAATGACAAAAATACCCATCTTAATAATATATCTTAATTAATTGAATGTAAATGCTATCTTTACAAGGTATTTATTTTACTTAAAATTATTAAAAAAAACCACAAACTATATTTATTATATAAATCATAGACCCCAAAATTATAACTTTTCTAAGTTGTTATATTTTTTTAAAATTAGTAAATGACTTCTACACTAATTCCAATTATTTTTCATGACTCAAGCAAAGACTTTAAGCCATTTAAATACTCTTTGAATCTTAAAATATGTTAAAAATAATAAAAATGGTAAGTTATTAAAAATAAAATTAACTTCTTAAAATATCTATTTTTTAAAATAATACCTTTTGATTAAAACTCAAAATTAACCTCTAAAAATATATACTTTTGAAAAACTGCTTAGGAGACAATTGTCATTAGCATTTGTTAAGACTGTTAGGATCTATATAGCCTATCATCAGAGGTGTGTTATTCATCTAGCTAGCACTTCACAGGTCGAGAGAGAGAGAGAGAGAGAGAGAGAGAGAGAGAGAGTCGCCTTTGTATTGAGAGCTATTTAGCTTTGAACATAATTGATTGGTGACGTACTGAAAGGAAGTTATATAAATCTCTATGTTATGGTTTGCATCTTTTTTCCACTTTCTTTTTATGGCAATATTGTTATGTGTGTGGTCAAAAAATGATCTTTTTCCTAATAAATACATAAAGTTTGTTGATAGTTTGCTAATAGCATATTATATGTGCAAAGCGAATAACTGAAAAAATTAAACCATAACTTTACGACTATTATCGTAAAGTTATAATAGTTGGAAGCTATTATGCACACTAGACCTTTCAATCGAACTTTCTAGCCCAATTTCTCTCAATTTTAGTTATTTATGTGATTATCTTTGACTTTCCCTTACATTAAACCATTTTACTTGAAAAATTAAACTCATTCCTTAGTTTAGAATGATAGTAGCCCAACACAATGACCTGCCTTTATAATGCATCTTCTTTGTCTTCCATGGTGATTCATGATGAAAGTCTATACATCGGATTTAAATTTTATACTCATGATGGAACTTTAAAAATTAAAACTTTAATTTCCATTTCTTTACAATCCTTCATGCCTAGGGTGTTAACCATCACATCCTTTGTAATAATTCAATTGTCGTTGATCGCTTCTAATTAACTTTGATTAGCCATGCTTGTTGCCATCACTATCAAAGATTCCCATTGTCGTTGATCGCTTCCATTGTCGTTGTATGCACTTTGGTTGTTGTGGGGAAGAAATGAGAATGGGAATCTTTGTTGAGTTTGTTAGATGACTATGAAAGTGTCATCTCCTTGGCCTATCGAATCACATGTCTGCCAATTAATTGATTGTTTCTATCAACCTCTCAATCAACCGAGGTTATCTTCACTCAGTCTACTATTAAGTTAATCATGCAATGCACCCACCCTCTTAGGTGGGCAACATACATCCACTTTGGTTAGTCACACGATAGCCCCACCTACTGGTGGGGTTAGTGTATCTCCTTAGCTCTTGAACCTGAGACCTGCAGTTGAAACCCCTAGGCGTCCTCCAGCTGGGCTAGCAGGCGAGAGAGACGATTGAGGTGTAAAGTTATTGTTGCCAAAAGTTATAATGCATGATCAACCCTTCAATCCAACTGCCCAGTCCAATTTCTTTTTATCCTAGCTGTCCATGAGATGGCTCTTGACCTTGTCCAACATCAGCACATTTCCATCGATTTTGGGCTGTTGCCAACGGTTATTCGTCTTAAGTGTACATAAGATGTTTACCAAGTGGACAATTATCATATTTTTATTTCTATTTTCAGAAATGAGCAGTCTATAGTGGGTCCCACAATTTGAATGTTTTAGATTTAGAGATGATATGCCAATTGTACATTCCCATGTGCATGCATACGGATTATCATACTTTGTAAGAGTACCAAAGCTTCATTCATGTAATATTCTGCCAGAAGAGTGGACTACTTGCGCATAAAGGAAGGCATCACTTTTATCACGGCAAGGAAAAAGCTGCCGTGGAACCTGTAGAACTCAAATATGGTAGTGGTGGGGTAATTAATCAATCGGGTCCGTCCATCAAGCTTCCCCTGCCTTTGGGTAGACAGTTGTTTTCAACCACACAAATATAGGTTGTCTTCAATGCCACCTTATTCCATGAAAATATTCAACGGCAAAATATTCGCCAATGAAATAGGAGAAGTTTTGACGGTCAGGATTTTCTAGCTGGTGTATGTTTTGAACCATGAGCCATCATGATAGAGCCCACTGAATGGAAGCTCCCAATTAATAGATACATCTCCCTGTCACGGTACTCTATATGCTGCCAGACTGGGAATTTATCATTTTCTTACTGCATTCTTCCTTACGAACCATCTGTAGTGGGACCCACAATTTGAACGTTTTATATGGAGGGCATGTTGTGCCAATCGTATATTTCTGGGTGCATGCGTATATGGATCATCATACTCTGCAGGAGTACAAAATTTTCACTCACGGTAAATTAATAATAATCTGATTCACTGTGGGATACCGGATACGTATGTATAGAGGAAGGCATCACAAAATAAGAGGGAGGGAGGGTGATATGGTGGAGCCGGTAGAACCGAAATGTATGGTAGATAGAATTCAACATAGAATAAGTGGAAGGGTAATAAAGTTAATCGGGTCCGTCCATCTTATTTCCCATACTTTGTATGGACTGCTTCAAAGAGACGGTTTGATATGAAATAGTTAAAGGACAAACATTCATCGATTGGAATTGGAGAAATCCATTGGATAGAATTGTCTAATTGGTTTTATTTTTTGAAACATAAGCTATCCATGATAGAGCCACTATATGGACGGTCATGATCAATAAATATCATGCCACTTTTTCTGTAGAGAAATACATGTACCATAGTCCGGTTCTTCCGACTCTACCGTATAATCTCCAGGCAATAGCTATTGTCTTGAGAGGGGAGTTCCACCGGCAAGTCCGGCGTGCGGTGGATTTTATATTATCATTATTTATTATTTTATTTTGTTTTATTTAATATTGGAGGGATGGGAAGGCGTAGACCGCGTTTGGTATGCAAAGCTGGATTTGGAAAGATTTGGAACTGTCTCTCAGATCGTGGGTTGCGTCCGCGTGTGGGCCCCACACAGAACATGTGAGTGCATGTGGGAGGAAAGTGGCCACGAAAGTCCTGTGCCTTCATTATTATCGTAGGACGGAATGGGCCTATACTCCATACACGTACGCTGTGTTTGTTTGCAACAATTTATTTGATTGCTGAAACTCATCCAACCGTACATTATGGGGTGCATGTACATCTATCCAGATTGTTCACATTTTGGTTCTCTTTATTAGATTGGTTGGATGATCTTAAACGTCGATGATGTATCTGAATGGACGGTTGAAAAGAAAAATGCTAGGTGATTCGATTCGATGGTGGAGATTGTCTGATCCGTATGATTTTCAGTCTACAGTTCATCTGTAATGGAGTAAGGATTTGGATGGAACAGATTGACATACATGTGTGGCACGTGTATATTGGATGGGTTGCTATAATATAATAAATGGTGATGGATGCACGGTATAGCGTGCTCTTTTATTACTAGAGGCTGGATCTGGTGCGGGTTTTGTAATTGTACCGTTTCGAACAGTTGTCAATGGTGGGTCGGGAGCGAATTAGGTGTTACCTGGGAACAGCTTAGTGGGTGTTAACCCTACCGTGTGGTCCACATGGGTGATATTTTTTTAATATCTACGCCGTCCATCCGTTTCTACAATCCATTTGAGGATGGGGTTCCAAAAATTATGCAGATCCAAATCTCAGGTGGACCATACCACTGGAAACGGTGACGATTGAGTGCCTCACCATTAAAATTTTCAAAGGTGGATGACGGGAAATTGGAAGGATCGGATTTTGTGGCCCACAAAATATTTTTAATGTTTATTTATCACTGTTTCAATTGGTATGATCCACCTGAGAGTTTTAACTTCTTAGGATTTGGGACCACATCTTAAAATGAGATGGAAAAACAGATGGACGGTGTGCATATACAACAAATGCATCAAGTGATGCCCACACGGTTAGGGTACCTGGTAACAGCTAATCCTCTCCCGTTTCCCAAAAATTGCTGGGCTCAGTCCTGAAAACCAAGCGGCTGAGATATAATTACACTTTAACACAGAGATCCGGCCCAATTCCGACGCCTCGGTACGCTAAGCTCGGGCCTTACTTGGGAGCGGCCCTGGGCTCACCCAACACCGTGCGGCCCTGACTGTGGGTCCCACATCGATTTATGTATTGTATATCCATGCCGTCCATCCATTTTGGCAGCTCATTTTAGAGCATGAGCCCAAGAATGAAGCAGATTCAAATCTCAGGTGGACCACAGCATAGGAAACAGCGGTGTTTGAAGGGCCACCATTAAAAACTTCCTCAGGCCCACCGTAATACCCATCATAATGTTTATTTTCCATCCAACCTGTTGATAAGGTCACAAAGATCTGGATGAAAAAAAAAAAAAAACGAATATCAGCTTGATACAAAACTTTTGCGGCCCATGAAAAGTTTTTAAAGTTTTTAATGCTCAATCACCACTGTTTCATGTGTGCTTGACCGGAGATTCGGATCTACTTCATGTTGGGTTCATACACTAAAATGAGCTGAAAAAACAGATGAAGGGCGTGGATGTACAATACAAAGATCAAGGTGGGCCCATGATGAAATTTTGGGGTTGGAGTCAGTGCTCCATGAAATCTTTGCCTACTTACTTTATTATTAGTATATGTTATCCTTCATAAGCTTGTTTAACATATGTATCCATCGGGACCAACAAATTTATGGGCCATCTAGTGGATGCCAAAATTTGCAGTTGTGTTTTAAAACATTTTTCACTCCAAAATAAGTGAATGCTCCGATAGCTTACAAGGAGCCATGCACGGCAAACAGAAGTGGCGCACTTATTAGATGGTCCAAATATATTGGTGTGCACGTCACAGCCACCACCATCATAGTTGTGGTTTCATTAGTGTCGTTGAGAAAAATTTAAAATCGCTAATGCTGAAGTCCACTTGTCATTTTTAAATTTTATCACTGTCTTGTCAAAACGTAATGGTAGCTGAAGTTGGGCCCTTTGAATTTTGAGGAGGTGGTTACGTCAAGCAAATGAAGTCTTCTAGCCAAACAATCTGATCCGACGGTTGTAATGAGATAGACTGAAGCAGATGGACTTTAGTTATTATTGTAATATCATATGAATGTAATTCAATTTTCTCAAGGAGTAATAAACATTAGGGGGCCGGCGACTTTCATTGGGGTATATAATTTTTTTCTTTTTCTTTTAGATATACTATTGGACCCACGCAACCTAACAGGAGCATAGAGAAAATGGGAGTAAAAGGTCACCGTCTTCTTTCTCCATGACAAGTCATGAATTTGCAAGAAACCTTCAATCCATAAGTTAAAAAACCTCACTAATGCTCACATGACATTTGTGAATTTTATCACTATCTTGTCAAAATCTGGTTGCAATCGAAAGTGGGCCCTACTTTGAATTTTGAGGAGGCCGCTGGTCATCAAGCAGATGCAACCCTCATCACCAAACAATCCAACTGGGCAATTGTAATGAGATCAACTAAGTGTACGAATTTTAGTTATTAATGTAGTATTATATCAATGTAATTCAAATATAATGAGTAATTTACATGAAGGGGAAAGGCTTTCATTAGACTACATTATTGTTATTATTATTATTATTTTGTCTATGTCTTAGTATTGGACATTAAGTAACTTACCCAAAATAGAAGTATAGAGAAAACGAGAGAAAAAAATCATCTTCTTTCTCTATGATAAGTATTGAATATCCACAAGCTAAAAACTTTACGAATTGGAATAAAAATGATAACGATAAACTTGTTCCCTACAATGCACTTAATAGCTTATATAATCATTTTTTTTAGTTGTACACCCACCCCTATTGTTAGTCACACCGCAATGTTAGCCACCTCGTCATAAGTATGTATATATTGCATGCTCCCTCCCTAACTCTATCCTGTTTTGAGATCTTATTTCCCATTATAGAGATAGGGTTAGAGAAGGAAGTTCTGGCGCTACTACGTTCTCGGGTAAGCTCACATTGCCGACTTTAATAGCTGTTAACATGCATAGAAGAGGTAAGCATTAAAACCCTCTTTTCTTTGATGTACAACAATGCCTCTTTCATATAGCATAGAGTTAGCTTTGCTTGTGCAATTTTTTTTCCACCAACAACTTTCGTTATAGAAATCGACGAAGTTCATCAACTAGTATCCAGGGGGTAAAAAAAAAGAGAATGAAGATGATACTACTCACCTAAAAGGTGGTAACGACACCAGTCCGACGTAGTGTAGTAAGTGTAGGTAGAGACAGAGAACAACCAATTTCAGTCACGTGGATGTACATCTGTCGGGTGACATCCGGCTATTCAACTCGTTCTATAGACGATTTAGATGGACGATCATAACCCTAAACTCAATCGTAAACCTACCCTAAACCAAACCCCAATCCAGTCCTAAACCTTGAACCAAAGGCCCTAAGCCTAAATTCAGACCCTTAACCTAGTCAAGCCATTGAACTGAGTCATAACTTGAACCTAACCAGAAACTTTTGAACAAAAAACCCTGGAGTCCTGAAACCTGACTCGCTGAGTCACACTAACTTAACTCGTTGGTAAAAACCCAGCCAACTCACTTAGTCTCCATTAAAGGGGTCGATGGAGTACACTGCCGTGTACATTTCTTCTTCCCAGAATATCTTGAGCAGCTTGGCATGGGAAAGCATGCACCTGATTCTCTCCACAATTGTGCGATTCATATGCTCTGCTACACCATTGTGCTGGGGGGGGGGGGGGGGGGGGGGGGGGTTCTTGGGCATCGTCTGTTCATGCCGTATACCCAAGGTCTTACAATATTTGTGAAATGCCCCAAATGCATTCTCCTCCATTGTCAGTGCGAATGCACTTCAATAATCTTCCTGTCTCTCTCTCTCTTTCTACTATAGCATGAAGTGTTTTAAACACTTTAAAGACATTGACTTTGGTTTTCAATGCATAAAGCCAAACCCTTCTAGATGGATCATCTATAAATGTAACAAAATACAAAGACCCACCCAAGGTTTTTATCTTCATCAAACCACATACTTCAGAACAATCCAAATCTAATGCATTTACTTTATTAACATGAAAAACAGTTTTAACAAATGAAACTCTATACGTTTTTCTCAGATAAACAATCAGTACAGGTTTTGAGAGGTATACCTGTCATCCTTGGAAAGAGCTACTTCTTCACCAGTAGTTGAAGCCATTTTTCGCTCATATGGCCAAGCCGCCTATGCCCCGTGTCCATCACTGAATCTTCTGCTGCATTCAGTTCGCCCTTAGAGATGCTGAAACTTGTCTTATATAGGGTGCAACATTTCTTCCCTTTAGCCATGATCAACGAACCCTTAATGAACTTCCAGTGCTCATCAATATACCGGCTTTTATAGCCATCATCATCCAGCCTTCCCGTTGACATCAAGTTGAGGCGAAGGTCAGGAATATGCCTCACATCCTTTAGCACCAATGTATAGCCCACATCAATCTTTACATGAATATCATCAACCCTTATACTTCTTCCTTCTAACCATGATCAACGAACCCTTGATGAGCTTCCAGTGCCCATCAACATACCGGCTTTCATAGCCATCATCATTCAACCTTCTTGTCAACATTAAGTTGAGGTAAAGGTCAAGAATATGCCTCACATCTTTCAGCACCAATGTGTAGTCCACATTAGTCTTTACACAAATATCACCAATCCCTATGATCTTGGATATATAAGAATTCACCATCTTCATGGTATTAAAGTCACCTGACTTGTGACTTGTGAAGAACTGTCTGCGTGGAGTAGCATAATATGACACTTTCGAGTCTATCACCCAATCAGTGTCCTGACTCGTAGCGGTGAGACAAACATCGTGATTTGTAGAGAGTATAACAACAACGTCGCCATCAGAGGCGACTGCAGTAGAATATGATTCTTGATCTTTCTTCTCCTTCCCCTTTTTTTTTCTTGTCCTTCTTTTCGTTGCGACATTCGTTTATGTAGTGGCCCTTCTTACTACAATTCCAACATTCAACGTCTTTTCTTGTCGTAAACTTGCCTCTGAATTTGTCTCGAGTTTTACCACCCTTCTTATGGTTTCCTCTCCCCTGATCCTTTGTCACAAGGGCCTCTTGTTGAGACGACCTGTGTGCCTTCCTTCTAGTCTCCTCAGACTACTTGTCACTTAGTTCATGGAGACTTTCTCTTTCGGTATGGAGTTACTTAGAGACATAACCAATGTCTCTCAACTGTCAGGCAACGAATTGAGCAGTAATAGAGCCTGTACCTCATCGTCCATGACCAACTTCATGGGGGAGAGATGATTCACAATGCTACTAACTTCGTTCATGTGTTCAGCAATTGAACTACCATCTTTGTACTTCAGGTTCACAAGTCTTTTAAACAAGAAGATTTTGTTAATGGTTGTCTTTCTCTCACATAGCCTTGTGAGTTTCTGTCATAAGCTAGCGGATGAGGTCTTCATAGACACGTGGTGGAACATCGTATCATCTAGCCATTGTCTAATGAACCCCACCGCCTTTCGGTCCAACTTCGTTCAATCTTCATCGGACATATCCTTTATTCTCGCTATATCACTTGTGATTGGTGGATACGGGTCTTTCCAATACAAGCATATCTTCCATCTTGGCCTATGGGCTAGTTAGACCCATTGGGGCTGATTATCCTTGATGAGCCATTCTCTATAATTCACACTGATCCCGCTGTCTGTTCACATAACCTGGACGCTCTGATACCACTCTTGTTAGGGCGGTTGCACAAAACTTTAGAATCTCGCATCCCAAATATTGTAAATTATGGGATATGATAATGTGGAAAAAACAATCACATAAATAATTACCACGACACAATAGATGTTTACGTGAAAAACTCTTAAACAGACTAAAAACCATAGGACCTCGTATAAATAAACTAATCTACTATGTAAAGGCAATTACACAGTGATTGTAAGCACAACCCGCTTGGATCCATTCAATCTTTACCTCAACGAGCAGATAATAATAAAAGAAAATGAAAAATCGAGAGATCTCACCGATCTGAAGATGTAGAAGAAACTGAGACGTTGTCTGTTGTGTGGATGAAGCGTCATGAGCATAATACTCTTCTCTACGATCTTCCTCTCTCTCTCTCTCTCTCTCTCTCTCTCTTCTCCTTTCTTTCTCTTCTCTCTCTCTCTCTCTCTCTCTCTCTCTCTCTCTCTCTCTTCTTCTCCTTTTCTTTCTCTCTCTCTCTAGACGTGTGGAGTCTCTATTTTGATACCCTAATCTCGATTAGCATGTGCTTATATAGCACTTTGAGAGAATTAGAGTCAAAATAGGAAACTGCGTATTACAGTCTGTGTGCCGTCGGTCGCCCGATAATGGGCAAAATTGTTTAGAGAGTTCTGAGGAAAAACAACCGAATTTTGGTCACCTGATTTGACACTGTCGGGTGATTAATCTGAGCTTCGGTTGCTTGATCACCAAATCAACGATCGTTCGAGACTATCCAAAATAGTCCAGAGACCAACTGCCACTTCTGGAGTATTTTCGGTTGCCCGACCCAGACTGGTCGAGCGCCCGATGACCTCAAAGATGTACTCTCTCCTCTACTCCTGAGGAGGAACAGTACCCCATCAAATAGTCCAGGCTATTTAAGATCCATTACAATACCAATATCTATATAGAGAAATGAATTCATAACGAATTGTAAAGCATGCATGTATAAAAGAGTCGCAACTTAGACAAGGTAGATGATATATTGTCCTTTTAACATCACATGGGAATAAAAGGAATTTACTAAAGAAGAAGAAAAACCTTGCATTTGATCCAAACAAGGGCAATAATGATGTTAATAAGGTGATATTTTTCTTTTGTAAAAAGAAGTGACATATTCTAAAAGATTATTAAAAGTGAAAAAAATTGGTTTGAAACAAGGGTAATAATCTAACCTTTACATGTTTTGAAACCAATTTTGTCAATATTCCTTTTAAGTAGTTAGTGGATTGACTTAGGTGTAACTGTCTACGTTTCAAATTCAATGTATTATTTTTTTTAAGATTGAATTTGAGTAATGAAAAGAAGAAAGTTTATATGAAAAATAAGTTGGATCTCTGAAATATGAGTAATTGACACTTGCAGACTCATTTTGGCAATTGATTTTCGATTAGACATGAACAATACTTTATTTGTATCCTTTATCTTTAAAATTTTAATTTTCTTATCTAAATTGGACAAAGAAGACTTTACCTTTTATGTTACAAACAATCATTTTGATTTATATAATATACCCTACAACAGCTATAACTTACAACGGCTACCTCTAAAAAAAAACTAATAATAGTTATAAAACTTAGGACAAAAAAAAGGCCTAAACACTCAATGTAGCTTATGATGGCTATAACTTTGTAGCTAGTTGTTTATTTTGTGTATATAATATATCTTCGAAAAACTACCGAAGAGGTCACCTTGGCCTATTACTGAAGGCTCATTGGCTTTTAATCAGTTTCACAAAATTTAAACATTTTATTAGTTAAATTAGTGTTTTAAGTCAAAACTTATTATTTTTAGTAGGTTTCATTTTTCTTTTTATTATTTAAGGGTCGTAAAAGTTTGATTGTGATCAAAAGCTTTTATTTTAGTCATTTAAGAGTTGTTAATGATTTTCATAAGATTAGTTACAATTTTTACTAATATTTAGTGTTTTAGAAAAGTGTCATATTTCAAGGCAAATTAGGGTCTATGATTTCTTTGCTTATGTAAGTAGATTGGATACACAATAAATAATACTTTTCATTAATAAAATAATTTTCTTCTTTTATTTTTTGTTATTTCTCTCTCCTTATGGATTCAAAAGATATTTTGAGAAGAAGACTGTGATCTCTTCTTTTTTTTATCCAAGCACATGTTATTTTACTGTTAGAGTTTAACTTATTTCTAAGTTAGCTTAAGTTATGATTCGATAAGGGTTAGTTCCAACCTAAATATTACTTATAGCATGATTAGAAATCCGACGACACCAAGAAATGATAGATACAAGTTTAATTTAATAAGGTTAACGTGCTTCTAAGACACTATATATATATATATATATATATATATATATATATATATATATATATATATATATATATATATATATATATATATATATATATATATATATATATAGTTTGATTAAAAAATGAGGTAGCAACATGATAGGAAAGAGTTTAAGGGAGGTGCCCATACTTAGAGCTGTAAATCGAGTCGAGTCAAGTCAAGCTATGCTAAGCTCAACTCAGCTCAGCCCCACTTTAACGTTAGCTCAAGCTCAGCTCGACTCGGCCTTCGAGCTTAACACAGTAGTTAGCCTCGACTCAATGGTTCAAGCCGAGTCGAGCTTGGATCGAGTTGAGGTGAGTGAGCTGG
The DNA here is from genome assembly GCA_003013855.2 of Liriodendron chinense. Lineage (NCBI taxonomy): Eukaryota > Viridiplantae > Streptophyta > Magnoliopsida > Magnoliales > Magnoliaceae > Liriodendron > Liriodendron chinense. Next base: position 546,527 of record ML058493.1, on the reverse strand, counting down.
TCAAGTCGAGGCGAGTCAAGATGATCTATGTTTAGTAATAACTAAAAGCCTAAAAACAAGATATGAATGATACATGTAATTTAAAGAGCAATCAGTCAAAAAGTGTAATCCATTCAACACTATCAATATTTTAGAAACACATGTTGAAAAAATTACAACAAATGTTAAACTAGCTCTCACCTCTTTATAAAATTTATCCCACATGATTGACCTTTTTTACCTTTACTTAAAGTTGAAGTGTTTATGTTCTCTATCACATCTCCCTCCACAAGAAGAGAAGATGTGGCTAACACACTGTTACTGGGGGTAATTGGGACTTCTTCACTAGTCATATATAAATATAAAGATAAGAAACACACGTGAGGTTTATTAAATTTGATTCCATAATCCAAATGCAAAAATGTAATTATCCACAAATCTAAATGCACAATTCGATTCTACGAATCTAATGATTAGGGATTTCATTAAATCCACGATTCAAATCAAAACCCTAATTGGGGGATTGATAAATCCTCTCATAAAATCAAATCATTGATTTGAAATTTTTTTATTAAAAAAATTAGGAAAAAAAGAAGAAAAAAGAGGAGGTGCGGAAGAAGAAGTTGTGCGAAGAGGAAGAAGAAGAAGAATCAGGAGGGAGGGAGAGAGGGAGAGAGGAACAAAGAGAGACAGAGAGAGAAAGGGAGAGAGAGGGAGCATACCTTGAGAGGGATGGAGGTTGAGGTGGTTGTTTGCGTGGAAGATGTTTGCGGGTGGATTGAGAGAGAGAGAGAGAGAGAGAGAGAGAGGGCCGGGTTTCAAAATTTCGAGAGAGTGTGGGAGGTAGGCAAGCTCTACTTGCGTCTTCAGCGGGAGTAGGAGGTGATATTAGCCGTCCATATTCCTTTCAATCCAATGATTCTTGGCAAATTAATGAGCGCAAATGGCGCATAAGACGCGGCGAAAAGTTCTCTCTCTCTCTCTCTCTCTCTCTCTCTCACACACACACACACACACACACACAGAGTCGAGTCGAGGTCTGAGTTGAGCTTCAAACTTTGAGCTTCGAGATGAGCGAGCTGAGTCAAACAGGCTTCTGCCCATCCCGAATTCCCTTTTCAGGCCAAGGCGATCTAAGCCAAGCTGAGCGAGCTTTTCGAGCTAGCTCAGCTCGTGTACAGCTCTACCCACAATTGATCTCCAATGTAGCCCATTGGAGCACTTAGCATGGTCTCTGCGGGATCCATTCATCGAGGGCGTATGATTGGGGTGAATGGGTTGGATGACATATACACTATATGGTGGGTCCTCCACGAACACAAGGGTGGGAGCTCCCCTTAATTGATTCCTTCTTGTATGGCCTACCTGATTCCCAAATTAGCATTATTTTGGGGTCCATGCCCAAATGAGGGGCGATGCATTGGATAGTTGTAGTAAATGCTATCAACACACCACGGTGTTGCCTATAAATGAATCACGAAAATGTTTTCACCATAATCTGTCTGAAAGCATTTGTATGAATCATGTTCCACACACTTACATGCAATGGACATGACTTCTGTATGACTATGATTTAAGTAGTTTTATATTTTAAATATTTTCATGTCGTAGGTCTACTTGTATATGAAGATCAAGAGAACTGGCTATCATAGTTTTAGAAGCAAATCCACAGGCATCTTACTCATTGTCTCAGGTCCTTTGTTCCCTCAGAGGCAGTCAGCATCAGCCCTGTTACTCCTCGGATCAATGGTCATGATCACACCATCATGTGAAAATAAATAAATAAAAATATGATGATAATCAATATTGTTTGGCTATTCCATGCTAAATCGAAGATTCTTGGAGTTGGTATACCATCCAACAAGTCCTCGCACCACTAAAATCAAATCCATCAGATTGAAGGATCCTAGCCACATATCCTGAGAACTTTTGCAGTTGAACATGAACGGTGGCAGAATTTCTCCTCATAATCGTTTGTTTATAGGCCATGAATCAAAGGTTATTATTGTCCCGTCGAGGATTCCGTCGGGAATGGATTCCGTCGGGTCACGGTAACACTGAGTACGGCTAGGCCGTCACCTTGGGGCCCACCTTGATGTATGTGTTATATATCCATGCTGTTCATCCGTTTAACCATATCATTTTACAATGAAGCAGATCTAATTCTTAGGTGGACCACACCACAGGAAACAGTGGTGATTGAACGCCCGCCATTAAAAACTTCCTAGGTCCCACGGTAATTTTTATTTGCCATCCACCCTTTGATAAGGTCACACAAACCTGGATGAAAGGAAAACAAAATCCAAAATTTTGGTGGCCCCGGAAGAAGTTTTTAATGGTCAATCACCATTGTTTCCTGTGGTGTGGTCCACCTGTGATTTGGATCTGCTTCTTTTTTTGCCCATTCCCTAAAATGGAAATCGGATTGCTTCTGAGTTACTCACTATGCTTGTATCATACTGAGTAAACTCAGTAGGCCCTACTGTAAATGTATATGGTTTATCTATACCATCCATCCGTTTTTACAGCTCATTCTAGGCCTTGAGCCAAAAATTGAAGCATATCCAAAATTCTGGTGGACCATACCGCTGGAAGCAGTAGGTATAATAATTTCCAGTACTAAAACCTTGCTAGGGCCCATAGTGGTGTTTATTTGTCCAATCCAGATCACCCGTTTGTCTTTGAGAGGAGAATCTTATTTGCTGAGCACTGATTGGTCCAGTTTAGCATTGGAATTGTCAGCACGTGTGCTAGGCTGGACCAATCAGGTGCTCCACAAACATGATTTTCCTATTAAAGTTGATCAGATGATCCATATTCTTAACTGCTCATGAGATCACGCAAGACATGATGAAAGGAAAAAATAAATATCAGATTGATCCAAAACTTCTGTGGCCTCCAATAATTTTTCAACGGTACAAATGTTCAAATCACACTGTTTCCTATGATGTGGTCCAATTGAGATTTTTATATGCTACAGTTTTTGTCTAAAGGCATAAAATTATCTGGTAAAATGCTTGGGCGGAGTGGATAAAATACATAAATCACGTTTGGACCCCACAGAGTTTACTCCGTACGCTTACCGCTTCCCTGAAATGAGCTGTAAAAACGGATAGAGAGCGTGAATATGCAACACATACATCAAAGTGGGCCCTACAGTCACGGCCTGACCGAATCCACTCCCTTTCCGTCGTGTTACACAACCGCTTATTGGTCTGGTTTATTGGATCATGGGTCCCACTTGTCAGAATTGAAACACGCGCGTATAGTACGAAGCCTCACGCCGCAGATCACATGATTCCTATTAAAGCAAGCCGTGATTCATACCATCGCGAGGAGGACCATGCTTTCTTGTCCATGCCGCGTTTGGATGTTCAGTTGAAATGAATTGTAAATTCCTTAATGACAAATGCTCTATGCTATAGTGCTCCTAGTTGCATCCGTTTAAGTGGACAACAAAAATCACACTGATCCGATGATCCAATCCATCTTTGATCTGGGCCCTTCCCTATGGCCATCCTTTTTCCAATCCATGGATGAGATGGTCATGAATGCCTAACAAACGTGATTCTGACACGCCCTAATAAAGAGATGGATAAAACTATTGATTGGCCTACTTTTGTGTAAGTGTCTGGACCATTCATATTTAAGGCCATTGATCGAATGGTTAATATTTATAAGATGGCCATGATATTTGCATGCTAGCCAGTGAAATGTGCACTGGACCTAATGAACGGTCTAGATCAATGGATTGGACTGTCCAGGTGTCCCCACGAAACTAGAAGCAATATAAGTTAATGGGTTCTGAGAGCACTGCAACATTTAATAAAGAGAATGAAATGACTAGGTGTGATTAGTGGGCCTTGGCTGGCCGTGTTTGGCTGGGCCACAATCGTTCATTATACATCGAGCATGACTATCAGGCCAGGGCCACACTCATTTATACAGAGGGCTGTAATTCAAGCATGGCAGTGGGCCCCACCCATGTCGATCTGGACCCGGCTTGAACTGGGCTCTGATAAAAGATGTTACCAAATCTTACCAATATGTGTTCAGCTGTTGATAACTCAGGCCTAAATTATGCCCAGGTCCAATCCATTAGCCCAAATTTCAGACCAAAGCCTGACAACCAGCTCATTGCGGGCCCTATAAATGACCAAAGAGGGTTTGTGTGGCTCACCACTCCATAAAGATGAGCCCAAATTAAGAAGTCCAACTTGAAATGCACTCAAGGACGAATGGGTGGGATGAACCTGACAGGTCGCTTTACCTCACCTGAGAATTAGTGGGTCTGGTTCCAAAATCGAGACTTGTGGGGCGGACCTGGGTCCAGAAATTTGACCCAAATTGCTAAGATGCATCGGGTCTGGGTCCTGTCAAAATCAATAGGAAACAAATTTTCAATACGCCCAAGTATGATTATACTAAAATACACCCAACTCAGACCTAGACCTAACTTAAACCCACAAAAAAGTTGTTAATTAAGAGTTTGAGTTTTTTCTTTTTCTTTTTTCTACTATTGGGCTAGAGTGCAATAATTTTTCAACACCTTTTTCCTAAAAGATGGTTTGCCATCCAGTACTGGTGACAATTTGGACGGGGCAAATTGCTGGCTGTTTCAATCAAGAGGAAAACAAAAATCATAGTAAATGGACTGCCCGAATCATTTCATTACGCTCGCTGAATTTGAGTTGTTGGCCATTTTATTCTTTACTACCGAAGTTGATAGCAGCCACTGATTGGATGGTTGTAATCATCAGTGCTATAAAATCCTAGGATTTAGGATTTACTATTTATGATTTATGATTTGAGTCAAATCTTAAGTAAAACTATTTGAATCCCTTTTCATACTAATTTTATGACTCTAGCTATGATTTGAATCATAAGATCTATGATTCAAATTTCAATTTGTTATTCAAATTAAACTTATTTTCTTGTATTTTATGTGGCGCTTGGCTTTTATTTTATGTTTTTAAATTGGTGGGGGCTTTAAGAATCATTTAAAAAAAAAAAAAACTTTTCAAGAAAAATAATTGTTTAAAGGAGGTAAATTATTTTATTTTGTTTTCTTTTTATGAGAGATTAAATGATATATTCTCTTCAATGATAAATCCTAGATCTTTTCATTTTAAATGATATATATTCTCTTCAATATTAAATCTTAGAGTTTTTTTTTTTTTTTTTTTTTTTTGTTACTGCATATCTGATAAAAACGCCAAATTGACATATGATTCATCTAAATTGTTTTTATAGATGGTGTTATGGGTAAAAATTTTGACTGAGCCGATTTGGTATTTAAGACGTCGGTAAACTATTGCCGAGGTCACAATGAGCCAGGTAATTTAATCTAGCCAACTTACTCTTGGAGGTCAGTTTGGATTTACATTTAGTCATTTCAGGATATGGACGAAGTGATAATGGCCGATCCTATCTCTTCTTCCGTTACGAAAAGTGGAGATTACGACCCTTAAAGATCGGAGATATCAGCTTGGTTCCGAGATATCCGCCAAGATATCCACCGAGATATCAGCCCTCGTTCCAGCCTAGGAGACCTCTTCCAACTATTATAAAGGAAGAGTGCACGTCTCGATTAAGGGTAGACTAATCTTTACCTTCAAATCAACTCCCTCTTATTTGAAGATTTACTGACTTAGGCATCGAAGGACTAACGGTCAAACCTCGACCACCTTTTAACCTTTGATTCCATTTTGTAGGGACTATCATCAAGATCCAAGCCGTTCAGGTTGATTGCCACTCAATTTCGATGAACCTATAGGTGCAATTATCTTCATTTTGTCTGTTACGAGAAATCAGTAACAACAGATGGTTATGATCATGTTGACTTATGTATTTTGGAATGATAGTTAGAGATCTCAAAATCTTTTTTTTGTCGATCTAAAAAATTCAAATGCTGATTTTCCAATGTGATTCTAAATTCAAGAATCCTTGTGATTTTTTAGGAAAAATTTCTTGAAAGGCTAAAAGAAGAAGGAAAGATAAGAATCATCTAATTTTTAAAAAAAGACTGCATGATAGTATTAAAGTTTTTAATTTTTATGGTTTATTTATTTTTAAAGAAAATATATAAAAAAAATCTTATGATTTACGGTACAATTTGTGATTCGATATGATTCAATCTTTACTACGGTATGATAACAATTTTGACAACATTGGTGATTATGAATTAAAATGGTGGCAACTTCCTTTGTAATGAAGTGGTGGGCATTTCTTTTAACCTATTATTCCCATATTTTGAATTGCACCATATTAGATCATCTTTCCTTTATCTAGTTAATCTAACTTATATAAATGGTTGGCATGTTAGGCCCCATTGTGGATGTACCATGCACCAAAAATCTCTTTAATAGGGCAATATAATCTTCTAATTTGTGGAAAGATAGACCATTAAGAAGAGAAATACAACAACGGTCCAAATTCTTGATTCAACCGAGCCTGGGACATCGTTTCATGGAGAAATTGTATAAGTACTTGTGATGCTTGCCTTTGTAACAGGTGTCTTTTCAATTTTGACAAGTGGGTCCATGGTTGATAATTAGACTAATGTTTTATTGCAGCAGCCTTTCCTGAATGAAACATGTGTTGGGGTTAGGATCTCCGCAGCGAAAGCAATCAAAGCAGGTGAGGAACAAACCATAATGGCAATCACACAAGCAAATCGACATACACAAGAGGCAATCCGATTTTTAATGTGGAAAACCTCTCATGGGTATAAACCATGGCACAAAGTGACATCAATCCACTATGATCTCAGAAGTTACAAGAGATAAAAGAAACATAACACGGATCACAACCCACAAGAGAAATCCCAAGCTAACAAAGCTCATAATTCTCACATGAGAAGGACAAACATAGCCCTTTCTCTCAACCCAAAGAACTTCAAGCTTCCACATAGCTCTTTCTCTTGCCCTAGAACTCTCTCAATCCCTTGGCCCATTGGCGGCAACCCTAATCCCGAATTACATCCCCTTAAATAGGAGAAAAACCAAAATTAAAAACATCTTCTGTAAAACCATGCAAGAGACCCAACCCAAAAAGTAAACTGTCGACCGATCAGTCAAGGACCCCTGCTGACTGGTCGGCTTACTGGTCGGTAATGCCCAAAACCGTCCCAACAACTTTTATTTTGATCTCCATCGTGGTCGACGGGTCGTTCCTTCATGCATGGATATTTGAGGCATCCAATCCCAACAACATGGCACAAAAGTCTAAGACAATTGTGACCTTTCAATCTGTTGTCAACCAATAGACAAATGAGACATAAATACATCAATCACCCATGTTAAATAGGCCTCCTCGATTGAATAAAAGCAACTTTAATTATTACTCAATTGATACATGTTTGAAAAGAGTAAGATTTGATAGTTGTGTTGCAAAATAATAAAAAAGAAAAAAAAAGGAAGGTAGAGAAACAGTTTTTTTTTTTTATATTTAAATTATTATTATAATATGTTTGTATTCGAACAAGAACTATTGACCTCGCATGACTTGGATGAGTGATTGTCTAATAATAAGGAAAATTCATTTTTTTTTTTTTTTTTTTTTGTTAAAGAAAGTCATTTTAACTCATAATTCATTTAATGCTTTTTTATGAATGTCAACAAATTAGTTCCATAAGTAAATTAATCTTTGGTTGTCCAATCATTTGATAATAGAGCCATTATTTGATAAATGAACACTGTGAATTAGATTCAACCCTTCTGGGCATCAATTATCAACATTAACATCACAATCTCATTATTACCTATTCTAGACAAACTACCCATCGGAACCATAGTTAACCATTAGTCATTGAGGTATGGCTGCAGTGGTAGGTGCATGATTTGGTAATATGCTAATTTGGCCCCTACTAGTAGATGAAATAATTTCTTTTACTTCTGAATTTGGATTTGTATAACTATTTGAATTTTGAGTGAGACGCCTGACTTGTTATCTTATTTCTTCTTTTCTTTAAAAGAAAAAATAAAAATAAATTCAAGTACTAAAGAGCTGAAACAACTATTCAATCAAATGATGTTAAGCATAAATCCCATCTCTTCTCATGAAACAAATGGGATATTTCTTTATAAAATTAAAGTTAAATTTCATATGTTTCTATTCTACCGAGATTACTTGGTTGGTTGGGGAAGTATCAACATAAATGGAACTTTTTTAGGACATAAATAGAGAGAATCTGATTTGGTAAACAATGAGTGGTTGGTACTGTTAGTTTTATAGGTCACCAATGATGTACTGTACACATTGCATGCACAAGCGTAAAATTGATTGGCACTGTTAGTTTTATAGGCCACCAATGATGGTCAGAGAAGAACGGTGGTCAGACCATCTGAGCTGTCTCAATTCCGCGCCAATGGAAGCAATTGATCTTTTTCTTCTTCTTCTTCTTCTTTTATTTATTTATTAAATCTATGTATGATTTTAACCATCCATTTGTGAGCGTCTGACAGCTAAAATGGCCCAATCACAGTGCATCTGGGACTACGATCTAACACATGGGAACACAGAAAATCAAGTCTTGTTCTTTATGTGGAGATGACATGGAATGTGAGCCTTGCTAACAAAACTATTTGTTGTTTTACACTTAGGGCATGTTTGGATGCCACCTAAAAAGGAGTTCATCTCGTTTTAGCTTATGCATTAAAGATCATATTTCTTTTGGTCAGGAATTACAAGATTACAATTAACTAAAGATCGTTGGGCATTTTTATTTGTTTCAAACAGGGAACTTACCTGTTAAGAAGTTAGTTTGTAAATGTGGGGTCCATCGTTGGTCTATCTAAGCCATTGATTGACGCCCTCATCATGGTTGGACACTCCTTGCAAATCCTAGCCATTGAATCTATGCCCTCTCTTCCATAGAACGTGGTTTGTTCGTGTTTCTCTTTTTAATGAAGTATTTGCATGACAACAGTGGAAAGGTTAGGGTTACCAATTGAGTGAATATGCTGGGAATGGTCTATACGTGATGAGGCTTTCAGATCAATGGCTTGGATAGAATTACCACGAGCCCCACATCTTCAAACTACTGAAAATAGAAGTCCTGTTGAGTGAATAGGGAACTCAACCTCTTGACTAAAATGAGACAAACTTATCTTCAAGTTGCACCCAAACAGGCCTTTTTCGTATATATATATGAAAAGAGGTGTGACTTGTTCAAGCTACCCACGACCAAGGCGTTATGAAGATCAGCCATAGATAGCCCCATTTAATTTCTAGGCATGAATTTGGAACCGGCCTGGTCTGAGGGTCTAACATTTAGGCCCAAGCCCAGTACTTGAAAGTCAGATCAACCCATCTTCAATCTCGGGCCACTCCATAGTAAATTTTGGTAAAATCTGGGTCCAGGTTCTTAGGGCTTTCAATGGGCCATGCTCGGGCATGAAGCCTAGGTTGCATAAATCCTAGGCCTGCATCTATCCCAGCAGCATGATGGGCCATTAGAAACAGACCTGAGCCTACTGATGATTGTTTACAGCCTAAGCCCTGACCACCCACTTTTCTGCAAGATGCGGGACTGTTCATCAGGTGTGCACCATAATACATGATGACAATTTCCATGAAACCGTAAACAGAGCCAGGTGGGTTCCTATATCAGTGTGATCATCTCTCACCAGGTGGGCTACACGTATGGACAAATAATGAATTATTAGCAACGCTTGCCAATGGTAAGATGCAACGTCATTTGATGATTTGACCAAATTGAATATCGAGCCGTGTCATTTAAGTCATTGTTTTGGACCTGACAAACGGCTGAGATTTACACATGATGAGGGCGGCAGGTTGAGACATGCTCACGTGATTAGAGAAATTTAGCCTTATATACCTAATTGCAAGGAAAACATGGATGTAGATTATATAGGAGTTCCTTATTGAAGAAAATTTACTGCTAATTATGTTTTTTTCTTTGGTTGGTGGTGTGGTTAGTCGAATGTTAAGATTGCGGTGTGGTTAGTTGAATGTTAAGATTTTAGTTCGTGGTTATTTTGTCTACTTCAAAAGTAGAGTACATGTCTGCTACACAAACATGCAAGGTAGCATTTGGTTAAATGTATTATTAGAAAAATTAGAATTTAAGTAGAATGTGGTAATGATTCACTCTGATGATAAGAATGTATTATATTTAGTTAAGAATTTAGCATTTCATACTTGAGCTAAAAAAATTTATATTCGATATCACTTTATTCGTGGCATGGCGAAAGATGGACATATCTCCATTGTATAAGATTTACACTAATGATAGTTTAGCGAATATTTGACAATGCTTATTGTAAGAGAAAAGTTTGTTGATATAGAATTTTTAATCTTAATGTTACTTAACGTTTAGCGACGTTTGGGCAATTATTATTCAAAGTGTTTTTCACATTATCTAATAAACTAATCTTTACTTGAAAAAATATTGAGGCAGCGATGTAAAGAAATGCGCCAATGGTGGTAAATCTCTCTCTCTCTCTCTCTCTCTCTCTTCCAAATATGTACATAGGTACACATGGTTGCATTCAAAGCCTAGTTCTATTAGGTTTAGTCATGTGCTATCTTTTGTGGTATTATCTTAAAATGGGAAAATGTGCAAAGAATTAGTGTACATTCTTCTGGTGTATTCCTCCATGAGAGTTTTTTTTATTTATTATTATTATAAGGAAGAGCAAGAGAGAAATATTTTATTTATTTTGTCATCTTAATTTAGTAAAGAAGAAAACTTTATATTACTATATCGTGAAGGTAGGAATATTGCCAAACCATGTGAATTTTTGTACTTCTTGTTTCTTATTTTTTCTCTTGGCATTTGGCTTCCAGTTTGGCTTCTTTTCTTTTGTGGTTTTGCATTCATCATGTGTGGGTGTTTCTTCTATAAGAAGGGTTTTTAACTAGTGGTCATTTGCAATAATCTAAGCCATTGATTTGAGATTTTTGGTAGATGGTGGCTATGTTAGAAGTCTTCAATATTGGGACAGCCTAAACTTTCGATCAAAATACAATTCTCATATAAAAGGTTTGGATCATTGAAACATTGGTGTACATGGAATCTTTTCAAACTTTCGAACTCTTCTCCTCGTCAGTTGTTATGTTTTTTCAACATTATTTTCTCATCTTCAACTGAAGGTTGGACAGTAAAAAGCTAATTCTACAAAACCAATGGTTTGTGTCCCGTCTCAAAAGGTTCATCCCACTAAGAGAGTCTGATGCTCAGCCAAATAAAATTGATCCAACCATCACATGGACTACCACATGAAATTGGAAGTTTTTGGGTGGATATCCATTGTTTTTTATAGTGTGGCCCACTAATGATTGCATAGACATGAATTTTGGGGCAACACATCATCACGGCGGGACTCACTTGACGGGCAGGGTGGGTTGGATAGCATATCCGTAACATGTGGAACCCAAACAAAAGTTGCATGACATTTGCACGTACGTGAGTTAAGTACTGCTCTTATTAATAACTTTTAGAGGCACGTTAACAACCATTAAACTCAGGCAAGTAAGATAGGGTTGCTTCAAATACATTCGGAAATATTGCAATAAGTTACCTCAGGATTTCTTTTTTCCAGTCGTGCAGCACCTACACAGGTAGTCACATGATGCACCCACCCACTCACGAGTGGGGTTAGTGTCTCCTTAGCATTTTGAACCTGAGACCTGCTGTTGAAACGCCTAGCGTCTTCCAGTTGGGTTAGAAGGCCAAACTGTTTGAATCTGGGTCATCTTCCAACGATCCAAACCGTTTATTTAATAGGGCTCTCCTTGGATGGGGGATGTCTGAGAAAACTCTCAAACTGAATATTTCAACCCTTTGATCGTACAGAGGATATGTTGAAAGCAAAACAGCTAAATCATTAACCAGTCGAAATAATCCAATTGAGAGCTCTTATTTCTTTTCTTTGCACCATTTAAAAACTCTCACTCAAAGGTTATTTTTCTACAAACTCCTTTAGTTGATGGGAAGTGCTCAATTTAAGAGACAGCACGTGCCAATATTGTCGCGTAGCGCAGGATATCGGGCCATAACATGCGGGTCCACTCTGTTCAAGCACTGGAGGAAAATCAGGCAGGTAGATTCATCAGGTGAGCCACATTACATGACAAAAATGGACTGTTACAGAAGGTGATCGATGGACAATTAATATTGCTTGGGATGATTACTGAACCAGCTCACTTTTGCCTAGGCTATCAATGGGCGGGCTCAAGTCAAGCACAATTTAATTTTTGAATAGGCCCAGCCCAAACAGTTCAAAATCCGGCCCAAAGCCAACCCCAGGCCCGCCATTGACATCCCTAGTTTTGCCATGATATTATTGTAGCCAGCAACACGTTGTGAGTGGCTCGGATCACGTATGTGTGCCAAAACTGCATTCTCAACCTATCTTCTCGCAAAGACCCCTTTGTAGAGTTTTGCGAAGCCGATATGCCAAAGTATCTATCTGTACTCAGTCACACGTGTCAACATGGAATTAATGGAACACCCAAGCTATGTATCAGGTGGGCCCACTGGAGAGATAAAGTGCACAAAAATAGGTAAGTCTTTGTGGGTTTCACGTTATATTAGAAATGCACCAAAGGCCCAAACCCACCATCCTGGCCCGATGGCATGATGAGCCAGCCCAGCCAACTGACAGCCTACGTGGATCTAAATCATGCATTGGTCCCCCCCACCACATAGATTACCATGTCCATAGATCAGGCCGGTCATCTCATTAGCTGGGCCACTACTGAAATAACGAATGCTTCATAATTGGTCGCTGATCGTAGAAGTCTTGGTCTATTTCTACCGGAGAAATTTTCCTCTGTAAATCTCAGTTTTGACCGATCAGCCAAAATAAACTTCCAAAAACTTTACTTTTCCATTCTAAACTTCAGTTGTATGGATGTATTTTTTTCAGATGGAAATACACCGTTGAATTTCAACGAGCTTTCATTGACTTGACAAGGGTATTTCTATCCGACAGGACACTAAAGTTTAAAATGGGAAAGTAAAGTTTTTTAAGGTCTGTTTTGGCTGGTCAGTCAAAACTGAGGTTTATAGAAAGAAATTTCTCACACATCAAGTGGATTAGCTGTTACCCGGGTGATATTGTAGCGGGTGTTACCTAACCGTGTGGGGCTCATCTTGATGTATTTTTTATATATGCATGACATCCATATGTTTTTCCATCTAATTATTTTAGGATGCGATCCCAAACCTTAAGAAAATCACTAGAAAGAGTGACAAATGCCTATTAATTAGAAACTTTTTGTGGGCCAATGGATCAAGCTGATCTTTGTAATTTCCCTTCATTCAATTTTAATTAAGATAAATCATCGTTGTTTGCAATGAAGTCCAAGTCTGACTAATTGGGCAAACCCCAGCCTTGTAATAGTTGGCCCCACGATGATTTGTGTGTTATACCCATGCTGTCGATTCAGTTTTACAGATCATTTGAGGGCATGGGCCTAAAGATGAGGCAGATCCAAAACTCAAGTAGACCACACCATAGAAAACAGTGGGGATTGAATGCCTACCATCCAAAATTTTTTGGAAGACAATGAAGTTTTGGATTTGCCTTATTTTTGGGCTCACGCTCTAAAACAATCTGACAAAATGAATGGAAAACGTGGATAATACACATTAGAATGAGGCCACAAAGTTTACGTGGCACATTGGGATTGGCTTTTTAAAATCAGTACCTGACCTAAGAATAACACAAAACCCTGTGAGGCCCACCTCAATGTCTATGTGAAATTCACTCCGCCATCAGTTTTGCCATCTTAAAAAATGAATGTGGCCCAGGGCTCAACTGGGCCATACCACAAGAGGCTGGGAACTGAAGGCCCGCCATCGAATCCTTATTGAAGCCCATAGAAGTTTTGAATCATGGGTGATATTCGTATTTCAGTTCATCCTCGTGGGAGTCCCATTATGAAAGGGTTGTATGGCATATAAACATTACGTTGAGCTTTTTAATAGCGTGGCGTTTCCATCTTCACTGTTTCCTGTGGTGTGGCTTATTTGGGTCTTGGATCTGTATTGATTTTTGGGCTCTCATTCCAATATGAGCTGGCAAAACTGATAGGCCACGTGGATTTCACACGGAAATCGCTATGGCCGAGAAAACTCGCATCCTAAACAGACTCTCATAATCGGCAGATTACGTGCATGTAGACCCATGTATGGTTAGGGTCCATGAGTTTGTGAGCAATTTTTGCTTTTGGGAGGTAGAGTGACTTTTTAGAGTCTAGTCCTATTAGAAGCTGCCATGTGACTGCTAATGTTGATTTAGGACTCTGCAATGTCAACATGAAATCTATCCAAGAGCAGTGTACCATTGATGATGGGCCCACCCAATTCTCACAAACAAATTTTTTAGGTTAAAAGTGCAGCCACTATGGGGCTCCTCACTGTATACTTTTCACCACTATCCACCCAAATGAGGGCCCCATAGGAAACCACCCATTCCCCTAAGTTCCCTTCTACAACCAGAGTGAAGTTCAGTTTCTCATACTTCCCTTGAAATACCAACGTATCTGGTGTGATGCTGATTGAAAATCCAGCCATTTGCTCCAGTTTGGCCTTGTAAGTTGATGGGCCATCTCCGACGTAGGTCACCGTCCGTTGAAACTCTCCTACAATCTTATCAGATGGTGAAGAAGATGAATTCTTATTGGATACAATGATAAATGATGGATAGTTGAGATCGGACGATGGATGCGAACAATCATTAGCTGTGGACCGAGTGATCGTTGCAATCTCCTCCTTGGTGTAATTCATCGTGCAAAGGAAGTTCACATAGTCTTGCGCATGTGCGTCATAGACTAGGCCTGGGTTGAGTGCCTTGTTGGGGTTGATGTGGCCCGCTCCCATGTCTAGAGGAGTGGCCGGATTGTAAAGGTTTCCTATATCTTTGATGGGGTTGAGAGTGTTATCCAGTACGTCCGCTGTGGTCATCATGGCGGATCGGATGGCAGCGGGGCTCCAATCGGGGTGGGCCGCCTTCAACAGGGCTGCAACACCAGCTGCATGAGGGCAGGCCATAGATGTCCCAGTGATTAATTTGAAGTTGCTTGATAATGCTATGCCTGATGCTAGTCTGGCCGCAGGGATGTTCGGGGGATAGGCTGCCAAAATTCGTGAACCTGGTGCAATTACATCGGGCTTCAAAATACCTGGACAGATTTGATTTGGACCCCTTGATGTGTAGGCGCCGACAGTAGGCGCTGGCTTTAGGCCCACGAAGGTCTGCTGAAATTTGATGCTCACCGTTGGATTAGCACTCGTGTTCATGTAATTCAGTAGTGTTTTTAGATCTTCCGAATCTGGACTAATCACAACTGTTGGACACAAGAAATCAGCAACTTCAAGGAATAGTGTCACATCGGTGACGATTATGGCACCTGCAGCATCAGAGTTGCACACTTCCGACATTTGAATAATCGGTGGCCGAATGTAGTCACAGAAAATGATCGCATCCTTGTAGTAGGATAATGATTCAGATGAATCACAAGCTTTAATGGTGTCGTTATAAATTAGGGGCACCTCTGTTATGATCGCATTCTCTGGGAACAATGACATTCCAATGATGGTTGCGCCATTGCCTAGTATCATGGTCCCGGCAAACCTACGGTCAATGGCGCTGGCACCAACTGATAATAACCAAGGAGCACCATTTTGAATCGTTGCGACTTGTGGCCCATCATTCCCTGCGGAAGCGGACACAAATACACCCTTTTCTATGGCTGCAAACGATGCGATCGCCACTGAATCTTGATGGAGAGGAAGTCTACCGAAGCCCAATGAAAGAGAAATGACATCAACGCCATCTAGAATTGCTTGATCGATTGCAGCAAGGACATCCGAAGCATAGCCTAATCCATCCCAGAGGGCCTTGTACATGGCAACCCTTGCCCTGGGGGCCATGCCTCTGGCAGTGCCCACACCATATCCGAAAAATGATGCACCTTCGACATCGCTTGCCTGCAGCAGTCGATGATGTATGTGTGCCATGCCCATTAGTATCCCTTGAAGAGTTGACGGCGATGCGAATGGTGGGAAAGTTTGCGATGAGACCCTTGTTGAAGAAGCGGGCACCGATGAGCTTACGGTTGCACATTGATGAATTGAAAGCGTCGCCCACCACGCACTCTCCTTTCCATCTTGACGGGACATCTGTCATCCCGTAATCACTGAAGCTATCGCTCTCCGGCCAGATTCCGGTGTCCACAACGCCGATTATGACATCCTCACCATAATTTGATGCGGGCCACAGGCCTGAATCATGATTGAGTGAGAGGAATTCGTATGTGTGAGTGGTATGAACTTGGACCTGTGTATCTGGGAAGGCGGAGAGGAATCCTGATGAACGTCGGAGAGAATGTAGCTCAGCAGGAGAGAGGACAGCACTGAAGCCATGAATTGCATGATCGTATGCGTAGAGAATTCTCGGGGGGGGCCATATCGGTGCCCACAGTTGTGGTCACACTTAAGGTGTCGATGGTGGCGGTGTACCAATGGTGGTGGCTAGAGAAGGCCTTGGGCATGGCCGACGCGTCCATGTGGACAATGTACGTGGACCGTTCAGCTGATGTGGACATGATCAGAAGGGTGATCAGGAGAAGCAATGCATGTAAGTGCATGTGGGAAAGTGTGGCCATGGAGATATACATCCCTGCCTAACAAGGAGATGGCCTATACAAGTGATATATAACATAGTTTTGGTGTATGTACTATATATATATATAGTTTGCATGATTCCTAATCGGCAATGCCAAGGGGTTGGGCTGTGTTTCTTATGACTTTTTGTTTCCCTTCTTTTTTTGTTAGGGCTCGGCGTTGTGGTTTCCCAGTCCTGTGTTTAATAGATGGGAACTGGTCAATTTAAGAGTCATTCGTGGTACGTGCCAGTTTGGTGTACGTGTGATATCTGGACCGTTTATAAGGTGGGTTCCTCTATGAACATGCAATGGACGGAAATCAGGCAGGTATAGTACTCATCAGGTGGGCCATAATTGCATGACAAATATAGACTGTTAGAGAAGGTCATATTGCGCTGTCTTCTACATATATAGACGTGTAGCTTCGGCTGATGGAAAAAAAGGGCTTCAATTTGGGCTGGGGCATTTTCTGCGGTGGGCCACATGCACCAAATGAGTGAACAGGATCTCTCAAATGTTGGCTACACTAGGTGGGCATGTTTGTTTGCTTTTACTTTCTTATATAAACGCCCTAACACCTACATTTTTTTCTATATTAATGGTCGAAAAGATTTTCACACAAGGAAACGCGTCCGAATGGAAATTGACGCCTTTGGTTTTTACAACGTCAATATATATTGACCCTCTATTTCCCAAACAACCAATCAGATGGTTACGACCATCCACATCAAAGGTGGCACCGCATGATGGACCATCCACATTGATTTGGGCCCAACCCGATGGACGGTTCACATTAAAGGTGGGACCCATATGATGGATGGTGGACATCAAAGGGGGGCCTGTGTTATGGATGGCGAAGGTGAGGCCCCACATGATGAATGCTCCACATCGAGGTGGGCCCACATGATGCACGGTTCACAACAAAGATGGGACCCACATGATGGATGGCCCATGTCAAATTGTGGTCATCCATAAAAGATCATCCATATATATCAAAGGTACGACCCACATGATTGATGGTGGACAATGAAGGTGGGCCCACATGATGGACTGTTGACATCAATGGTGGGCCCACATAATGCACAGAGTGCGCCTCACATGATGGATGGCCCACATCAAAGTGTGGCCTCTCATGATGGACAGTCCACATCAAGTAGGCCCCATTTGATGGACCGTCTACATCCAAGATCTCACATGAAGGATGGCCCATATCCAAAGTCGCCCAACATGATAGATGATCCACATAGTAGGTGTGTCCCACACAATGGATGGTGGACATCAAAAGTTGGCCCCACATGAAGTATGGCCCACATTAAATTGTGGCCCTCCATGATGGATGGCCAACATTAAAGTGTGGCCCCGTGTGATGCACGATCCACATCAAGTGGGCCTTACATAATGGACAACCCACATCATAGGTTGACCCCTAACAATGAATGGCCCACATCAAAGGCGGGTTTCACATGATGGACAACCTACTTTGAAGGTAGGGCCCATATGATGGACACATCAAATGTGGACTCCATGTGAGTGGACATTGAAGGCATAAAGGACAATTGGCATATTCATGATGTATGGCCTATATCAAGTAGGGCCCGCACAATGGATGTCAAAGGTCAAACCCTAATGATCAAAGTTCACATTCAAGCCTCGCATGATGGACGCCCACTTTGAAGGTTTGACTCACACAATGGACGGTCCACATCAAAGGTGGGCTCCATATGATGGAGAAGTCAAATGTCCAACATGATAGACTGCCTAAATATCTTAAAACATGAAGATTGTAGCTGATGTAGAATGGGTTGCAGATTTGTTTATGGTGATGATGGACCGAAGGAAGGAGCTTAGGCCTAAGAAGAATTGACAGTCGATAGCATAGTTTGACCGGTCGAACAACATGGTTGACCTGATCGAACACTCGTTAGAAAACTTAGAAATTTCAATTTTTTCTCTGGACAACTTCTGACACTTTCGACCAGTCGACACATCTGGTCGACCGATAGAAATACCCCAAAAATATTACAGAAAAGAGGCTAAATTCCCTAGACGATTTCTAGCCATTTTGATCGATTAATCGATTGGGTTGACCGCTCATAGTCGACCAGTCGAATCAACGGGTTGAGTCCGATCGCGGGTATCACAGACAACGCATTTTTTCATTTTCTTTTTGTTTTCGTTTAGGACTCTCTTTGATTCATTCCTAGGATTTTTTTAGAGTATATATTGTTCCTTAAAAACATTTTAGGGTTTTAACTTTCATACTATTCAATCAAATTTTGATTTTTATCGAATTTATCTCGTGGATTCGAGATTTCTCTTGTGGATTCAAGGTAGTTATCCCCTTTGAGGAAGACAGTGATCGACCTCATCACGTCCTTCCCTACATCAAGTGGTATCAGAGTGAGCAATTTTTCTCGTCGATGGCTTCTAACAACGAGTTGGGCAATGATCCCATGGACGGTGCTCCTGGGAACTATCCTCTAACAACGGCTGCTTTTGCGGTGACTTTCGAGGCGGTGTAGTGGGGGAATCGGCTAGCCATCTAAGGGTTGTAGGCTACCCTCAACCGCATAGCAGAAGCCTTATTACCACCCCGTATTCGAGGCGACAACCAACATTCGGTGGTCACTGGACAATGCAATCACGCTATATATGGGGCGTTACTGGCAGTGAATCACAGGGTCATGCCTGACGATGTAAGCTCCATCGATGAAGAAGTCGGCGACATGGTTCTCCATCATCCTGTACGAGGGGATGATCGGGTAGATAGGACGTATCGGGACTTTAGGATGAATGCCTACCATCTACGTTTTAATGACCAACTTCACATTAATGATTTCCTCAATTGGTTGTTGGAAGTCGAGCATTTCTTTTACTATATGGAGGTTCCGAAGAGAAAGAGGTGAAGCTTGTCTCTTACAAGCTCAAGGTAGGCGCTTTGGGTTGGTGGAATTAATTTCAATCTAGTGATCAATGATGTGGACGTTAAAGATGTAGAAGGAGGTTCAGAGATTGGTGAAACTGAACATAAACAGATGAAGGGGTGGATGAAGAAGATTGGGTGGCGAGAGATCACGCCGAGTCCCTAGTCATGAGAAGGCTCCTATACACCTTGAAGAAGGAAGTACACCCGCAATGACATAACATATTTTGAACACGGTGTACAGTGAATCACAAAGTTTGTGATGTGATCATAAACGATGGTAGCAACGAGAACATCGTCTCCAGGGTCATGGTGGAGAAATTGCAGCTAAAGACAGAAAAAAACATCCTTCCCCGTACACCATCAGCTGGATTAAGAAAGCCAGTGAGATGAAGGTAAAAAACAATGCACCATCTTATTTTCAATTGGTAAACATTATAAAGACCAAGTGGTGTGTGATGTAGTCGCCATAGAGGCTTGCCACATGTTACTTGTTAAGCTTCCAATTTATGCATTTTCTAACCCATTACATCACATCTTATGCATGGTTTGCATGTTTAAAAGACCTATCTAATGCATGTTTTGTGGTTGTAGGAATGAGAGTGAGACTTCACTGAATTGATCCTCAAAAGAATGCTTTTAAACTCACTTGATAATGAAGGAAGATGAGCCAAAGGAATGGAAGAAAGAACAAGGAGAAGAGAGAGATGACAAGGATTTAATGCTAATTTGAAGGATTTGGAATGAGTAGAAGACCAAGCTTTAATGATCTAAAGAAGCAGAGAAAAAGCCTTGAAGGAATCAAGTTGAAGACCTGGAATGGCTAAAAAAGTCAAGTTGTAAAATTGTAGGGCTAGAAAAGTAAAATGCAGAAAATTCAGCAGGCAGCCATGCAGAATAGAAAAACTATTAAATTTGGCCTTCGAGCGCCCGACCACCACTTTACCAGGCGCCCGAAATTGACAAAAAAATCCAGTTTATTGCTGGAACTTTTCTAGACATGGTCGGGCGTCCGACCACAACTGGTCGGGTACCCTCAAAGAAAATTTATTAAAACTTGCTGGACTGTTTTAAGTATGGTTGGGTACCCTCAAAGAAAATTTATCAAAACTTGCTGGACTGTTTTAAGTATGGTCGGGTGCCCGACCAACACCTGACTGGGCGCCCGATGACCGACGTAAGTGCGTAAAATCTTACGCAATCTGAGGTGGTGGGTGAGTTTTGCTATAAAAGGACACCTTGTCATCCTTGCTAAGGTATCCTAAAAGAGTTCTAAGTTTGTGGGGAGCAAGGGAAATCATCGTAGAGCGACCGCAACTCCTCCAACTAGGGTTTTTTTTTCTTCTAGTTTTTCATGTTTTTGTTTAGTTTTTCTTTAAATTCTAGTTGAAGCATGATAATGCTCGGCTAGAACCTCTTAGCTAAGGCTAAGAGGTGAAGCTTGTGAGTAGTTATCATGTTGAATTCGTTCTAATTCAAGTACTTTACTTGAAGTTTGGATTTTTAAAGTTCTAGTTTGAATAAAAGTCGATATTTTCGGATGTTTTATAAGAGTTCATGTGCTTCGGACATGAGTTCCTTGCAATTCTATGAGATTTTCATGTTTGGATTGATTAGATTCAAATTGTAGTAACTCTAGAGCGTACCATAGTCCATTGGCATGGTCGTTACTTTGAAGGCTACATATTCGACTTCTACGTGCTTCATTAGAACTAGAATCTTATTCTTCCACTTGAGTGGGGATTGTTTGCGTTTGAATGTTATATTTTCCAACTAGAAGAGAGATAAAACTTCAATTCTAGTTGTGTTATGCTTAGATGAATGAATTCACATGAGGGCTATTGCAAGTGGATCCTCGAAAGCCTTAGTTCCGTTAATTACAGATTTTTACAACTTTATTGTTTTAAGTTAGTTTATACACTTGAACTCCTTATTTAATTGATTTTAAAGTTGCTGGAACAACTTAAATTGGTTTACTTAATTTCCTGTGGATCGACCTCGATCTTACCGAGAATTATTACTACATCGCAGCCTTGCACTTGAGGCGAGCGAACAAATTTTTGGCGCTGTTGCTAAGGAAGCTAGGTTAAACGGTTTTAAATTGTTTTAGTGGCTATAGAGTAGAAGTAGTTAGGTTTTACTGTGTTCCCAGAACTAGTTTTTCTGAATTTTAGAACTAACAAAGTTTGTTTTGTTTTGTAGGAAGTTCTTCTAGTTCAAGCAAATCGGGTACTATCCTTCCAACTTGAACTCTTTTAGTTTTCAGTTTCCATTTTCAGATTTTAGGATTTAGGATTAGTTTAGATTTTGAATTGTGTGGTTTATGTCCGGTTGGGAACATGACCACAACAATTGTCTCCTAACCGAAGGTGGTTTAGTTGGACCACTCTCCGTTCATAGAAAAGTCCAAAAATCTGTAGAACATCGTGAAAATTTGGAAAGTATGGATCAAATTTGATTAGGGAATCCTCTCCACCCTACTCCAACCACAAATATAAATCATGAAGGAGTAGGAGAGAATGAGGTGCACAATGCTCCTCCAATGAGATCTTTACGAGATTACCTACAACCGACTAGTACAACAACACCTTCATGTGTGATTCTCCCAACAACCGGGAGAAACATCGATAGAAAGCCGGGTGTAATTCAACTCCTACCAAAGTTCCATGGGCTAGACTCTGAGAGTCGTGGCTACTCTCAGTATGCGAATGTTTCAGAAGATACCATCAAACTTAAACCTTTTCCCTTTTCATTGAAAGAAAGAGCCAAGAGTTGGCTCCACTCTCTTAGACCACACTCGATAGGGTTATGGAATGAGATGACCCGAGAATTCTTGAAAAAGTTCTTCCCAGCTCATAAAATGAATACCCTTCGAAGAGCCATAATGAATTTTTCGGTTAAAGAGAATGAATCATTCTTCCAATGTTTGGAAGGTTTAAGGAGCTCCTACTTGCTTGCCCACATCATGGCTACGAAAGCTGGCGAATCATAAACTTCTTCAATGATGAATTAAGTTTCAATATGCGCTAATTCGTAGAGATGATGTGCAACGGCGAGTTTATGAGCAAAAATCCAGATGAAGCTTGGAGTTATTTGGATATGTTGGCTGAGAATGCCCAATCATGGGATACCTCAGACAAATCTAATAACCTCAAGCTTCCTCAACAAAAAGAGAAAAGAGGGATTTACATCCTTAAGGAGGAAGATGATGTGAATGCAAGGCTAGCCAACCTCACAAGGAAAGTTGAGGCCATGGAACTTACCAAGACTGAAGTTACAAAACCCACTGAAGTTATTGAGAACATATGTGGAGTTTGTGCCACTAATATACACGCTACGCAAGATTGTCCTACAATTCCTGCGTCTCAAGAGGTGTTACAAGAACACGCAAATGCCACATATGGATATCAATGACCTTTTAATGGACCAGTATGTAACACTTATAACTCTACTTAGAAGAATCATCCTAACTTTAGTTGGAGGAATGGTCCTATGGTCAATCCTACCAACTCTCAAGGAGGGTCACCCATGCAAAACATGGCCCCACCTTAATTCTCAATGGAGGATACTCTAAAGGCGTTTATGCAAGGGCAAACGCAAATCAATCAATCAGATCAGCAAATGTTCCAAGAGCTTAAAGTCTCAGTTGTTGAGATTAAGGGACGCTTGAATGCTAGGGAAGGGACCTTTCCGGCCCAACCTCAGTCCAACATGAAGTAAGCATCCCTAATCTCCCCAACCAACATGTGGATCAAGCCAAATCCGTCACCACTCTTAGAAGTGGTAAGCAAATTGACAAATCTATTCCGGTGAAGGCCGACAAGCCTAATTATCCAGTAAATTCTGAGAATGAGGATGGATCTAAGTCAGACCCACAACAAACGGAACGCGTTTATAAGCCCATAGCACCATTCCCTTCGAGATTGGTTGCTTCAAAATCTCTCCCAAACTCTCATGATATTTTAGAGATTTTCAGACAAGTCAAGATCAACATTCCATTGTTTGATCAAACAAATCCCCTCTTATGCCAAATTTCTAAAGGACCTATGCACAACCAAATGCAAATATAATGTGCAACAAAAGGCCTTTTTGAATGAGTAAGTGAGTGCCATTCTCACTCAAAAGACCCCCCCAAAATTCAAAGATCCCAGTAGTCCCACAATCTCATGTATCATTGGAGACTACCGGATTGAACATGCATTGCTAGACTTGGGGCCAAGCGTAAATTTAATCCTATACTCGGTATATGAGCAATTGGGTCTTGAGAAATTAAAACCCACCAAGACCACGTTGCAACTCGCTGATAGATCCATCCGTGTACCAAGAGGGATAGTTGAGGATATGCTAGTCCAAGTTGACAAATTCTACTACCCGGTAGATTTCATCGTCTTGGACACGCAACTGGTTATGGATGCTAGCACTCAAATACCAGTGATTCTAGGCCGCCCCTTCCTTGCTACATCAAACACAATTATAAATTGCCGGAATGGGGTAATGCAATTGTCCTTTGGAAACATGACGTTGGAGGTGAATGTGTTCCACTTGGGCAAAAGGCATAGGGATGATGATGATGTCCACGAGATTGATATGATTGAATCAATCGTGGAAGATGAGTTCGCTTTAAATTAGAATTTTGATCCTCTAGATGTTGTTAACTTCGATCATTTTGAGGATTGGGATGACAATGATGGCCCCCTTGAGGTAAACATGATAGAATCCATGGAAGATGGAGAGTTTCTCCAACATGGTCTACCTGAAAGATTGGAGACGTGCATGACACATTCCAAGGATGAAACTTATTTGACTATTAACGAGGCCTTGGAAGTGCCAATCTCTAAAAATTTATTTGACAAAACACCAATTTTTGAGTTAAACACATTTATTATGCAGGATTTGGAAGAATTGGTGCTTGATTTGCCTACGGAGAGGCTAAAATATGAAAGCGTGGAGGTTAAGGACCCAATCCAACCTACACAAAAGGAGGAAGACATAAAAAATCTAAATCTGAAAACTTCCCCATATGAGGTCACCTATACTCTAGAGGAGTGTCTGACTTACTTTGAAGATTGGGATGATCCCATGATTCAAGACATCGTATACACCTTGAGGGAAACCCATCCAGTGTATAAAAAGCTTCACTCCATAGAGTGCCAAACTGAAAAATCAATTGTGGAAGCACCGGTGAAATCTGATTTTGTGGAGACCATAACGACTTGTGAAGAAGAAATACAAGTCTCCACATCCCTTTAGTTTGTTCAAACTGATGAGCACCACCTTTGGGATGACCCGTACTTGAATCATTTTTGCCCAAACAAGAAGGAAAGGAGATCCATCTTCAATAATTTCCAACCAATGTAATTCTCCTTTCCTAGTACATGTGATAATTTTATTGAGGAACCTGCTGAAACCTTTCACCAGGATTTTGAATGGGTTAGAATGATTAATGTCACCAATGTACTTTCCAAAGCAGGATGGTGGATAATTCTACTGAAAAGTTTGTTACACCACTTGATGATCCTGCTCAACTTTGTCCTTTTGGATGATATAATGCTCATTAATCTCCTAATCTGATGGAGATTCTCTTTTTAAAAGGATAACTTAGGTTTTGTTTATTAGTTTAAGTAGGATTAGGTCTAGTTTGTTTTTTTTTTTTGTTTTAGTTCTATTTGTTTTAGTAGATTTAGTTGTCGGAGTTGTAGACTTCCATGATCAACTCTCTCAGGTGATCTCGTTCTCACTTTCCTTTATTTTTATTATTGCTCTCATGTTATTGCTCATTGCACATCTTTTACATTGATGACAATGCAAGATTTGGTTGGTGGGTGAGATTCCTACATGAATCTAGTGTTCTGTAACATTTCGAGCATTATATGTTGAATTTTTTTTTTATTTTTCTGAAAATTCAAAACTCTTTGGGTAAACCTTGTTTCTATGCATTTAGGATGATACAATTATGAAAAAAAGATAGGTGAAGTGATTGATTTTGAAATCCTTGAATTATCTTAAATATAATAGTTTTCTATATGAATTCCCTTATTGAATTGATCGGTAGAAAGCTTTGAACACTTTTGAGTCTAGTTCACATTACACAATTCTCATGGTTTGAAGGAATTGTGTAGATTTGTGGATTGGCTAAGCTTAGATTTAAGGTGTTAAGGAACCAAGCCGAGGTACTTTGTCCATCCTTGTCCATGGGAAAAGAACGAAAGATATGGATTTCTAAAAATCCTATCTAATGTGTATGAAAAGGAAAGAAGGAAAGAAAATATGGGTATAATTGAGAATATGGTGGAAAACATCGAAAAAGGGCTACCTATTACCAATCGGGGAATGGTCTACCCATAACCAAAGTCGGAAATAAGACATAGTGTGAAAGCCGTCAGAAGAACGGTAAGGCAAATTCCTATCATAGGCTTGTTGTTGATCTGTACACCTTTAGATCCATAGTTTAGTTGATCTATGAAGAAGATAATCCCGAAAACTCATGAGATGAACTTTCACTATGCACACGAGGTTGAATTTGTTCAAGTTCTTCTATTTATCAATCAATCAGAGGGAATTCTGTATGAACACTTATTATATGTTGAGAGTTTAAGGTTTCAACTTTTATCACCTAGTTTCTCTAATTTTTGCACTTGTATGTCTTGGAATGAATAGAAATATAGTTTCTGAAGGAGAGTTGGATTTTGGAGAATTGAACTTGTTCATGCATGTTTTGCTCGGAACTAGCAAAATGCTGGTTGGGGGGTGTGTTGAGCTTCCAATTTATACATTTTCTAAAACATTACATCACATCTTATCCATAGTTTGCATGCTTAAAAGACCCATCTAATGCATGTTTTGTGGATGTAGGAATGAGAGTGAGAATTCATTGAATTGATTATCAAAAGAATGCTTTTAAACCCACTTGATGATAAAGGAAGATGAGCCAAAGGAATGGAAGAAAGAAGCAAGGAGAAGAGAGAGATTGTAATACCCCAAAAATTTGGGCGCACAAGTACACGTGTGCGTGTTCACACGTGAGAAATTAAATTCTAAGCCGTGTTGTTTACATGCATGCACACATGTATACACTTTTGTACATATTCCGACACTTTTAGGCCTCTGAAAAACTTTGTGTACTTAGTTAAGTCAATAAACTAACCGTTAGAATGATCTGTCATTGCTAGATTGAAATATCTAGCCGTCCGCTTCTATTTCGAATTACGCGATCAACGTAAACACATCGTACGATCTTCACATCGTCCTGTACACATGTCTATCCATAAATATGATCCGTACATCTCGTCCATCACCGAGCATATGCTTAGATTATTGATTTCCCAACCCAATGAACTTCCTCAGGCGTGTTTATAACACTCTTGGATTTTAGAATCATTTAAATTATAATTTAGTTAATTATTTAATAAATTATATAAGTTTAATATTGATAAATTAATATTAAATAGTCCGTAGGGAATTTTAGTATGGTCCCTTTATTAAAGTTTCTCAAAATGAACACTAGAACGACAGAGAAGTGTCCGATTTCACAAACCTCATAAATTTACAATAATTACGAAAATGCCATTAGTTAAACTTAAGTTAAACTGACACTTTTAAGTATTCTAGTTTTGGACAATCAGTTTCATGCAAAACTTCATATAATATCTTATGGGCATATTTTAGCCGTACACGTCTTTTAGCCGTCCGATCATCTTACAAATGTCCTAATAAGAAATCAGGCCATAAGTGGGTCACCTGATCTTAGATCTGTCCCATTTTTTGTACCAACCCCTAATATCATGTGGCCTACCTGATGGTCAGAGTAGATTTCTTACATACATCACGGTGGGACCCTCGTGCACTACGTGCACATATGACACTCGGTCAAACGCGTGTTGACCATGCGTTAACGGAAGACGGATCGTCTTCTTCTCAGCGTCTGCTGCAACATCGTCTGCGCGACCCGACCTAGTCGGCCCACACCATCCATCACAATGGACCCCATATGGAAATCCATCCCGTCCATTATGTAGCCTCCTCTTCGGACTACTAAGGGGCGAACCTTTTTTTGAAAGTAGAAGCTTGAGTGGACCGCACAATCCTTTTATCTCTAGAGCTTAACGAAATAAAATGCTCAAGATCAAGATCGATCCTACGCATGGGCCCCTAAAATTTTAGGGGATTGGTTTCATGGACCCCACCTACTATTTGAATGGTTTACATGCGATTAAGTGCAAGAAAGTCGGGCGAGATGAGTGTCAGGCGGTGCCAACACCAAAACCGGTTGGGAGTTTCCAGCACCGACCCACCGACTTTGGGAGTCTTTAAAAGACCTCCTTACATGCTTCTCCCTCTTCATAGGTGTCCAACCAAGAGAGAGTTTTTGTGAGAGAGAGAGAGAGTTGTTTGTGAGAAGAAGAGAGAGAGAGAGAGAGAGAGAGAGAGAGAGAGAGAGAGAGATTCGTTTGGGAAGAAGAAAGAGGGCCCACAGCCCTGTTGCTGTTGTTGTTGAGAAGTCCCTCCAACAAAGAAAGAAGAAAGAAAGAAGAAGAAAGAAGAAAGAAGGAGAGAGAGAAGAAGAGTTTTTCTTCTCTAGATCGAGTCGACTCGCTGAGTCAACCTGGATTTGAGCTGAGTCTATTTGAACCCTAGGGATTAACGAATCTGTGAGTGATTCTTCTAATGATCTTGCTATTGATTTTCCCAATCTTTCTCTTCTAATTAGTTGAGTATTGAATTAGGTTCTAGCTTCCCAAATTTTTGGTCTCGAGCTCCTTTTTAAATTCTTGCATTAAAGAATCCTAGGTAAAGGGGTCCATCTCTTGTTTAGTTCTAAAATTTCATATCTCAATGTCTTGTTGTATTTCTTTTCCTTAGTCTTTCCTTCATGTAGAGATGAGTTCTCATTTCTTTAATTTTCCTTCTTGGTTGCACGCATCAAAGTTTTAGACAAAACTTAAATTAGGCTTAGATCACGTACACGACATCACCTCTAAAATAACACTAAAAGTTTACACGTCATTCTCTAGTTTCACATTTACAACAAACTAAGGTTAGATGAGGAGTTACTTGAGTAAAGATAATGCATGCATGGTATGATTGGAATTTGATTTTGACATACAGTGTATGCTTGAAAAGTGCTCTCACGACTCATGACATGCATGTGCATTCTTTTATATATGCTTTATTTATTTTGGACGACGGAACAGGAGCATGGTTGATTTGACTCCTGGCGTGCATGGTTGATTTGCCTCCTCGTTGTACTCTGAGTTAGGTGAGCATGGTTGAATACTTGCAATAGGTACCCTAACATCTAGGGGTAGAGGGATTTGTTCGTCGGGCATGGTTGATTTGCCTGGTTGGAGATGTTGAGCATGGTTGATTTGCTCGGTTGAAGATGGGGGGCTTGGTTGATTTGCCCATATATATATTTATTGCATCATGCATTGAACATGCACATCCATGGCATCATGATACTCACAAGCGTCATTCAAGAACACAACTCATAAAATTATTTATATGTAACATGAAAATAACTCTCCATATTTAGCATTGTGTAGGATCTTATCTTGAATAAATTGAAATTTCCTTATGTTGAAAATGATCTCACTAGGCTTTTAGCTCACCAAAATCACCACAGTTTCTTGCAGGTCTCCAGGAAGAAATAGTCGGGTAGAGAAGAGTACTTAGAGGGTCATATATCACACGAGTGTCGAATGTAATAGGTTTGTTTTAGTTTTGTAAAATTTAATGTAATAAGACATTAGTGGAAAAGAAACTTTATATTTGGGATTTATTTTAGTGTAGACACCACACATTCGGCTACAATGTTGGTAGAGATAACTGAATGAATGGAGGACCATACCCCCAAATCTCATTTCCAAACCCAGCCAAACTCACCCTTGTAAGCCCCAATCCATAGCCCAGTTCAAGCCTGAACCCAGTAAACTCACCCCTAAACATCAGCCTAAAAGAAATACCCCATAAGAAAAACCAGTAAAAAATTCCAAAAAAGTCAAACTTGGTGAGTCAACCCACTGAGTCAACTCACCGGGTCAACCCATCACCCAGTCAACTCACCGTGTCAACCCATCTTTCAACCCTAGTCAACTCACCTGGTTCCGAGCCATAGCTTCGGAGTAGGTCTGGACCCCGAACCTCGGGCTATCCTGCTTCAGGTTTGGAGGCCGTACGCTCTGAAGCTGAAGCAGCGCTGCCGTACGGGCGACCCACAGGGTGCCGCCCAAACTTATTTACAGTAGTTGCCACTGCTCGTAGCTATAAATACCTCTTCTCCCCTTCACATTCAGCATCCCTAAACTCCCAGATAAATTCCATAAGTTTCGAGTTGTGTAGACACCCCACCTTCGGCTACAATGTTGGTAGAGGTAGCTGAATGAATGGAGGACCGTACCCCCAAACCCCATGTCCAAACTCAGTCAAACTCACCCTTGTAAGCCCCAATCCATAGCCCAGCCCAAGCCTGAACCCAGTCAACTCACCCCTAAACATCAGCCTGAAAAACCCCCCATAAGAAAAACCAGTAAAAAATCCCAGAAAAAGTCAAAACTCGGCGAGTCAACCCGCTGAGTCAAATCACCAAGTCAACCCACCATGTCAACCCATCGAGTTAACTCATCGTGTCAACCCATCTCTTAAACCCAGTCAACTCACCGAGTTCCAAACCGCAGCCTCGGAGCAAGCTCGAATCCTAAAGCTAAGAAAACGTTGCTTCAGGTTCGGAGGTCGTACACTCCGAACCCGAAGCAAAGTGACCGTACGGGCGGGCCCCTAGGTGCTGCCAAAAAATATTTACGGGTTCTGTCACTGCCCGCTGCTATAAATACCCCCTCTCCTCTTCACATTCAAGAGACACTTCCCCTCTCTTCAGTCCGAGAGCTCCGAGTTCACCTCCCCCCCTTTAGCCCATTTTTCCACCAAGGAGAGCCCGAGTGAGAAAAGCCTAGCCCTGGTCCAGCCCAGCCTGACCACTGGTCCAAGCTCCCAAGCCCCCCAAGTCTTGATCCAGCCACTCGAAGCCAATCCTTGAGACACCTCCGTCCATCCAGTTACTCTATCATCAGCATCATCTCATTCGCATCTAGCATAAGTGCAACATTTACTTTTCTTCCAACCCCCCTGCTTCACTACAAGCACTTTGATTATTCAAACACACAGCATGCATTCCGCATAAAGCACCTGTCAGTTCGAGCATATGCTCTGGGCTTGCCTGTTAATGAAAACCTGCCCATCAGAAACTCTTACTATTCAGACCTGCATTCATGCATCAGTCACTATGAGCACTTTGATTATTCAAACACACAGCAAGCATCTCGCATAAAGCACCTGTCAGTTCGAGCGTATGCTCTGGGCTTGCCTGTTAATGAAACCTGCCCATCAGAAACTCTTACTGTTCAGACTTGCATTCATGCATCATGTCATTCATGAGAATGTACGAGGATTAAATCAGACTTTCAAGTATTAGTTCGATTCTATGAAGTAGAGACCGTACTTCGGTACGAGCAGTGTGTGGGGTGCTTAACCTCTTCCCACCCTGTCGTGATCCCTTACCTCGAATCTCTGGCCGCAGATCAAAAGGAGTCATTTTAGAGAAAGGAATCTCCGGATCCCCTTCTCTAACGTTTCTACGGGGTGTAGCCGACTGTAGATTCGAAGTAACTAGCTAGTGGCGACTCTGGTCTTATACAAACTCATCTAAACACATCCAGCTTAACACGACAACCAAACAAAGCCCTCGAGAACGTGGCAAGCCAGTGGCACAAACGGCGATTCGCCCGCATGCACCCCTTCTTCTTTTCCGAAAGGAAAGGGAGAACGTTCGGGAGCACGGAAAGGCGAGGGTCCATAGAATGACGACTTTGCTGGGGATATGCTAGTCCCACTAGTCGTGATCCGACTTGAAAAACAGAATCTCTCTTGCACTTGAAAGTCATTAGTCCTCATACAATCTTATCTGCATAGCATTCTACCCAAAAACAAAAAAATAGAAAATTCCAAAACCCAATGAAAAAAAAAGTAAAGCATAATTTCCCATCATTACTCCTCCAAACCAAATCACCCTGCCACATCCAATACAAAACTGACATGGCTCTTCCATTCCCTACCCTCGAAATACCCGAGGCTTCCTTTCCACAGTTAAACTCGAGAGAATCCATGTCAATTCCTGGCATCCAAGAGCTACAACAAAGCATGAAGGCCATGCAGGAAATGCTTCTCCGATTCACACAAGCCCAGGTTTCAGCAGCCAGCAATCAAGCTGGTCCGGTTCAACAATCAGAGCAACCATCTCTTCCAGCCTCCAGTTCATCCCAACCACAGCTATCAGGGTTGGCGCAGGACTTTCAATACCCTCCTAATGAAGGCCCTCAATCAGAACAACCCTCGACCTCAGGGCATTTCTTCCAGTATCCTCCTGTAAATAGGAGCCATTTTCAGGTTTCTTTGCAATCTCCCTTCTTAGCTCTAGTCCAATAAAGTCCCTATAATGGGAGTAATTATCAGGCCCAACCCCCTTTAAGTAGGAATCATAGGAGCATCAGTGACACCAATTATTACGAAAGGGGGGCAGCTCAGTCCTAGCAAGGGCAAGATCTCCTTTATCTAGTCCCTCTAAAATCGAACAACTTCGAGAACAGATGCGAGAGATGAAGAGAAAGTTTTAGAAGCAGCAAGGGGTGGATCTTCCATCCACTAAGTTCAAGGACCTTTGTCCTTTTCCCGATGTAATGGTACCTCAAGGCTTTCAGGTACCAAAATTTAAAAGATATGATGGGACAGGGTGTCCTATAGACCACTTGAGATCATTTTGTGGTGAGCTAGATGCTGTGGCAAGCAACGACGGGGCGTTGATCCTTCTGTTTCAAAAGTCCCTGGAAAATGATGCCCTAGACTGGTACACATCATTGGACTGTCATCTCATCAGGACTTGGGAACAGCTCTCCCAGGCTTTCATCAACAGGTTCGCATACAATCTTAACATGGCACCCAGGAGAGCGAACCTCGCAGCTCTCAGGCAAAGAAGTGATGAAACATTGTCAGCCTACGTTGGATGGTGGCGGGCCATGGCCGCTAAAATGAAGACTCCCATCGACGATGAGGAATAAATCTCCATGATTGTCCACTCGGCAAATCCAAGTATCTCTGGATACCTTGTCTCACATCCATATGCGAACTTCACCCAACTCATCTGCGCTGGGGAACAAGTCGAAGCCGGAATAAGGACTAGGATGATCTCCCCTTAGTGGCCTTACCAAGCCTCTCTTATACAACCGATAGTAGAAGGTAAGCCTACCGGATACAAATGCAATAATGATAGTGTTCCCGTCTCCTATCCAATGGAAGAAGATGATCTTGTCGCCTCTATCGAAGGTGCACTATTCCTCCCTCAGCATGAACAACAGCAACAACCGAGATGGAACTCACAGTTTCCTAATCAAGATTGGCAAGGGGCACCCCTAACAAGTCCAGTTTCAGAACCCCTCATCCTGCAAGGGGCATCTCCAGTCGGTCCAGTCTCCGCAATGCAAGGGGCACCTCCTGCCTGTCCAGCTGTCATCAGCCAAGAAGAGCCTCCTCTCCAGTTTATTCGTGCTATCGACTCTAGTTTAGAGTTCGGGCCTCTCATCCTGCAAGGGGCACCCTCAGTTATTTCAATCTCGGAGCCCATTATTATGCAAAGGACACCTTCAGTCGGTTCATTCTCCTCGCTCATTTCTAAACATGGGTACAATCAACCCATCTCAGTCGACCAAGGGGACAATCTCCCTAGCGCAGCATCAGCAAACTAGGGGCATGGTCTACTCAGTTTGAGCCAAGGGCAAATCCTACCCATCTCAGCATCAATCAACCGGGGGCACAACCTGCCCGTCTCAGCAATAGTCAGTCAGGGGCACAGCTTGCCCACTCCAGCTTACCAGGGGCAAAGCCTACCCATCTCTCCATCAAGCAATCAGGGGCACAACTTGCCCGCCGCACCTGTCTATTCAGCTTCTACTTCAGCCATCATCCTCCAAAAAGAAGACCCTTCCTTGGACAGCATGCGACATGCCCTAGCAGAATTGGGGCCCAGCTTCAATTATGTGGCCACTATCGAGGAGGTCGAAGGGGAGATTGATGTCCAGGTTCTGATCGATCCAAAAACATCAACCATCACTCTTCAGGTCTTGGACATCTCAGCTTCATTCCATCTCCTTTCCGATCGGACCTGGTTTCACAGAATCGGTGTCATCTCTTCAAATCTTCACCAAAGGGTCAAGCACATCCTCGGAGATAGGGGGATCACCATCATTACCGATCCTGGACAATTTCCCATGGTAGAAGCATCCAACCTTCTTGAGCCTATCCATCCCAGCCATGGACGTACAACGCTCTAATGGGGAGGTCTTATACCATCACAATGCAAATTACTTCCCTCGCGCATGTCCCATCGGATCGAACTACGTCTTCCTTCCTGCCGAGCGTCAAACCTTCTACTATCAGCTCGAATATCAAGACTCGACCCGAATCATGGGAGTTCAAGAGAATATGGATAGAGAAAGACTGCGATATCGGCCTACTTGGATTAGGAAACCAAAGCACAGAAGTATCAGAACAAGACGGGGTCATCAAGAAGAAGGGAATCTCTGCATCTGCACACCAATCCAGTTTATCAATGCAGGATTATCTATCCTGATGATGGGCTGGATTCCACCTTCGATGATCAAGCGAGCAGATTAAGTTTGATAGAGTTGCCCAAAGAAAACTCAAGTAAGGGGCAAGAATTTCCCCCGATTGACTGGACCACAGTCTTGGTCCCACCTCAGCCGGATGAACCCGAAGAGCTGCAATACACCGGGGATGAGCCAGGAGAAATCGCATTCGACACCGACTCAGAGCCCAATTTCAGATCTACCATGACGTTTGGGCACAACGATGAGGGTTGGCCTACTGATCCTTCTGGCCCTGCCTCTTGAGGGGAAGGAGTGCAGGGTAGTAACAAGTTTGTAGCCCCATGACGGCACAATAAAAGGCGACAGTGCTCGGCTCCCTTGGCTGAATCAGGCAACACCTGGTTCGCATTATCGTATTGCTAGGGTCCTTTAAAAAAATTCAAAAAAAAATTCAAAATTTTAGGAAGTCCAAAAAGTTCAAAAAAATCCAGATAGTCACAAAATTCCAAAAAAAAAAGAACCAGAAAATCTTTGAAAGCAAAAAAAAAAAAAAATAGAAATCTCTTTTTCAACAAAGTGTCAAGTATGTCTGTCAAAGCACTTGAGTATGAAGTTGACTCATATGATTCCAATCTAGAGTTGGATTTCAAACTTAAGGGTTTGGACAAAGCCAAATGATGTGGAAAATGATGAGCTGACTCCCAAACTAAGAGGGTCTCCTCGAAAGTTCGAACCAAAAGCCAATGTTAACTAAAAAAAAAAATTTCAAAATTATAAACTTAGGATCTCCTGAGACCCATAAGGAAGTGTGCATTGAGAATCCTTGTCCCCGAAAAATAAGCAGAGAATGATCGAATTTTTGAAGTCATGACTTCCCAATCTTGTGTCCTATGAAGACTTATCCAGATTCGATCAAAAACTCATCAAGCCTATCAAGAAGATGCTGAAAAGACTATGCTTGCATTCCATGCTGGAGTATGCGACTTGACGAATGATTGAAGAAACCTCGCGACTCGATGAAGACAGATTGTTGCCAACATGTCAGAAAGCACTTCAAGTGTCAACAACATGCACATCGGATCCATGTGTGTGCTTCGAAAACTCTACAACCTGATAATGCTCCAGCTATTCCCTATATGAGGTATCTACATCAACAAAAAGATCGACTCGGCATTATCTAGTGGTCATATGCATATACTTGTGGCAGTCGATTACAGCACAAAGTGGATGGAGGTAACATTCTGATCTCGCACAATAATTCTCATGAAGAATGACATCATCAATTGTTAAGGGTTCCCACATGCTATCAACATTGACAATGGGACATCCTTCAGAATCTAAGGATGAAGGAGTTCCTCGAGAAGCTTAAAATCAGAAGACAAACCTACGAGTTCGAGTCAAAATCATGTCACCGTGAGTGCTGAGGAAGAATGAAGCCGAAGAAAGAAAAGTCATATCAGGTTTACAACAAGCACCGTTGCATCTATCAGACTCAAGGAGACAAGGCCCAAGGATCAGAAAAGTTCTTCTAAGAAGCGCCCTCAGGCTCACCAACATGAGAGGGGTGGATCTTCCTGAGCTAATCAACGCCGATAACGTGAAAATCTCTCACAGGTAAGCCAATCTAACCTTATCAAGAGTTACATTAGTAGAGTTGAAGTCAAGAGGTCAAGGCTTAGACCTCTGAGAATCCCTTCTCGTCCACCAATAAGTGTTCCAAATAAAGGGTTCAAAAGCCAAAGAAAAAAGAAGAGAGAAAAAAAAGAAAAGAACAAAAATAGGGGTTTAAAAAAAAAAGATGGGCACACAACCTAAAAAAAAAGAGAGAAAGAGAAAGAAAAAAATCGGCCAAAAAAGAAACACATCTATCCATCCATCCACCTCAGATGTGTCTGTAGCTAAGGCCGACAGCTCTGCCATTGTAACTTAAGATAAGGGCCGAAAGGTTACTATCGGCCGGCAACGACGGATTCCTGACCTCTAGCCGCCGCGGATATCCAAAAAAAAATGAAAAAAAGAGATGTGTGCTTAAACAAAGAGGGCGGAGTGAAAACCCGAAAGGGCGCTGATGGTAAAAACAGCATAGCTGCCAAGGGGCAGGCAAGATTAAATACCCGGGACGTGGTGAAAACTCGAAAGGGCGCCACGGGAAAAAATGATGGGCAAGCCGGACGCAGCGAAAACCCGAAAGGGCGTTGCGGGTAATAATGGCTAAGAAAATAAAAGAAAAAAAAAACAGGTACATGAGAGATCCAAGCGACATGAAGATTCAATGGAAGCAAGGATGGCGACTATGAGTCGAGAATTCTTTCAAGGTCTGCCCAAATCCTAGGGGCAGGGTATCATTGCGCACTATCTTAAGGGGACCAAGACCCTTGTTGAATAATTAAGAAAATCGAGTATGACATCAGGCTGAGTCAAATATTCTGATTCCTACATCTAAAAGCACAAATCCGAATCACGCATAGACAGACAAGCACTTGACACAAATTTCCATTTCATGCATGATTTGAATACATATATTTACAAAAAATCATTTTTTCTTGTTTATATATATGCAATAAATAAATAAAATCTTACAGGGCTTTCAAAGTAAACGTCCAGTCAACTAATGGGGTACCTTCCGTGAGTGCCTTTCTCCTGGTCATCTTCCCCAAAAGGTAAGTATCTCTTCCCCTGCTTCTGTACTTCAACACTTGTGCTAAAGTGCTTTCTCTCCTCACAGGTACCAGAAAGAAGTCCAAGATCAGCCCATCAATGTCCATCAAGGCCCTATCTCTACCATCAAAAGTCCCAACATCCAAGGCCCCATTTAAATATGAAAATCCAGCCATGCCACCATTAATGGGGGGCATTCAAAGCCTCTCCAACCACCACATTCAAGCCTTCATCTACTCCCATTTTCAATGCCCCATCCACCCCATCTATCAAAGGCATCTCTCCTCCATTAAGCTCCATTGAAAATTTAAAGTGGGGGACCCATCATGGTAAGCCCCTACAACTCCTAAATCTCCACCATCTATTGCTTGGGAAAAGACAAAGTGAGAAGAAGACAAAAAGAGAAGAAAAGTGAAGACAAAAGGGAGATTCATGGCTTCAAATCGAACCATCTGATACAGAGAATATAAGACAGGAGCAGTGGGTAGAATGGAATGTTCGAACCAGAGTCAACCTAGACCGTGCATGAAGAGAAGTTTGGGCGGCCCCCTAAAGGCCGCCTGTACGGACGGATTCTCTCTCTCTCCACGGGATTGGCCTCATGGTCACTGGTAGGTGAGACTGATAGTCCACGTCAGCAGATGGCACCCTGAGGGCCGCCCAAGGCTCCAATCAACTCCAGATTTCGTTTGAGACTGATCTGAATCATCTGGAAGGTACCCCACCTATCCAATCATGAAGTATTGCGACCAACATGGGTTTGACCGAGTCAAAGAAAAGTTAAATTGATTAAGAGTGGCCCACAAGCGATCTGAGCCATTCAAGGGCTAGATCATCATGATCCAAACCATGGAAAGGCTCGCATGGCTCATCAAGTAGCAACATCAAGGGTTTGATTGTCAAGAAAGGAGGCCAAAATCCAAAATCTGATCATCAAGTGGGCCCACATGGCTGAAAAGAGCAATCTGAGTCGTTCAAGTCATCATCCGCACCATGAAAAGCCTTCTTAGCCTCACGAAACATCAAGGATAAGTGCTTTAAAACAAAGCTGAAGTCTGGAAAGGGCCCAAATGGTCAAATCAAGCAATTCGGACCACTCAAATCACAATCAGCCCCTTCAGAAGCCAAACAAAGTAAGGTAAGTATGCCCAACCCCAAAAACTGGGTCCGAAGACCTTAAACTACGTCGGGATCAAGATCCCGAGGGATTTTCAATAAAAATCGACATCAATCTTGATCGTTCGAATCAAGATCCGATGACTCTGAACCTTTTTCTAAAAATAAAAAAAAAATGTGTGTATTTCCAGCATCGCCTTCACAAAGTTTTTTTGGGTCCGAAGACCTTAAACTATGTCGGGATCAACATCCCGAGGGATTTCCAATAAAAACCGGCATCGGTCTTGATCGAATTAAGATTCGATGACTCCGAACATTTTTCAATATATATATATATGCATTTCCCGTCCTTGCCTGTAAAGTTTCGGGTCCGAAGACCTTAAACTACGTCGGGATCAAAGTCCCGAGAGATTTTCAATAAAAACCAGTGTTAATCTTGATCGTTCAAATTGGGATTTAACAGTCTGAAATATTTTGAAAAACTGCAAAAAGAGTGTATTTTTGGCATGTACATAGTTTGGTCTGAAGACCTTAAACTACACTGGGATTAATTTCTCGGGGGACCTTTTCCTGTTTTCAACAAAAAAATCGGTGTCGACCTCGACCGCTCGGATCAAGGTTCAATAACCCGGATCATTTCAAAAATACCAATAAGATATTAAGTTTTCCATAAAAAACCAATAT
The DNA here is from genome assembly GCA_003013855.2 of Liriodendron chinense. Classification (NCBI taxonomy): domain Eukaryota; kingdom Viridiplantae; phylum Streptophyta; class Magnoliopsida; order Magnoliales; family Magnoliaceae; genus Liriodendron; species Liriodendron chinense. Next base: position 507,875 of record ML058493.1, on the reverse strand, counting down.
CAGTCTCGAGTACCCGAGTTGAAGTCTGGAACTTTTTCAAAACAAAAATTAATAAAAAAAATAAAAAAAAGGGTTTTCACTATCAATTCTAATTGTACAAATCTATCCCTAGTGGTCCGAAGACCTAAAACTACACTGGGATTAACTTCTCAGGGGCTTTCTTTCCCAACCTGTTCAGGACGTGGCTGACACTTGATCGTACGGGTGCCCGGAATCTTTTAAAACAGGTGAGGGCTGAGGCGGACAGAACCCCGCAATCCTGTTCGTGTTGAACGCACCATGATAGACAACCTTGATTTGGAAGTCACTGTTGAATCTGACGGATGTTCCCTGTTCGTAAAACTCATGAAGGGGATTAAGGCAGTTGGGAGGTGAAGCGCACCCTCATGGAATTGTGAGCAACGTAAGGCCCCAAACTAGATTGACAAAGGAAAATGTGAGGATGTGGCTCATTCTGTGGCCGAAGGAGTCCGTCGGACGATACGTGGTATATGAGCATTGCACAAGAGGAACAGGAAACTTTGTGGGTGTGTTGACTGGAAACCCTCAAAATTCCCTCATCCGAAGATGCAGAAACTACGGCACATAACTGTATGAGATTCGTCTTACTCGTTGACGTAAAATGGATTGGGTGCCTTACCAGCAGTAGAAGCTGGAAAATGGATGAAAGTTCCATACCTTTCCCTGCATTTCAGAAAATCACAAAATACCAAAACACTTACAAAATCATCTTTCTAAAGTCACAAAAATATTTACTTTGTTTTCAAACAAAATATTTTACAAAATCACAAAATATTTCCCTTGCTTTCAATAATACCGATCTTTACCTGGATGAAATATTTTCAAAATCACAAAAATATTTCCTTGGTTTTCAATAACCAATCTCTATCCTGACAAAGGTAAAAGATTCGGACCAAATATTTGTAAAATCACAAAAAATTGTCACTATCCTGAGCACTGCACTTCAGGAGTCTTGAACTCCGCTCACTCACTTCGCAGATGACGGATCCGATCGGCCGCAAATTGGAATCTTGACCAAAACTGGCGACCAAGCACCGTCTCAATCGCATCTATTCATAGAAGAACATCTTGAAGTTTGGTAACATCCTTCATCCATTCCCATTAGCAAAGAAACAACATCTTGGGACGATGGACCCGATCAACCACGGGTTGGGATCTTGACCAACCCGCTGACCAAACATCCGCATAAAAAAGAAAGAAATCCCCAGGGGAGCACAACCCTGCGAGCAATAAGCTTAAAATTCTCTACACCCTTAGCAAAAGCAAAATCATCGAACGGAAAGAGAATGAGCCAAATCATGCATCCATCATCAAATATGCATCTCCATGCATCCCCATGCATCGCATCAATCATCATGTTTACCTGCTTTCAAAATAAAAGTCGGTTAGCCAAAGACCCCACAGGCATCCCTAGTGGAGGCATGCACAAGCCATATTTCCATTTCAAAAAAGACAAAAAAATATTTATATTTGCAAATAAAAACCCCACGGAGTATCACTCCCCAGAGTGGGTACCTTTTCAAAATCCAAAAATATTTTCCCAGTAGAGCATTCGGTCTCTGTTCGCTTCCCCAAGTGTAAGGTTGCGATGTAGTAATAAACTCGGTAAAACCGAGGTCGATCCACAGGGACTTGTGTAGGAATTCACAAACACATCCAATAGTGTCTATTGAAAGCTAACAACCAGATTTTGTATGGATTTGATGTGAGTAACAAAATTGAATTAAATTGAAGGTAAATAATTATAAAAAGGCACTAGGGGTTCAAGGATTCACTTGTAGCAATCCTTGATGTTCAATCCGCTGTGGTTTCTCACTTTCTCAACTAGAATCGATATTAAGATCTATCTAGCCAGATGATAGAGCTGTTAAACCAAACAATCTGTTATATGTAAGTCCAATGCATAGGATTCACTCAATGTAAGCTAGGCTGAGCATGCTCAATTGCATAGGTCAGTCCTAATTCCAAAAGGCTCAGTTCATAATCATAACCATCCTCAAGTCCTGTCACAAGACAAGGCTAGATCATGATTTGAACTTGATTCATATCACATGCATAGTCCCACATAAAACAGAAAATCAGAAAAGTAGAACTTTGGTAGGAAGTTCCCACATGAAGATCATAGTACTAGAGCGTACTCCAATTCCTTGGATCATACAGGTCTAGACTAATACAAACCAATTAAGAATTTAAGTAATTCTCCCAAACATCCATGAGTCATCATAAGACTAAGAAAAACTACTTAGAATTTGTATAAACTTCAAACCATTGTTCATAAACATGAATTCCAAATTTAAAACTAACTAAATACGAATTGAAACATCTTAGATTCACTACAAGCTTCACCTCTTAGCCCTAGCTAAGAGGTTTAGCTGCTCATGATCCAAGGAAACATGAAACAACTTAAGAAAAGCATAAAACAGTAAAACAAACTAGAAGGAGTTGTGGAACTCCGAAATCCACTTCCGCCGCCTCCAACCTTGCTTAAACCCTTCTAAGATACCTTAGGAACGATCCCTAGGTGTCCTTTTATAGTGGGGAGGCTCCGTAACTTCAGAAAATTTGAGAATCTGCGTAACACTTACGCAGTGCGCAGAGAAATTCGGCGCCAGAATTAGAAGTTTAAAACTTACGCAGACGACCGGTCGCACGACCGGTCGCAGTGGCTGGACGACCGGTCGCAGTGCTGGACGACTGGTCTCAAAACAGCCTAAAAGTGTCCAGAGAGTTTTGTCCCAAAAAATTAATTTAAGGACCGGTCGTACGACCGGTCGCAGAAGTGGACGACCAGTCGGACGACCTGTCGTGAATGATCCAGAGAGTAATGGCTTCTGGGTCTTCTTCTATGCATGTGTGGACCGGTCGGACGACCGGTCCATGGCCTTGGATGACCGGTCGTGAGCACCTTCTTCTGCATTCTTTCTTTCATTTCTCTGGCTTCTTTCTTCCATTCTTTTCTTCTTTCCTTGCTTCCTTCTTTCTTTGGTCCTCCTTCGATCTTCATCCAAATAGTTCCAAATAAGCTCTTTTCCTTTTCAACTAGGCGGAGTCCACTCTCAATCCTGCAATCACAAAACATGCATTCGATTAGTCTTTAAATCATAAAAATCTCGCACAATGAGTGATGAATTGGGGTTAAAATATGCACAATTAAGAGCTCAACAGTCTCCAAAACACCGGGAGATCTTCCATATCTCTAGGTAGGAGCCGACGCAAAAATCAAATAAGATCTGATGTCTCGCGGTTTCCCTAGAGACTATCGGATCCAATGCACTCAAAGTACGGTTGAACTGAACTCCAGTGTCAGTGCGGTCGTACCACATGCCAAGATACGAAAAGATGAAAGCTAAAAGGCTCGGTCAAAGAAACCATCTGAACGGTGGAAACGATGATTTGTAACCCAAGTATCAAAATCAGCAGGTTGGGTGGAAAGAGTTCACCCGCACATACCTAGGCGTGGATGCCTGAAGTACCTTGACTGATTCCAAGTCGGCGTAGTGGACTCCCGTAAGACTACATGACGCAGGGCAGCTAACCACTTTGACAGTCAAGCGAAACAAGTACTCCTGGAGTGATCCGGGAAAACATCAAACAGTCAATCATAGGGTCAGTATCCTCGTAAGACTATGACGCAGAGGCTCTGCTGTACCTTTCCGATGTTAGTACCGATTAGGAATGGAAGGGTTGCGATTGGGTACCCAGGTTGCAACACATGCAAGGACAATCGCAACGTTTTCTCCAAACTCTCGCGGTATGTGCGAGTGATCAATTTCCAGACGATCAACTGACGAAGATGCAAAAGCAAGCAAAGATTTCAAACCGCGATCTATGAATGACCGGGTCAGAAGTGGGGTGTCCACTCGCTTTGGCATTCAATTGCACGCAACCTCTGCCAAAGAGGGGCATCTGTAGACACCCCACCTTCGGCTACAATGTTGGTAGAGGTAGCTGAATGAATGGATGACCGTACCCCAAACCCCATGTCCAAACTCAGCCAAACTCACCCTTGTAAGCCCCAATCCATAGCCCAGCCCAAGCCTAAACCCAGTCAACTCACCCCTAAACATCAGCCTGAAAAACCCCCCATAAGAAAAACCAGTCAAAAATCCCAGAAAAAGTCAAAACTCAGCGAGTCAACCCGCTGAGTCAAATCACCGAGTCAACCCACCGTGTCAACCCATTAGGTCAACTCACCGTGTCAACCCATCTCTTAAACCCAGTCAACTCACCGAGTTCCATACCGCAGCCTCGGAGCAAGCTCGAATCCCAAAGCTAAGAAAATGTTGCTTCAGGTTCGAAGGTCGTACACACCGAACCCGAAGCAAAGTGAGCGTACGGGCGGCCCCCTAGGTGCCGCCCAAAAATATTTACGGGTTCTATCACTGCCCGCTGCTATAAATACCCCCTCTCCTCTTCACATTCAAGAGACACTTCCCCTCTCTTCAATCCGAGAGCTCCGAGTTCACCTCCCCCCCCCCCCCCCCCCCCCCCCCCCCAGCCCATTTTTCCACCAAGGAGAGCCCGAGTGAGAAGAGCCTAGCCCTGGTCTAGCCCAGCCTGACCACTGGTCCAAGTCTCCCAAGCCACCCAAGTCTTGATCCAGCCACTCGAAGCCAATCCTTGCGACACCTCCGTCCATCCAGTTACTCTATCATCAGCATCATCTCATTCGCATCTAGTATAAGTGCAACATTTACTTTTCTTCCAACCCCCCTGCTTCACCACAAGAACTTTGATTATTCAAACACACAGCATGCATTCCGCATAAAGCACCTATCAGTTCGAGCGTATGCTCTGGGCTTGCCTGTTAATGGAAACCTGCCCATCAGAAACTCTTACTGTTCAGACCTGCATTCATGCATCAGTCACTATGAGCACTTTGATTATTCAAACACACAGCAAGCATCTCGCATAAAGCACCTGTCAGTTCGAGCGTATGCTCTGGGCTTGCCTGTTAATGGTAACCTGCCCATCAGAAACTCTTACTGTTCAGACCTGCATTCATGCATCATGTCATTCATGAGAATGTACGAGGATTAAATCAGACTTTCAAGTGTTAGTTCGATTCTGTGAAGTAGAGACCATACATCGGTACGGGCAGTGTGTGGGGTGGTTAACCTCTTCCCACCCTGTAACCGTGATCCCTTACCTCGAATCTCTAGCCGCATATCAAAAGGTGTCATTTTAGTGAAGGAATCTCCGGATCCCCTTCTCTAACATTTCTACGGGGTCTAGCCGACTGTAGATTCGAAGTAACTGGCTAGTGGCGACTCTGGTCTTATACATACTCATCTAAACACATCCAGCTTAACACGACAACCAAACAAAGCCCTCGAGAACGAGGCAAGCGAATGGCACAAATGGCGATTCGCGCGCACGCACCCCTTCTTCTTTTCCGAAAAGAAAGGGAGAATGTTCGGGAGCGCGGAAAGGCGAGGGTCCACAAGTTGATTTCCATCCCTTTAGCCCATTCGTCCACCAAGGAGAGTCTGAGTGAGAAGAACCTGACCCTGGTCCAAGTCTCCCAAGCTACCCAAGTCTTAAATTAGTCACTCGAAGCAAACCCTTATGACACCTCCGTCCATCTAGCTACTCCTTTACGAGCATCATCTCATTCGCATCTAGCATAAGTGCAACATTTACTTTTCTTCCAACCCCCCTGCTTATCATGTCACTTCAAACACTTTAATTATTCAAATACACAGCATGCATCTCGCATAAAGAACCTATCAGTTCGAGCGTATGCTCTGGGCTTACTTGTTAATGGAAACCTGCCCATCAGAAACCCTTACTATTCAGACCTGCATTCATGCATCATATCATTCATGTGTTAATGCAAAGATTTGTCAATTACCATGATTAGTGTGTTGTCAAGTCTGTAAAACCGCTTGCAGCTGAAGATTGAAGCCCTTGGACATCTTCGACAGAAGCTACGCAAGAAGATCACATATCCAGTCACGCCTCAATCCTTTTCATCCAAACCTTTGATCCCAAAACCCCTCTATAGATGGCCTCATCCTTCTTAGATGTATCCTTAGCCCTTTCTATAGTGCACATTCCATAAAGATCATCTATGGAATAGGTTGTCATGGTAGTTGTTGCAAAACAAGAAAAATCTCATAACTGCAGATTTCAATGGGATCCTGATCCATCGGAATGATGTCTGATTGGTGTCCGATCGATCGGAGATCATGCCCGATCAATCGGACTATAGTCCAGCAATATCACAAAACTCTCTGGACAAAATTCCGTTCAATCGGACCATCTGTCCCATCAATTGGAACAGGCACCTCCGATCAATCGGAAGGTCATCCGACCCATCGAAAAATTGTCCAGCAACATTTCAAATTTCATCTGGACATATTTACGATCAATTGGAAACTCTCTCCGATCCATCGGAGATGGTCTTCCGATCAATCGGAACAAAGTCCGATCAATCGGAGAATCTATTTCAGCAAAATTCAAAAAGAGCTAATTCTTATGTTCGATGGATTGGATCTCTTTCCGATCCTATCGAGGTGACCATTTTCTAACCGTTGAAAATCAACTCTATATAGGGATCTCGGTTGGATCTTGTGAGATACATCTCAAGCATTATCTAGGGTTTGTTTGTGCTTCCTCATTGTGATCTTTTTCTCTCATTCCCTTTGATTTATTGAGTTCATACTTCAATTCATGTTGATTTGACCAACATTGAAGAGCATTCAAAGCTTGGATTGAATCATGAGCTCAACCCCTCTTTAATGACTTCTTGACCTACTTCTAAAAGTCATATTCTTGTCATCAATGCCATCAATGGTGGTTTAGGTAGAAGCTATTCTTCATATAAAAGCCATATCCCAATATAGTTTCAACCAAACCCTAATCCCTCACCTTGGAACCTACAAGAAGACATTCGTAGCAAGGTTGCTGATCGAGGGAGCTGAAGAAGGTATCGTTCGTGCAAGCCGAAGCTTCTTCAACCAAAGGCATCATCAAGGGGCTCAATCAGCTAAGTATATTTTAGTCTTTTGAGTCCAAGAAACCACCTCAAAAGTTGAGATTTGGGTTTCAGAGTTTGAAGACCCAAACTCGATAGAGTCCTTGCGTAGGACAAGTCCTTGAGTAGGACAAGCCCTTTTGTAGGACAAAGTGGTTAATGGATTAGTCCTAAGGAAGGATGAATCCATGTGTTGAAGTCTAAGTCCTTTTGTAGGCTGTTAAGGTTTATGGTTAACCTCATTTAAAACCATTGTGATAGTGAAATCCAGCCACTCAAGGAGTGAGTGGATCAGCCGGGAGTGGAGTAGGTACATAACTGAACCACTATAAAATCTCTTGTTGTGTGATGAATGTTTGAACTGCTTTACTTCTTTCACTTGCTCTTTTATTGTTGAAAGTTAATATTCTGCATATCAAGTGTTTGAAGAAAGTTATCTAAAGTACTTTGCATGATTGTAAGTGTGTAATTTGGTGATTTTAAAAAGTGTCTTATTCACCGCCCTCTAGGACAAAGAAACCAGTTTCTTACTTCTACAAAAGCGGTAATCAAACTTATACCGCAATTTCATCATGAGAATGTACGAGGATTAAATCAGACTTTCAAGTAATAGTTCGATTCTGTGAAGTAGAGACTGTACTTCGGTACGGGTAGTGTGGGGTGCTTAACATCTTCCAACCCTGTAAGCGTGATCCCTTACCTCGAATCTCTGGCCGCAGATAAAAAGGAGTCATTTTAGAGGAATGAATCATCGGATTCCCTACTCTAACGTTTCTATAAGGTCTACCCGACTGTAAATTCGTAGTAACTGGCTAGTGGGGACTCTGGTCTTACATAAACTCATCCAACATATCCAGCTTAACACGACAACAAATAAAAAGCCCTCGAAAACGAGGCAAGCTGTTCGCTCACCTCAAGTGTAAGGCTGCGATGTAGTAATAAAACTCGGTAAGACCGAGGTCGATCCACAGGGAATTAAAAACAACTTTCAAACTATTCCAGCAACTCAATTTTGCAAGAAATAAGATTCAATTGAGTAATTAAAATAAAACAGAAACTTAATGAAAAATCAGTAATTTAAGGTACTAAGGCATTCAAGGATCCACTTGTAGAAATCTCATGTCAATCCAATCAATCCAAGTAGAGAACACAACTAGATTTGAAGTCCTATCTCTCATCTAGTTGGAAAATAAAGCATTCACACACATTCAATCCCATTCAAGTTGAACTTCCAAGTTCTAGTCCCAATCAATCAATGTAGAATTCAAAATCATAGCCTTCAGAGTAACAGCCATGCCTATGGACTATGGCCTGCTCAAGGATTACTATAATTCGAATCTAAACATGCATCATATGATAATCTTAGAGAATTGTAAGGAATTCATGTCCGGAGCACATGAACTCTCATAAAACATCTCAAACTACCAACTTAAGAATTAGAATATGAAAAATCCAAACTTGAATTGAAAATTACTTGAACTAACTTGAATCAAACATGAAATTAGCTACAAGCTTCACCTCTCAGCCTTAGCTGAGAGATTCTAGCCGAGCATTGTCATACTACAACTAGAACTCATAATAGAAAGTATAAAAACTAGAAAAACCGAAAATTGGAGAGTTGTAGACGCTCCACGACAGCTTCCTCTCTCTAGAACCACATCCCTTAGCTTCTATGATGACCTAGGAAGAGCCCCCAGGTGTCCTTTTATAGTGGGAGAGCCCCCTTGCGTCGGAAACATCCAGAATTTACGTAAGGTTACGCAGTGCGCAGAAATTCTCGGAGCCAGATTTGGAAATTCCTTATTTTTCTACGCAGCTGACCGGTCGGACTGACCTGGCCAACCGGTCACGACTGGTCGGACCTACCTGTCTGACAGTTCAGGGAGTGCAGTGGGAGAATGACCTGCTGGCCGATCGGTCAAGATCGGTCTGACTGGGTTGGCCGACCGGTCACGATCGGTCGGACCAGCTTATGGTCTTGTTCCAGCGAGTCTCCAGAGAGATGGCCGACCGGTTGGCCGACCGGTCAAGATCGGTTGGACCAACTGATCCTTCCAATGGTTTCCACAGGTATGGCCGACCGGTCGGACTTCCTTTTCTGCATCTTTTTCTTCGTTTCTTCATTCTCTTTTCTCCCTCTTTCTTCTTCCTTCTTTGGTCCATCTTAGACCTTCCTTCAATGGTTCTAAATGGCCCCTTTTTGGTCTCCAATTGAGTAAAGTCCGCTCTCATCCCTACAATCACAAAACATTCGTTAGATGAGCCTTTTAATCATGAAAACCATGCATACCATGCATGTAGTGGGCAATGCAATGTATAAATTGGAGGTTCAACACACCCCCCAACCAGCTTTTTGCTAGTCCCGAGCAAAACATGCGTGAAATAATTTCAAACCTCCAAACCAACTCTCTTACAGAAACCATGTTTCTATCCATTCCAAGACATATAAGTATAAAATTTGGAGAAACTAGGTGATAGAAATTGCAAACTTATACTCTCAAAGCATAAGAAGTGTCTACATGAAATTCCCGCTAATTGATTAATAAATAGAAGGACTCGAACAATTTCAACCCAGTGTGCATAGTTAAAGTTCATCTCATAAGTCTCTGGGATTACCTTCTTCATAGATTAAGTAAACCAAGGATTTTAAGGTGCACAGAGCAACAACAAGCCTATGACAGGAATTCACCTTACCGTCCTTTCGACGGCTTTCACACTACGTCCCATTTCCGGCTTTGGTTACGGTTCGACCATCCCCCGGTTGGTCATAGGTAGCCCTTTTCGAAATTTTCCACCATTTTCCTTCATTCCCAATTTCATCCTTTCTTTTCCTTTTTCCTTTGATTTAGATAAGATTTTTAAAAATCCATATCTTCCGTTATTTTCCCATGGACAAGGATGGACAAATGTTGAACCTCCAATTTATACATTGCATTGCCCACTACATGACATGTTATGCATGGTTTTCATAATTTAAAGACTAATCAAATACATGTTTTGTGGTTGTAGGAATGAGAGTTACTTTACCCAATTGATGACCAAAAGAGCTGATTTAGAACCTTGGATGAAGACCCAAGGAGGGCTGAAGGAAGAAAGAAGCAAAGAAAGAAGCAAAGAAAGAAGAAAATAGAAGAAAGAAAGGAAGAAAACAAGAAGAAAAAGAGACCGACCGGTCTTGACCGGTCGGCCAAGGAAGCTCGACCGGTCTTGACCGGTCGGCCATGCTTGCTGGAGTAATGCCAAAGAGGGCCTGACCGGTCGTGACCGGTCGGCCATGCAAGTTTCAGATTCCAGATTCTAAAACAGCAATGTATTCCCGCACCTGGCTTTTCGGACCAGTTTTTTGAAGCCATCTTGATGATATTAGGAAATCCAACACATCCACGTCGAAGAGGAGCTCGACGCCGAACTAATCCAAGTGGTTTCGTGTCGATCGGAGCTACGGATTGACCGTGGTGGCCAAAACAATACGAACTGTCCAGAAAGTTCCAGATTTCGCTGTTCAACTCTGGGCCGGTCCAGAGGACTCATCATTGATGATATGAAGAATCTACTTTGACCATATTTTAGAACACATCCATATATGAATAACCACAAAAGTTTCAGATCAAAAGGATGTGTGGTTTGATTGTACCGGTTGAAGAAAGATGGACCATCCAGAAAGATCCAACTGCGCAGAGTTTATAAAAGTCCTAAGTGTTCTAATTTTCGGACCACATTTTAGGATTGTTTTGGACAATCTAATCTGTCTATCATGTAGAGGATGAAGTTTTCTACCAATTTATAAAATTTGAGATCAATCCGACCTCTGTACACTCCAGGGCGTTGAAAGCAACATGACTGGTTCTGAAGGTACCCAAAGTGCGCGATTTTGAGAGGCGGTCGGTGATGTGATTGGTGGGCCCATTCAGAGGATAATCTTAGAAATCTAAATCATCTATGAGGAAGATCACATTACAAGGAAGCTACAAATCAAATTTGAAGGCAATCCGACCATTGGTTAAGCCGTACCAGCCGAAACAAATTCTGCTATGTTGCTGTACTATTGCTGCACTATAAAAGGAGGTGCTCTCTTCTATTCCAAATCAACCAAGGACGTGGGAAGCAAGGAGTTCAAGTCCCAGGAGGCTACCTAGCCTCCTCCAGCTAGTTTTTCTTCCTTTTCTTAGTTCTAGTTCTAGTTTTAATATGCTTTTCCTTAGCTAACCTCTTAGCTAGAGCTAGAGGTGAAATTTGTAGTTGGTTCCAATGCTTTAATTCTTTTATTTCAAGTACCCTTTTCTTAATTTTGGATTTTGAAGTTCTAGTTTGAATAAAGTTTGGTTTTTTAGAAGTTTTGTGAGAGTTTGTGTGCTCCGGACATGAGTTCCTTGCAATTCTCTAAGATTACCATGATTGGGTTGTTTGAATTCGAATTGTAGTAACCCTTGAGCATGCCATAGTCCATAGGCATGGCTGTTACTCCGAAGGCTACAAGTTCAAGTTCTATGTGCTTCATTAGAACTAGAAATCTGATTTCCAGATTTAAGTGGGATTGTTGTGCTTAAATGTTATATCTTCCAATTAGATGAGAGATAGGACTTTGATTCTAATTGTGTTGTACTTGGATGAATGGATTGGCATTGGACTACTACAAGTGGATCCTTGATGCTCTAGTTCTTCTTAATTTCAGATTTTCCTATTTTATGTGAAAAACTACTTTCTTAAACTTCTTAGATTCTAGTTATTAGAGTAGTTGGAATTGTTTACTTCTTTCCCCGTGGATCGACCTTGGTCTTACCGAGATTTATTACTACATCGCAGCCTTACACTTGAGACGAGCGAACAAGTTTTTGGCGCCGTTGCCGGGGAAAAAGTTAAACTGTTTTAATTGTTCTAGTAGCTATAGAGTAATCTTAGTTAGGTATGATTTTCAGTTTTTATAGAAGTAGATTTTCTGAATTTTTTTTTTTAGATTACTAACAAATTTTTTTTTGATTTTGTAGGACATTGTTGCTGACATAGATCTCACTCTATTGGGTAACATCTCCCCATATCCCTTCTTTTTGTTTTTTTTTTTTATATTAGTGTAGTTTTCAATTTCTTAAAATTTCATCATGTATGATTGGACGAATGGTGCATATAAGCATCTTTTGGAAGATGAGATGTCAGACCATGAAATTGAAAGTCTTTATGATTGGAACCATTATAAGCATAAGTATTTTTCTAAGGTTCAATCAACCTCCACTGCCGCCCCACGTAAGACGATGCGTGATTACATTAATGAAAACAATACACATATTAAGACATGATGTAAGACGATGGGGGAATACCGGAACGAAGCAAAATTGGATAATCATCCGGGAAAAACATTTCGTGATTATCGGATTGAAAATAACATGAGTGTTCCACCGGTTATGGTAAGAGGTGTGCAACAACAAAAGGAACAGGTGAATAGTAGCCAACCGGTTAAGACAATGCGTGATTACTTGTATGGATATGCCTATCAACCATCATATAACTTTTCATCCTACAATGCGTACGGTCTTAATTGGGAAAACCACCATTCTCCTTGTTCAAGGGAGGAACCAACCATGGATGCCAACAACTATCCTCAAGAGTTTCTTTCTCATGAACCACAACCGACACGAACTCTTGAGGATGTGCTGCGAGAGTTTATGGAAACAACTGAGCAATACATACAAAACCTCTCGCCATCTCAAAATATTAAACCCAACATTGGGAACACGGAATCAATCCCCAACAATGAGGAGGATGAGGCTATCCAAGTCCCACCTTCTTCGAATTTAATGGATAGACTTTTAAAGGAGATTGATTTCGATGATCCCAATGTCATCATCAATTATGGTGAGTCCACTATCTCTTTTGGATGCTTTGAACTTAATGATGAAGAGATTTCATTGACGGTTGACGAACCCGAGGAATCCATAAAATTTGAAAGTGGTAGTGGGGTTGCCTACAATGAGGGTTTGGTGAATGGTTATGAACCTATGGTTTCTTTTTCCCAAGGGCATAATGATTATGAGTCTCTAGAGGATATGCATGCTAGAGAGACGGCCGAAGTTGATATTTTTGAGTCACTCCACCAACTTGCCATGTTTAATTTTAATGTGGAGAATGAGACTCCCATGAGTGAAAATTCAGATTCTTTGGACGAATGCTTGGCTCACTTTGAAAATTCAAACGACCCCATTATTCAAGAGATTGTTAAAGCCTTGCATACTTCCGACTCGGTGCCTCATACTAGTTATGGAGAACCTAGTTTGGAAGAATTCCACTCCATGGAGGGAGAGTCCCTCACCATCGAAACTGAATTTTTGCACTCACTCAAGCAAGATCATGATCCTTCATCCGACTATCTCGATTTCCTAGAGGAATGCTTGGCCCAATCTTATGATCTTGATGATGAGATGATTAAGGAGTTGGATATTTTGTTAGACACGGTGCCGGTGCCTGAAGAACACCTTTCCACTGATTTACACTCTTTACCATTGTTTGTGGAAGCACCGTACAATTCTGAAATTGTGGAGGAGACAACTTTAACCAATGAAAACTTGATGAGTGTCTCTCCACCATCATGGGTCCTTCAGCCCATTGAAAATTCTGATTGGAATGACCCATTTTTAATCAATCATAACCCAAATCAGAATTTGAGGAGATATCTTTTTGCTGCTCTTATCTCCTCCTATCATGCATGTGGTGCACATAAATATTGGACTTCAATGGAGACAAGCACCCATGTCTACTGTCGAGCAGGACTTTGGATGGTCCTCATGAGAAATTTATTGAAATTCATGAAGATTCTGCTCAAATTTGATCATGTAGTCGATCAGACTAATCAAAGGTAGGTAGGTAGGTAGGTTAGGATTTATTTTTTTTTAAATTAGGATTAAATAAGTCTCATCGAGACAATGGAAGATGCTAGAATTGATCAACTTGCTATCTCAGGTACTATTGTTCTCACTCTCTCATATTTTACCATTGCTCTCATGTTCATGCTAATTGCATATCTTTTTACATTGAGGACAATGCAAGATTTGGTTGGGGGGTGAGATGAGATTCCTCATCTAGCATGTTGCAACATTTCGAGCCTCACATGCGCAAATTTTTTCGAATTTTCTAAAATTTCAAAACTCTTTTAGAAAACCTTATTTCCATGCATTCAAGATGATATGAGTATAAGAAGAGGAGATACAAAGTGTGTGATGTTGTAAGTCTTGAATTTCTCCCAACATAATGGTTTTATATGTTAGTTCCCCTATTGTTGTGATTGATAGAAAATTTGAACACCTTCACACCAAGTTCACATTACACGATTTTCATGAGTTGAAAGGTTTATGTGATTTGTGGATTAGCTAGACTTTGATATAAAGGTGTTGAGAAACCAAGCCGAGGTATTTTGTCCATCCTTGTCCATGGGAAAATAATGAAAGATATGGATTTTTAAAAATCCTATCTAATTTTAAAAGAAAAAGGAAAGCAAGGATGAAATCGGGAATGAAGGAAAAATGGTGGAAATTTTCGAAAAGGGCTACCTATTACCAACCGGGGGATGGTCGAACCGTAACCAAAGCCGGAAATGAGACGTAGTGTGAAAGCCGTCGGAAGGACGGTAAGGCAAATTCCTGTCATAGGCTTGTTGTTGCTCTATGCACTTTAAAATCCTTGGTTTACTTAATCTATGAAGAAGATGATCCCAGAAACTCATGAGATGAACTTTCACTATGCACACTAGGTTGAATTTGTTCGAGTTCTTCTATTTATCAATCAATCAGCGAGAATTTCATGTAGACACTTATTATGTTTTGAGAGTCCAAGATTTCAGCTTCTATCACCTAATTTCTTCAAATTTTATACTTGTATATCTTGGAATGGATAGAAACATGGTTTCTGAAAGAGAGTTGGGTTTGGAGGTTTGAACTTATTCACGCATGTTTTGCTCGGGACTAGCAAAAAGCTGGTTGGGGGGTGTGTTGAACCTCCAATTTATACATTGCATTGCCCACTACATGACATGTTATGCATGGTTTTCATAATTTAAAGACTAATCAAATACATGTTTTGTGGTTGTAGGAATGAGAGTTACTTTACCCAATTGATGACCAAAAGAGCTGATTTAGAACCTTGGATGAAGACCCAAGGAGGGCTGAAGGAAGAAGGAAGCAAAGAAAGAAGCAAAGAAAGAAGAAAATAGAAGAAAGAAAGGAAGAAAACAAGAAGAAAAAGAGACCGACCGGTCTTGACCGGTCGGCCATGCTTGCTGGAGTAATGCCAAAGAGGGCCTGACCGGTCGTGACCGGTCGGCCAGCCCTGTCCGAGTGGTCGTGACTGGTCGGCCATGCAAGTTTCAGATTCCAGATTCTAAAACAGCAATGTATTCCCGCACCTGGCTTTTCAGACCAGTTTTTTGAAGCCATCTTGATGATATTTGGAAATCCAACACATCCACGTCGAAGAGGAGCTCGACGCCGAACTAACCCAAGTGGTTTCGTGTCGATCGGAGCTACGGATTGACCGTGGTGGCCAAAACAATACGAACTGTCCAGAAAGTTCCAGATTTCGCTGTTCAACTCTGGGCCGGTCCAGAGGACTCATCATTGATGATATGAAGAATCTACTTTGACCAGCTTTTAGAACACATCCATATATGAATAACCACAAAAGTTTCAGATCAAAAGGATGTGTGGTTTGATCGTACCGGTTGAAGAAAGATGGACCATCCAGAAAGATCCAACTGCGCAGAGTTTATAAAAGTCCTAAGTGTTCTAATTTTCGGACCACATTTTGGGATTTTTTTTGGACAATCTAATCTGTCTATCATGTAGAGGATGAAGTTTTCTACCAATGTTTAAAATTTGAGATCAATCCGACCTCTGTACACTCCAGGGCGTTGAAAGCAAGATGACTGGTTCTGAAGGTACCCAAAGTGCGCGATTTTGAAAGGCGGTCGGTGATGTGATTGGTGGGCCCATTCAGAGGATAATCTTGGAAATCTAAATCATCTATGAGGAAGATCACATTACAAGGAAGCTACAAATCAAATTTGAAGGCAATCCGACCATTGGTTAAGCCGGTACCAGCCGAAACAAATTCTGCTATGTTGCTGTACTATTGCTGCACTATAAAAGGAGGTGCTCTCTTCTATTCCAAATCAACCAAGGACGTGGGAAGCAAGGAGTTCAAGTCCCAGGAGGCTACCTAACCTCCTCCAGCTAGTTTTTCTTCCTTTTCTTAGTTCTAGTTCTAGTTTTAATATGCTTTTCCTTAGCTAAACTCTTAGCTAGAGCTAGAGGTGAAATTTGTAGTTGGTTCCAATGCTTTAATTCTTTTATTTCAAGTACCCTTTTCTTAATTTTGGATTTTGAAGTTCTAGTTTGAATAAAGTTTGGTTTTTTAGAAGTTTTGTGAGAGTTTGTGTGCTCCGGACATGAGTTCTTTGCAATTCTCTAAGATTACCATGATTGGGTTGTTTGAATTCGAATTGTAGTAACCCTTGAGCATGCCATAGTCCATAGGCATGGCTGTTACTCCGAAGGCTACAAGTTCAAGTTCTATGTGCTTCATTAGAACTAGAAATCTGATTTCCAGATTTAAGTGGGATTGTTGTGCTTAAATGTTATATCTTCCAATTAGATGAGAGATAGGACTTTGATTCTAATTGTGTTGTACTTGGATGAATGGATTGGCATTGGACTACTACAAGTGGATCCTTGATGCTCTAGTTCTTCTTAATTTCAGATTTTCCTATTTTATGTGAAAAACTACTTTCTTAAACTTCTTAGATTCTAGTTATTAGAGTAGTTGGAATTGTTTACTTCTTTCCCCGTGGATCGACCTCGATCTTACCGAGATTTATTACTACATCGCAGCCTTACACTTAAGGTTTTCCCCAGCAACGGCGCCAAAAACTTATTCGCTCGCCTCAAGTGTAAGGCTGCGATGTAGTAATAAAACTCGGTAAGACCGAGGTTGATCCACAGGGAATTAGAAACAACTTTCAAACTGTTCCAGCAACTCAATTTTGCAAGAAATAAGATTCAATTGAGTAATTAAACTAAAACAGAAACTTAATGGAAAATCAGTAATTTAAGGTATTAAGGCATTCAAGGATCCACTTGTAGCAATCTCATGTCAATCCAAACAATCCAAGTAGAGAACACAACTAGATTTGAAGTCCTATCTCTCATCTAGTTGGAAAATAAAGCATTCAATCACATTCAATCCCATTCAAGTTGAACTTCCAAGTTCTAGTCCCAATCATTCAATGTAGAATTCAAAATCATAGCCTTCGGAGTAACAGCCATGCCTATGGACTATGGCCTGCTCAAGGATTACTATAATTCGAATCTAAACAAGCATCATATGATAATCTCAGAGAATTGCAAGGAATTCATGTCCGGAGCACATGAACTCTCATAAAACATCTCAAACTACCAACTTAAGAACTAGAATATGAAAAATCCAAACTTGAATTGAAAATTACTTGAAATAACTTGAATCAAACATGAAATTAGCTACAAGCTTCACCTCTCAGCCTTAGCTGAGAGATTCTAGCCGAGCATTGTCATACTACAACTAGAACTCATAATAGAAAGCATAAAAACTAGAAAAACCGAAAATTGGAGAGTTGCAGACGCTCCACGACAGCTTCCTCTCTCTAGAACCACGTCCCTTAGCTTCTATGATGAACTAGGAAGAGCCCCTAGGTGTCCTTTTATAATGGGAGAGCCCCCTTGCGTTGGAAACATCCAGAATTTGCTTAAGGTTACGCAGTGCGCAGAAATTCTAGGAGCCGGATTTGGAAATTCCTGATTTTTCTGCGCAGCCGACCGGTCGGACTGACCTGGCCGACCGGTCACGACCGGTCGGACCTACCTGTTTGACGGTCCAGGGAGTGCAGTGGGAGAATGGCCTGCTGGCCGACCGGTCAAGACCGGTCTGACTGGGTTGGCCAACCGGTCACGACCGGTCGGACCAGCTTATGGTCTTGTTCCAGCGAGTCTCCAGAGAGATGGCCGACTGGTTGGCCGACCGGTCAAGACCGGTCGGACCAACTGGTCCTTCCAATGGTTTCCACAGGTATGGCCGACCGGTCGGAACGACCGGTCGGACTTGCTTTTCTGCATCTTTTTCTTCGTTTCTTCATTCTCTTTTCTCCCTCTTTCTTCTTCCTTCTTTGGTCCATCTTGGACCTTCCTTCAAAGGTTCTAAATGGCCCCTTTTTGGTCTCCAATTGAGTGAAGTCCGCTCTCATCCCTACAATCACAAAACATGCATTAGATGGGCCTTTTAATCATGAAAACCATGCATACCATGCATCTAGTGGGCAATGCAATGTATAAATTGGAGGTTCAACACAAGCCAGTGGCACAAATGGCGATTCACGTACACGCAACACCCCTTTCCGAAAGGAAGGGAGAATCCGGGACGCGAAGAAGGGAGCGTCCACAGAATGGTGACTCTGCTGGGGATATGCTAGTACCACTAGTCGTGATCCAACTTGAAAAACAGAATCCCTCCTGTACTTGAAAGTCATTAGTCCTCATACAATTTCATCCACATAGCATTTTACCTATAAACAAAAAAAATATAAAAAATCCCAAAATCTAAAGAAAAAGTAAAGCATACTTCCCCACTATTACTCCTCCAGACCAAATCACCCTGCCACGTCCAATACAAAACTGACATGTCTCTCCCATTCCCTGCCCTCAAAATACTTGAGGCTTCCTCTTCACGGTTAAACCCGAGAGAATCCATGTCAATTCCTGGCATCCAAGAGTTACAACAAAGCATGAAGGCCATGTATGAAATGCTTCTCCAATTCACACAAGTCCAGGTTTCAGCAGCCAGCAATCAAGCTGGTCCAGTTCAACAACCACAACAACCATCTCTTTCAGCCTCCAGTTCATCCCAACCACAGCTATCAGGGTTGGCACAGGACTTTCGATACCCTCCTAATGAAGGCCCTCAATCAGAACAACCCCTGACCTTAGGGCATTTCTTTCAGTATCCTCCTACAAATAGGAGCCATTTTCAGGTTTCTTTACACTCTCCCTTCTCAGCTCCAGTCTAACAAAGTCCTTATACTGTGAGTAATCACCAAGCACAACTTTCTTCAGGCAAGAATCATATGAGCATCAATGATACCAATTATTACGAAAGGGGGGCAACTCAGGCTTGGCAAGGGGCAAGATCTCCCTCATCTGGTCCCTCTGAAATTAAACAACTCTGAGAGCAGATGTAAGAGATGAAGAGAAAGTTACAGAAGCAGCAAGGGATGGATCTTCCATCCACTAGGTTCAGGGACCTCTGTCCCTTTCCTGATGCAATGGTACCTCAAGGCTTTCAGGTACCAAAATTTAAAAGATATGATGGGACAAGGTGTCCTATAGACCACCTGAGATCATTCTGTGGTGAGCTAGATGCTGTGGCAGGCAACGACAGAGCGTTGATCCGTCTGTTTCAAAAGTCTCTGAAAGGTGACGCATTAGATTGGTACACGTCACTGAACTACCATCGAATCAAAACTTGGGAATATCTTTCTCAAGCATTTGTCAATCGTTTTGTGTACAATCTTAACTCAGCACCTAGAAGGGTAGATCTTGCAGCCTTAAGGCAGGGGAATGATGAGTCATTATCAGCTTACATTGGACGGTGGCGGGCAATGGCCGCTAGAATGAAGACACACATCGACGATGAGGAGCAAATCTCCATGATCATCAACTCGGCAAATTCGAGTATCTCTGGATACCTCGTCTCATATCTGTATGCCAACTTTACCCAACTCATTCGCGTAGGGGAACAAGTCGAAACCGAAATTAGGGCTGGGATGATCTCCCCTTGGTGGCCTCAACAGGCCTATCCAGTACGACCGATAGTGGAAGGTGAGCCTACCGGATACGAAAGCGATAACGTAGTGTTCCTGTCTCCCATCCAATGGAAGAAGATGATCTTGTCGCCTCTACTGAAGGTGCACTATTCCTCCCTTAGCATGGACAACCGTAGCAGCAACAACTGAGATGGGACCCACAATGCCCTAATCTAGGTTGGCAAGGGGGACCCCCAACCAATCCAATTTCAGAACCCCTCATCCTGCAAGGGGCATCTCTAGTCAGTCCAGTCTCCGCAATGTAAGGGGCACCTCCTGCCTATCTAGCTGTCATCAGCCAAGAAGAGCCTCCTCTCCAGTGTATTCGTGCCATTGACTTTAGTGCAGAGTTTGAACCTCTTATCTTGCAAGGGGCACCCTCAACTATTTTGATCCCAGAGCCCATCATCATGCAAGGGGCACCTTCAGTCGATTCATTCTTCGCACCCATTTCTAACCATGGGCATAATTAGCCCATCTCAGTCAACCAAGGGGACAATCTCCCTAACGCAGCATCAGTAAACCAGGGGCACAACCTGCCCGTCTCAGTAATAGTCAGTTAGGGGCACAGCTTGCCCACTCCAGCTTACCAGGGGCCAAGCCTACCCATCTCTCCATCAAGCAATTAGGGGCACAACTTGCCCACCACACCTGTCTATTTGGCTTCTACTTCAGCCATCATCCTCCAAGAAGAAGACCCTTCCTTGGACAGCATGCCACATGCCCTAATAGAATTGGCGCCTAGCTTCGATTATGTGGCCACTATCGAGGAGGTCAAAGGGGAGATTGATGTCCAGGTTCTGATCGGTCCAAAAACACCAACCATCACTCTTCAGGTCTTGGACATCTCAGCTTCATTCCATCTCCTTCCCGATTAGACCTGGTTTCACAGAATCAATGTCATCTCTTCAAATCTTCACCAAAGGGTCAAGCACATCTTGAGAGATAGGGTGATCACCATCATCATCGATCCTGAACAAATTCTCATGGTAGAAGCATCCAACCTTCGAGAGCCTACCATCCTAGCCATGGACATACAACGCTCTAATGGGGAGGTCTCATACCAAAGTCTCGAGTTTCACAATGCAAATTACTTCCCTCGCGCATGTCCCATCGGATCAAATTACATCTTCCTTCCTGCCGAGTGTCAAACCTTCTACTATTAGCTTGAATATCAAGACTTGGCCCAAATCATGGAGGTTCAAGAAGATATGGATAGAAGAAGACTACAATATCAGCCTACTCTGATTCGAAAACCAAAGCGCGGAAATCTCAAAAGAAGACGAGGTCGTCAAGAAGAAGGCAATCCCTGCATTTGCACACCAATCTAGTTTATCAATGCAGGGATTATCTACCCTGATCATGGGCTAAATTCTACCTTTGATGATCAAGTGAGCAGATTGAGTTTGATAGAGCTGATTGAAGAAGACCTAAGCAAGGGGCAGGAATTTCCCCCGATTGATTGGACCACAGTCCTGGTCCCACCTTAGCCTGATGAACCCGAAGAGCTGCAATTCATCGGGGACGAACCAGGAGAAATCACATCTGACACCGACTCGGAGCTCAATTCCAGATCTATCATGATGTTTGGGCGCGACAATGAGGGTTGGCCTACTGATCCCTCTGGCCCTGCCTCCTGAGGGGAAGGAGTGCAGGGCAGTAACAGGTTTGTAGTCCCCATGACGACTAATAAAAGCCGACAGTGCTCGGCTCCCCGAGCCGAATCAGGCAATACCTAGTTCACATTGCCGTCTAGCTCGGGTCCTTTACAAAAAAAAAATTGAAAAAAAACAGAAGATTCAAAAACCCAAAACAACAAATATTTCAAAATTTCAAAAAAAAAAATCAATTTTTCACAAAGCCAAAAAAAAAAAATCAGAAATCTTTCAAAAATCTCAAGCAATAAAATGTCAAGTTTCTCTATCAAAGCACTTGAGTATGAAGTTGACTCATAAGATTTCAATCTAGAGTTGGACTTCAAACTCAAGGGTTTGGACAGAGCTAAGTGATGAGCTGACTCCCAAACTAAGAGGGTCTCCTCAAAAGTTCGAACCAAAAGCCAATGTCATCTCAAAAAATTTTAAAATTATAAACTTAGTATCTCCTGAGACCCATAAGGAAGTGTGCATTGAGAATCCTTGTCCTCGAAAAATAAGCAGAGAATGATCGAATTTTTGAAGTCATGACTTCCCAATCTTGTGTCCTATGAAGACTTATCCAGACTCGATAAAAAACTCATCAAGCCTATCAAGAAGATGCTGCCAAGACTATGCTTGCATTCCATGCTGGAGTATGCGACTAGACGAATGATCGGAGAAATCTTGCAGCTCAATGAAGATAAGATTGCTGCCAACATGTTAGAAAATACTTCAAGTGTCAGCAGCATGCACATCGAATCCATGTGTGTGCTTCAACCTGACAATGCTCCAGCTATTCCCTGTACGAGGTATCTACATCAACGGAAAGGTCAACTCGGCATCATCTAACAATTGATTACTTCACAAAGAGGAAGGAGGTAACATTCTGATCTCGCGTAATAGATCTTATGAAGAATGATATCATCAGTTGTTAAGGGTTCCCACATGCTATCAACATTGGCAATGGGACACCCTTCGAAATCTAAGGATGAAAGATTTTCTCAAGAAACTTAAAATCAGAAGACAGACCTACGAGTTCAAGTCAAAATGATGTCACCGTGAGTGCTGATGAAGAATGAAATCGAAGAAAGAAAAGTCATATCGGGTTTACAACAAGCACTGCCGCATCTATCAGACTCAAGGGGCAAGCCTCGAAATCAGAGAAGTTCTTCTGGGAGGCAACCTTCGACTCACTAACCTGAGGGGTAAGGATCTTCCAGAGCCAATCAATGCAGACAATGTGAAAATCTCTCACAGGTAAGCCAATCCAACCTTATCAAGAGTAACATTAATAGAGCTGAAGTCAAGAGGTCAAGGCTTAGACCTCTGAGAATCCTTTCCCGTCCACCAATAAGTGTTCCAAATAAAGGGTTCAAAAGCCAAAGAAAAAAAAGAAGAGAGAAAAAAGAATTAAGCAAAAAAAAAAGGGGGGGTTAAAAAGAAAAGAAAAAAAAATAGAAAGAAAAAAATTGACTCAAAAGAAACACATCTATCCATCCATCCACCTCAGAAGGGTCTGCAGTTAAGGTCAATAGTTCTGCCATTGTAACTTAAGATAAGGGCCGAAAGGTTACCATCGGCCGGCAACGACGGATTCCTGACCTCTGGTCGCAGTAGTTATCCAAAAAAATCCAAAAATAAAAAGAAAAAAAAGAAAAGAGATGTGTGCCTAAACAAAGAGGTCGGAGTGAAAACCCGAAAGGGTGCTTCGAGTAAAAACAGTGGGCACATGGCGGAATTGGTGAAAACTCAAAAGGGCGCCAAGGGTAAACACAGCATAGCTGCCAAGGGGAAGGCAATATCAAATACCCGGGACGTGGTGAAAACCCGAAAGGGCGCCACGAGCAAAAATGACGAGCAAGCCGGATGCTGTGAAAACCCGAAAGGGCGCTGCGGGTAATAATGGCTAAGAAAAGTAAAGAAACGAAAGAAAAAAAAGCAGGTACACGAGAGATCCAAGCGATATGAAGATTCAACGGAAGTAAAGATGGCGGCCAAATTTTAGGGTCAGGATACCATTGCGCATTATCTTAAGGGGACCAGGACCCTTGGTGAATAATTAAGAAAATCGAGTATGACATCAGGCTAAGTCAAATATTCTGATTTCTACATCTAAAAGCACAAATCCGAATCACGCATAGACAGACAAGCACTTGGCACAAATTTACATTTCATGCATGATTTGCATACATATATTTAAAAAAATAAATCATTTTCCTTATTCATATATATGCAAAACAAAAAAAAAATCTTACAGGGCTTTCAAAATAAACGTCCTCCAGTCAACTAATGGGGTACCTTCTGTGAGTGCCTTTCTCCTTGTCATCTTCCCCAAAAGGTAAGTATCTCTCCCCCTGCTTCAACACTTTTACTAAAGTGCTTTCTCACCTCATAGGTACCAGAAGGATGTCCACCCATCAATGTCCATCAAGGCCCTATCTCTACCATCAAAAGTCCCAACATCTAAGGCCCCATTTAAATATGAAAATCCAGCCATGCCACCATTAATGGGGGCATCCAAAGCCTCTCCAACCCCCACATTCAAGCCTTCATCTACTCCCACTTTCAATGCCCCATCCACCCCATCTATCAAAGGCATCTCTCCTCCATTAAGCTCCTTTGAAAATCTAAAGGATGAGACCCACCATAGTCAGCCATCACAGCTTCTGAGTCCTCACAATCCATTGCTTGAAAAAGGCAAAGAGAAGAAGAAGATGAAAGTAGAAGAAAGAATGAGATAAGGCAACAAATCATGGCTGAGATCGAAAGCCAACACAAAGAATATGGGAGACAGGGACATGGATATGTTAGGAATGTCTGAGCTGAGACCAGCCCAGATCGCACAAGAGAGGAGGTTTGGGCGGCCCCAAAGGGGCCTCCCATACGGACACTCTCCCTCTCTCTCCGCAGATTGGCTCAGGGGCCTTGTGGTAGGTGAGATTGTCAGTCCATGTCAACAAATGGCACTCTGAAGGCCACCCGAAACTTTGAATGACTCCAGATTTCGATTGAGGCTGATATGAATCATCTAGAAGGTACCCCACCTATCCAATCATGAAGTATTGCGGCCAACATGAGTCTGATCAAGTCAAAGAGAAGGAAAATTGATCAAGAGAGGCCCACATGCAATCTGAGCCACTCAAAGGCTAGATTATCATGATCCAAGCCATGGAAAGCTTGCATGGCTCATCCAATAGCAACATCAAGGGCTTGATCATCAAAAAAGAGGGCCAGAGTCCAAGATCTGATCATCAAGTGGGCCCACATGGCTAAAAAGAGCAATCTGAACCGTCTAAGTCATCATCTGCACCATGGAAGGCCTTCTTAGCCTTACAAAACAGCAAGGATAGGTGCTCTAAAGCAAATTTGAAGTTTGGAAAGGGCCCACAAGGCCAAACCAAGCAATCCGAACCATTCAAGTCATCATCCATGCAGTTGGGAATCTTATCTTACACAAAGCATCAAAGAATGAGTCGGAAATCAAAGCATCCAAGCATCATAAAGAAGTTTTAAGGCAAATCAGGGGTTGTATATTCATTCAGAAGATTTTGATACAGAAGAAAAGCAAAAGCAAAAAGGCCCTAAAAATGTCAGAAGGCCATACATCAAACAAGCTGAATACATCCTCAGAGAAGCAGGCTACAGATCACCAACATAATCATCATCATCCCTCCTCTCATCCCGCTCCCGACGATGAATGTCCATCAGAGGAGCTGTCACTGATCCGCCAGCATATCTGTGACGACCCCCTGAAACGTAGAGTGAAGGAAGAAGAGGTCCCTGTCCGTACAACAAATACCACTCGTCGTAGTTACGATCCAGGATCGTGACGCAAAATCCAGGCTGACCTTTGAGCGCATCGGCCATAGCATCAGCCGGAATCTGAGCAGCCGGAGGAGGTGCGGAACAAGGAACCTGAGCCATGCCAGTGATCTATCAGAGCAATCTCTCACCCAAATACCATTGAAATGATTCGGCATCGGAGAGCCTGATCCGAAGACACGAATAATCATATGCTTCCACATGCTGAGGGGTATAGTAAAGGGGAAAGTTGGCATACGACATCCTATTAAACTACAACAAAGGAGCTCATCACAATCAATTACAGAGCAGCACGACGGATAAGGAAAACATGATACTTACGTCCTCGATGGTCAATTCGTCTATGTTAGTGCGCCAATTGTCCCCAGACACTCGAGAATTCCGCTGATGATTTTGCTGATGCCAGTGCATGAAGCGATACACGGACGGCTCAACACCAGTCCCATATCCTCGGCGAGAGATGAGGAAAATGATCATAAAAATAGGTATGGACAATGGTAGACGAAGTGATCAGAGGAAGAAAGAAGACAAACATCTCCATGAAAGGTTAAAAAGAATACCTTCACGACGGGCCAGAAACCTGTGAAGGACCGGCTACTCCGAGAGGTTTTATCTAAACCCTGGTAGATGCGACTCAAGATAGCCCCATTCCAATTATACAAATGGTGAAAATCCTCAACCAAACGAAGAAATGTAGGATCGACCCTCTCATTCGCATGCCAAAAAAGGAATGACCCAAAGGCGTAAGTGATCATAGCCTATGCTTTGTGAAGGGCCTCCAGCTCGGTAGTAGGGATGACAACAACGAAGGTGTTGTAAAACCATCGCAGTTTCACTTGGTGGCTCTGGAATTCACTCTCGAGTGGGATGGCTCCCACAAGCCGTATCCAGTCAGTGGAAGTAATGGGAGCAAGAGAGCCTGCATGGGGAACAACGGCCCCATGGAATGAAAAACCTATCTGCATATATATATATTTCCAGGGGAGTTATTCCCCACTCGCCACAGGGAAGTTGAAAGGTGTGGGTCTCATCCCTCCACCTCTCACAAAGGGCCGCAAGTAGCATGCGGTTGGTGTTATTGTTGTGAAAGCATAATGTGAGAAGGCCTACGAAAGGAGTATCGGCCAGAACACGTTCAAGCATAGGCTGCAGTTGTTTCACCCAATCATCCCAAAGATCTCGGGTACCTCAGCCTTTTATGGAGGGAAAAGGTTGGTTCTCCTTAGCTATAGAACACATATGGGTCCCGCGGTGAACAATGAAGGAGGGGTTGTCCTCATTGACCGCCCTTCGCCCCCTCGTACCGTCCACCATCAAATCCTACAAGTTTGGCAAGGTAGGTCCCTATTCTTTACCTGTTAAAATCCAAATCATTATCCAGTAAACCCATGGATTTGGACTAACATTCAAATGCAAAATTCCAATGTCCAACTCCACGTGTCACCTAGGATATGTGTTGGGCCCATTGAAGAAAGTAAGGTCCACCTTAAAGAGGGTTGCATGCCATGCCTTAGGTGACGAAAATCCACCATCCAAGGACACATTTTGGACAACAAATGCACTCAAGTGCCATGAGATCAAAATGGGATAAGAATCAAAATTCATATGAGAAATCCCTCTTCAAAGTCCATGTGTGACCAAGGTTTGGTTCACTTTCCATATCAAAGCAATGAGCCTCATTAAGATGTTTCCATCTTTTCACACATGTACATGGACAAGTGTGGAATAGAAAGGAAATTGGTCCCCAAGAGCAACTCAAGGGCCCCACCTTAATGGATTGAAAGGAACACATAGCCCACTTGAAGAACCATAAGAACCCATTCATGGGTCAATCATGGGCAACCAATGTGCATCATCTTGATAAATGTTTTGACTATGAGAGTACAATATGGTGGTCTACCCACAAACATATGATTCAAAGAAGCCAATGGTAAAAATTGATGCGCATAGCCCACATGAAGAATCAAGGTTAGAAATGTCCATGCAAGGACAAGTTTTGGCAACTTATGTTCACCAATTTCTTCACCAAAAAGGGAGACAATTTGAGAAAAAGAGGGCATGGCTTGATGAGGCACCCAACCATCGTGAAAACGGTTAAGAATGATATTAATAGCCCACTTGAAAATCAAAATTCAAAAATGCCCCAAAACATGGGACAAAATTGTGCAACTTATGGGTATCATTCTTTCCCACAAATTGAAAAATAATCACTTATCCTTGAGAATGATGGTGAATGACCCACCAAGCACCCCAAGAGAAGTTCAGGGAGCTATGATTGCATGGATAGCTCACTTGAAGGAGGGTCATCCATTTGAGATTGGGAACATTAAAAGGAGCTCTTGAGATCCACTTTCCTACAACATGAGAAAACCATTTGAACTTAGTGAGATTGTTAACACAACTCACTCATGGGACTTGTGGGTGATCAAGTAACCCAAGTCCTCCATCCATCCAAAGAAAAGGCATGAAGGGAAAGAATCCTACATGCACAAAGTGTAGTGGTGCACACATGACTAAGAGAAATTCATAAGTTTCAAAGAGGATCCAAAAGCCCATCTATATGGAGAAATTCTAAGGAGCTTACCACACTTTGTGTATAAGGATATACATCATAATCAAGAAATGGTGGAAGATTTGGGCCACTTGTCCATAAAGGCCCAACTAAGAAAGTTAGCCCATTTGAGATCCAAGTGAAGAATGGGCTAGCCACTTTTGTCCATACACATGTAAAGAAAGATGGGGCCATCCAAAGTGAGCATTATGAGCCCAAAACTTGAGGTGGACCCTACCATTCTCATGGGCCCAAACCTTGAAAAGAAGATAGAAAAGAAAAGAAAGCTCTAAGGAAAATATGACAAGGAAAAGAGAGCATGAGGGAGCCCAAAATGAAGTATTGGGCCCATCAAATACACCAAGGGCCATGACTTCACTTTGAGCCCATTTGATACACATAAAAAGGGGCCCAACTCCCATGAGAGAAAATAAGATATTTTACCATGCACACTTGATGGACATGGCAAAATTACCCTTTACATACACATGAAGGGAGTATGAAAAAAGAAAAGAAACATGAAATGAAGCTTGCAATGTTCCTCTCCATGTACCACCTTGAGAAGAGATTGGAGAAGTAGAAAAAGGCTAAAAAGACTTGGGCCCACCTTGACTCCCTTGGAATATCTACATGGAGAAAAGAAAAAGAACATGGGAAGAGATAATGAGGAAGAAAACAATGAAACGAAAGAAAAGGGAGTGGTCCATACCTTCACCACTCACCAAAGGGGGACCACCTTGCTGTCCCAAAGCTCCACTAAGGCCTCACCACTTGAAAGAGCAAAAGAACTACCGAAAGAAAAAGAAAATTTTGAAGAAAAAGAGAGTGTGAGAAAGAAGAGTGAGAGATTGCATGTTGGAAGTGCCAAGGGTGCCCCATGTTATATAGAAAAGGAGAGGGCACCTCATTATTTAGACCATTGAAAAAAACAGTGGGCAGAAGATGCTTGGGTGGCACCCAGGGGGCCGTCCGTCCTCCCATCAAGTTGAAACGACCTCTCACCCTCTCTTCTTGGGAACTCCCCCTTGGGAAGAGTAGTTGCAAGTGAATCTTATACCTCCATGTAAGAATGAAGTGATGGAAGAGAATGATGAGAAAAAGAGAAAGGAATCTCACAAAAATCTCATTTTGAGAGAAATTGGGGAGAAATTGGCTTGATGATGAGGAAAAGGTTCCATGAGATTTTCAAGAAAAAGAAAAAAGAATTGACTTGGTCAAACAATGATCTCAACCATCCACAATCATGGCCTAATGATCTGAATCATTTGCAGAAGACATTAAGAATTTCCAACCTTGATCGCTGCCTACTTCCCATCCCTAGTGGTCTGAAGACCTTAAACTACGTCGGGATCGAGATCCCGAGGGATTTTCAATAAAAACCGGCATTGATCCCAATCGTTCGGGCCAAGATCTGATGACCTAGATTATTTTAAAAAATCTCAAAAAAAAAATGTGTCACCCTATTTCGTATAAAGTTTTGGTCCGAAGACCTTAAACTACGTCGGGACCAAAATCCCGAGAGATTTTCAATAAAAACCAGTGTTAATCTTGATCGCTCGAATTGGAATTTAACAACCTGAAACATTTCAAAAAAGAAAAAAATGAGTGTCACCCTATTCTGTACAAAGTCATGGTCCGAAGACCTTAAACTACGTCGGGATCAACATCCCGAGGGATTTCATAATAATTCGATCTTAACCAATCAAGGGACGGGTCAGATAGACCGGATCTTTTCAAAAAATCACAAAAAGAACATATTTTCAGCATGTATATATTCTGGGTCTGAAGACCTTAAACTACACTGGGATTAATTTTTCAGGGGACTTTTCTTCCTTTCAACCAAAAATCGGCATCGGCCTCAACCGCTCAGATCAAGGTCCGATAACCCGGATCGTTTCAAAAAAATACCAAAAAGATTTTAAGCTTTCCATAAAAACCAGTATCAATCTCGATCGCTCGAGTTGAAGTCTGGAACTTTCTCAAAACAAAAAAAATTCACCGTCAATTTTAACTGCACAAATCTATCCCCAGCAGTCCGAAGACCTAAAACTACACTGGGATTAACTTCTCGAGGGCTTTCTTTCCCAACTGTCCTGAAAATGGCTGACACTTGATCATACGGGTGTCCGGAATCTTCTAAACAGGTAAGGGCTGAGGTGGGCAAAACCCCGCGATTCTGTTCGTGTTGAACGCACCGTGATAGTCAACCTTGATTTGGAAGTCGCTGTTGAATCTTACGGATGTTCCCTATTCCTAAAACTCATGAAGGGGATTAAGGTAGTTGGGAGGTGAAGTGCACCCTCACGAAATTGTGAGCAGCATAAGGCCCCAAACTGGATTGACAAAGGGAAATGTGAGGATGTGGCTCATTTTGTGGCCGAAGGAGTCCGTCGGACGATACATGATCTATGTGCATTGCACATGAAGAATAGGCAACTTTGTGGGTGTGTTGACTGAAAACCCTCAAAATCTCCTCATCCGAAGTTGTAAAACTACGACACTTAATTGTGTGAGATTCGTCTTGCTCGCTGACGTAAAATGGATCAGGTGCCTTACTAGCAGTAGAAGCTGGAAATGGATGAAAATTCCATACCTTTCCCTGCATTTCAGAAAATACCAAAACATTACAAAATCATCTTTCAAAAATCACAAAATACTTCCCTTATTTCCAATAAATACCGATCTTTACTCGGACTAAATATTTTCAAAATCACAAAAATATTTACTTTGTTTTCAATAACCGATCTCCATCATAACTACTCAGGTAATGATTTGGACCACATATTTGGAAAAAATCACAAAAATTGTCACTATCCCCAGCACAACACTTCAAGTGTCTTGAACTCCGCTCACTCACTTCACAGTTTGGGATGACGGATCCGATCGCCCGCAAATTGGAATCTTGACCAAAACTGGCGACCAAACACCATCCCAATCACACCCATCCCCTAAAAGAACATCTTGAGGTTACAACTAACAACTTCCTTCATCCATCCCCACCAACAAAGAAACAGCATCTTGGGACGATGGACCTGATCGACCATGGGTCGGGATCTTGACCAACCCGCTGACCAAACATCCGTATAAAAAAAAAACATCTCCAGGGAAGCACAACCCTGCAAGCAATAAGCTCAAGGTTCTCCACATCCCTAGCGAAAGCAAAATCATCGAACTGAAAGAGAATGAGCCGAACCATGCATCCATCATCAAATATGCATCCCCATGCATCAGCATCCATCGCATCCATAATCATGTTACCTTCTTTCAAAATAAAAGTCGGTTAGCCAAAGACCCCACAGGCATTCCTAGTGTAGGCGCATGCAAGCCAGATTTCCTTTTCAAAAAGAAAAAAAATATTATATATATATTCCTATTTGCAAATAAAAACCCCATGGAGTATCACTCCCTAGAGTGGGTATCTTTTCAAAATCTAAAAATATTTTCCCAGTAGAGCGTTTGGCCTCCAAAACACCGAGAGATCTTCCATATCTCTGGGTAGGAGCCGACACAGAAATCAAATAAGATCCGATGTCTCGCGGTTTCCCCGGAGACCATCAGATCCAATGCACTCAAAGTACAGTCGAACTGAACTCTAGTGTCAGTGCGGTTGTACCACATGCCAAGATATGAAAAGATGAAAGCCAAAAGGCTCGGTCAAAGAAACCGTCTGAACGGTGAAAATGAATGAATTGTAACCCAAGTACCAAAACCAGCAGATTAGGTGAAAAAAGTTCACCCGCACATACCTAGGCGTGGATGCCTAAAGTACCTTGACTGAGTCCAAGTCGGCGTAGTGGATCTCCCGTAAGACTACATGGCCACAAGACAACTAACTACTTTGACAGTCAAGCGAAACAAGTACTCTTGGAGTGATCCGGGAAAGCATCGAACAATCAATCACAGGATTGGTAACCTCGTAAGACTATGACGGACGCAGAGGCTCTACAGTACCTTTTCGATGTTAGTAACAATCGAGAACGGAAGGGTAGCGATTGGGTACCCAGGTTACAGCTCATGCAGGGACAATCACAACATTTTCTCCAAACTCTCTCGGTATGTGTGAGTGATCAATTTCCAGACAATCAACTGACTCAGATACAAAGGAAAACAAAGATTCCAAACCACGATTGAGGAAAGAATGAATTGCAACCCAAGCATCAAAACCAGCAAATTGGGTGGAAAAAGTTCACCCGCACATACCTAGGCGTGGATGCTTGAAGTACCTTGACTGAGTTCAAGTCGGCATAGTGGATCTCCCGTAAGACTACATGGACGCAGGGCAGCCAACCACTTTGACAGTCAAGAGAAACAAGTACTCCTGGAGTGATCCGGGAAAGCATCGAACAATCAATCACAGGGTCGGTAACCTCGTAAGACTATGACGGACGCAGAGGCTTTACAGTACTTTTCTGATGTTAGTACCGATCGGGAATGGAAGGGTTGCGATTGGATACCCAGGTTGCAGCTCATGCAGGGACGATTGTAATGTTTTCTCCAAACTCTCACTGTATGTGCGAGTGATCAATTTTCAGACAATCAACTGACTCAGATACAAAGGCAAGCAAAGATTTCAGACCACGATCTATGAATGACCGGGTCAGAAGGGGGGTGTCCACTCGCTTTGACATTCGGTTGCACGCAACTTCTGCCAAAGAGGAGCATCTGTAGACACCCCACCTTCAGCTACAATGTTGGTAGAGATAGCTGAATGAATGGAGGACCATAACCCCAAATTCCATGTCCAAACCTAGCCAAACTCATCCTTATAAGCCCCAATCCATAGCCTAGCTCAAGCCTGAACCCAATCAACTCACCCCTAAACATCAGCCTAAAAGAAATTCCCCATAAGAAAAACCAGTAAAAAATCCCCAAAAAGTCAAACTTGATGAGTCAACCCACTGAGTCAACTCATCGGGTCAGCCCATGCACCCAGTCAACTCACCGTGTCAACCCATCTTTCAAACCCAGTCAACTTACTTGGTTTCGAACCACAACTTTGGAGCAGGTCCGGACCCTGAACCTCGGGCTTTTCTGCTTCAGGTTTAGAGGTTGTACACTTCGAAGCTGAAGCAGCGCGGCCGTACGGGCGGCCCACTTACAGTAGATGCCACTGCTCGCAGCTATAAATACCCCTTCTCCCCTTCACATTCAGCATCCCTCAACTCCCAGATAAATTCCATAAGTTTCGAGTCCATCTCCATCCCTTTAGCTCATTCCTCCACCAAGGAGAGCCCGAGTGAGAAGAGCCTGACCCTGGTCCAGCACAGCCTGACCCTAGTCCAAGTCTCCCAAGCTACCCAAGTCTTAAACTAGCCAGTCGAAGCAAACCCTTATGACACCTCTGTCCATCCAACTACTCTTTTACAAGCATCATCTCATTCGCATCTAACATAAGTGCAACATTTACTTTTCTTCCAACCCCCCTGCTTATCATGTCACTACAAACACTTTAATTATTCAAATACACAGCATGCATCCCGCATAAAGCATCTGTTAGTTCGAGCGTATGCTCTGGGCTTGCCTGTTAATGGAAACCTGCCCATCAGAAACTCTTACTTTTCAGACCTGCATTCATGCATCATATATTCATGAGAATGTACGAGGATCAAATCAGACTTTCAAGTACTAGTTCGATTTTGTGAAGTAGAGACTGTACTTTGGTACGGGCAGTGTGAGGTGCTTAACATCTTCTCACCCTATAATCGTGATCCCTTACCTCGAATCTCTGGCCGCAGATCAAAAGGAGTCATATTAGAGGAAGGAATCTTCGGATTCCCTTCTCTAAAGTTTCTATGGGGTCTAGTCGACTGTAGATTCGTAGTAACTGGCTAGTGGCGACTCTGGTCTTACACAAACTCATCCAACATATCCAGCTTAACACGACAACAGATAAAATGCCCTAAAAAATGAGGCAAGCCAGTGGCACAAACGGCGATTCGCGCACACGTAACACCCCTTTCTGAAAGGAAGGGAGAATCGGGGAGCGCGGAGAGGCGAGCGTCCACATTTAGTTATGCGATGTGTGGAATGGAATCTTAAGGAATCTACGCTCGAATTTTATATTCACATCCTGAAACTCGGGCTTTGGGTCGTTGTACTTGGGTTTCGATTTTCGGGGCATGACAGAATGGTATCAGAGAAAGATTTTGAGAATTCCAAAGTGCCCAGGGCTAGGGATAGCACCTAGGAAAATTCAAGTAAGGTCTATAGATGAACATAAGTAAGTGTTGTAGAGAGTCGGATAATAGGATAGTTTGTACACACAAAGGAATGGGTATTGTTTTTTTTTTTTCTTTCATTGATGTTTGTTTTGCTTGAAAAGTTGTCAATTGCATGCCTCTATTTGAGGATGTTCACCGTATTGTGATGTTTGATTTGTTTGTAATGATGTTTGTTTGAGGACAGTTAGTTTTGTTGGGGATCTTACTCTAGTGTCAGGATTGTTTTTGTCTCTATTTGCTATGATTGTTGTGATTGCAGTGTACTGTAATTGATTGCCTAGTTTGTAATGTTTTCGTTGCTTGAATGTTTTGTTGATTTTCTTTCCTCTTTCATTGGTAACATACGGTAAGCACATTTGAGTGTAAAATAAAAGTTAGGTTGCGGGAGTATTTCAAAACTCGAGGATGAGATTCCTATAAGGGGGGTAGATTGTAAGAACCCAAATTCTTGTAAGCAAGTAGACATACTTGTATGCCCTCAAACCTTAGACTCGTACAGCACGTAAGACACTTAGACATATTGTAAGGTAGTACTTCCATCAGTTAGCTTGTAGGTGGATTGAATTTCGAGGACGAAATTCTGTGTAAGGGTGGTAGAATGTAATACCTCGAAAATTTAAGCGCACAAGTAAGAACAAGTGTGCGTGTTCACACGTGAGAAATTAAATTCTAAGATGTGTTGTTCACACGCATGCACACATGTATACACTTTTGTACGTATTCCGACACTTTTAGGCCTCTGAAAAACTTTGTGTACTTAGTTAAGTCAATAAACTAACCGTTAGAATGATCTGTCATTGCTAGATTGAAATATCTAGTCGTCCGCTTCTATTTCGAATTACGCGATCAACGTAAATGCATCGTACGATCTTCACATCGTCCTGTACACATGTCTATCCATAAATCTGAGCCGTACATCTCGTCCATCACTAGGCATATGCTTAGATGATTGATTTCCCAACCCAATGAACCTCCTCAAGCATATTTATAACACTCTAGGATTTTAGAATCATTTAAATTATAATTTAGTTAATTATTTAGTAAATTAAATAACTTTAATATTGAGAAATTAGTATTAAATAATATGTAGGGAATTTTAAGATGGTCCCTTTATTAAAGTTGCTCAAAATGAACCCTAGAACGGTATAGAAGTGTCTGATTTCACAAACCTCACAAATTTACAATAATTATGAAAATGCCATTAGTTAAACTTAAGCTAAATTGACATTTTTAAGTATTCTAGTTTCGGACAATCAGTTTCATGCAAAACTTTATATAATATCTTATGGGCACATTTTAGTCGTACACGTCTTTTAGCCATCCGATCATCCTACAAATGCCTTAATCAGAAATCAGGCCATAAGTGGGCCACCTGATCTCAGATCTGTCCCATTTTTGTACCTACCCCTAATATCATGTGGCCTACCTAATGGTCGGAGTAGATTTCTTACATACATCATGGTGGGACCCTCGTGCACTACGTGCATGTATGACACTTGGTCAAACGCCCGTTGACCGTGCGTTAACGGAAGACGAATTGTCTTCTTCTCAACGTCCGCTACAACATCGTTCGCGTGACCCACCCCAGTTGGCGCACACCATCCATCACGGTGGACCCCATATGTAAATCCATCCCGTCCATTATGTAGCCTCCTCTTCGGACTACTAAGGGGCGAACCTTTCTTTTAAAGTAGAAGCTTGAGTGGACCGCACAATCCTTTTATCTCTGGAGCTTAACGAAATAAAATGCTCAAGATCTGGACCGATCTTTCGCATGGGTCCCTGAAATTTTAGAGGATTGTTTTCATGGACCCCACCTACTATTTGAATGGTTTACATGTGATTAAGTGCAAGAAAGTCGGGCGAGATGAATGCCGGGCGGTGCCAACACCAAAATCGGTCGGGAGTTTCCAGCACCGACCCACCAACTTTGGGAGTCTTTAAAAGACCTCCTTAGATGCGTCTCCCTCTTCACAGGCATCCACC
Source organism: Liriodendron chinense (assembly GCA_003013855.2). Classification (NCBI taxonomy): domain Eukaryota; kingdom Viridiplantae; phylum Streptophyta; class Magnoliopsida; order Magnoliales; family Magnoliaceae; genus Liriodendron; species Liriodendron chinense. Next base: position 471,790 of record ML058493.1, on the reverse strand, counting down.
CAAGAGAGAGTTTTTGTGAGAGAGAGAGAGAGAGAGAGAGAGAGAGAGAGAGAGAGAGATATTCATTTGGGAAGAAGAAAGAGGGCCCACATCCCTATTGCTGTTGCTGCTGAGAAGTCCCTCCAACAAAGAAAGAAGAAAGAAAGAAGAAAGAAAGAAGAAAGAAGAAAGAAGGAGAGAGAAAGAAGAAGAGTTTTTCTTCTCTAGATCGAGTCGACTCGCTGAGTCAACCCAGATTAGAGCCGAGTCTATTTGAACCCTAGGGATTAACGAATCTGTGAGTGATTCTTCTAATGATCTTTCTATTGATTTTCTCAATCTTTCTCTTCTAATTAGTTGAGTAATGAATTAGGTTCTAGCTTCCTAAATTTTTGGTCTCGAGCTCCTTTTTAAATTCTTGCATTAAAGAATCCTAGGTAAAGGGATCCATCTCTTGTTTAGTTCTAAAATTCCATATCTCAATGTCTTGTTGTATTTCTTTTCCTTAGTCTTCCCTTCATGTAGAGATGATTTCTCCTTTCTTTAATTTTCCTTCTTCGTTGCATGCATCAAAGTTTTAGACAAAAATTAAATTAGTCTTAGATCACGTACACGACATCACCTCTAAAATAACGCTAAAAGTTTACACGTCATTCTCTAGTTTCACGTTTACAAGAAACTAAGGTTAGATGAGGAATTACTTGAATAAAGATAATGCATGCATGGTATGATTGGAATTTGGTTTTGATATACATTATATGTTTGAAAAGTTCTCTCAAGATTCATGACACTCATGTGCATTCTTTTATATATGCTTTATTTATTTTGGACGATGGAATAGGAGCATGCACTACAAGAAATTCCCTTTTTACCGACGAATTATTTCGTCGGGAATCAGTAAAATTTCGTCGGGAAATCTTTTTACCGACAAAATTTTTCGCAGCTAACATCGTCGCAGAAAGGCCGTCGGTAAAGGTTTTTACCGACGAAATAATTTTTCGTAGGTAATAATAAAACCATTACTGACGAAAAAATTCGTCGGCAAAACATATGAATTTTGTCGAAAATAAAAATGATACGTGGGTGAAAAAACTTTTACCGATGAAATAATTCGTAGGTAAAAAGATGTAAAAAAATTTTACCGACGAATTTTTTGTCGGTAATAAAAACTGTAAAACTTTTACCGACAAAATATTTCGTCGGTAAAAGTTTTTCAAATTTTATTACCGACGAAACAATTCGTCGGTAAAATTTTTTTACATCTTTTTACCTACGAATTATTTCGTCGGTAAAAGTTTTACCTGTCCCGGTTTCATTTGTTTTCAAAATTCAGGAAAATTCCTGATATACACCTGTAAAGAAACCTATACATTTTTCTCCTATTCACATCCACATACATACAAATAAACAGAAACTACACCATCCATACACAAATAATCCATTCCACATCCACAAACAAACAATATTCATCAACACACAAATACATATAAGTTAAAAGTCGTATAGTAAAAAAAATAATCAGGAAGATGAAGGCGGAGGTGGCGGAGCATCGGCGCCAAGGCGTGCAGCGAGAGCCTGAAACATCTCTTGCATCCGTCGCTCATGCTCCTGCCGCTCCTGCCGCAACTCCTCGATCCTCCTCTCCTGCTCTTCCCGTCGCCTCTCCTCCTCCTCCCGTCGCCTCTGCTCCTCCTCTCTACGCCTCTGCTCCTCCTCCTCCCGTCGCCTCTCCTCCTCCCTACGCCTCTGCTCCTCGTCCTCCCTACACCTCTGCTCCTCTCTCTGCCTCTCTAGCTGCTCTCGAATCTCATCGACGACGACCTGTAGCTGCTGAACCTCTCTATCTGCGATATCAGCTCGGCGTTGAGTGCTCTCACCAGCTACGGATCGACTGGAGCCAGCTCTAGTTTGTGCCATGAGCTTGGCACCATGGCCAAGCCCACGCACATATCCAGAACGGGTGTCAAGCACCTCGCTCAGGATTTCTGGCTCACTCCGTTGACTACCATGGGGAGTGGGCTGACTGCGTATGGTGTCCATCGCCGCCTGTAATGAAAAGATATGAAATTTCATAAAAAATGACATGAATGACATTATTATCAATCAATGCGCAATTAAATTTTACAAAGTAAAGATTTTTACCCAATGCTCACTGGCTCTATGATGAACCCAAGATCCCGTCGCCTGCCGACAGTGAGTCCCTCTATAGAGGTCTACTGGTCCAGGCTCCTGGCCGGTGACGGAATCTCCCTGCGCAATCGAAAGGAAAAAAAGACTTATAATAAATGCCAATCAAAATAATATATTAACTTAATAATCATCAATAATTTCTTACCATGTCGTAACGATGTTGTACAAATGACTTTGAACCAGCTACGTGGTTCACTTGTAACTTTTCCCTGTTCGCAGAATTTATTCTACTCCTCTTCTGAACACATTATACAAAATACATTTCTATTAATTGCGAAATTAATTATGAATTTAATTGTTACCGTAAGATATCGTACATGTAAATATTACCTGAAAAGCCTCTGACGAAAATCTCTCATAGAGTATCCGCCAGTCGTCTGTAGTAACGTGTGGCGGTGCGGACAGTACGGCCTCATCGTGTGTCCTGCACCGCTTGTACCGCTGGTGCAACTCTCCGCGGTACTCCTTGAACCGCTCTCTAATCATGTCGACGACGACATGAGAAATGTAAGGAACATTCAAATCGAATTCAAATTTATCTTGCAGTTTCGTAAATAATAAATTAAGGCAATAAACTTATTAACAATAGGACTTAACCGTAAATGAACTTTCACGAAAGAAAATTTCAATTTACTAAACTTTACCTGAAGGCGCTGACGGATGAGCTGTCGCATATCATCTGTCACGTCAGTCCAACGGGGGGTGGTGGAGGGGATCAGAGATCGGCATAGGACACCGACCTCAGACGTAAACAGTCTGGCACTGTCCCCAATAGGTCTAAGGCAGTCCTGTGGGAACTCTACCGCCACCCTACCCTCACGCGTAAGTCGCTCTAAAACTAACCCACGCGTGGGTCCACGTCCTTGTCGACTGGTAGAAGATGCTGCTGCGAAAAGATATATGTAAGTAACAATATAAACAGAAATCACTAAATAAATGTCTAGACTTACATGCAGTGCCCGGTGTATGCTGAACCGAAGGATCAGATGACTGTGATGCACCGTGCGACGTCGATGCTGTCTGCGTCGCATCACGGGTGGAAGGGGTAGATCCAGTGCGCGAACGACCTGATCTCCCACCTGGTGCCATGACTGAATATATCTGAAATACAAACTTACAAATTTAAACAATCTCAATGCAAGTTTATGAACATCATTGTAGAGTGAATTTGTGCTTATGCTTAGAGAAATGATAAAAATATGATTAGACCATTACACTATAATGCAAGCAGAATATAATAAAACCGTAAACAGAATATAAAAGTTGAAAAATCCATTACACATTGTCATTCTATATTAAATACATATATCTCATTGTAATACAAATCAACTTCGGATCAACTATCCGAAATACTCCCTGCGTAAGTTATCGTACGCTGCAGATGTATATGTCAAGCTGTATGAAGCACTCGACATTGTTACAGCCAACATGCCAGTCACAATAGGAGAAATCTGATCTCTCGGGACTCCATTCAGATGTGCAAGTGATAATGTCGCATCTTCCATACAAAGTTTTCCGCGGTTATATTCCTCAATCAGGTCCGGAATTTCTTTGAGATTGTATAATATTTCATCTGAGTCATCGTCTTCCTCCCTACATTTCTCGACCAGAACGGGTATCTCTCTGGCCCTACCAGAAGAATATAGGGTCGGAAAGTCCATCCGCAACAACTGATGAAGTATGCTGAGTGCTTCCGCTATGCTCCAGTTTGTGGAGGACATGATCAGAAGGTGACTTAACTGTAAATGTAGATTATAAACAAGTCAATTCAGGAAAAAAATCATGACTTGTAAAACATATATACATGTAATAATCAAATTAATCAAATTGAAAATTACATGTAAATCTTGTATACATTTAATAATCGTCGTCTGAATCATTATCGCTTAGGACTCTTTCTTTTTCACCATCACTATCGCTGATCAGAATTTTCTCTTCATCGTCTGCAACGTTGTCATCGATGAAAGCGCTATCATCTCTAACAATGTCATTTATGATTGAGGCATCAACATGATCAGGTGGCACATCATCTCTATTCAATTGCACCACATCAATATCAACATTTGGATCATTCCCTCTATCCCAAGATGGCATGTCTTCTTGGTATGCTTATTCAACTGACGACGTTCTATTACTTCCTTCATCGTTATCTTCAACGTCTACTTCGGGAACGTCAAATATGTTCTTGGGCTTTATTTTCTGCACCATGTGCCAAGAGCCGCCTAACTTGGTGTCAGCGAGGTAGAATACTTGTTCGGCTTGGCCGGCTATGATAAATGGTTCATCTTTAAACCACTTCCGAGATAAATTTACGCTCGTGAAGTAATTATCAGTCTGTATTCCCAACTTTTTATTTTCAATGTCCCACCAATCGCATTTAAATAAGTACACCCGCTTTCTCATACAATAACTCAGCTCAATAATATCCGTCAAAACGCCATAAAAATTAATTTCGACCTCCTCATGTGTTCCCTTCACAACCACACCACTATTTTGTGTGGTCCTATATTTCTCACGCTCCTCAATGTGGAACCGAATCCCGTTTACAATACAACCTGTATATCTTCATACACGTCTATCAGGGCCACACGCCAGTGAGTAGAGCGCATCAGACGCATACGCAGAGTTGCTAGCGCGCAACATCTTCATCTATCATCACGTACAAAATATAAATGTACGTTTAGGCATTTAAAATTACGTGTAAATATTGTGCAATACAACAATATTGTAAGTGTGGTGAGATAGAAGGTAAATTAATCTTACACGTTTTGCAAACCATTCGGGAAACAAATCCTGATGCATTCGATCATAATTTGTAGGGTATTGGGACTTCATCTCCTCGATGTGTTCACTATACACAATTGGTACGTTGTAAGCAAGAAATTTTGAGATTAAAACTGTCTGTAGATATACAATAATTATGTGCGAAGACTTACTCCAAGTACGACTCTATTTCTTCACAGTTATGCAACACATACCACCGCGCCTTCGCTTGATCCCGAGGGTCCATATCCTGAAACGTCGGCGATCCTAAAGGACGGACGTTATGTGCGAATACAGATATGAGTCCTTGTTCATGCTCCTGCCCTGCATCGGCATTCCGATCTTCTCGGTTGAATCAAGTCTCTATGCCACGAAGATACATGGAGCAAAATGTCAGGCACTCATTATCAATGTACGTCTCAGCAATGGATCCCTCTGGACGTGCCTTATTCCTCACATATTGTTTTAATGTGTGAAGGTATCTGTACACAAAATCAATATGTAAATGACATAAAAACATGGATATACGCAGTTTATGGAATGAATAAAAATTTATGATCATTGTTCTATCACCTTTCGATCGGATACATCCAACGATATTGTACTGGGCCTGCAAGCTTCGCTTCGTGCGGTAAGTGAATCGCTAGGTGTACCATGACATCGAAAAACGCAAGTGGAAATATTCTTTCAAGTTTGCAAAGGTTACGACAATATCCTTCTCCAAGTCGTTTAATAACCTCTACATTCAAAGATTTCGAATATAAATCCTTAAAGAATATCCCCAACTCAATCAGCGTAGCACTGACATCCTTGTTAAGGAATCCACAAATCGCAACCGGTAGTAGACGTTGCAGAAGGACGTGACAGTCATGACTTTTCATTCCTGTTACCTTACAGTCCGTAATGTTTACGCGTCGAGAGATATTCGATGCATACCATTGGGAAATTTCACCTTGTTCAACCATTCACATACACGTTTTTTCTCTAGTTTTGTCAATGTGTAGCAGGCTGCTGGTATAGTATATGAATTTCCATGTGGTTGCAAGTGCAACTCTTTCCTTAAACCCATTGCTTGTAGATCCAATCGAGCCTTAAAACTGTCTTTTGTTTTCTTCTCTATGTTCATCAATGTTCCAAAGACATTGTCACATATATTCTTCTCAATATGCATGACATCCAAGTTGTGTCGTAATTTCAGATGACTCCAATAAGGCAACTAAAAAAAATGCTCTTCTTCCTCCAATTGTACTCCAATACTGTACGTTTTCTCTTCTTCAAGTGCGGTGCCTTACCAAATCTAACTTCTTCAATGTTACTCAGCTGTTGTAACACATCTTCTGTAGATAGTTCTTTCGGTGGTGGCCTATGATCTTGTTTGCCATCAAAGATTACCGTCTTCCTGCGCTAACTATGATCCCTCGGAAGGAAGCGACGATGGCCCATATAACACGTTTTCTTACTATGCTTCAATGACAATGAACAAGTCTCAGTACTACATGTAGGACAAGCCAACTTTCCCTTCGTGCTCCACCTAGACAAATTCCCATATGCAGGGAAGTCATTTATTGTCCACAAGACCGCTGCATGCAATCGAAACGTCTGTTCTGCAAAAGTGTCATACGTCTGGACACCTTGACTCCACAACTCGTTTAACTCATCTACTAACGGTCGGAGATACACATCAATGTCATTCTCCGGTGACTTGGGTCCAGGAATAAGCAACGACATCATAAAAAATGATTCCTTCATACACAACCAAGGAGGTAAATTGTAGGGCATAAGTATCACTGGCCACATACTGTACGAGCTACTCATATTACCAAATGGATTAAAACCATCACTTGCAAGACCTAGCCGAACATTGCGAGAATCCTCTGCAAACCAGTCATATTGCTTATCAAAATGTTGCCAGGCTTCAGAGTCAGCGGGATGCCTCAATGTATTATCATCATGAACGCGTTTCTCCTTATGCTACCTCATATCTTCAGCCGTCTTGCTCGACGTAAACAATCTTTGTAATCTGGATTTCAATGGAAAGTACCTTAACACCTTTTGTGGAATTTTCTTACGCTTAGCTTCGTCATATTTCCACCTAGACTCTCCACATTGTGGACACTCCTCAACATTTTCATGTTCTTTCCAATACAATACACAATCATTTATACATGCATGTATGAGGATGTAACCAAGGCCCAAGTCTCGCATTAACGATTTTACCTCGTAATGAGACTTAGGTAATGTCTCACCTTCAGGTAATACTTCTTTCAACAAGCCAAGTAATATGTCGAACGATTTGTTACTCCAACGATTTATTGTCTTTAAATGAAGTAACCTTGTAAGGAAATTCAACTTGGAGAAGTCCGACACCCCGGATAGAGTGGACGTTGCGCAACCCTCAACAACCTACTAAACTTTTCTGATTCGGCATCACCCATAGGAGGAATATCCTGGCTAGTACTTGTCGCTGCAAAATCAGTATCCGCAATTGTTCCCCTTAACACATCCCCAATGATATCTTGCATATCGTCAACATCTTCATCCTCGTCATTACGCATAATTGGGTCAGCAAGGACTTCAGTGGCTCAACTCTTTGGTGGAAGTCTTCTCCATGATGAATCCACCAAGTGTAACCCTGGTCAATCCCAACTATGAACAAATCATCTTCCACTTTGTCCAATGTCTTGTGAATCATGTTCTTGCATTTTTGGCATGGACACCTAATTCTATTACCTGAATCTGCACGATATCTCGCAAATTCCATGAACTCCTTAACACCTTCTTTATACTCTGGGCCAAACCGATTCTTAGCTTGCATCCAACTCTTATCCATATCTACAATGCAAAGATTAGAGTCAGGTTTAGTTTAGGTGACATGAGTTTAGGATTAGGTTTTGGGCATAAGTTGAGATTAGGCTTTGGGTTCGGGATCGGGTTTCGGGTTTGGTTTTCGTGTCTGGGTCTAGGTTTAGGTAAGGTGAATGCCTTTAGGAATAGGTGTAGGTTTAGTTTAGTTGACATGAATTTAGGATTAGGTTTAGGGCATAAGTTGAGATTTTTGGGTTCGAGATCGGGTTTCGGGTTTGATTTTCGTGTTTGGGTCAAGGTTTAGGCTAGGTGAATGGATTTAGGAATAGGTGTAGGTTTAGGTTAGGTGACATGAGTTTAGGATTAGGTTTCGGGCATAGGTTTAGATTTTTGGGTTCGGGATCGGGTTTCGGGAAAGGTTCTCGTGTTTGGGTCAAGGTTTAGGTTAGGTGAATGTATTTAGGAATAGGTGTAGGTTTAGTTTAGGTGATTTGAGATTAGGATTAGGTTTCGGCATAGGTTGAGATTTTCGGGTTCGGGATCGGGTTTCGGGTTTGGTTTTCGTGTTTGGGTCTAGGTTTAGGTTAGGTGAATGGATTTAGGAATATGTGTAGGTTTAGGTTAGGTGACATGAGTTTAGGATTAGGTTTCAGGCATAGGTTTAGATTTTCGGGTTCGGGATCGGGTTTCGGGAAAGGTTCTCGTGTTTGGGTCAAGGTTTAGGTTAGGTGAATGTATTTAGGAATAGGTGTAGGTTTAGTTTAGGTGATTTGAGATTAGGATTAGGTTTCGGCATAGGTTGAGATTTTCGGGTTCGGGATCGGGTTTCGGGTTTGGTTTTCGTGTTTGGGTCTAGGTTTAGGTTAGGTGAATGGATTTAGGAATAGGTGTAGGTTTAGGTTAGGTGACATGAGTTTAGGATTAGGTTTCGGGCATAGGTTTCGATTTTCGGGTTCGGGATCGGGTTTCAGGAAAGGTTCTCGTGTTTAGGTCAAGGTTTAGGTTAGGTGAATGTATTTAGGAATAGGTGTAGGTTTAGTTTAGGTGATTTGAGATTAGGATTAGGTTTCGGCATAGGTTGAGATTTTCGGGTTCGGGATCGGGTTTCGGGTTTGGTTTTTGTGTTTGGGTCTAGGTTTAGGTTAGGTGAATGGATTTAGGAATAGGTGTAGGTTTAGGTTAGGTGACATGAGTTTAGGATTAGGTTTACGCATTGGTTTATAGTTTCGGGTTCGGGATCGGGTTTCGGGTTTGGTTTTCGAGTTTGGGTCTAGGTTTAGGGTAGGTGAATGGATTTAGGAATAGGTATAGGTTTAGTTTAGGTGACATGAGTTTAGGATTAGGTTTTGGGCATAAGTTGAGATTTTTGGGTTCGGGATCGAGTTTCGGGTTTGGTTTTCGTGTTTGGGTCAAGGTTTAGGCTAGGTGAATGGATTTAGGAATATGTGTAGGTTTACTTTAGGTGACATGAGTTTAGGATTAGGTTTCGGGCATAGGTTTAGATTTTCGGGTTCGGGATCGAGTTTTGGGTTTGGTTTTCGAGTTTGGGTCTAGGTTTAGGGCAGGTGAATGGATTTAGGAATAGGTGTAGGTTTACTTTAGGTGACATGAGTTTAGGATTAGGTTTCGGACATAGGTTTAGATTTTCGGGTTCGGGATCGGGTTTCGGGTTTGGTTTTCGAGTTTGGGTCTAGGTTTAGGGTAGGTGAATGGATTTAGGAATAGGTGTAGGTTTACTTTAGGTGACATGAGTTTGGGATTAGGTTTCGGACATAGGTTTAGATTTTCGGGTTTGGGATCGGGTTTCGGGTTTGGTTTTCGAGTTTGGGTCTAGGTTTAGGGTAGGTGAATGGATTTAGGAATAGGTGTAGGTTTACTTTAGGTGACATGAGTTTGGGATTAGGTTTCGGACATAGGTTTAGATTTTCGGGTTCGGGATCGGGTTTCGGGTTTGGTTTTCGAGTTTGGGTCTAGGTTTAGGGTAGGTGAATGGATTTAGGAATAGGTGTAGGTTTAGGTTAGGTGACATGAGTTTAGGATTAGGTTTACGCATTGGTTTATAGTTTCGGGTTCGGGATCGAGTTTAGGGTTAGGTTTTCGAGTTTGGGTCTAGCTTTAGAGTTAGATGAATTGAGTTTAGGTTTCAGTTTAGGCGTAGCTTATAGGTTTTAGTTTTAGGTTTATGGTTTCGGGTTTAGGGTGTAGGTCTTGGAGACTCAAGCAACTCAAGGATTGCTCCGACGCATATCCGGGTCTGCTCCACACAAAGCGGGCCTGTCCAAATGGCCAGGCCACCCATATTGCTGTCCATAGGAAATGGACAGCTTCATCATGGTCATAACAGCGGTTCCCACCTTCCAGGGACCCCCGCTCAACACCCAGATAGCTCCGACGCACATCCGGGTCTGCTCCATTAATTTTGACCTAATACATAAACACGGGCCTGTCCAAATGGCCAGGCCACCCATATTGTTGTCCATAGGAAATGGACAGCTTCATCATAGTCACAACAGCGGTTCCCACCTTCCAGGGACCCCCGCTCAATACCCGGATAGCTCCGACGCACATCCGGGTCTGCTCCATTAATTTTGAGCTAATACATAATCACGGGCCTGTCCAAATGGCCAGGCCACCCATATTGCTATCTATAGCAAATGGACAACTTCATCATGGTCACAACAGCGGTTCCCACCTTCCAGGGACCCCCGCTCAACACCCGGATAGCTCCAACACACATCCGGGTCTGCTCTTTTAATTTTGAGCTAATACATAATCACGGGCCTGTCCAAATGGCCAGGCGACCCATATTGCTGTCCATAGGAACAGGACAGCTTCAGCATGGTCACAACAGCGGTTCCCACCTTCCAGGGACCCCCGCTCAAGATCAACATCAATCAACTACTCTTAATCACAAGTATCATGTTCGTCATCTAATTTGCCACTAAATGATAATATAATAAAATCAGTCGCCCATCTAAGGATGGATAGATTGAAATGCTATCATTATTTCCATTTACATGCCCAAGCCTAAATTTCGACAGCATCTCCCCCTATCTCTCCAGATATATTTATCTTACATTTCATTTCCACGTCAATTATCCACACATTGTGTGGATTAAATTGACAATGGAATTAAACATAAGAAACATATCCAGAGAGAATAGGAGAGTTACCGCACGAAACTAATGACCCTACGCATGTAAATGACAAACAACGATAACATTCCAATCTATCCAACCTTGGACTATCCAACAGGACAATTTGACAGATTTCTATACCTCCAAAACACACTTTATCTATGCTCGGCAATATAGAAATCTCCAAATGGGCTAACTGATTCTATTATACTACCATTTGTGGACAAAAAATAATTATTAATAATAAGCCAAATACATCCACAACATACATATCCAAATAAATCAACCACGGATAGCTCCGACGCACATCCGGGTTTGCTCCATCAATTCTAGATACACAAGCACATGAAAATGGCAGAATCATCAACACCATGAATCAAGTTTAATCAAATACCTAATGACTATTTTGTGAACAAATAAGTATCGGCGGCCCACCATGGGAATCGGATTGCGTGCAGAGTGTAGAGTAAACTCAGTTGGGCCCACCTAGAATGTATGTGGTTTATCTATTCCGTCCTTATGTTTTTCCACCTTATTTTAGTGGTTGAGCCCAAAATTTAAGCATATCCAACTCTCAAGTGGACCATGCCATGGGAAACAGTGGGAATAATGATTTCCACCATTCCCAGGCCCTACAGTGATCTTTATTTGTCATCCAACCTGTTCATAAGATCACATGGATATGGATGAGGGAAAACACAAATATTAGCTTCATCCAAAACTTCTGTGTCCTCCAAGAATTTTTCAATGATACACATTCAGTTCACACTTGTGGTGTGGTCCACTTTAGATTTTGATATGCTTCATTTTTTAGCACCATACCTAAAATTTCCTGCTAAGATGGATGGACGGAGTGGATAAAATACGTAAATCACTGTGGGCCCCACAGAGTTTACTCCACACAAATATATGCTTGATCCAAAACAGTGGACAGTGAGGGTGGGCCCCACGAGCAGTGGACAGCGACGGTGGGCCCCACATTTATTGTATATCATGATTTTTTTTTAATTTGTAAATCACAAATTAAAATCCCTAATTAAGGAAGGAATTAGGGGATTTTAATTTCGAAATCCCTAATTAGGGGATTTTAATTTCGAAATCCCTAGTTAGGGATTTACTAAATCAGTGGGCCCCACCAAATCGTGGACAGCTAAGGCGGACCCCACGCACATGCAATGGACAGCGATAGCGACGGTGGGACCCACATGCAATGGACAGCAATGGTGGGACCCACATGCACTGGACAGAGATGGTGCATGGGACCCACATGCTTTGGATTTTGGCAGTGGGCCCCACAATGAACAACGAGGAGAGAGAGAGAGAGAGAGAGAGAGAGGAAATGGAGGAAGAAGGAAGGGGGAGACGGTTACCGGCGGAGGCGGCGGCGTACGGTGGCTGGTGGAGGCGCGTGCCTACGCGGGTGGCGTCGGTGACGGCGTAAAGGCGGCGTCGGTGGTCAGCTGGGGGTCGGTGGTCGGGTGGCCGCCGGTGACGGTGACGGCTGGTGGTCGGCAGTGAGGGAGATGGCCGCGAGAGAGAGAGAGAGAGAGAGAGAGAGAGAGCGAGAGAGTGAGAGAGCGAATGAGAGAAAAGAGGGCCGACCGGGTAAGTTAAAAGACAGACTTTTACCGACGAAAATTTTCGTCGGTAAAAGTCTTTTTTTCCTCGGTAAAAGTCATTATGAAAACTTTTACCGATGAAAATTTTCGTCGGTAAAAGTCATCTCTTTTCTTGGCGGGAATCACACATTACACATTATTACCGACAGGCAACAGTCGTCGGGAAAAGTTTTCACTTTTACCGACGAAAATTTTCATCGGTAAAAGTAAAATTTTCTGTTTTATTTTTTAGCGACAGGTATTTTCGTTGGCAATAAACTTTTTACTGACGAAATCATAATTTCGTCTGTAAAAGTGTATGGCGGGAATCAAATCCGGCGGTGGCGGGAAGCTGGAGTGATTTTTACCGACGATTTCTATATTTCGTCGGGAAAAATGATTTTTCCCAACGAAAATAATTTCGTTGGTAATACTTTCGTCGGTAAAAAGCCGTTCTCTTGTAGTGATGGTTGATTTGACTCCTGGCGTGCATGGTTGATTTGCCGCCTCGCTGTATTCTGGGTTAGGCGAGCATGGTTGAATACTTGTAATAGGTACCCTAACATCCAAGGGTAGAGGGATCTGTTCATCGGGCATGGTTGAGTTGCCCAAGGCATGGTTGATTTGCTTGGTTGAAGATGTTGAGCATGGTTGATTTGCTCGGTTGAAGATGGGGGGCATAGTTGATTTGCCCATATATATATTTATTGCATCATGCATTGAACATGCACATCCATGACATCATGATATTCACAAGCGTCATTCAAGAACACAACTCATAAAATTATTTATATGTAACATGAAAATAACTCTCCATATTTAGCATTGTGTAGGGTCTTATCTTGAATCAATTGAAATTTGCTTATGTTCAAAAGGATCTCATTGGGCTTTTAACTCACCAAAATCACCACAGTTTCTTGCAGGTCTTCAGGAAGAAATAGTCAGGTAGAGAAGAGTACTCAGAGGGTCACATATCACACTAGCGTCGAATGTAATAGATTTATTTTAGTTTTGCAAAATTTAATGTAATAAGACATTAGTAGAAAATAAACTTTATATTTGGGATTTATTTTAGTTATGCAATGAGTGAAATGGAATCTCAAGGAATCTACGCTCGAATTTTATATTCACACCCTAGAACTCGGGCTTTGGGTCGTTGTACTCGGGTTTCGATTTTCGAGGCGTGAGAGAATAGTATCAGAGGGAGATTTTGAGAATTCCAAAGTGCCTAGGGTTAGGTTTTTGCACCTAGTGAAATTCAAGTAAGGTCTATAGATAAACATAAGTAAGTGTTGTAGAGAACCAGATAATAGGAAAGCTTGTACACACATATGAATGGGTGCGCTATGTATGATTTTGTTGCTATTGTACTTATTGTTTGTTTTGTTGTTTTCTTTTATTGATGTTTGTTTTTCTTGAAAAGTTTCAATTGCATGCCTCTATTTGAGGATGTTACCCGTATTGTGATGTTTGATTTGTTTGTAATGATGTTTGTTTGAGGACGGTTAGTTTTGTTGGGGATCTTGTTAGTACATATTTTATTGTCAATTGGCGTGTTGGTTGGTCGCGTCTTGTCGTATGAACCCCTGTCGAAGTATTGAAGATCAAGACTTGAAGATTACGCTTCGTCCATTGCTCAAGCTAATGTTGCAACAAGATCCCAGGTAAGTTGCATATAGATTGACCATAGGAAACCCAAAACATTAAAGAAATGGCGTAAAAGACTCGCATAATTTATCCCCATTCCTATCGACCCTTGCACAAGTTGATCAGACTTGTGAACCATGGCTGGTGCGAAGTACATTGGAGATATGTCCATACATTGGACCCGATGCACCTCATCACTTCATAAACTTGAAGTGATCCTCTACTGTGTTGAGAATCTTGGTCCTGCAAGGTCTAAACAGCGGCCAGGCCTCTCAATCACTTCAGCTATCTTGCTGTGTTGAGAACAGATGGACAGGTTTTTTTATAAGGAACTTGTTGTGAGTTAAGATAATGGACAGCCGACCGGTCTTGATTGGTCGGCCATCAGATTGCACATTGTCCAGCAGGCTTAGCCGACCGGTCTTGACCGGTCGGCCAGTTAAAATGTAATACTACAGCAGGCATAGCCGACCGGTCTTGACCGGTCGGCCTTCGTTCAACTATGGTGTCCAGCAAGCACTGCCGACCGGTCAAGACCGGTCGGCCTGTTCTTTTCATAGTCTCCAGCAAGATATGCCGACCGGTCTTGACCGGTCGGCCTGTTATTCTATATGGTCCAGCAAAGGGGTCCGACCGGTCATGACCGGTCGGCCCATGTTATGTAGCTTCTCCAGCAAGGGAGTCCGACCGGTCTTGACTGGTCGGCCAGTCCCAAATGATGGCTTGTATTTCAAATGCTTACCGGTCCGTCCGGCCGGTCGAGTCCGTGCTCTGACAGGTCGGACGTGACTGTTTTAGATCCGTTGGAGCTATCATTTGGGGCTCTATAAAGCCAGGACTTGATGTCTTTCTTGGATGCATTCAACACCCATTCAGAGCTGAGAGAGAGAGCATTTATTCCCATCCTTCCTCCCTCTTAACTCCCTTGAGTTAATCATTCAAACTTGGCCATTAATGGCTTGTCATTGAGTATTCTAAGCTCAGTTTGAAGTATGAACTCAAGACTTTCATTCATGGCTGACCTACCTTCCGAATATCATTATTAGGTCACTTAAAGCCATTGAATGCTTGAAGATTGGTAGTTCCCTCATTACCATTGCATTGAATAGGCAAGAGGAACTAGACCAACTCTCTCCCAACTACCCGGCATCAACATATCCTCATCATTTGCATTGGTAGCTGATCTTGGGAGCTCAAAGAGAAGCTGAAGCACGTGGAGCTGAAGCTACTCATCAAAGGCATCGAATCGGGGCTCAATCGTCTAGGTATGTCTAGTATTTGAGAGTCCATCTTTTAAATCACTATTCCCTGGATTGGGAAACTCCGGCGGGAGGGTACGTGACCATCCTTGGATTAGGATTGGTGAGAGTTTGAGATCCAAACTCGTCAAGTCCCTAGATTGGGCCATCGGCGGATGGTATACGCGGTCCTAGATCAAAGGATGTCAAGGTTGATGGTTAACCTGATTTAAAACCAAGACTATAGTGAAATCCGGTGGTCTCATAGGTTGAGATCGTGAACCGGGAGTGGAGTAGGGAAACCGAACCACTATAAATTACTGTGCATTGTGAGATTGAATGATTGCTATGTGTTGAATGGTTTAGTCAATCATGAATGCTAACTATTTGATGAAATGCCTATGATAGTCCTTGCTTACAAACTGCTCATATAATTGTCTTGAATGCTATTGTGATTATCTTATTTGATAAGATTGACTTGGTTTGTTTTTAATTGCAATTAGAATTTAAAAAGTCCTATTCACCCCCCCTCTAGGACATTAGGCATATCTCCAAGTATCTCTATAGGCGGTAAAACTGAAATTTCAATTGGTATAAGAGCGGGTTCCTCCGTTCAGGTTTAAAAACCCGGAGTGAGATCCTAAGAGAGCTTGAAAATATGTCTAGAGAGGATTCTTCATCCGTTACTAAACCTCCTTTCTTTGATGGGTCTAACTATCCATATTGGAAAGCCCGAATGCGCATCTTTTTGGAATCTATTGATTCGGACGTTAGGGATATGATTGATATTGGATATAAACCCCCAATGGTCACTATATGTAAGGAAGGTGAACCGGATGTCCTCAAGCCAAAAGAAAAGGCAATGTGGACCGATTATGATAAAGCTCAACGGGTCTATAATGCCAAAGGGCGGAATGCCATCTTTTGTTCAGTATCTAAAGATGAATTTGGCCGGATTCAAAATTGCACGACCAGTAAGCAGGCATGGGACATCCTTGAGGTTACTCATGAAGGAACAAGCATTGTTAAAAACTCAAAACTTTAGCGCCTCTCCACACAATTTGAAAATATTACTATGGAGGAGCATGAAACATTTACTGACTTCTATACCAAGCTGAACAAGATTACAAATGAAATGTGGGGCTTGGAGGATCCCGTTCTGGAGCATAGACTATGTAGGAAAATTCTGAGATCCCTACCGGACCGGTTCTCTTCCAAAGTCACTACCATTGAAGAATGTAGGGACCTAAATACCATGAAAGTTGAAGAATTACTTGGGTCCCTTCAAACCTATGAGCTAGGTTTCAAAACTCCCTCAAAATCCAAAAGTACTGCCCTCAAATCTTCCCACAAGAAGTAAGAGTCTGAATGTGGAAGTGAGGAAGATCCTGATTTAGAAGAAATGGCACTTATGGCCAAGAAATTTCAAAAATTCTTCAAAACTAAGGGAAATACTTCTAGAAGGAAACCCTACCAGAAGGGTAAACCTTTTGATTCTAAGAACAACAAAGGAAAATTTGTTAAGTCAAAAGAGCCTCAATGCTACAAGTGTAGAGGATTTGGTCACATTGCATCCGAGTGCACCAATAACAAAGCCAAGAAAAAGGCAATGGCGGCTACATGGGATGAGACTGAAGAATCTGAATCAGAATCAGTCCTATACCAAAGTGAGGAGGAGCAAGGTTCAATCAGAATTTTAATGGCCTCCATCACTGATATTGTGCCTCAAATTGAGCCCATTGCAAAGATCACCGGAGACTTTGATGATCATGAATCCTCCAACACAGAAAATGATTCCTTAAGTGATGATGAGAATGAGGAGGAAGGCCTTCAGGAGGTTTACAACCAACTATACATTGAAAATATAAATACCATCAACAAGTTGGGCCAAATGAAGGCTGAAAATGACAAACTGATGAAAAATCTTACGGATTGAAAATAGAGAATCAAAAGTTGAGTCAAGATTTAGAAGAGCTGAAAAAGAAGAATGATGAGCTTGAACAAGAAAAGAAAAAGTTCATAAGTGGTGAATCTCTTGACAAGCATGCTAGACTTGAGAGAGAACTCAAAGAGGCGAACAATGAAATCAATCGTCTTAAGTGTCAAGTCGTTGACTCTAGAAGACGGTTCGCTCAAGGAGAAGAAAACTTGGAAAAACTCCTCGGTGTTGCAAAATCACCAATGGACAAAAGAGGTTTGGGCTATGATAGTCACACTTCAAAAATCACCTCAGTCCATCCAATTATAAGAAATGGTCATGGTGCATCCGGAAGTAAAATTAGAGCATCTCCTATCTGCCATGCTTGTGGAGACATTGACCACTTAAAATTTGAGTGCTTGGTATTCAAAAATCCGGTCAGAAACTTGAAAGGTAAATTTGTACTGACCAGGAAAAATGTCCAAGCTAATTGGAATCCTCCCATGCATTCTTCACCTAAGAGGGGAAACATTCGAAAGAATTATCCTGCTCTTCCTAGGAAGGACAAGAGGATGGATGAACTATTGGAGCAAGTTAAAATGCTGAATTTGAAAACTGCTCTTCTTTTGCGTGAAAAAGAAAAATCTGATTCTCCCAAGAAAACTAGAGAATCCCACCAGAAGAACACCTCTCATAAAAGGACAACAACTAAATGGGTTGTCAAGAACAAGTGCTTGGTCATTCATACTGCCTTAAAAGCTGGGAATACCCCTAGATGGTACTTGGATAATGGTTGTTCTAGACACATGACAGGTGATAGATCTCAATTTTGTGCATATGACGAATTTGATGGTGGGTCTGTCACATTTGGTGATGGGAGCATAGCTAAAATCATTGGTAAAGGAACCATCACAGGGCCAGGTTTGCCCGAAATTGAAAATGTATTGTATGTTGATGGCCTTAAACACAACCTACTGAGTATCTCATAGATTTGTGATGAAGAGCACTCAGTAAGCTTCTCCAAAGATATGTGCAAGATCTTGAACTCCACAGGAAAATTAGTCATGAAAGGTCTACGCACGGGAGACAACTGCTATGTCATTGAAAATCACAACAATCCAAGCTCCTCCACCATGTGTCACGTGGCCGTTCAGGATGAAACAGAATTATGGCACCATCGACTCGGTCATGTACATTATAGAAATCTGTTTAAACTGAGTCAGAAAAATTTAGTGAGAGGTCTACCCAAGATGGGTAAAAGACCAAATACTGTGTGCGCCGCATGCCAAAAAGGTAAACAAATCAAGGTTGCACACAAGAGAACCTCTATCCTGGTAACATCAAAACCATTTGAAATGCTACACATGGACCTAGTTGGTCCTACCAGGGTACTTAGCCAAGGTGGAAAACGATACTTCTTTGTAGTCGTTGATGATTACTCCAGATTCACATGGGTCGCCTTCCTAAGAGAAAAATCTGACACTTTTGAGGAATTTAAAAAACTAGTGAAGCGACTTCAAAATGAGAAAGGATACATGGTAGCAAGAATCAGGAGTGATCACGGCGGTGAATTTGAAGATTATCGCTTCAAGGCATTATGCAATGAATTAGGCATTCGTCATGAGTTCTTAGCTCCCAAAACACCTCAACAAAATGGGGTTGCTGAAAGGAAAAATAGAGTGTTGTTGGATATGGCCACAGCTATGCTTAATAATAAGAAACTTGCTCAAAATTTGTGGGCCGAAGCTGTTAACACTGCCTACTATATTGTTAATCGAGTTTATTTAAGGGCAGGTCTGAATAAAACAGCTTATGAACTGTGGTGTGGAAAAACACCGAATGTTAAATACTTTAAGGTCTTTGGTAGTACATGCTATATTCTGAGAGACCGAGAAAATTTGGGAAAATTTGAATCCAAAAGTGATGAGGGTATCTTCTTGGGATACTCATTGAATAGTAGAGCTTTTCGTGTTTACAACCTTCGAACCTCATCTGTCCAAGAGTCAATCAATGTGACTGTGGATGATAGCTTGGATAAAACTGTGTCTCCAGGTGATGAAGAAGAAGATGAGGGCATATGCGAGATAGGTAAATCTGATAAACCACCCTCATCTCCAAATGCGCCCACTGCTCCTGGTGATGTACAAATTGTCAAGGATCACCCCCTCAATCAAATCATTGGGGATCCTAGCATTGGTGTCAAAACCAGGAGGCAATTGGAGACAGTCAACAGTCACCTGTGTTTCACATAAAAAATTGAACCAAAAAATGCTGATGAAGCTCTAAATGATGAATTCTGGATCCTTGCAATGCAGGAAGAGCTTCAACAATTCATTAGAAATGATGAATGGTATCTGGTCGACAGGCCGGAAAGGAAAAATGTGATTGGAACCAAATGGATTTTCAAAAACAAATCCGATGAATCTGGGAATGTAATACGAAATAAGGCTCGGTTAGTGGCTCAGGGATATTCACAAATAGAAGGCATTGATTTTGATGAAACATTTGCCCCTGTAGCCAGACTCGAGTCTATTAGAATTCTTATGGCTGTTGCTTGTGCTTTAAAGTTCAAACTATTTCAAATGGATGTAAAGAGCGCCTTCTTGAATGGTATACTTGATGAGGAAGTGTATGTTGAACAACCAAAAGGATTCATTGATCCTAAGTATCCTCACAAGGTTTACCGGTTGAAAAAGGCGCTTTACGGACTCAAGCAAGCACCCCGTGCATGGTATGAACGCTTAACTCAGTTTCTTATAGACCATGATTTTGCCAAGGGGAGCGTAGACAAAACTCTATTTATTAGAGAAGCCGAGAATTCTGTATTGATTGCCTAGATTTATGTGGATGACATTGTGTTTGGATCCACATGTGAGAAAATGTCCATCTCCTTTGCTGAATTAATGACATCTGAATTTGAGATGAGTATGGTAGGAGAACTCAACATGTTTCTAGGGCTTCAAGTAAAACAACTTGCATCAGGTATATTCATTACTCAAGCCAAGTATGCTAAAGACCTAGTTAAGAGATTTGGCTTAGATTCTGGTCGTTCCTACACTACACCTATGAGCACCACTGTTAAATTATCAAAAGACCTTGCAGGGAAAAGTGTAGATCAGCATCTTTATAGAAGCATGATTGGTAGTCTTCTTTATCTTACTGCTAGTAACCAGATATTGCTTTTAGTGTTGGTGCTTGTGCTTGATTTCAGGCTGATCCCAAAGAATCTCATCTTACCGCAGTTAAGCGTGAAATTGCGTCGGGTAGCCTAACACGACACCCTACGCATACGCGTGCGGAAGCTTGAGGAGCAACTAGAATTATGGCTGAACCTATAGGAGGGGGGTGAATAGGACCTTTTTTTTAAAAAAAAATCTTTTCACCTACTTTAACAAATCAGCAAATTAAAATATGTAAGCGATTAACACTTTGGCTTCCAAGCCTAAGTGGGTCCAATTAAAAGACTAGCAAAAGATAAAGCAATTAACAACCTAGTCTAATCAACTCATGTGGACTAGAGAGGATGGATCAAGAAATGCTCAAGTCAACATGAGGAGTGAAAGTACATCTTGTGAGTGTGGATGTGCCTATCAAGTGCCTAGCATACATTCCTAACTAAGCATTCATAATTAACAAATTAAACTCAATGCATTAAAGAGAAATGTGCTCAAGATCAATCACAAACACAAGGATGTATAGTGGTTCGACTACTTGTCTACTCCACTCCCGGTTCAAGTACTCAACCCCTTTGAGCACACCGGCATTCACTGGGGAGTTTAAATCTGGTTCCTCCCAACCAAGGTGTTTTAACTCGGATCCACCCAACCGGGGAGTTTACAGGTTCCTCCCAACCTACACGTTTGCACCCATGTTGGTGGCTCCCCCTTGGAGACTATGTTTAGGCCCGACTAACGTGCCAAGGAACGGCTGACGTCCCTAGATTTTAGGCCCAACTAATAGGCCAAGGATCGACTGACGACCCCGGGGCGAGTTTGTCAAACAAACTCTACACTCAACTCCCACAGGGAATTGAGTGGATGGACTCTTAACAAGACAACCTTACTTGTCGGATTGAGCCCCTTGTTGCGCCGCTTCGGGTTGCTTCTTCTCGCTCTCCCGTGCTTGAATCAGCTCCCCTTGTGCTCCCTCGATCTTTGACGCCGTTGCTTTGCCAAGGCTTCAGCTCCAAGATCAGCTACCTTGCATGTGATGCTCCATTGGAGATGCCCAAGGTGCTAGGGAATGGTGAAACCTCTACAAATGGTAGGACATGGGTTTCCTAGAGGAATGCACCTAAATGGACTCCTAGGTAGTGTTTAGACAAAGGATTTAACTATCATCAAGGTGTCTAAACCCTAGGAATCAAGAGGGAACAAGTCCTATTCTCAAGATGCCATTGAATGGCCCAAGCTTGTGATGAAAACACAAGGAGAATGGCTTGCTATAGGTTTGGGATAGAGCCTCTAATGATCTCTAGCAATGGTGGCTTCTATCTCCTCAAAATTCCCTCTAATGGCTCAAAAAACGAATCCCCCTTTTAAATAGATTTTCTTCCAACGGTCAAAAAACGGGCAGATTCGCGCATCTCCGATTGATCGGAAGAAGTTCCGATTGATCGGAGACCTGTCCGATTGATCGGAGACAAGTCCGATTGATCGGAAATCTATCCAGTGAAGTCTCTGGAAGATATTCCGATTGATCAGAACACTGTCCGATTGATCGGACGGACCCCTTCCGATGGATCGGAAGACTGTCCGATTGATCGAAAATATGTCCAGTGGATTTTCAAGGTTGCTGGAAAAATTTCCGATTGATCGGAGATTCTGTCCGATTGATCGGAGCTTCTGTCCGATTGATCGGAGTCCTATCGGAGCCACTGTCCGATTGATCGGAGTCC
The DNA here is from genome assembly GCA_003013855.2 of Liriodendron chinense. Taxonomy (NCBI): domain Eukaryota; kingdom Viridiplantae; phylum Streptophyta; class Magnoliopsida; order Magnoliales; family Magnoliaceae; genus Liriodendron; species Liriodendron chinense. The sequence continues at coordinate 449,618 of ML058493.1, read as the reverse complement.
TATCGGAACACCTATCGAAAACTGCTGTTTGAGCCTTTTTTATTGCAGCAGCTTCCACCTCTTAAATTAGTCTATCTTATCATGTTTTTCATGGAGTTCTAAGACTAATAATGATGACTAAGGGTATACCTAGTTGGTCCAAGTCATCTAAGAGGTTATGGGTTAGGTTTTGGTCAAGGCAAGGCACACCAAGGCATCACTTTTACCTGTTTCTTCTTCCTTGATGCAGCCGGTCCGTCTTGAGTCTTCGTTCTTCGTCTTCATTAAGCTCAACCGACACTAGACCCACTGACCTAAGTAATTGACAAACAAGGTGCACTAGTATGCCATAGAAAAGTGCACTAACAAAGCGGATCATTCAGTTTGTTGGAAGCACCACCGAATACGGTCTTTGGTACCCCTTTGATTCCTCTACAGATATTGCAGGGTACTCAGATGCCGACTGGGCTGGTAACATGGATGATCGTAAATCTACCAGCGGTGGTTGTTTTTATGTTGGAAACTGCCTTGTGGCATGGCACAGTAAGAAATAAAACTCTATCTCTTTATCCACAGCCGAAGCAGAATACATTGCTGCTGGTAGTTGTTGTGCCCAGCTATTATGGATGAAACAAACCCTAACCGATTATGGGATCAAACAAGGCACAATGACGTTATTTTGCGACAATACGAGTGCCATAAATATATCAAAGAATCCTGTTCAGCACTCTCGCACTAAGCACATAGACATTAGGCACCATTTTATTCGAGAATTGGTTGAAGATCAAATAATATCTCTCGAACATGTGCCTACAGAGAATCAGCTAGCCGACATCCTAACGAAACCTTTGGACTCGGTTCGCTTTGCGAACCTCCAGAAGTCCATTAGTGTTGGATGTATCTAGTGTATCTAACAAAGTATTGGTTTTGCAGGAAAAATCTGAGGATTTAACCTCTCTTTCTGTTCATTATAGGTATATCTGAGGATCATGGCCTCTTATCATTGTTTTTCACGTATATCCGGGATCATAGTCCCAAATTCTAGCCATTTATTATCATATCTGGACCTTAGGGGTCCCTCATTTTGGGTTAAGGTGTACCTAGGTACACCATGACCATGGATGCTGTACCCTTTGTAAGGGTACTTGGTTTTAAATGCCAATGGTCTGTCCCATGGACTGTCTCTCTATGCAGCTCATCCCGTGCAGGATCCCTGTCAAAACAGTGCAAAACCTGGCTGCCGACCGGCTAGCCGACCGGTCAGCACCGGTCTGCCTCCAGTAAAAACCATCTGGCCTCATCTCGTATGCTAAAACAGAGCCTACCGACCGGTCAGGACCGGTCGGCCTTTAGCAAAAACTGCCTGGGCTCTTTCAGATACGCCAGCCAACCGGTCAAGACCGGTCGGCCTGTGTAGAATCTAATGCTAAGTAGTCAGGTTGCATCCCACGACCGGTCAAGACCGGTCGTGCGTCCCAAAACAACCCAGTCCGTGCGTGACCCGACCGGGTAGGGGGGGTATTTAACACGTTTGGAGCTCATTTTAAGTCAGTCCCTTCAAATTTTTTCACCTCCACGAGCAGCTCCAGCTCCCCCTCTTGCTCTCCAAGCTAATCTCTCGCTGATTCGTTGCAAGATTTGAGGTTCCTCTTCTTCTTCACTCCACTTCTCTGTCACTCACTTGGTAAGGGATTCCTTCTCTTCACTCTCTATCTTCTTTTGTTCATCCCTTTCCTTCATCTTTTGGAGTGTTTAGAGACCTTCTTGTAGCTTCCATGTCATCCCAAGAAAGCGAGGATGAGTTCCCTTTGGGGAGGAGTGATCGTCTCAAGGCAAAACCTGAGCCTCCTCCTCGCCCTTTAAAGTCCAAGAAAGCAGCTTCCAAAGGGAAAGGGGCTGCCTCCTCTTCGGTTCCCCCTGCTAAATCTAAATCTTTGGGGACAAAAGTCTCATCCCATTCCACCCATTAGGATGATTTCAAAGATAAGGAGGTCGTCTGTGAAAAACAGTCAATTTGGGTGACTTGTCTGACTTCGACGTGCGTTCCATGTTGGATGCCATCAATTGGGGCCCCGTACTCCACATGGGGGGCCTGGTCCAATTTGATGTTGTCAGGAAATTCTATGCATCCTGTGTTCATGTCACGTCTTCTCCCCCCTCCTTCAATGTCGAGGTTGGTGGCCGGGTTTGCCCGTTTACTTTGAAGTCCATATCCGATTTTGTTGGCGTTCCAAGGGTTGAGGAGCCTTCTTTCGATTTTTCATCCTTGGGTCCCAAACCCAACCTAGTTATCGCTAAATTTTTGTGTGGTGAGGGGACACCCCAATGGGTGGGTGGTGCACTTCGAGCATCCTCAATGACGTGGGACTTCCGCCTTTTGCATAATCTCTTTTTCCGAAATGTCTATCCGCGGATGAGCAACAAAGCGGATGTCTCCGAAACTATGTTTCGGTTGCTGTATCGGGTTGGTAAAGGTCATTCGCTCTGTCTTCCCACTCATATCATGAATACCATCCAACAAGTCATCCTGCGCGACGACGGGAACTCCACTAGTCTGCCATTTGGGCATCTCATATGCAAAATGGCTGAGCGTATTGGCATTGTTGGTACCGATAAATTTCACAAACCGGTCATCATCAACCGTACCATCATTGCTAGGATGGAGCTTACCAGAGAAGCTATCCAGCGTCGTCTGCAGGAGCAGCAACAGGAGCAGGCAGAGCCATCCCAGCTTGAGGCACCTCCTATCTCTACTGGCCCTTCACACTCTTCAGCTCCGTCATCAGATCCATCCCCCGATCCTCGCGACGCTCCAGGACGATTCAGCACGCCGCCTCGAGCTTTTTCTCGTCGGCACTCTCCTTCCGTGGATCCCTCTTCCTACATTGCAGAGCTTCACCAGCTTCGAGCGGATATATTTCAGCGACTTGATAGGCTTGAAGGCCAGATCCTGCAGGGTCAGGCCACCATACTGGTGCAGCAGGAGGCTCTAGTCACTCGTCAGGCGTAGATAGAGAGACGGATAGAGCGATGGGAGCGTGCGGCTCGTGGGGACATTCCTCCCCCTGATCTGGGCGATGGCACGGATTATTAGGCTTATGTCTTGGTCACAGTTACTTTTTGAATGACCAAGGACATTGTTTGTACTTCATGATCTATCTTTTTATGGGATTGTTTGTACTTTTTGTGCGTTATGATACATCTTTACATTGGGTTGCTTGCCCATTTTGGTATATATGTGGATGATATAGTTATATCTTTTTTCTTTGTTCTTATATTGAATATCTATCTTTTCATATGAGCTCTCTGTTCCTATATTGAATATCTTTGGGAGGTTGGATGGTTTGGGCATCTTTGCCCATTTGAGCTCATGCTTTGTGTTCGCCTCAGTGTCTAGATATACATTTGGAGGGGTGGTTGGTTGATTGGGCTATATGCCCTCTGTGCTTTCATGTTTACTTGTATATCTGGCATGTGTTGTTCTTTACATCTCCTCAGGACTTATATTTCCATATCTCTTTCCTGTGAAATGTGATTGACATATTTTCGGCGCTAGCCTTGCATCTTTTATAGGCATATCTTTTTGCTGGCTAACCCTTGTCAATTACTAACAAAAAGGGGGAGAATCATCCCACCTAGAAGGTCCGATTATATCTTTTTGCAGGACTTTGTAGGTGCAAGCATTGAGGGGGAGATTTTGAAGAAAATCGAATCTGTACATGTCCTTTTGTAAAGATTATGTTGTATATTTGTATAGACATGTATATGGGTGTATTTTGCTTTCTGTTTAAGGGTCAATCATGATAAGGAGTCATGATTTGTCTAAGTTAGATGTTTTGTCACGCAATTGACAAAGGGGGAGATTGTTAGTACATATTTTGTTGTCAATTGGCGTGTTGGTTGGTCGCGTCTTGTCGTATGAGCCCCGGTCGAAGTATTGAAGATCAAGACTTGAAGATTACGCTTCGTCCATTGCTCAAGCTAATGCTGCAACAAGATCCCAGGTAAGTTACATATAGATTGACCATAGGAAACCCAAAACATCAAAGAAATGGCGTAAAAGACTCACATAATTTATCCCCATTCCTATCGACCCTTGCACAAGTTGATCAGACTTGTGAACCATGGCTGGTGCGAAGTACATTGGACCCTATGCACCTCATCACTTCATAAACTTGAAGTGATCCTCTGCTGTGTTGAGAATCTTGGTCCTGCAAGGTCTAAACAGTGGCCAGGCCTCTCAATCACTTCAGCTATCTTGCTGTGTTGAGAACAGATGGACAGGTTTTTCTATAAGGGACTTGCTGTGAGTTAAGATAATAGACAGCCGACCGGTCTTGATTGGTCGTCCATTAGATTGCACATTGTCCAGCAGGCTTAGCCGACCGGTCTTGACCGGTCGGCCAGTTAAAATGTAATACTACAGCAGGCATAGCCGACCGGTCTTGACCGGTCGGCCTTCGTTCAACTATGGTGTCCAGCAAGCACTGCCGACCGGTCAAGACCGGTCGGCCTGTTCTTTTCATAGTCTCCAGCAAGATATGCCAACCGGTCTTGACCGGTCGGCCTGTTATTCTATATGGTCCAGCAAAGGGGTCCGACCGGTCATGACCGGTCGGCCCATGTTATGTAGCCTCTCCAGCAAGGGAGTCCGACCGGTCTTGACTGGTCGGCCAGTCCCAAATGATGGCTTGTATTTCAAATGCTTACCGGTCCGTCCGGCCGGTCGAGTCCGTGCTCTGACAGGTCGGACGTGACCGTTTTAGATCTGTTGGGGCTATCATTTGGGGCCCTATAAAGCCAGGACTTGATGTCTTTCTTGGATGCATTCAACACCCATTCAGAGCTGAGAGAGAGAGCATTTATTCCCATCCTTCCTCCCTCTTAACTCCCTTGAGTTCATCATTCAAACTTGGCCATTAATGGCTTGTCATTGAGTATTCTAAGCTCAGTTTGAAGTATGAACTCAAGACTTTCATTCATGGCTGACCTACCTTCCGAATATCATTATTAGGTCACTTAAAGCCATTGAATGCTTGAAGATTGGTAGTTCCCTCATTACCATTGCATTGAATAGGCAAGAGGAACTAGACCAACTCTCTCCCAACTACCCGGCATCAACATATCCTCATCATTTGCATTGGTAGCTGATCTTGGGAGCTCAAAGAGAAGCTGAAGCACGTGGAGCTGAAGCTACTCATCAAAGGCATCGAATCGGGGCTCAATCGTCTAGGTATGTCTAGTATTTGAGAGTCCATCTTTTAAATCACTATTCCCTGGATTGGGAAACTCCGGCGGGAGGGTACGTGACCATCCTTGGATTAGGATTGGTGAGAGTTTGAGATCCAAACTCGTCAAGTCCCTAGATTGGGCCATCGGCGGATGGTATACGCGGTCCTAGATCAAAGGATGTCAAGGTTGATGGTTAACCTGATTTAAAACCAAGACTATAGTGAAATCCGGTGGTCTCATAGGTTGAGATCGTGAACCGGGAGTGGAGTAGGGAAACCGAACCACTATAAATTACTGTGCATTGTGAGATTGAATGATCGCTATGTGTTGAATGGTTTAGTCAATCATGAATGCTAACTGTTTGATGAAATGCCTATGATAGTCCTTGCTTACAAACTGCTCATATAATTGTCTTGAATGCTATTGTGATTATCTTATTTGATAAGATTGACTTGGTTTGTTTTTAATTGCAATTAGAATTTAAAAAGTCCTATTCACCCCCCCTCTAGGACATTAGGCATATCTCCAAGTATCTCTATAGGCGGTAAAACCGAAATTTCAGATCTTACTCTAGTGTCAGGATTGTTTTATCTCCATTTGCTATGATTGTTGTGATTGAAATGTACTGTAATTGATTTCCTAGTTTGTGATGTTTTCGTTGCTTGAATGTTTTGTTGATTTTCTTTCCTCTTTCATTGGTAACATACGGTAGGCACATTAGAGTGTAAAATAGAAGTTAGGTCTTAGGAGTATTTCGAATCTCGAGGACGAGATTCCTATAAGGGGGGTAGATTGTAAGAACCCAAATTCTTGTAAGCAAGTAGACATACTTGTACGCCCTCAAACCTTAGACTCGTACAGCATGTAAGACACTTAGACATATTGTAAGGTAGTACTTCTATCAGTTAGCTTGTAGGTGGATTGAATTTCGGGGATGAAATTCTGTGTAATGGTGGTAGAATGTAATACCCTGAAAATTTGGGAGCACAAGTACACATGCGTGTTCACACGTGAGAAATTAAATTCTAGGTCATTTTGTTCACACTCATGCACACATGTATACACTTTTGTACGTATTCCGACACTTTTAGTTTTCTGAAAAAATTTGTGTACTTAGTTAAGTCAATAAACTAGCCGTTAGAATGATCTGTCATTGCTAGATTGAAATATCTAGCCATCCGTTTCTATTTCGAATTACGCGATCAACGTAAACACATCGTACGATCTTCACATCGTCCTGTACACATGTCTGTCCATAAATCTGATCTGTACATCTCGTCCATCACTAGGCATATGCTTAGATTATTGATTTCTCAACCCAATGAATCTCCTCAGGCGTGTTTATAACACTCTAGAATTTTAGAGTCATTTAAGTTATAATTTAGTTAATTATTTAATAAATTAAATAACTTTAATATTGATAAATTAATATTAAATAATTCGTAGGGAATTTTAGTATGGTCCATTTATTAAAGTTGCTCAAATTGAACCCTAGAATGATATAGAACTGTCCGATTTCACAAAACTCACAAATTTACAATAATTACGAAAATGCTATTAGTTAAATTTAAGTTAAACTAACATTTATAAATATTCTAGTTTCGGACAATCAATTTCATGCAAAACTTCATATAATATCTTATGGACACATTTTAGCCGTACATGTCTTTTAGCCGTCCGATCATCCTACAAATGCCCTAATCAGAAATCTAGCCATAAGTGGGCCACCTAATCTCAGATATGTCCCATTTTTGTACCAACCCCTAATATCATGTGGCCTACCTGATGGTCAGAGTAGATTTCTTACATACATCATGGTGGGACCCTTGTGCACTACGTGCACGTATGGCACTCGGTCAAACGCGCGTTGACCGTGCGTTAACGGAAGACGGATCGTCTTCTTCTCAGCGTCCGCTGCAACAGTGTCCGCGCGACCCGACCCAGTAGGCCAACACCGTCCATCACGGTGGACCCCATCTGGAAATCCATCCCGTCCATTATGTAGCCTCCTCTTTGGACTACTAAGGGGAGAACCTTTTTTTTTAAGTAGAAGCTCCAATGGACCGCACAATCCTTTTATCTCTGGAGCTTAACGAAATAAAATGCTCAAGATCAGGACCGATACTATGCATGGGCCCCTGAAATTTTAGGGGATTGTTTTAATGGACCTCACCTACTATTTGAACTGTTTACATGTGATTAAGTGCAAGAAAGTCGGGCGAGATGAGTGCCAGGCGGTGCCAACACCAAAATCGGTCGGGAGTTTACCGCACCGACCCACCGACTTTGGGAGTCTTTAAAAGACCTCCTTAGATGCATCACCCTCTTCACAGGCGTCTAACCAAGAGAGAGTTTTTGTGAGAGAGAGAGAGAGAGAGTTTTTTGTGAGAGAGAGAGAGAGAGAGAGAGCGAGATTTGTTTGGGAAGCAAAAAGAGGGCCCACAGCCCTGTTGTTGCTGCTACTGAGAAGTCCCTCCAACAAAGAAAGAAGAAAGAAAGAAGAAGAAAGAAGAAAGAAGAAAGAAGGAGAGAGAGAAGAAGAGTTTTTCTTCTCTAGATCGAGTCGACTCGCTGAGTCAACCTGGATTCGGGCCGTGTCTATTTGAACCCTAGGATTAACAAATCTGTGAGTGATTCTTCTAATGATCTTTCTATTGATTTTCCCAATCTTTCTCTTCTAATTAGTTGAGTATTGAATTAGGTTTTAGCTTCCTAAATTTTTGGTCTCGAGCTCCTTTTTAAATTCTTGCATTAAAGAATCCTAGGTAAAGGGATCCACTCTTGTTTAGTTCTAAAATTCCATATCTCAATGTGTAACACCCTAAGATTTCGACTCCCGTGTACATCACGACGGTCGAATTCCCAAGGTTATTTGGAATGTGTGAGGGTTATACCCCTTACATAATTTTCACACAAACATGCACATTTCATACTATTTGGAAAATCATGAGCAAGACGGTGAAACCAAACTTATATATTATTTCATTAACTAAACTAAATCATCAAATCATGTAACCATCATTCAATCAAACACTACGTCCTTCCATTGGGACTTATTACAATTTCAAATACTGAATAAATGCTAGAACTATGAATGATTATGCGGTCTCGTCTTCCACCATCTGCTCCCACGAGCCATCATAATCGTCTCCTTGAGGCTCGAGCTCCTGAGGATCGTTACCTACATGTTCTAAATTATTTCCACAAAACACCATCAAAAGCGGCATAGTGAAGAACTACTTTAAGGTTAGAAATAATAATCGCATAAAAATCATAAAAAAACATCCATTACTCTTTCTTAATGCAATGCATGATAATGCATGACCCAGCGTAGGAATCCTTAGACATGCCGCCAGGGGTTTTAGGACACGCAAGCCCATAATTTTGTCCGACCACGTGAGAAACGGGACGCTCATAGCCCAAATCCACACGTGACAGTGTATGGGAGAAGTAGGACGCTCTAGCCTATTCTCAATTCCATACACCCACATGGAGCATGCTAAGGAACATGATTAACAAGAAAATGAAACTATCTAAGCATAGTTAATCATGCATAATTGGTCATCTATGATATACACTAAGCATTAAAGCTCAAGGGCTTATAGCCCAATCAACCAACCTCCCCTATTGGTATATCAAGACCAATACTAAGCAAAGATTAGCATAGAATGAAGCATAAAACTCAAGATGATTAACTAATCTAAGCATGGTGATAATCTAGCAAGCAAATGTATCAAATAAAAGCAAGGCTAAATTACCAAAATTTGGGCTCATGAGGCTTGAATCCTCTGATTTGCCCATACACACATAAATGAGGCTGAAATCCTCAGATTTACCTATAAAAGCATTTCTAGCTACCCTCACTAACTATGTTTAGTTTGATAAGCCTAAGGGTAACTAATTTCCTCAACACCCTCATAAAATGTAGCATGAGGTGAGGGGTTGGGAACTCCTTCTACTCCTAGAAGGGATAGCGGTTGGGATCCCCTCTTAGATAAGCGGGAAGAGGGGTAGTGGTGGAAGCCGAGAGAGCTAGATCATTATGTTGGCTCCCATCACTAGCAGAGTCATCGGATTTGGAGTCCGACTCCTCCGTATTATCCCACGTGGCAGCCATCGCCTTTTTACCTTTCGGTTTAGGCGTTTCCGGACAGTCCGGGGCAATATGGCCACGTTGACCGCAACCGTAACATCGGACGGATGAAGGTTTGGATGATTTCCCTTTATGTTTATCACCCTTCTTGTCCTTCTTGTCACGGCTATTCCCTCTATCAAATATGAGGAATCTCTTGAATTTTTTGTTCAATTTTTCTTCCTCATCATCCTCATCATCGCTATCTTCCTCCGACTCACTCTTAATTTTCTTATGTTTGTGAGAGGATTTTAGGGCGATGTTTTTCTTCCTAGAGGGGGCCTTAAAGTGTAGTTCATGAGTTTGTAGGGAACCTATGAGTTCTTCTACTTTCATGTTATCTATATCTCTACACTCTTCTAAGGCAACTATCTTGGAGTCAAATCTTCCCGGGAGGGACCTAAGTATTTTTCTACAAATCCTTCCTTCCGGAACCCGATCCCCCAAGACAAACATGGAGTTGCAAATATCTGACAATTTAGTATAAAACTCCATGAAAGTTTCAGACTCTCCCATCCTAATGTTTTCAAATTTGGTGGTTAAGAGCTGAAGCTTCGAGCGTCTTACTGTGCTAGTTCCCTCGTGGGTAACCTCAAGTATATCCCACGCTTCTTTTGCAGTTGCGCATGTGAGAATGCGCTGAAATTCTTCCGGGGAAACCGCACAGCAAATCGCATTGAGAGCTTTGGCATTTGCCATGTATTGAGCTCTCTCTATGTCATCCCATTTGGAATCATCTTTGGGAATGACAATATGTTTCCCATCAACCTCCACTTGCTCGGTGGGCAAGGTATATCCAGTTTGTGTGCTAAGCCACACCGGACGGTCCATGGATTGGAGAAAAATTCTCATTCTCGCCTTCCAATAAGCATAGTTGGACCCGTCAAAGAAAGGTGGACGGTTGGTGGCACTCCCATCTCGGTTAGACATGATGCTAGTGCTCCGGTATCGGATCTTACTCTAGACGGTTACGTCCTTGAAGAGCAACCCGCTCTGATACCAATTGAAATTGCGTCGGGTAGCCTAACACGACACCCTACGCATACGCGTGCGGAAGCTTGAGGAGCAACTAGAATTATGGCTGAACCTATAGGAGGGGGGTGAATAGGACCTTTTTTTTTAAAAAAAATCTTTTCACCTACTTTAACAAATCAGCAAATTAAAATATGTAAGCGATTAACACTTTGGCTTCCAAGCCTAAGTGGGTCCAATTAAAAGACTAGCAAAAGATAAAGCAATTAACAACCTAGTCTAATCAACTCATGTGGACTAGAGAGGATGGATCAAGAAATGCTCAAGTCAACATGAGGAGTGAAAGTACATCTTGTGAGTGTGGATGTGCCTATCAAGTGCCTAGCATACATTCCTAACTAAGCATTCATAATTAACAAATTAAACTCAATGCATTAAAGAGAAATGTGCTCAAGATCAATCACAAACACAAGGATGTATAGTGGTTCGACTACTTGTCTACTCCACTCCCGGTTCAAGTACTCAACCCCTTTGAGCACACCGGCATTCACTGGGGAGTTTAAATCTGGTTCCTCCCAACCAAGGTGTTTTAACTCGGATCCACCCAACCGGGGAGTTTACAGGTTCCTCCCAACCTACACGTTTGCACCCGTGTTGGTGGCTCCCCCTTGGAGACTATGTTTAGGCCCGACTAACGTGCCAAGGAACGGCTGACGTCCCTAGATTTTAGGCCCAACTAATAGGCCAAGGATCGACTGACGACCCCGGGGCGAGTTTGTCAAACAAACTCTACACTCAACTCCCACAGGGAATTGAGTGGATGGACTCTTAACAAGACAACCTTACTTGTCGGATTGAGCCCCTTGTTGCGCCGCTTCGGGTTGCTTCTTCTCGCTCTCCCGTGCTTGAATCAGCTCCCCTTGTGCTCCCTCGATCTTTGACGCCGTTGCTTTGCCAAGGCTTCAGCTCCAAGATCAGCTACCTTGCATGTGATGCTCCATTGGAGATGCCCAAGGTGCTAGGGAATGGTGAAACCTCTACAAATGGTAGGACATGGGTTTCCTAGAGGAATGCACCTAAATGGACTCCTAGGTAGTGTTTAGACAAAGGATTTAACTATCATCAAGGTGTCTAAACCCTAGGAATCAAGAGGGAACAAGTCCTATTCTCAAGATGCCATTGAATGGCCCAAGCTTGTGATGAAAACACAAGGAGAATGGCTTGCTATAGGTTTGGGATAGAGCCTCTAATGATCTCTAGCAATGGTGGCTTCTATCTCCTCAAAATTCCCTCTAATGGCTCAAAAAACGAATCCCCCTTTTAAATAGATTTTCTTCCAACGGTCAAAAAACGGGCAGATTCGCGCATCTCCGATTGATCGGAAGAAGTTCCGATTGATCGGAGACCTGTCCGATTGATCGGAGACAAGTCTGATTGATCGGAAATCTATCCAGTGAAGTCTCTGGAAGATATTCCGATTGATTAGAACACTGTCCGATTGATCGGACGGACCCCTTCCGATGGATCGGAAGACTGTCCGATTGATCGAAAATATGTCCAGTGGATTTTCAAGGTTGCTGGAAAAATTTCCGATTGATCGGAGATTCTGTCCGATTGATCGGAGCTTCTGTCCGATTGATCGGAGTCCTATCGGAGCCACTGTCCGATTGATCGGAGTCCTATCGGAACACCTATCGAAAACTGCTGTTTGAGCCTTTTTTATTGCAGCAGCTTCCACCTCTTAAATTAGTCTATCTTATCATGTTTTTCATGGAGTTCTAAGACTAATAATGATGACTAAGGGTATACCTAGTTGGTCCAAGTCATCTAAGAGGTTATGGGTTAGGTTTTGGTCAAGGCAAGGCACACCAAGGCATCACTTTTACCTGTTTCTTCTTCCTTGATGCAGCCGGTCCGTCTTGAGTCTTCGTTCTTCGTCTTCATTAAGCTCAACCGACAATAGACCCACTGACCTAAGTAATTGACAAACAAGGTGCACTAGTATGCCATAGAAAAGTGCACTAACAAAGCGGATCATTCAGTTTGTTGGAAGCACCACCGAATACGGTCTTTGGTACCCCTTTGATTCCTCTACAGATATTGCAGGGTACTCAGATGCCGACTGGGCTGGTAACATGGATGATCGTAAATCTACCAGCGGTGGTTGTTTTTATGTTGGAAACTGCCTTGTGGCATGGCACAGTAAGAAATAAAACTCTATCTCTTTATCCACAGCCGAAGCAGAATACATTGCTGCTGGTAGTTGTTGTGCCCAGCTATTATGGATGAAACAAACCCTAACCGATTATGGGATCAAACAAGGCACAATGACGTTATTTTGCGACAATACGAGTGCCATAAATATATCAAAGAATCCTGTTCAGCACTCTCGCACTAAGCACATAGACATTAGGCACCATTTTATTCGAGAATTGGTTGAAGATCAAATAATATCTCTCGAACATGTGCCTACAGAGAATCAGCTAGCCGACATCCTAACGAAACCTTTGGACTCGGTTCGCTTTGCGAACCTCCAGAAGTCCATTAGTGTTGGATGTATCTAGTGTATCTAACAAAGTATTGGTTTTGCAGGAAAAATCTGAGGATTTAGCCTCTCTTTCTGTTCATTATAGGTATATCTGAGGATCATGGCCTCTTATCATTGTTTTTCACGTATATCCGGGATCATAGTCCCAAATTCTAGCCATTTATTATCATATCTGGACCTTAGGGGTCCCTCATTTTGGGTTAAGGTGTACCTAGGTACACCATGACCATGGATGCTGTACCCTTTGTAAGGGTACTTGGTTTTAAATGCCAATGGTCTGTCCCATGGACTGTCTCTCTATGCAGCTCATCCCGTGCAGGATCCCTGTCAAAACAGTGCAAAACCTGGCTGCCGACCGGCTAGCCGACCGGTCAGCACCGGTCTGCCTCCAGTAAAAACCATCTGGCCTCATCTCGTATGCTAAAACAGAGCCTACCGACCGGTCAGGACCGGTCGGCCTTTAGCAAAAACTGCCTGGGCTCTTTCAGATACGCCAGCCAACCGGTCAAGACCGGTCGGCCTGTGTAGAATCTAATGCTAAGTAGTCAGGTTGCATCCCACGACCGGTCAAGACCGGTCGTGCGTCCCAAAACAACCCAGTCCGTGCGTGACCCGACCGGGTAGGGGGGGTATTTAACACGTTTGGAGCTCATTTTAAGTCAGTCCCTTCAAATTTTTTCACCTCCACGAGCAGCTCCAGCTCCCCCTCTTGCTCTCCAAGCTAATCTCTCGCTGATTCGTTGCAAGATTTGAGGTTCCTCTTCTTCTTCACTCCACTTCTCTGTCACTCACTTGGTAAGGGATTCCTTCTCTTCACTCTCTATCTTCTTTTGTTCATCCCTTTCCTTCATCTTTTGGAGTGTTTAGAGACCTTCTTGTAGCTTCCATGTCATCCCAAGAAAGCGAGGATGAGTTCCCTTTGGGGAGGAGTGATCGTCTCAAGGCAAAACCTGAGCCTCCTCCTCGCCCTTTAAAGTCCAAGAAAGCAGCTTCCAAAGGGAAAGGGGCTGCCTCCTCTTCGGTTCCCCCTGCTAAATCTAAATCTTTGGGGACAAAAGTCTCATCCCATTCCACCCATTAGGATGATTTCAAAGATAAGGAGGTCGTCTGTGAAAAACAGTCAATTTGGGTGACTTGTCTGACTTCGACGTGCGTTCCATGTTGGATGCCATCAATTGGGGCCCCGTACTCCACATGGGGGGCCTGGTCCAATTTGATGTTGTCAGGAAATTCTATGCATCCTGTGTTCATGTCACGTCTTCTCCCCCCTCCTTTAATGTCGAGGTTGGTGGCCGGGTTTGCCCGTTTACTTTGAAGTCCATATCCGATTTTGTTGGCGTTCCAAGGGTTGAGGAGCCTTCTTTCGATTTTTCATCCTTGGGTCCCAAACCCAACCTAGTTATCGCTAAATTTTTGTGTGGTGAGGGGACACCCCAATGGGTGGGTGGTGCACTTCGAGCATCCTCAATGACGTGGGACTTCCGCCTTTTGCATAATCTCTTTTTCCGAAATGTCTATCCGCGGATGAGCAACAAAGCGGATGTCTCCGAAACTATGTTTCGGTTGCTGTATCGGGTTGGTAAAGGTCATTCGCTCTGTCTTCCCACTCATATCATGAATACCATCCAACAAGTCATCCTGCGCGACGACGGGAACTCCACTAGTCTGCCATTATGCAAAATGGCTGAGCGTATTGGCATTGTTGGTACCGATAAATTTCACAAACCGGTCATCATCAACCGTACCATCATTGCTAGGATGGAGCTTACCAGAGAAGCTATCCAGCGTCGTCTGCAGGAGCAGCAACAGGAGCAGGCAGAGCCATCCCAGCTTGAGGCACCTCCTATCTCTACTGGCCCTTCACACTCTTCAGCTCCGTCATCAGATCCATCCCCCGATCCTCGCGACGCTCCAGGACGATTCAGCACGCCGCCTCGAGCTTTTTCTCGTCGGCACTCTCCTTCCGTGGATCCCTCTTCCCACATTGCAGAGCTTCACCAGCTTCGAGCGGATATATTTCAGCGACTTGATAGGCTTGAAGGCCAGATCCTGCAGGGTCAGGCCACCATACTAGTGCAGCAGGAGGCTCTAGTCACTCGTCAGGCGTAGATAGAGAGACGGATAGAGCGATGGGAGCGTGCGGCTCGTGGGGACATTCCTCCCCCTGATCTGGGCGATGGCACGGATTATTAGGCTTATGTCTTGGTCACAGTTACTTTTTGAATGACCAAGGACATTGTTTGTACTTCATGATCTATCTTTTTATGGGATTGTTTGTACTTTTTGTGCGTTATGATACATCTTTACATTGGGTTGCTTGCCCATTTTGGTATATATGTGGATGATATAGTTATATCTTTTTTCTTTGTTCTTATATTGAATATCTATCTTTTCATATGAGCTCTCTGTTCTTATATTGAATATCTTTGGGAGGTTGGATGGTTTGGGCATCTTTGCCCATTTGAGCTCATGCTTTGTGTTCGCCTCAGTGTCTAGATATACATTTGGAGGGGTGGTTGGTTGATTGGGCTATATGCCCTCTGTGCTTTCATGTTTACTTGTATATCTGGCATGTGTTGTTCTTTACATCTCCTCAGGACTTATATTTCCATATCTCTTTCCTGTGAAATGTGATTGACATATTTTCGGCGCTAGCCTTGCATCTTTTATAGGCATATCTTTTTGCTGGCTAACCCTTGTCAATTACTAACAAAAAGGGGGAGAATCATCCCACCTAGAAGGTCCGATTATATCTTTTTGCAGGACTTTGTAGGTGCAAGCATTGAGGGGGAGATTTTGAAGAAAATCGAATCTGTACATGTCCTTTTGTAAAGATTATGTTGTATATTTGTATAGACATGTATATGGGTGTATTTTGCTTTCTGTTTAAGGGTCAATCATGATAAGGAGTCATGATTTGTCTAGGTTAGATGTTTTGTCACGCAATTGACAAAGGGGGAGATTGTTAGTACATATTTTGTTGTCAATTGGCGTGTTGGTTGGTCGCGTCTTGTCGTATGAGCCCCGGTCGAAGTATTGAAGATCAAGACTTGAAGATTACGCTTCGTCCATTGCTCAAGCTAATGCTGCAACAAGATCCCAGGTAAGTTACATATAGATTGACCATAGGAAACCCAAAACATCAAAGAAATGGCGTAAAAGACTCACATAATTTATCCCCATTCCTATCGACCCTTGCACAAGTTGATCAGACTTGTGAACCATGGCTGGTGCGAAGTACATTGGACCCTATGCACCTCATCACTTCATAAACTTGAAGTGATCCTCTGCTGTGTTGAGAATCTTGGTCCTGCAAGGTCTAAACAGTGGCCAGGCCTCTCAATCACTTCAGCTATCTTACTGTGTTGAGAACAGATGGACAGGTTTTTCTATAAGGGACTTGCTGTGAGTTAAGATAATAGACAGCCGACCGGTCTTGATTGGTCGTCCATTAGATTGCACATTGTCCAGCAGGCTTAGCCGACCGGTCTTGACCGGTCGGCCAGTTAAAATGTAATACTACAGCAGGCATAGCCGACCGGTCTTGACCGGTCGGCCTTCGTTCAACTATGGTGTCCAGCAAGCACTGCCGACCGGTCAAGACCGGTCGGCCTGTTCTTTTCATAGTCTCCAGCAAGATATGCCAACCGGTCTTGACCGGTCGGCCTGTTATTCTATATGGTCCAGCAAAGGGGTCCGACCGGTCATGACCGGTCGGCCCATGTTATGTAGCCTCTCCAGCAAGGGAGTCCGACCGGTCTTGACTGGTCGGCCAGTCCCAAATGATGGCTTGTATTTCAAATGCTTACCGGTCCGTCCGGCCGGTCGAGTCCGTGCTCTGACAGGTCGGACGTGACCGTTTTAGATCTGTTGGGGCTATCATTTGGGGCCCTATAAAGCCAGGACTTGATGTCTTTCTTGGATGCATTCAACACCCATTCAGAGCTGAGAGAGAGAGCATTTATTCCCATCCTTCCTCCCTCTTAACTCCCTTGAGTTCATCATTCAAACTTGGCCATTAATGGCTTGTCATTGAGTATTCTAAGCTCAGTTTGAAGTATGAACTCAAGACTTTCATTCATGGCTGACCTACCTTCCGAATATCATTATTAGGTCACTTAAAGCCATTGAATGCTTGAAGATTGGTAGTTCCCTCATTACCATTGCATTGAATAGGCAAGAGGAACTAGACCAACTCTCTCCCAACTACCCGGCATCAACATATCCTCATCATTTGCATTGGTAGCTGATCTTGGGAGCTCAAAGAGAAGCTGAAGCACGTGGAGCTGAAGCTACTCATCAAAGGCATCGAATCGGGGCTCAATCGTCTAGGTATGTCTAGTATTTGAGAGTCCATCTTTTAAATCACTATTCCCTGGATTGGGAAAACTCCGGCGGGAGGGTACGTGACCATCCTTGGATTAGGATTGGTGAGAGTTTGAGATCCAAACTCGTCAAGTCCCTAGATTGGGCCATCAGCGGATGGTATACGCGGTCCTAGATCAAAGGATGTCATGGTTGATGGTTAACCTGATTTAAAACCAAGACTATAGTGAAATCCGGTGGTCTCATAGGTTGAGATCGTGAACCGGGAGTGGAGTAGGGAAACCGAACCACTATAAATTACTGTGCATTGTGAGATTGAATGATTGCTATGTGTTGAATGGTTTAGTCAATCATGAATGCTAACTGTTTGATGAAATGCCTATGATAGTCCTTGCTTACAAACTGCTCATATAATTGTCTTGAATGCTATTGTGATTATCTTATTTGATAAGATTGACTTGGTTTGTTTTTAATTGCAATTAGAATTTAAAAAGTCCTATTCACCCCCCCTCTAGGACATTAGGCATATCTCCAAGTATCTCTATAGGCGGTAAAATCGAAATTTCAGATCTTACTCTAGTGTCAGGATTGTTTTATCTCCATTTGCTATGATTGTTGTGATTGAAATGTACTGTAATTGATTTCCTAGTTTGTGATGTTTTCGTTGCTTGAATGTTTTGTTGATTTTCTTTCCTCTTTCATTGGTAACATACGGTAGGCACATTAGAGTGTAAAATAGAAGTTAGGTCTTAGGAGTATTTCGAATCTCGAGGACGAGATTCCTATAAGGGGGGTAGATTGTAAGAACCCAAATTCTTGTAAGCAAGTAGACATACTTGTACGCCCTCAAACCTTAGACTCGTACAGCATGTAAGACACTTAGACATATTGTAAGGTAGTACTTCTATCAGTTAGCTTGTAGGTGGATTGAATTTCGGGGATGAAATTCTGTGTAATGGTGGTAGAATGTAATACCCTGAAAATTTGGGAGCACAAGTACACATGCGTGTTCACACGTGAGAAATTAAATTCTAGGTCGTTTTGTTCACACTCATGCACACATGTATACACTTTTGTACGTATTCCGACACTTTTAGTTTTCTGAAAAAATTTGTGTACTTAGTTAAGTCAATAAACTAGCCGTTAGAATGATCTGTCATTGCTAGATTGAAATATCTAGCCATCCGTTTCTATTTCGAATTACGCGATCAACGTAAACACATCGTACGATCTTCACATCGTCCTGTACACATGTCTGTCCATAAATCTGATCTGTACATCTCGTCCATCACTAGGCATATGCTTAGATTATTGATTTCTCAACCCAATGAATCTCCTCAGGCGTGTTTATAACACTCTAGAATTTTAGAGTCATTTAAGTTATAATTTAGTTAATTATTTAATAAATTAAATAACTTTAATATTGATAAATTAATATTAAATAATTCGTAGGGAATTTTAGTATGGTCCATTTATTAAAGTTGCTCAAATTGAACCCTAGAATGATATAGAACTGTCCGATTTCACAAAACTCACAAATTTACAATAATTACGAAAATGCTATTAGTTAAATTTAAGTTAAACTAACATTTATAAATATTCTAGTTTCGGACAATCAATTTCATGCAAAACTTCATATAATATCTTATGGACACATTTTAGCCGTACATGTCTTTTAGCCGTCCGATCATCCTACAAATGCCCTAATCAGAAATCTAGCCATAAGTGGGCCACCTAATCTCAGATATGTCCCATTTTTGTACCAACCCCTAATATCATGTGGCCTACCTGATGGTCAGAGTAGATTTCTTACATACATCATGGTGGGACCCTTGTGCACTACGTGCACGTATGGCACTCGGTCAAACGCGCGTTGACCGTGCGTTAACGGAAGACGGATCGTCTTCTTCTCAGCGTCCGCTGCAACAGTGTCCGCGCGACCCGACCCAGTAGGCCAACACCGTCCATCACGGTGGACCCCATCTGGAAATCCATCCCGTCCATTATGTAGCCTCCTCTTTGGACTACTAAGGGGAGAACCTTTTTTTTTAAGTAGAAGCTCCAATGGACCGCACAATCCTTTTATCTCTGGAGCTTAACGAAATAAAATGCTCAAGATCAGGACCGATACTATGCATGGGCCCCTGAAATTTTAGGGGATTGTTTTAATGGACCTCACCTACTATTTGAACGGTTTACATGTGATTAAGTGCAAGAAAGTCGGGCGAGATGAGTGCCAGGCGGTGCCAACACCAAAATCGGTCGGGAGTTTACCGCACCGACCCACCGACTTTGGGAGTCTTTAAAAGACCTCCTTAGATGCATCACCCTCTTCACAGGCGTCTAACCAAGAGAGAGTTGTTGTGAGAGAGAGAGAGAGAGTTTTTTGTGAGAGAGAGAGAGAGAGAGAGAGAGCGAGATTTGTTTAGGAAGCAAAAAGAGGGCCCACAGCCCTGTTGTTGCTGCTACTGAGAAGTCCCTCCAACAAAGAAAGAAGAAAGAAAGAAGAAGAAAGAAGAAAGAAGAAAGAAGGAGAGAGAGAAGAAGAGTTTTTCTTCTCTAGATCGAGTCGACTCGCTGAGTCAACCTGGATTCGGGCCGTGTCTATTTGAACCCTAGGATTAACAAATCTGTGAGTGATTCTTCTAATGATCTTTCTATTGATTTTCCCAATCTTTCTCTTCTAATTAGTTGAGTATTGAATTAGGTTTTAGCTTCCTAAATTTTTGGTCTCGAGCTCCTTTTTAAATTCTTGCATTAAAGAATCCTAGGTAAAGGGATCCACTCTTGTTTAGTTCTAAAATTCCATATCTCAATGTGTAACACCCTAAGATTTCGACTCCCGTGTACATCACGACGGTCGAATTCCCAAGGTTATTTGGAATGTGTGAGGGTTATACCCCTTACATAATTTTCACACAAACATGCACATTTCATACTATTTGGAAAATCATGAGCAAGACGGTGAAACCAAACTTATATATTATTTCATTAACTAAACTAAATCATCAAATCATGTAACCATCATTCAATCAAACACTACGTCCTTCCATTGGGACTTATTACAATTTCAAATACTGAATAAATGCTAGAACTATGAATGATTATGCGGTCTCGTCTTCCACCATCTGCTCCCACGAGCCATCATAATCGTCTCCTTGAGGCTCGGGCTCCTGAGGATCGTTACCTACATGTTCTAAATTATTTCCACAAAACACCATCAAAAGCGGCATAGTGAAGAACTACTTTAAGGTTAGAAATAATAATCGCATAAAAATCATAAAAAAACATCCATTACGCTTTCTTAATGCAATGCATGATAATGCATGACCCAGCGTAGGAATCCTTAGACATGCCGCCAGGGGTTTTAGGACACGCAAGCCCATAATTTTGTCCGACCACGTGAGAAACGGGACGCTCATAGCCCAAATCCACACGTGACAGTGTATGGGAGAAGTAGGACGCTCTATCCTATTCTCAATTCCATACACCCACATGGAGCTATGTGCATGAATGAATTAGCTATTCTTTATTATTATTACCAATTTACACCAAGCCACTTATTGTCTAACCAACCTTTGGTATCACCACATCCTTCCTTATGGTTCATCACTCATCAAAATAGTCGTAACTGACGCATCACATCCCAGGATGGCGGCCCGTACTACTAAGCTTCATAACAACCATACTCAACTATCGTCTTATGGAGATCCTTAACAACTTTAGAAATAATAATAATAGTAGTAAATATAATAATAATAGTAGTAATAAATGGATTTAACAACCACTTAATCGGGCGATCTTGATACGACCACCACAGATCAGGGTGGCCACTTAACCGGACAAGCTAAAAGCATCGTCTCAGGTTAGAGCAACCTCTTAATCGGGTGTTCCGATATTCATCACCACAGATCAGGGTCCATCCATATATATAAAAGGAATATATATAGCAATATAAGAATTTCCATTAGACAATCACAACTATTCTTTATACAGTATAGAAAGAAAGGTGGTCCCTTTAAAGATGGTTACACAAATCTCATATTTGCAACAAACATAATTCTATTCCTTACTAGTTCTCTAAGTCCAATGAATATCCTCATCACCATGAGATGGAAAAAAAGTATATAAAGCATTCATATATAGCTAACTAAGGAGAGAATAAATAAACACATGTAAACAAAAACACATAAGAATTATCAACCTACAAAACATGAAATTATTAATCCAATCTTAAAGGAGTTCTCACCTTATGATTTATCGACTTATTAGAGATATAAGATGATGAAGTAATAGCAATATGGTACTCCTCTCTCTTACCTTCCTCTCTCTCTCTCTCTCTCTCTCTCTCTCTCTCTCTCTCTCTCTCTTTCTCTTTCTCTCTCTTTCTCTCTCCCTCTCTCAAATTCATGGGTGAGGGTTTTCTTTGGCTAAGAGGGGCCTTATATATAGAGGTAGGGTTGGAATTAGGGTTTGGAGGTGCGTAGTAGAAATATGGAGAGGGATGTGCACGCGGGGTCTTGTGTAACAACCTCTCGAGGTGGGTTTCTCAAATCTTAATATTCGGATGATCTTTGATTAATTCCAATCCTTTCATCTTATCAAGCTCGAAGAGTAGAGTCAGAATACATAAATTTCTTGATGATCCACATTCTAGATTGGCCGATCCTTAAAAATGGCCTAATGGGTGCTAAAATGAGTTATATCTCAATTAACAGTCTACGCTTGATGATCAGGTCCCAAATTTTGGAAAAATATGTAGTCATGATAGGGAAACAATTGTATAAAGTTTAGTGGTTGATTGATGGTGAGGAATGCCTAGATCTGAAATTCTAACTTTTGGCGGAAAAGGAAGGGGCTGGCTTTGTGGTTCAACGGTGTATGATTGTAGATCAGGGGTCCAGATTTTGTGTAAACTCGTAGTCATATGAGTATAATGGGTGGTCCAAATTTGAGAAGCGATTGATGATGAGAAGTGGGTAAATTGAAAGGTTCAAATTTGAGAAGAGTTGGTAACTCGTTAATTTCTAGAACGGGATAACTTTGCGCATAAGAAAGAGGCTTATCAATGTGGGGCAATCAAATCACACTATTGGTCCATGATAAAGACGATCCAAGTCATTCATATGAAGAGAAATATTCGACTACGACTAACCATCTACTTTCCTCACTCGATGGACATGAAAATCAAGGGTTAAGGGCTAATTTGACAATTGGACCACTTCTACTATGATTTAAGGGCTGAAATTTGATGTGTATGGTTAATATGTGCCCAAAAGCTCAAATCCATGATTTTGCGTGAAAGTGATCGTCAGAAACTATAATACTTAAAAATGGCATCTTAACTTAAGTTTAACTAATGGCATTTTTACAATTTTTGCAAATATTTGAGTTTAACAAAATCTAACTATTCTACAATGTTAATGAGGTCATTCTAAGCAGCTTTAATAAAGGGTACTCCATATGATCTCCTACGGATGTCCCGTTATTTGAATTTTAATATCAATGGACCGGTATTTAATATAAAAAAATAGAAATAAATTTCAGAAAATTTTAGAATAATTACGGTAAATTCGGGGCGTTACAACTCCCCCCACCTTAAAACTAAACTTCGTCCTCGAAGTTACCTGAATGTACGGCGAAAAGGTGTAGATAAGCTTTCTTCATTTCTTCTTCGGTCTCCCAAGTTGCTTCCTCTTCTCCGTGAAACGACCTTACAACTTTTACTAGTGGAATGACTTTCCTTCGCAGTACGTGCTCTTTTCGGTCCACGATACGCAATGGTTCTTCGATGTATGACCCATCACTATGTACTTCGATCTTTTCCCATTCGATCACGTGAGCGTCGTCTCTGTTGTACTTTCTCAACATCGATACATGAAAAACGTTATGGACGTTTGCTAGCTGCGGGGGCAAGGCCAGGCGATAGGCTACTTCACCAACTCGTTGAAGAATCTGGAATGGCCCGATGAAACGCGGAGCTAACTTTCCCTTCTGTCCAAACCTCAGCATTCCTTTCATAGACGATATCTTTAAAAATACATGATCCCCTTCTTGGAACTCCAGATTCCGTCGTCGGTTATCTGCATAACTCTTTTGCCTGCTCTACTTTTAGGCGCTTCCGAATGATGTCAATCTTTTCTGAGGTAATTTGAACAATTTCCGGCCCAATCAAGCTTCGATCTCCTACTTCGGCCCAACATTGAGGTGTGCGACAAGGCGACCATACAGTGCTTCAAATGGTGCCATACCTATACTTGCCTGAAAGCTATTGTTATAAGCAAACTCTGCCAGAGGTAGGTAATCTTCCTAACTTCCCTTAAAGTCCAACACACATGCTCGCAACATATCTTCCAGAAAATGGTTCACACGTTCCGACTGACCATCTGTCTGTGGGTGGTAAGCTGTACTATACTTGAGCGACGTTCCCATAGCTTTTTGCATCTTTGACCATAATGATGACGTATAGCGTGAATCTCTATCTGATATAATCGATACCGGTACCCCATGTAAACGTACAACTTCTTTCACATACAACTCCGCCAATTTTGATACCTTCGCCGACACTCGAGTCGCAACAAAGTGAGCTGATTTGGTGAGGCGATCTACTATCACCCAAATGGCGTCATGGTTCTTTCTCGACTTGGGTAAACCCGTGATGAAGTCCATAGTAATGTGCTCCCACTTCCACGTAGGGATCTCCGGTTGTTTCAACAATCCTCCTGGCTTTTTGTGTTCGACTTTTACCTGTTGACACGTGAGGCACTTAGATACATATTCTGTGATCTCTCGCTTCATGTTGTTCTACCAGTACTGCCTCTTTATGTCCTGATACATCTTCGTGCTCCTCGGGTGAATCGTTAACTTCGAGCGATGTGCTTCGTCCATCACTTCCTTCTTCAAACTTAGTTTATTTGGCACACAAAGACGGTCACGAAGACGTATGCCTCCATCTGATCCAATTCGCCAATCTACATTTCTTTCATCGGCCATAAATTTTGTCATTATTTCCTGCAATTCGTCATCTTGGTTCTGAGCATCAATGATTTTACGCATCAAGGTCGGTTCTACTACAATATTATTCACTTTCACTACTTGGCTCCCAATGTTTAATTTTACATCAAAATCTTTTATAAAATTTAGCATTTCCCACTTCTTGAGGATGCAAGACATTGTTGTCTCATGCACCTTCTTCCTACTGAGGGCATTAGCCACTGCATTAGCTTTCCCAGGGTTATAGCACAACTCTATCTGAAAATCCTTAAGTGTCTCCATCCACCTTCATTGACGCATATTCAGATCTTTCTGCTGAAATAAGTACTTCAGGCTCTTGTGGTCGGTGTTTAACTTGAATTGCTCCCCATACAAATAATGTCTCCAAATCTTCAAGGCAAAGATCACAACTGCTAATTCTAGGTCGTGTGTGGGATAGTTCTGCTCGTGTGGTCTCAATTGGCGAGAGGCGTAAGCTATTACTTTATGTGCCTGCATCAATACACAACCCAGGCCTGCTCGTGAGGCATCGGTATGGACTATAAATTCTACTCCTTCTTAAGGCAATACTAGAACTAGGGCTGTTGTTAACAATTCTTTCAGTCTTTGAAAAGCTTCTTCTGCCTTCGTGCTCCAGACAAAGCGAGTATTCTTCCTAGTTAACTCGGTCAAGGGGCGAGCGATCTTTGAGAATTCTTTGATGAAACGACGATAGTATCCTGCGAGCCCTAGGAAACTTCGCACTTCGGTGACTGAGGTAGGTTGGATCCATTGGCGGACCGCCTCAACTTTGGACTGGTCGACTGCTATCCCATCGCGAGTGACTACATGACCAAGGAACTTCACTTCTTCTTCCCAAAAATCACATTTCTTTAACTTAGCATATAATTGGTTGTCCTTCAGTGTCTGTAGAGCTATTCTTAGATGCTCGGCGTGCTCTTCCTTACTCTTCGAGTATATGAGGATATCATCGATGAAAACAATAACGAATTTATCTAGGTAGGGCTTGAATACACGGTTCATCAGGTCCATGAATACTGCTGGGGCATTTGTCAATCCGAAGGGCATGACAACAAACTCATAATGTCCATACCTCGTTCTGAATGCTGTTTTGGAAATATCTACATCTCTCACTCTTAGCTGATGGTACCCGGACCTTAAATCAATCTTCAAAAAGAACTGGGCTCCTCTTAACTGGTCGAAAAGATCATCTATGCGCGGAAGAGGATACTTGTTCTTAATAGTGGCTTGGTTCAACTTTCTATAATCAATACACAGGCGGAGCGAACCATCCTTTTTCTGTACAAAGAGGACAGGCGCGGCCCATGGAGATACGCTGGGGCGAATAAA
Organism: Liriodendron chinense; assembly: GCA_003013855.2. Classification (NCBI taxonomy): domain Eukaryota; kingdom Viridiplantae; phylum Streptophyta; class Magnoliopsida; order Magnoliales; family Magnoliaceae; genus Liriodendron; species Liriodendron chinense. The sequence continues at coordinate 424,086 of ML058493.1, read as the reverse complement.
TCCTTGCTCTAGGAGTTCTTCTAACTGTTTCTTCAATTCTTGCAATTCTACAGGACCCATACTGTACACTGCCAATGCTATAGGTGCTGTACCGGGTACGAGATCAATGGCGAAATCTACTTCACGCTTCGGGGGTAGACCAGGAATATCTTGGAATACTTTAGGGAATTCAGCTACTATGGGAATTTGGTCGACAGATAGCTCAACCGATTCTCCGACGCACATCAACCGTTCGATTACTTCCTTCCTCTTCTTACCTTGGAACACTACCGAGTCGTGGCTCGGGAGAGACAATGATATGGTCTTGGCATGGCAATCCAAGTTCACCCGGTGCTTAGAGAGCCAGCCCATTCCCAAGATCACGTTGAAGTTCTTCATGTTCAATACAACTAGATTTGCTTCGAATTTAACTCTGCCAATGGTTAAAGGACACCTTCGACATTCCTTTCTTAGTTCTACAATTCGACAGATAGGTGTTGCTATGACCACAGATTCACCTAAGCATTCTACCTTTAAGTTTAATCGAGTTACAACTGATGCAGCAATAAAAGAAATGGAGGCACCGCTATCAAATAAGACAAGTACTGGATCATCACCGATAAAGATAGTACCTTCGATGGCACGGGGGTCTTCTTCCACATTTTCTGGTGGAGCCATAGCATAGAGACGTCCTTGTTGCTTTTGGTTTGGATTTGGTGCTTCTCTCTTCTACATTTGAGGATGGGCTGCTGCAGGTGGTCTGGGTGCTTGATTCTGCTGTTGTGGTTGACTCCCCTTAGGCTGGGAGGCATTCTTCTCATCTGCAGCCTTCTTGAAACAATTGATGGCCTTGTGTCCTAGCTTTCTGCAGTAGTGACAGTTGAAGGGGTCCCGGTTCTGTTGTTGATTGGTTGGTGCAAGTCTTGGCCTCTTGTCAGGAATGGAAGGTGGGTTTGGTACTGCTCTGCTTTTCTGGCCTACTTGTCTTGTTTGATTTCGTTGTTGGATATAACGTTCAGTGTCTTTCTCAGCGATCATTGCTCGATTTATGATCTTTTCATAAGTACGCAGCTTCAATATGCTAATCTTTGACCGAATACTAGGTCTCAAGCCTTCCTGGAACTTGTGGATCTTGTAGTCCAAGTCTTCTACTGCTGAGGGTAGGTAACTTGACAACTCAGCGAATTTGTCTTCATATTGGGCTACGGTGAGGTTACCTTGCTCTAGTTTCAGGAATTCAGACATCTTCTCTTTCCTATATGCTTCAGGGAAAAACTTGTCACAGAACTTGGCATGGAAAGTGTCCCACGTCCACTGGAATCCTTCTGGGACTCTTCTTTTTGCTGCCTGCCACCAAACGTAGGCCGCCCCCTCTAATAGGTATGTAGCTAGGGTCACTCGGTGTTGCATGGGGCAAGCCAGGGTGTCTAGTGCCTTAGCCACTTGCTTAAGCCAATAATCCGCCTTGGTAGGGTCAGGGTTTCCATGGAACTTCTCAAGATGTATCTTCAGGAATTTCTCAATCAGGATGGTTTCTTCAGGAAGCATGAACCGAGGTTGATTTGGCAGAGGAGCCTGTCTAGGTGCTAGGGGTACTTGAAATGTTTCAGGTTGATTTTGGGGTGTTGGTGTGGTTGTTTGAGCTTCCATTGGAGGCGGAGGTGCGGTTTGAGTAGAGGTTGGAATCGGAGTTTGGCCAGGGGTCATGATCGTTATCAGTTGTTCGAGGGTGGCCTGGTGTCGAGTTTGTTGCTCATGCTGTTGGGCCTGTTGTTGCTGAATGATACCGGTAAGATGATCGAGTGCGCCTAACATAGCTTCCCAAGGTTGTAGAGCATTAGAGTTTCCTCCCACTGAAGTCATTGGTGGATTTGTATTAGGACTCGCAGTGTTAGCCATGGGTGGTGACTCAGGCTGGGGTGAGGCCGCGGAAACGTTTCTTGAAGATTTTCTCTTAGGGGCCATCAAGCTGAAAATAAGTGTTCTATAAGTTAGAGGGCACTTCTAAGGTGAAAACTAATGAACTCAAATCAGAAAGTTAGAGTTAGAGGTTCACCTAGCTCGTAGTTTGGGAATCTGATACCCAGGACCTAATCGCGCTCTCAGATTTTTTTCTCTCAAACTGGAAGTCATTTTCCTCTGAAATTTGGAGGGTAGATAGATGATTAGGTGGGGAATACCTCAAATTTTTCTCAGAATAAAAATCTCATGATAAAGTACAGTTCTGACCCCCCCACAAGTCTGAAAAATGTAACAGATCAGCAGAATTTTACGCAAAATATGTGATATTGTTGGAATTTTCCTGATTTAATTACACATAGGATTGATCTAAAATTTTATATGGATACTGGGGACTGAGTTAGGAATCTCCAGAAAAATTTATAAAATTTTCTGAGATCTAAAAATACATTTTCTAATGTCGGAATTACAGATGGGTCTAAAAATCTGCCCTAATTGAAATAATTAGAAATAAAATAGTTACTCCTACTTATTTATGGAGAATTCAATGAATCGATGATTCAAATATGGGGAATAGATGAGAGCTCCAAATATTTAAAAAAAAATAAAATTTTCTTTCCAAAAATCCTAAAATGTTGAGATTTCTAAGTTTCACGACTACCCTAGTAAATTTCAAGGAACCTAAGTGTGGGTCTCTAAGTTCATAACATTACATACCATTAATAGGATTGAATCTAAATGATTTGTCTCTAGTCATTGGGGACCTAAGCCCTAAGATGAGTTAATTATGATATGGATTTAGGCTTCTCGCCCAGAGGTCCTATTTTGCTCTGATACCAACTTGTAACACCCCAAGATTTCGGCTCCCATGTACATCATGACGGCCGAATTTCCAAGGTTATTTGGAATGTGTGAGGGTTATACCCCTTACATAATTTTCACACAAACATGCACATTTCATACTATTTGAAAAATCATGAGCAAGACGGTAAAACCAAACTTATATATTATTTCATTAACTAAACTAAATCATCAAACCATGTAACCATCATTCAATTAAACACTACGTCCTTCCATTGGGACTTATTACAATTTCAAATACTAAATAAACGCTAGAACTATGAATGATTATGCGGTCTCGTCTTCCACCATCTGCTCCCACAAGTCATCATAATCGTCTCCTTGAGGCTCGGGCTCCTGAGGATCGTTACCTACATGTTCTAAATTATTTCCACAAAATATCGTTAAAAGCGGCATAGTGAATAATTACTTTAAGGTTAGAAATAATAATCACATAAAAATCATAAAAAAACATCCATTACTCTTTCTTAATGTAATACATGATAATGCATGACCCAGCGTAGGAATCCTTAGACATGCCGCCAGGGGTTTTGGGACACGCAAGCCTATAATTTTGCCCGACCACGTGAGAAACGGGACGCTCATAGCCCAAATCCACACGTGACAGTGTATGGGAGAAGTAGGACGCTCTATCCTATTCTCAATTCCATACACCCACATGGTGCTATGTGCATGCATGAATTAGCTATTCTTTATTATTATTACCAATTTACACCAAGCCACTTATTGTCTAACCAACCTTTGGTACCACCACATCCTTCCTTATGGTTCATTACTCATCAAAATAGTCGTAACCGACGCATCACATCCCAGGATGGCGGCCCGTACTACTAAGCTTCATAACAACCATACTCAACTATCGTCTTATGGAGATCCTTAACAACTTTAGAAATAATAATAATAATAGTAAATATAATAATAATAGTAGTAATAAATGGATTTAACAACCACTTAATCGGGCGATCTTGATACCACCACCACATATCAGGGTGGCCACTTAACCGGACAAGCTAAAAGCATCGTCTCAGGTTAGGGCAACCTCTTAACCGGGTGTTCCGATATTCATCACCACAGATCAGGGTCCATCCATATATATAAAAAGAATATATATAGCAATATGAGAATTTCCATTAGACAATCACAACTATTCTTTATACAGTATAGAAAGAAAGGTGGTCCCTTTAAAGATGGTTACACAAATCTCATATGTGCAACAAACATAATTCTATTCCTTACTAGTTCTCTAAGTCCAATGAATATCCTCATCACCATGAGATGGAAAAAAAAGTATACAAAAGCATTCATAGATAGCTAACTAAGGAGAGAATAAATAAACACATGTAAACAAAAACACATAAGAATTATCAACCTACAAAACATGAAATTATTAATCCAATCTTAAAGGAGTTCTCACCTTATGATCTTCGACTTATTAGAGATATAAGATGATGAAATAATAGCAAGATGGTACTCGTTCTTTCTCTTACCTCTCTCTCTCTCTCTCTCTCTCTCTCTCTCTCTTCTCTTTTCTCTCTCTTTCTCTCTCTCCCTCTCTCAAATTCGTGGGTGGGGGTCTCCTTTGGCTAAGAGGGGCCTTATATATAGAGGTAGGGTTCGAATTAGGGTTTGGAGGTGCGTAGTAGAAATATGGAGAGGGATGTGCACGCGGGGTCTTGTGTAACAACCTTTCGAGGTGGGTTTCTCAAATCTTAATATTTGGATGATCTTTGATTAATTCCAATCCTTTCATCTTATCAAGCTCGAAGAGTAGAGTCAGAATACATAAATTTCTTGATGATCCACATTCTAGATTGGCCGATCCTTAAAAATGGCCTAACGGGTGCTAAAATGGGCTATATCTCAATTAACGGTCTACGCTTGATGATCAGGGCCTAAATTTTGAAAAAATATGCAGTTATGATAGGCAAACAATTGTAGAAAGTTTAGTGGTTGATTGATGGTGAGGAATGCCTAGATCTGAAATTCCAACTTTTAGCGAAAAAGGAAGGGGCTGGCTTTGTGGTTCAACGGTGTAGGATTGTAGATCGGGGTCCAGATTTTGTGTAAACTCGTAGTCATATGAGTATAATGGGTGGTCCAAATTTGAGAAGCGATTGATGGTGAGAAGTGGGTAAATTGAAAGGTTCAAATTTGAGAAGAGTCAGTAACTCGTTAATTTCTAGAACGGGATAACTTTGCGCATAAGAAAGAGGCTTATCAATGTGGGGCAATCAAATCACACTATTGGTCCATGATAAAGACGATCCAAGTCATTCATATGAAGAGAAATATTCGACTAGGACTAACCATCTACTTTCCTCACTCGATGGACATGAAAATCAAGGGTTAAGGGCTGATTTGACAATTGGACCACTTCTACTATGATTTAAGGGCTGAAATTTGATGTGTATGGTTAATATGTGCCCAAAAGCTCAAATCCAGGATTTTACGTGAAAGTGATCGTCAGAAACTATAATACTTAAAAATGGCATCTTAACTTAAGTTTAACTAATGGTATTTTTGTAATTTTTGTAAATATTCGAGTTTAACAAAATCTAACTCTTCTACATTGTTAATGAGGTCATTCTAAGCAATTTTAATAAAGGGTACTCCATATGATCTCCTACGGATGTCCCGTTATTTGAATTTTAATATCAATGGCCGGTATTTAATATAAAAAAAATAGAAATAAATTTCAGAAAATTTTAAAATAATTAAGGTAAATTCAGGGCGTTACACAATGTCTTGTCGTATTTCTTTTCCTTAGTCTTTCCTTCATGTATAGATGAGTTCTCCTTTCTTTAATTTTCCTTCTTGGTTCCATGCATCAAAGTTTTAGACAAAACTTAAATTAGGCTTAGATCACGTACACGACATCACCTCTAAAATAACGCTAAAAGTTTACACGTCATTCTCTAGTTTCACGTTTACAAGAAACTAAGGTTAGATGAGGAATTACTTGAATAAAGATAATGCATGCATGGTATGATTGGAATTTGGTTTTGATATACATTGTATGTTTGAAAAGTGCTCTCAAGACTCATGACACTCATGTGCATTCTTTTATATATGCTTTATTTATTTTGGACGATGGAACAGGAGCATGATTGATTTGACTCCTGGAGTGCGTGGTTGATTTGCCGCCTCGCTGTACTCTAGGTTAGGTGAGCATGATTGAATACTTACAATAGGTACCCTAACATCCAGGGGCAGAGGGATCTGTTCGTCGGGCATGGTTGATTTGCCCAAGGCATGGTTAATTTGCCTGGTTGGAGATGTTGACCATGGTTGATTTGCTTGGTTGAAGATGGGGGGGCATGGTTGATTTGCCCATATATATATATATATATTGCATCATGCATCATGCATTGAACATGCTCGTCCATGACATCATGATACTCACAAGCGTCATTCAAGAACACAACTCATAAAATTATTTACATGTAACATGAAAATAACTCTCCACATTTAGCATTGTGTAGGATCTTAACTTAAATCAATTGAAATTTCCTTATGTTGAAAATGATCTCACTGGGCTTTTAGCTCACCAAAATCACCACAATTTCTTGCAGGTCTCCAAGAAGAAATAGTCGGGTAGAGAAGAGTACTCAGAGGGTCACATATCACACGAGCGTCGAATGTAATAGATTTGTTTTAGTTTTGTAAAATTTAATGTAATAAGACATTAGTGGAAAAGAAACTTTATATTTGGGATTTATTTTAGTTATACGATGTGTGGAATGGAATCTCAAGGAATCTATGCTCGAATTTTATATTCACACCCTGGAACTCGGGCTTTGGGTCGTTGTACTCTGGTTTCGATTTTCAGGGCGTGACAGAATGGTATCAGAGAGAGATTTCAAGAATTCCAAAGTGCCTAGGGTTAGGGCTAGCACCTAGTGAAATTCAAGTAAGGTCTATAGATGAACATAAGTAAGTGTTGTAGAGAACTGAATAATAGGAAAGCTTGTACACACATATGAATGGGTGCGCTATGTATGATTTTGTTGCTATTGTACTTATTGTTTGTTTTTTTGTTTTCTTTTATTGATGTTTGTTTTTTTTGAAAAGTTATTAATTGCATGCCTCTATTTGAGGATGTTCCCCGTATTGTGGTGTTTGATTTGTTTGTAATGGTGTTTGTTTGAGGACGGTTAGTTTCGTCGGGGATCTTACTCTAGTGTCAGGATTGTTTTTGTCTCCATTTGCTATGATTGTTGTGATTGCAATGTACTATAATTGATTGCCTAGTTTGTGATGTTTTCGTTGCTTGAATGTTTTGTTGATTTTCTTGCCTCTTACATTGGTAACATATGGTAGGCACATTAGAGTGTAAAATAGAAGTTAGGTCGCGGGAGTATTTTGAATCTCGAGGACGAGATTCCTATATGGGGGTAGATTGTAAGAACCCAAATTCTTGTAATCATGTAGACATACTTGTACGCCCTCAAACCTTAGACTCGTTTAGCATGTAAGACACTTAGACATATTGTAAGGTAGTACCTCCATCAGTTACCTTATATGTGGATTGAATTTCGAGGACGAAATTCTGTGTGAGGGTGGTAGAATAGTAATACCTTGAAAATTTGGGTGCACAAGTAAGTACACGTGTGCGTGTTCACACGTGAGAAATTAAATTCTAGGCTATGTTGTTCACACGTATGCACACATGTATACACTTTTGTACATATTCCGACACTTTTAGGCCTCTGAAAAACTTTGTGTACTTAGTTAAGTCAATAAACTAACTGTTAGAATGATCTATCATTGCTAGATTGAAATATCTAGCCGTCCGCTTCTATTTCGAATTACACGATCAACGTAAAGACATCGTACGATTTTCACATCGTCCTGTACACATGTCTATCCATAAATCTAATCAATACATCTCGTCCATCACCAGGCATATGCTTAGATTATTGATTTCCCAACCCAATGAATCTCCTCAGGCGTGTTTATAACACTCTAGGATTTTAGTATCATTTAAATTATAATTTAGTTAATTATTTAATAAATTAAATAACTTTAATATTGATAAATTAATATTAAATAATCCGTAGGGAATTTTTGTATGGTCAATTTATTAAAGTTTCTCAAAATGAACCCTAGAACTGCATAGAAGTGTCCGATTTCACAAAACTCACAAATTTACAATAATTAGGAAAATGACATTAGTTAAACTTAAGTTAAACTGACATTTATAAATATTCTAGTTTCAGACAATCAAATATCCCTCTTGGAGCAACTCACACTTACTTTATCAGAGTAACCCGCTTTGATACCAATTGAAATTACGTCGGTAGTCTAACATGATACCTACGCATACGCATGTGGAGGCTTAAGGAGTAAGTAGAATTATAGCTAAGTCCTAGAGGGGGGTGATTAGGACCTTTTGAAATTCTTTTCATCTACTTAACAGATTTATCAAATTAAACTAAGTAAGTAAGAACACTTCATCTTCTAAGCCTAAGTGGGTCCAATCACAAGACTAGCATATGGTTTAAACAATAAACAACCTAATTTAAGCAAGCATAAATTAATAAATGATTAAACTAAGGAAGAATCTAATCTATGCAACTCAAGTAAACTTAAATGAGGATAGATCAATTAAGCTCAAGTCTAATCATGGAGTGAAAGTACGTCTTTTGTGTGTAGATGTGCCTATCAAGTGCCTAGCATACATTCTAATTAAGCATTCATAATTAAACAAAATGCATACTGAGAAATGTGCTCAAATACAATCATAAACACAAGTATGTATAGTGGTTCGACTTCAGGTTTACTCCACTCCTGGTTCAAGTACTCAACCCCTTTAAGCACACTGTCATTTACTAGGGAGTTTAAATTTGCTTCCTCCTAATCAAGGTATTTTAAATCGGATCCACCCAACTGAGGAGTTTATAGGTTCCTCCCAACCTACACGTTAACACCCGTGTTGGTGGCTCCCCTTGGAGACTTGTTTAGGCTTACTCAAGCCAAGGTCCTACAACCGAACCTCAATTTAGACTCCACTTATGATTCAAGGTCCTACAACCGAACCTCAATGGTTTTATGTTCTACAATTGAGCTAAGCTCCTACAAGCGAACCTAGCGTTTACTCCCGCCGAAGGCTCCCCCTTGAAGACTCAATTCGACCCTACAACTGGGTTTAGGTCCTACAACCGAACTTATCAAGTTTGAAGACACACTCTACACTCAATTCTCCACAAGAAGAGTGGAACCGGACTCTTAAAATTGACAACTTACTTGTCGGATTGAGCCCCTTTAGTGCGCTACTTCGGGTTGCTTGATTTCCACTCTCCCGTGCTTCAAGCAGTTACCTTTGTGCTCCCCCGATGTTGATGCCATTGTGTCGCCAATGCTCCAGCTCCAACGATCAATCCCCTTACATATGTTCTTCTTGAGATGACAAAGATAGATGAGAGGTAGGTTTGAGATCTCTACAACTAATGGGAATTGGTGGCTTAGAGAGTCTCACCTACAAAGATCTCATCATAGAGCATTGAATAGGAATATCACTAGCTATCAAGAACAATCCAATCTCTAGAGATCAAAAGAGGGACAAGTGCATCTTCATCTTGAGCTTTGAATGCTCTATTCTTGTGATGAATCACAAGGAAGATCACTTATTTGGGTTTGGAATAGAGCTTTTAATGATCTTCAACAATGGTGGCTTCTATCTCCTCAAAATTCTCTTATCTGGCAAAAAAGGAACCCCCTCCTTTTATAGATTTTCTTCCAACGGTAAAAAAACGGTCAGATTCGCAGTATCTCTGATTGATCGAAAAAAGGTCTGATTGATCGAAGATCACTTCTGATTGATGGGAGACCTGTCCGATTGATCGAAAATCTGTCTAGAGAGTTCTTTGGAACAAATTTTGATTAATTGGAACGAGATTCGATTAATCGGAAAGACCTCATCTCAATGATCGGAGACACTGTCCGATTGATAAAAAATCTGTCTAGTGAATTTTTTAAATCCCCTGGAACAAATTTCGATTGATCGGGACCTGTGTCCGATGTATCGGAGTCCTATCGGAACCATTCTCTGATTGATTGGAGATCAATCGAAAATTGCTGTTTAGGTTATTTTGTTTACAGCAGCTTCCACCTCTTTAATTAGTCTAACTTATCATGTTTTTCAAGATATTCTAAGACTAATGGTGATGACTGAAGGTATTCTTAGTTGGTCCAAGTCATCTAAGAGGGTTTGGGTGTTTTGGTTCAAAGGGTCAGGGTCACCAAGGCATCTCATTTATCTGTTCTTCTTCCTTGATGCTTCTGATTCACTTGAATCTTCGGTCTTCAGCTTGCCAAGGCTCAATCGACATTACAACACATGGACTCACGTGATTGATAAATAAGTTGCACTAGTATGCCAGAGAAAAGTGCACTAACACATTGCTAATAGAACATATCTAAAAGGGATTTTGACCATAAGAGCCCTTAGTACGATGAATTTCCTTACCTATTGATGGGCTTTAACTAATTCCTCAACTAGCCGCATGACTTTTTAAAATTTTTCTTTGGATGACAATACCCTTACTTTGGATCTTATATCGGTACATAATTTGAGCAAAGAAGAAACTATATAGTCTTTAATCCTGAGGTAGTGATGTGGATGTAAGTTGTCATTAGGTCCACTTCGAAGTAGATCCAATCCGTTCGTTTGATTTGTATCCCCTTGTTTATATGGGAAGATGGTAACATCACGTTGACATGATCTACGTGTTTCCCACAATACCTGATAAACGGTAATGGTGACCGTTCCATATGCTTTGTTTTCTTTGTTGTGGTCCATGTGACTGGCGGATGTTGATCATTCTTCCATTTATGGTCGAAAATAAAGTCTCGAGGATAATGGATGGAGTGTATTCCACTCATAAGCCATGGTGATCCCCACAGATGGTGTACAAACGCCCTTAGAGAGGGCTAAACCTTACCTTTTCACTATTCTGCAAAGGCCAAAGCCCTTATTCCTCCTTGAAAAATAAGCTCGTGGGACTCACCACCACTATCCGGAGTTATCCGCCGGCATCCCTCTTTGGCGTCCATCCTCCGACTTCTGCAAGCTTCTCTCATTGGATGCTTCGTCCACGATCAAGTTTTTCCGGTGAAGTGGTACTCGGCCTTCAAATTGAGGGTATATGTCGTTCACATATTCTTCGTTCTTTTAAAACTTAAAAATTTAGTCGTTATTGAACTTATATAGTGTGCTATGTAGGGTACAACTTAAAGATTTCTTTTGAGTACAACTTACCATGTGTGAAGGAGGTGGGATTGTAGTGTGCTATGTAAATCTTGATTGTCAAAATATGAAGGGTATCATGGTTATCATAAGGTAAGGGTCGATGTTATCATCTAATAAGTTTCGAGATTGACAGCCAGCCTAAAATAGGATCGAGATTGTCAAGTTTGAAGAGTTGAGGTTGACATTAAGAATATCACAAACCTCAACCCCTCACACTTGATAATCTCAACCTTTAGTGGATAACAATCTTGACCCCTCACACTTGATAATCTTGATCCTTAGTGGATGACAACCTCAAACCCTCACACTTGATAATTTCGACCCTTATTGGATGACAATGTCGACCCTTCACATTTGACAACCACCCTTATTTGATGACAATCTCGACCCTTCTCATTTGACAAACTATACCCTTAATGGATGAAAACCCTGACCCTTTACTTAAGAGAAATTAATCCAATAATAATACGCCCTCTATATATTTCTTTTTTGCAGATTTACCAAAATTGTGATGTTATGGGACGCTGATCCATCCTCTGCTATTATGATGGGGAGGGTGTATATGAGAAGTAAAGGTTTTCGTATACGGGTGGGGACTCAAAATGTATTGTTGTGACGAATGATATTACGTTCTTGGAGCTCCTAGATAAAATGCATCAGATTGTGAAGACAACGCTGGATGAATGTGATTTAAAAATCAAGGTTGTGTATATTGACGCAGTACGTAGATTACACCCTCCACATGTGATCAAAGATGATGAAGATCTCCTTATATTTATGTTCTTCTTCGAACAGAGTCCATTATCTTAGATACCACTGTATATAGAGAAAGTAAGGCGTATACCTTTTGTGCAAGCAAGGAACACACCCATCCTAATACATTCAAGTATTTCGTCCCCCAATATTCAACCTGTTGTATAGATTGTCCTTGATACTGCTCCCATTTGTCAATTCGTGATAGTAGGGTTGAACAAACAACAACCATCAGTAGATTCTAAAATTAATGTTGGACCAGCTAGTGTGGAAGTTTTAGATATTCCTTATCCTTCAAGCATTGATACATGTGATGACCAAAGACTTGACGATTGTCGTACACCATCAACCAACCATCAGAGTCGATGATTGCGATACCCCCATAACCTTAGCAAATGTTATGTCTGTTGATCCATTGGTTCAGTCCGCGCCATCATCTATTAACCTAAATTTAGGTTTATCGATCAATGAACAATATCGAGATAGTCCTGGATCATTAACTCAACCGATACAAACTCTAGTAAATAGTCTAGATGAACCAACTGATATCATTCCATTGCGTATACATATAATCGATGGAGCTTTTGTTAACGCATAACATTAAGGATATGCAGATCCAATGGACGACCCCAATAAAATAGCGGTCGAACAATATTTTAAGGACAAAGGCCGCCGATAGAAATTTCTATGTAAATATGTGATGCTCCACAAATTCGAATATAAGTTCCTTAAATCAAACAAGTGGAGATTTACCATCAGGCGCTTAGAAGACACCTATAGTCGGAGGATGTATGCATCGGTAGCAGATGGTGCAAGGATGTTCAAAATAAAGATATACAACTCTAACCATACATGTAGCATGTCATTCGAGCCGACAAGACATCGCGGAGCAATTATTGTTGATGATGGAGAGGATACAGTAGCTTCAAAGAGAAAGGAAAGAGATCATTAGAAAGCCACCAGTTTGATAAGTAGTGAAATCAGTGTTAGCCACATAAGCGCGTGGTTAATCTATAGGCTAAAGGAAATTCAACATCGAATGTATGAGACATACGGGATTGAAATCAACTGCAAGAAAGTATGGAAAGGCAAAGAGATTACAGAGGAAGAAGTCATAGGATCTTATGAGGAGTCTTACAATGAGATTCTAACATATCTTCACGAGCTGGCTAAAGAAAATATAAGGACTATAACGGCGTTGCAGGTGTATGAAGAAACTAACAGTTTCAAAAGATGCTTCATCGCAACCGGACAATGCATCCGAAGCTACCAGCTGCTGCTTCGAAGGGTATTGTGTGTTGATGGAGCACATTTAACAAGAAGGTACAATGATGTTATCTTCATTGCTACGACAATGAATGATAATAATTATGTCCTCACTGTAGCATACGGGATTGGAGAATCGGAGAACAATAGTAGTTGGAGATGATTCCTCCAAAATTTACGCAACACAATTAGGATCCTTTCAAGTCTTGTTATTATGTCAGATCGACATAAATGATTGATCGGTGAAGTCCCAACCATCTTTCCTTATGCAACCCATGAATTTTGTGTACACCATATTCTAAAAAATATGAAGAAAGCGTGTTCGGACAATTCAGTGAGGGGTTACTTTTGGTGTGCTTTTAAGACGTTCATGACATCAACTTTTTGGGAGATGATGCAATGCATTCAATCGGTGAACCCCACCGTATATCAGTTTCTTAGTGGTATAGGTAAGAAAAGATGAGCATCTACATTCTTTTCCACCAACCGATATAACGTTGAAACTACCAACATCATCAAAAGTATGAATGCACTTTTTATTGAAGCATGAGAGTACCCCGTGACCAATCTTCTCAAGGAAGTGAGTACTAAAATCTAACAGTTCTTCTTCCATAGAAGAGATGAGGCTTCAACTTACAAAGGAACCTTAACTCCTTGGGCTAAAAATGGATTGAATGAACTTTATTGCTTAAAAGTGTGGAACACACAATGTATAACGATATCTTTAAATGAATTTTAAGTGAGATTGAAGGGCATCACAGACGTTGTTCGGATAAGAGATTGGAGGTATACGTGTGGTGAGTTCGGTCGTATGATGTTACCTTGTGTGCATGTACTCGTGGCTTGTGATAAGTATTAGCTCAATGTTTACAATTACTGTTCTCCTTTCTATAGAAAAGACTTTTATCGAAGAACGTACCAAGAGTCGGTCTACCTAGTGGCTGACAAGACCCAATGGGATATTCTGAATGAAGTGAAAGCAACGTGCGAGATGATGAATCCCCTACAAAAGAGAAGTTCTTCCGAAATACCAAAGAAGATTTGAATTACATTTCAATTCGAGGATAGGCTAATAGTTAAATGCTCGAGATGCAAGCAAATAGGTCATAATTGTCGCCGATGCACCTTCGTCCCTATAGACTGATAATTTTTTTTATTTGATATTTTTTGAGAAATTAGTTAATTTTGGACCTGGTTGAGATGTGTCCCTCACATGAGATCAAATGAGATCCCAGCTTGGCTCATTGACAGCCTTAACTAATATTTTTCAGGCGGTCTATGAATTTGGTAAGGAGAATTCAGTAGACAAGATGAATTTTCTTGTGGCAAGTTGGATAATTTGTTTATTTACTTTATTTTCTTTTTGGAATTGGGTTTCTTATTTATAATTTCATTTGTAGACGAAGGGCTGATGCAACTGAAAGAGAGAATCAATAGCTATGAGCGCAAATCGATGAGCTTAGAGTGATGTTTGTTTTATTTTGTTGGTAATAATGGGGATGTTCGTGTTGATGGATTTCCTTTTTTATATTGGTTTTACGTATTGGTGGGTGGACATTTGTATATACTAGTGGGATGGACATTTGAAATTCTATTCAAAACATTATTATATAATATATGTGCTTGAATGGTCATTTTGATTGGGATACGAATTAAATGTTTTATCAGGAGATTGGGATATTGAATGCTTTATTAGGTGGCTGTGAATTGCATGTTTCATAATTATGATATTTACAGAAAAAAATTTATATTTGCGGATGAAATATTTTGTTGACAATAACACCTTTTGTGAGGAAATATTTGTTGGGAACACTACCATTTCTAAGGGAATTTTTCATTTGTAATACTAACTTTTCTAAGGAATTTTTTCATCGATAATGGCATTACCTTTTTGCAAAGACTTTTGCTGACGAAATGTTTCGTCGGTAATAATTAACTTTTTACCAACAATTTTTTTTTTTTATCAGTAATTGTTTTCCCCTAGGGTCTTATTACAACGAAACTTGAGTAAAAAATTTTCACTGGTAATAACTTTTACCTAGGAAATTCTAAATTTCACCATGGAAAACATTCCTTAGTAAAAGTCGTATTTATTGTAGTTTGCCCTTTCAGTTTTTGCAGTTTGTTTAATGACATTATGACAAAACTTAAGCAGATCAAAATCTCTGGTGGACCACGCCACTGAAAAAAGTGGTGAATGGTCATTAAAAGCTTATTTAAGGCCAAAAAAAGTTTTGGATCAAGCCATTCTTTGTATTTTTCCTTCATTCAGTTATGTATGACCTCATCAGCAGGTTAGATGGCAAATAAACATTATAGATCTACTTACAGTAGCCTTGGGAAGTTTTTAATGGTGAGTGTTCAATCATCATTGTTTCTTTTCGTGTGGTCCACCTGGGAATTAGATATGCTTAATAGTTGGGACTGTCCTTAAATGGACTGGAAAAACGGATTGATGGAGTGGATATTACAACATATCATCATCATGGTGGGCCCTACAATAAAGGTCATACCCACTAAGCTGTTATCCCGGTAGCACCTAATCCACGCCCCCAGCCGACAGGCCCTAACCGGCACCCCGACAGGCATATGAACCAAAAAAAGAGGCAGAACCAAGGCTTAAGTGGACCACGAAGTGGGGACTGAACGACCACCGTTAAAAACTTCTTGGGAGCTGCAGAAGTAATTTGGATCAATCTGATATTTGTGTTTTCACGTTCTCCAGGTCTACATGACCATATGAATAGGTTGAATAGGTTGGATGGTTAAAAAACATCACAGTGGCCACTAGAAAGGTTTCAACGGTAGGTTTCCTTATCACCGCTGCTTCTTTTGGTGTGGTCCACTTGATCTGTGGACCTGGCTCATTTTTGGGCTCATAACTCGAAACGATCTGCGAAAAGGGGTGAACAGCGTAGATAAGACCCTTACATCACACTGGGCCCCACAGAGCCCTGCCAGACGGATTATCGTCCGGACGGGTCGGACGCAATCCACTTCCCTTGCCCAGGTAACACCTAATCTGCTACCCAAGTCAACATTTTTAAAATGATGGTGCTCCATGTCTTGTTTAGCCCAGAGTAGACAGCCAGGATCGTCCTATCTTTAAGACTTTGAGGGTATGGTCCATCCATCATGTGGCTTTTGAATTCAAAGAAAATGTCTGAAAAGGACTCGACGCTTCTCATTCATGTGCAACCCTGACGAGTGAAGAGATTGGATCATTATAGTCATGCCCCATGGGGAGGCCTAAAATCTGGCCCACCCAGGTGGGCTAGATCCACTCTGGATCATTATAAGATTAATCAGGTGAACTTCACCGCATCTGTGACGTACGATGGAAACTAAGCAGGTTTGATAATATGATGTGGCAAACGTCGTACCAAATGAATGGCTAAAAAGATTCAGAGAAACGATCCACATTCTAAATCGTGTGGCCCCCACCTGATGATTGGATAGGGCTGAATTTTGTGCCATCTAACATGTTTGGCGGGGTTCACGTGATGAACGGCCTAGATTTTCACACGTGTGGGAATGATACTTGTACACTGCTCTTAAGAGTATCCACGCCCGGCTGGTATTTTTTTTAATTTTTTCTATCTTTGTAGTGGTTAAGGACCGTTCACCTCTTCGTTGTTTCCTCAGAAAATAAAAATAAATAAAACCGGTAGAAAAAACAGGGGAGCGAAAGCGCTGGCCTTGGGTTAAGGCTCTCGGGAAGAACGATAGTTGATGTTAAGTAAACAATGTTGAGCAACTTGCAGGCAACGGCCTCTCTGCATTTCTTTCTTGCAATGAACGATACGTAAGTAAACAAAGTTGACAAACCGCTGGCAACAGCCTCTATCTCTCGTAGGGAACGCATCTAGGATGAAGGAAACAATGTTGACAAATTCTCTCTCTCAAGGAATTATCTTGGATGTAAGTGTTTGAGCCCTGGATTTAAGTGTTTGAACCTGATCTCATTGCATCAGATCAAGCAGCTAGATTTGCCACGTGCTAATTAAAATTGTGTGGATTGTCTAATATGCCACTACATTACGTGAAAACTTGTGGAGCTTAAAATCGCAGCTAATTAAGTCCTAGAGGGGGCGGATAAGACCACTTAAAAATTATGTACCAATTAAAAAATGTAACAATTCAAACTAATAAGGCAAATAATACTTGGGCTTTGAAGCCAAGTGGGTCCAACTATATAGACTATAGATGATGCAACAAGTTGAGCAACTAGTTTGTATGATGGAGATAGTGATCTTGTGTGTGTGCTTACCAATTAAGTGCCTAGCATACAATCCAATTCAAGCATTCATATTATTTAACTATTAAACACATAAGTATGAATAGAATTGCATACATTCACAATCGCAAACATAAGTATATATAGTGATTCAGCTACTTGGCTACTTCACTCTTGATGGATGTGCTCTTCTCTCGAGTGTATTGGATTGCACTTTCTTAGGAGTTTTTAATAGGTTCACCCTTAACCTTTGCAAGCGTATAATCCCGCCAGAGGCCTACATAATGTCTTATAAGTATACAATCCTATTGGAGGCCTACAGAAAAACTTAACACACATACACTCTCGTCGGAGGCCTACACTAAGACTTATACATGTACTCACCTATATTGGTGGCAATATGGTCTTACATAAGAACCTATGTAGGTTTGAGTCACAAACTCTATACTCAATCCTACATAAGGAAAGAGTATGTGGATTTTAAAATTGAATAACTTACTTGTTAGATTGAACCCCATTGTTGCTCTTTTTTTAGAGTTCCTTTAATTAATTACTTCTTGAATTCACTTCTCTTGTGTTCTCTCAATCTTTGATGCAGATGCTTCAGCTCCTATGATCAGCTATCTTGCATACAATGCTCAAATGTGGCTACCAAGGTAATGGGAGATTTGGTTAAATCTCTTACAACTAATGACTTAATTGATTTCTAAATAGGGATTCACCTAAATAGATACTCTAGAAGTTGATGGATACATTAGGATTTGCCTATGAGATTGATGTCTAAACTCTAGAGAATGCTTGAGATCATGTTCTTCTTGTAGAGGTGCTTAGAATGCTCATTGAAGTGAAGAATTACTAAGAAGATGGCATGAATCTCTTTTAGATAGAGCCTATGAGGTATTGTAGAGCTTGGAATACACTAGGGTCTTTAAAATATCAAAATCTATCAATCTTGCAAAGATACAACTGCTAGACTTATAGAGAAAAATCTTAAATGGATCTATAATAGCTATTTTCGATCGATCGAGCGATGTTGTTCGATTAATCGAACTAATTCGATTTTAAGTAGAAAGGTTGTTGAAAATTTTCTTCAATTCCAATACTTAGGTCGATCGAGGGATTTGTCGATGGATTAAGAGAGATTGATGGATCGATCGATAATTGCCATTTTTTGCTAATTTTAATTTCTTTTTATTAGCAACTTTACATCTCTTTTAAGCCTAACTAAACATGTTCATTTAAAATCTAAGGCTTGGGTTAGATGAGTTAAATGTTTACCTATGTAATGAAACATGTATAGGTAAGTTGTTTCAAAACTTAAGAGGTTTAAAGCTAGTTTTACCAAGGCACCTTATGTTGACCTGTATCTTCAGGCCTCTATGCATTAAGTTTTTGAGTCTTCAGTCTTTAAATGTCTTCCAATGGAAGCTCAACCAATTCAAGACTTTTTAGCTTACGTTATTAACAAACCGATGTACTAACAATCTCCCCCTTTGTCAATTACATAACAAAACTAAACTAGACCCTGTCATGGTCCATATCAATGGAAAATTAAAATAATTAAAAATATTATATATCATTTACAAAGATTTACAACTTGAATACCACAAGACATATAAATACATGTGATGCTCTCCCTCAATTGCTCTCCCTAAATTCATCAAATTTCCTTAATAAAGAGAACCTGCAAAAAAAATTACACTTATTTTGGTGGGACTTGTTCTCCCCCTTTTGGTCAATAAATGACAAAGAGACAATTCCATTGATATATTAATACATACATAATTGTGGAAAGCTTTATAAATCATACATTTACGGATAAATACATTTTGATAATGAAATGTATTAAGGGTGCATATACACATTTAACAAATAACATGGAGCATGCATAAGATGGTCATTTGAAAGTTTTACCTATCCAGCGACATTCTCATAGATATATAGCTTAGCAAAAACTTATGATAAGGAGGAAACTTAAGCTAAATTAATCAAAATGAAAATGAGGTTTATATGTGTTGTTATTTATTTGGGCCCCATAGTGGCGGGGGCTCACATTGTTGTGACCCTTCCCTCTCTCTTTCTCTGAACTTTTATGGGGCCTACAGTGGCACCACACTGTCCAACGTGCATCCCATGCTGTGGGGCCCACCAGTGATGTTTATTTGTCGCTCAACCGGTTGATTTGACCATGTTGGCCTAGATTAGGGGCCCAAATGAATTGTCAGCTTGATCCAAACTTTTGTGGGCCCCACCATTTGCGGTAGTGATTAGCGGAGATAATGCAACCTACCATGAAACCTCCCTAGGTCTAAATCAACAGAGAGTACGTACTGTTGGGAGTCTTACAAAACTATGCAAAATTGTGTCCACCGACCAGTCGGCCAATGGACAGATTGTCACGGCAAGGACTCGACAATTTTCTGGGCGTCTCAGACCGATCGGCGGACCGGTCTGCAGGAGGCTCCGACCGGTCTCCCGACCAGTCGTATTTTGAGGCTGAAGGACGTTTTTGGGGCAAAACTCTCTGGACCCTTTTTGCAGGTCGCCGACCAATCGACTGACATGCGGAAGACATTTTTCTTACGCGGTTTCGCATTGTATGTTTCCAAATCGGGATGAAGTCCTATTTAAACACCTCCTAATCATGTTGAGAGGTATCCTAATCAATACCAAGGAGTCACAGTTAGTGATTAGGGCTTGGGGAGAGGATTGTGAGGTTTGAGTCAGTTTTGTTCATCTTTGGGATCTACTTGTGGGTAGATTAGCTTTGCAATCGTCTGAGATTCATAGTGGAGGTGTCGCTTTATGCCATTGTTTTTTTCCCACAAGGATTTTCCATGTAAAATTCGTTTGTCTTGCATTGATTGCTTGTGTGGCTCTGTGGTGATTGTTTGATTCTCTTCGGTGCTTCCGCTGATCGGATTTCCAACACGTACGTAGTGGGAACAATGACATCCATTTGAAACCTTCATGGGCCCTACTGTGACTCAGGGCCCGACCTTGAGGTAAGTATTCCATATCCTAGCTGTCCATCCATTTAGATAGCCCATCTAAGGGCTTGACCCTAAAATTAAAGCAAATTCAAATCTACGGTGGGCCATACAGCAGGGATTGATTCCCACCCTTGAACAGTTTCCAAGGTCTTCTCTTATTTTTGTTTGCCACCTTGCTAGGCCACCGTGTGGGCCTACTGTGGACCCCACCCTGATGTTTACATTATATCCTTACCATCCCTCTATTATGTGGGACCCATTACTACCAGAAGTAGCTAGCAGGGTTAATCGATGCACATTGTTGGAATCTGCTGGACAGTAGGGTCCAGCATTATTTACGTGTTTTATCTATGCAGTTTATCCATTTTTCCAGCTTATTTCAGGGTGTGGCCCACCGATCAGTGGGGCTCACACAAGGTGTATGATACCCACACCGTCCAGTCATCTTCCCAACCCATGGGATGGGCCAAATCCAAGCTCAGAGGGACCGCAGCAAAGGAAATTGTGAGGATTGACGTCCATGGTTGAAACCTTCTTGGGTCTAGCTACTGGCCCAATGTGACGTGCGTTCACTGCCTAATCAGGAGCTGTGGGACCCATGTCGACTCCCACCATGATGTAGGTCCTAGGGGCCCACCTGATCTGGCCACAAGAAGGGGGAACGGGCCCTGGTGGGCCAACCGTAAACAAGATAGATCCAGAAATTTAGGAGGCACCCACTATGGGCTGGGCCCACTGTAATTTTATTTGCCATCCAATCCAGGAGCCGTACATGGACTCCTACCATGATATACGTATCCTATCCAGGTGGCCAACCGAATCTGATCAGTAGTGGGCCACGGGTCCTCGCGGGCTGAACCAAAACTGTAGCATATATCCAAGGTTCAAGTGGAAAACCTGCTCTGATGTATCTGTTTTATCCTTGTTGTCCATTCATGTGGCAGCTCATTTGCGAGCCTGGGCCCGGTGTAAGAGGACCACGCCCAAGGAAACAGTGAGAGTTGAACGCCTACCATGCAAAGTTTCGTGGGGTCCACTATTACGTGGGTGACCTAACTAAACCCACCTGGCCCCACCATTTTTCTAGACCTAAGCTAAAAAATGAAGTAGGTACTATCTCAGATGGGCCCCACCACATAAAACAGTGGGGATCAACCAATATCTAAGCTGCCTGGGGCCCACCGTTGCAGCGTGTGGGGTCCGCAGTATGAAGTTTCTTTGCCAACCAGCCAGTTCACAAGGTCATGTAGACCTAGATGAAAGAAAAACACAAGTAGAGCAACATTATTTAGAAGCTCTGTGGGCCCCCCATCCACCGTCCAGCGTTGAAAGCTTCCCTGTGTCCACAGTCACGTCCCTCATAAATCCACCCAAGCCATCTGTTTTTCAGCAAATTTTGTGGTGGCCTACCATGCGGTGGGGCCCACGTGATATGGTGAGACATCCACACCGTCCATCTGGGTTGCTAGCAACGGCACCCATTTTTCGAAACCTCCCTGGAGTTACATGTGATGTAATTACATTCCACTCCCGTAACAAATCCAGACCCCAGGTGGGCCCCACTGATGGGAACAGTACTGGACCCACTATGATCTAGTTGTTATAACGACTCCGCCCATCAATTTTTCATTCTTAGGAACAAGGCAGAATAGAATTCTAAGCAGAGACCACTGTTGTAAACAGTGGTGTATGTAAACACCTACCGTAAAACCTCCATGGGCAATCACCAGTGATGTTTGTGTACACCCACGCTGCCCATCTGTTTTTCTAGTCTCTTTGGAGAAATCCACACCATCCATCCTTTGTTCCAGCCCATTGCATGACCAGATCCAAAACTTATCAGCTGGATTACGTTTCCTATAAACGGTCTTTGATTGAACGCCTACCATTGTAATGATCCGTGAGCAGGCCATGATGTTTAATTGTTATTCAGCATCTTGGAGAGGCCCACCATATATATCTTATCGAGGCCGTCCACCTAGACCGGGCTGAGGAGGGGACCACCGTGTTTCATGTATTTTATCCAGCCATCCAGCCGCATGGACAGTGGACAGTGTGGGTGCTGCCTACACTGTCCAGCGGGTGTGGCCTGTTGTCGTGGCCTACCTTGATGATGGGTTGTATATCGCAGCCAGCCATCGGTTTTGTCAACTCATTTTAGTACACGAGCCTGATAATGAGGCAAAATTAAGTCTTAAGTGGGCAATGCATGCCAAATGGACGGTTCACACCGCTAGTGGGGTTTTTCCTCAAGGCCTAGTAGGATTTCTTATTTAAGCCCAACCTGGGCCATGTTTTGTGCATACATGGGCCACATTTGGGGGGACACTTATAGCACTTGTAGGGCTTACTTTGATTATCCCCTGGGATACAACCATGATTGCTTGTGGACCCTACTTAGTTTGCACCATTTTGGTTGTTGGTGGTAGTATGATTAGGTCCGTACACACACACATGCTTACATCCACTCACACCTTTGGGATAGTGGTAGATTGAGTGAAGATAACCTTGTCTCAACACTAAAGTCAAGGTATCCAATCCCATCGTGGGGGTGACTAACATTAAAGGGCAACTAACACTGTGGGTGTGTATACTAACTGTGGGATGTGTGGACTAAAAAATAAAAAAATAAAATGACGTGTTTACCTCATTAGGGTGTGATGTTTAAAATTGTGTTGATAGGGCACTTTTTTTTTTTTTTTTTTTTATGTTTAATGCGGCATTTTCCTTATGCTTGATATGTAACACCCGGATTTTTAGGATTATTTAAGAATTTTTTGGATTTTTTATTGATTTTATTTTTAACTAAAATATCAAACGTTTATTTTATTTTGAAAACAACGGACCATCCGTAAGAGATCCAATAGGGGACTCTTTACAAAAGTTACTTAGAATAATCCCATAAACATAGTAGAAAGATCGGATTTTAAAAAATCTCACAATTTTCAGATAATTACGAAAATGCCATTAGTTAGAATTAAGTTAAATTGTCACTTTTTAGTATTATGGTTTTTGATGATCATCTTCACGCAAAACTCCATATATAAGTTTTTGAGCACATTTTAACCATACACCTCGAATTTCAACCCTCCGATTACTCTACAAATGCCCTAATCAGAAATTTGATTATAAGTGAGCCACCTGACCTCGAATCTGTCCCATTTTTGGTACCAACCTCTTAAATTTCGTGGCTTATTTACTGAATGGAGTGGATTTCATATATACATCAAGGTGAGAGCCAGTGTGCATCGCATGCATAATTCAGCGCCCAAACCAGACAGGCCCACTCGTCTCCTTCGGACACGACAGTGACAACGTCGCCGCTACCGCCAATGGCGATCCACACAGTCTCTCTAGTGAGCCCTAAATGTGTAATCTAAGCTGTCCATTAGGACTGTGGCCTGGTAATCCTCAATCTTTGAAGTCTTTTGGCTATTCGTCGATCTAGCAGCCCACTCCTAACCACCATTCAAACCCAAAGATGATCAAGATCTGCTGATCCGCTTCACATGATTAGTCCAAACTTCACCCAAAGCTTCTTGTGGACCCCACCTAGCCTCTCAACGTTTCATATACGCAATCCAACCTAAGAATATGACCCTGTATCCATCTCTCACTCAAACTAGGAAATTGGGATCCGTTCGTTCGCACCTATCGCCTAGGTTAGCTATAAAATCGTCCATTCGTTTCTCCTCCTTCAAGAAACAATAGAGAGAGAGACCGTGGAGGGGAGAGAGAGAGAGAGAGAGAGAGAGAGAGAGAGAGAGAGAGTGTGTTGCCCTTGCTCTTGCTGGACTTCGTTCCAGGTCTGGAAAAGAAGAAGAAAGAAGAGAAGAAAAAAAGAGAGGAGGAGGAGATCGGTTTCGGTACCGAGTCAACTCAGCTAGGGAATCCTGAGCTTAGCCGTCGCTGTGAGAGGTAAGGTCCATCTAAACTATGGTTTTGTTTCCTAAAACTAGCCTAATCTTAACCCTTAGGTGTAAATCTAACCCTAGTTGATCATAGCCATTAAAACCATACAAATCTACGTCTTAATCTTGTATTCTTCATTAACTTTCCTAGGTTTGGATTAAAGAAGAGTTTCACGATTTTAATAGCGTTTCAAATCATCTAAACTCAGAGGTGAGGATTTCCTTTAAGCCTAGTTACACTAATATCGGATTTCTTGTCGATTCTATGCTTAGAAACTAGGGTTTTGTTGTGTGATTTCTTGAAATCGTGTTGTTGAAATCTCTTCATATGATTATGATTTGTATGGTATTTCTTAATGTGTACTCTGAATTTTGATGTATATGAACTATGATTTATGCTTAGGTGTTTGGAAAAGGAACCATGATGATGTATATGCTTATGTGGAAACTGCTCAATTTATGTTTGTTATATGCTCATGATGATTGATATATTGTGTGATTCAGGATTCTATATATGGATGTTACGTTAATGAACACCCCTTAACCCCGTATTGATGTAATCATTTGAGGTAAAGAGATGAAGCCCATATGAAGACTTGTTATATTGGCATTACCATGTGGACATTTTTAGATGAATATGCCTTCCTGTTTTGTAGTAGGAGTTGGCATTACCATGTGTATTATTCAATGAATATGCCTTGACATTAAATATTAAGTGTTGACATCACCATGTATGTATTGTTGGTTGTATATGCCGTGTTGTTAAGTGTTGGCACTACCATGTGTGCTTTGTTGATAAGTGCCAAGGGGATCCTTGTTTGATATGTTACCTGTGATGGATCCATTGAAGATAAAATTGATGAATATGAGAAGTTTTATGAGCCAGGTTGGCGGTATGGGACATTAAGCCTGAGTTATAGGCCTATTCTGGGAGATGACCACTACGTGAAAAAGTGTTAATTTGACTACGAAATTTGACGGTCCATCTATTGAATTTAGTTCGTGGAAAATTTGACAGTCTTAAACCGTCGAATTTTGGTCCTAAAATTCGATTGCTAATGACCGTCGAATTATTATAATTGAAATTAAAGCGCGAAAAAATTCGACAGGCTAAAATCGTCGAATTTAGCGCCCTAAATTCGACTGGTAATGACCGTCGAATTCTTACAAACTCGCAAAAAAGGTCTAAAGACATCCAATTTAGGGTCTCAAATTCGATTGCTAATTACCATCGACTTATTATAAATTCGACGGCCCATAACCGTCAAATTTTTGTCCCTTCGAAATAAAATCTAAGATTAATAAACAAAACTAGGATTTTGAAAAAAGAAAATGGGCATCTTGAAAAAATTGACAATATTTGAGAAAAAAATTGAGATTTTAAAAAAACATTAAGAATTAAAAAATCACTAAGGTTTTGACACAAAAATTAACATTTTGAATAAGAAAATTGAATATTTAAAACAATTGTGATTTTGAGAAAACAAAAAGTCTAAAAGTTTGGAAAAAAATTTACTATGTTTGAAAAAAATTAGATTTTGAAAAAATAATTGCGATTTAAAAAAAAACATTTAAAAAAAATGGCATCTTGAAAAAATTGATATCTTTGAATATAATTAATAATTTTGAAAAAGATTTTTGATAAGTTTGAAAAACTTCAAAAGTTTGAAAAAAAAATTATTGATATTTTAAAAAACGATTGAGATTTTGAAAAAAAAAATATTTAAAAATAAAAATTTGAGATTGAAAAAAAATTGAGAAATTTGAAATGAGCAGACCAAATTTACTTGTGGACATTTATTGAATGGTTGAAAATAAAAAATTACAGTCGTTGAGTTACTTGCCTATCGATCAGATTGGTTTATGCATACCCACAAGTTCACTTGTACAAAAAATGATGGCCTAAGTATAATGATGTGTAATTGCAAGAATAACTTATAATGATTAGATTGATCAAATTCTATGATCAGGAAATTCTAAAGTTGATATGAAGGGCCAGATATATTTGGAACATGCTAAATAGGTTATAGAACAAAATTCTAACCCAATCTGACCTAAAACTAATAAGATCCGTCCAAAACTCTTTAAATGGGCACGATCAATTTGTCTAGATCTAGACAGATTTTGGACAATCTGATTGGTCAAGATTGAAGAGTAAATGACTTCAGATGTTTAGATTAAATTTTACTATAATCTAACTGTTGGATTGTAAGATATGACCCATCATATTATTGATCAATCTTGTCCATCCAATATCTTTCTCATCTGAAATACGATCAAGGTGAGTGACCATCCAAATTGAAGATATTGATGAGTAGAATAAAGTAACTAGATCAGAATTTTAATTTGGGCAAAATGTTTTATTCAAAATTGCACTGCGACTTGCCGATCTCATGAAAATCCAAGAAATGTGCAGTCATTGGACGTAAACTCTAATTTAGCCATTGAGATTTGGATTTTAAGTCTTAAGGTTTGGTGTGGCATTGTAAAATGATATTTAAAAATTGATTAATGGGATAAATATACATAAAATATATCAACTTCGACTCACACGATTAGGGTTAGTGTGCATGGATTGGCTAGTGACCCTGACTAGCCACTGGTTAGTACTTATCGGTGCTCTATGGGACCAACCATGATGTATGTGTTTCATCCACACCGTCTATACATTTTTTTAAATTATGTTATGGTATGAGCCCAAAATTGACATAGATCCAAATCTAAAGTGGACCATATCACAAGAAATAATGGTAATTTAGTGCCACACCATTAAAAATTCCAAATTGCCTGTTTCAGGTGTACCATTTCTGTGGTCCCACCATGATGTATGTGTTTCATCCACTGCCATCCATACATTTTTCCAGATCATTTTATGATATGAGTCCAGAACTAATGTAGATTTAAATCTCAGGTGGATCACATCATAGGAACACAATGTTAATTGAACGCCCACCATTAAAAGCTTCGTAGGGGCCACAGAAGTTTTAGATCAAGCTGATATTTGTTTTTCCCATACATCCAGGTCTGTATGATTACCAGGTTTGTCAGGGCTTTCTGGGGCCATCTTAATGTATTTATTTCATCCACAACATCCATCCATTTTAATAGATCATTTTATGAAAGAGGCCAAAAAATAAGAAAGATCCAAGTCTCAATTGTACCACACCACAAGAAGCATGTGACAAGGACACCAACAATTGAAACCTTCCTAGGGCTCACCGAGACAGTTTACTTGCCATCCAACTTGTTCATGAGCTCACACGGAAGTGGATGAACCCTCGAGACATTTTTCAATGGTAAGCATTCAATGCTCACCGCTTCCTTTTGTGTGGTTCACTTGAGCCTTGGCTATGATGCATTTTTGGCCCCATGCCCTAAAATGATCTGTAAAACTGAATTGATGGTGTGGATACAACACATACATCATGGTAGACCCCACAGAGCCCCTTACTGGACCATCCACTAAGTCCTGGTGGGGTAATATCCCATCTATGCCCAAACCGCATGGGCAAAACAGTGGATAGAGAGAGGGAAACCAAAATCCCCAAATCTGTTCTACCGCTCGAAAACCCTATCGCCAAACCATCGGCCCTGCCCAAAACCTTCTCTCTCAATCTCTTCTCTTTCTTCTCTACTCTCTAAATCCTCACCGGTGCGGCGACGCGCGGTCGAGCGAAGGGAAGTGCTTTCCCGTTCAGCAGGTCTCTCTCTCCCTCTCTCTCTCTCTCTCTCTCATGAAGATCACCTGGGGCGAAAATGATGATGGCCCTTTCATTAGGAGGGTTGCGCCGTCAAACGTTGATGGTGTGGCCCACCTGAAGAGCGGATTCTTCCAATTTTTGTTCCTTGTAATCTTCATGTCACTGGCCCCACATTTTTCACGTACATTGGGTTTATCAGATATCTAGTGAAATGAGCTTAATGCTCTTGATTCGGTATCTACAGACGCATGCTGAATTGAAGAAAGAGGTGGATTTATTGTTGTTGGAGAAGTCCAACTTGAAGAAGGTCTGTTTGATGTTGTAGCTTCTCTTTTGTTCTGTAATTCTGGGTTTGGTTTTTTATGATGTATTGATGAGTTTTGTAATTTTTTGGTCAAACAGGAGTTTGAAAGTCTTGACAATGTTTGGAAAGATCTGAGGGTGAAAAATGAGAACTTGAAGAAATTGTAGGTAACCCATCTCTTCATTTTCTATTTCTGTCTTGCTTTGGAATTTTCTCTGGAGTATGAGCTTTTGGGCAGTCCTGAACCCCGTTGCATGTCCAAGTAACTCACACACCAAAATCCAAGGAAGTAGGTATGAAGATCGAGTGCCTATCGTGACAGTGGTCTAAACCATCAGTTGGGGTTGTAGTTTCTACCTAGTTTAAAAACCCAAAAACTTGACCCGACTCGATGTTGTTCATTCAGGTTGGGTCAACTTGAAGACTCGACCTGATATTTAATAATTATAATTTATTACATTTATAATTATAAAGAATATTTAAAGAGATTTTCTTTGTGCCATCTTGGCACTCTTTTTAGAAAAGATTTTTTACTTTTAAAAAAGGCAAATAAATAAAGAGATCGATGCTCAAACACAGTTATGTACACTAGTTTTATGCGAGTCCCACCATGGTGTTTGTATCACATTCAGCCCATATAGCAAGGTAGTCCCACCATGAAAATGAGATGCCCCAAAAATTAGGTTGATCCAACTATCAGGTGAGCTACAACTTGAAAAAATGAACAACCACCTAAAAGCCTCCACGTTCATGTAATAGTTAGATCGACCTGATTTTTGGGGATCCCATTTTCATTGCGGTGTTACCATGGTGGAAGGGTGGGATGGCATACAAACACCCCCCATTGCATCCCACACACTAACTAGTTGGATGTACAATTGTTAAGTATTTGTAATGTCATGAGGCAGATGCCTTTGGCTTCGGAGCACCTTCTTCTTCTTCTTTTTTTTTTCCTTTTTTTATACCTTTTTCTTCTTTCCTGTATCCTTCAACAGAAATGGATGTAACTAAATTGCTTTCAAGAAGTCACTGGATTGATCATGTGTCATTGGTAGTTCTCATCCAGCATCCTTCATATACTTCTTTACCCATTCGAACATGGTTTTGAAAATGTTTTAACATGTTTTGAGCTGTCCATTGCAACAATATGCTTACAATCTGTGCCATTTCCATCTGTCACGGTTAGTTTCTTTTCTTCTTCACAGCAACTGGATGGGATTGATGTCCACAAAAGAAGACATAAAACAAGTAGCCCACTTAATGTAGAATTATTTTCCTTGCCAAACACGGCAATTTTGGAACTTAGATGGCCTCGCAAACATGATGCTTCTGCTAAAAACTTGTTTCAATGGTGTGCTGCAAAATGCAGCCCGATATACTTTCTAACGCAAAATAAGAACTGGTGACAGAAAACAGGTAGCACCTAACCCGACATTTCCATTTATGCGGTTGAGTTTGGAGATTCCGCCACCAAAGGAAATGACGAAAACAGCATCGGATGCTTCAGCAAAGGCCCATTTGATCTCAAAAGTAAAAAAAATCAAAATCTAAATATGTTCCATCATAAAATTCAAAAACCTATGTTTCATCATTATTCAATGAGTATTTTCATTTTAATAACATTTCACTTTTCTTGTCCTTCGTGGAGAAGGATTAGGAAGGAACTTCTTTATTTTTAGGTTGTGGTGCAGATATTCATGTGACTTTCAAAATTGAAAATGTTGATTCAATACCAAATCTGCATTCAATCATTTCTGCATCTAATGGGGTCAGTCATGTTATAGATTGATAAAATTGAGCTCATTCTTAGTTCCCTCGTTAATTGTTACCCTTCCATTTCATTCATGAATTGAAATCATGTATGCTCAAATATCATAGTAGAATAAACATGCTTTTATAAGTAGTCACCATGGATATTTTTCTTTTTCTTTTACATTTTAAGTCTATATATGCAAAGAAGGTCATAGAAATCTTGATTGATTGATTTTCCTTATATTTAATGCATTTAGGAATGGCTTAGATCTTCAACAAGTGTCCCACATTAACACTCGACATTGTGGTGGTATGTCAAGAAGGTTGGGATCAATATGTGTTGAAATTAACAAACTAATAGAGATTTTTTGTGGTTTAGACACAGCCTATCCATTGTGTGTGTACCACTTGGATGTGGGAACACACCAAATTTAGGCAATTAAAAAACTTAGGTGGGCCCACCAAATGCTTTTAGATGTTTTGGGCATGATTTCTCATGGCTTTAGATGGTATGGCCTGCCTAAGTTTTGGATATGGCTAATTTTTGCCACATCACATGTAGGGGACATACACATCAAGGTGGTGGGACGCACACAGCTTGACCTTGGATGTGATTGTTGGAGATGTCAAACCAAAATGCATGCAGGTTGTTAGGATGAGGTTGTTCCTATACATTGATCCACAATAATGAAGGGGCTAGATTTGCATAGGTTTTTACTAAACCTTTTGTTAACAGCAAATCTACACAGTTCTCCAAGTATGTTACGTTCATTACCTTTTTTTTTTCTTTGATGCTAATTTTGCAGAACCAAATCGATAATCTCTTATTATGTGCTCTACCAATCTCTACATGACCATGTATTTTGATAAGCTTCTCAGTATCATTTTATTGATTTTTTTATTTGTTACTTCTTTGGTTGTTCTCCTCAATGCTAATTAGATGGTACTAAGTTTTACTTCTTCAGGACCTGACTCAAGCAATTTTAGCAGCAATGTAGCTTATCAACAAGTAGGTGTGACTTTCCTCTTGAAATTTCCTTTATGCACTTGGACTGTCTACTTTTTTTTTTTTTTTTATTGCATTTTGGACAAAGGCCATACAAGAGCGGGATAAGTATATCAAGGAACTTGGCCCAAGACCAAAAGTGTGCTAGAATGGTTAAAAATTTAGCCTAGAGAATACTTTTGGGTATTGCTCTAATGTTTTTAGTGGCCTAAGCCTGGAGGATACACTTTTGGTTTATGGAACCAAGCATTTGGAATATTGAAAAACTTAAAACCAAGTATGCAAATATGATGCATTAAGTTGGTAAAACTTTACCATAAAAACAAAAAGAAAAGAAATTGGTAACACATGTTAAGGTTATAACCTCTCTCTCATGTGCCGCACTGATTCCATGCTTTTACCCATGGGCCCCACAACATGGTCTGACCTGATTTGGTTTATATCTATCATAGGATCATGGATCTGTTAGAGATCCACAATCTAGACAACTTGGACCCTTGATGTGGTCTACATCTGCATTCTGGTAGACTGGATAGTCCATTTGTTCAACCTGGATGGTTTGATTTTTATGAGAATCATACATGGTATGTTACCGAATGGGATAGAGACAATTAGCGTGGCAACAGGAAATGATCGATGCGAATGCTCGTAGGAGGCGAGCGGGCAAGGCACCAGCTCCATCTTCATATCCCTCTCCTGATGATATGATTGGACGTAGGTGTCTTCTAAAGAGTACACGGCGCATGAAGACATATGCAATTGGAGTAGTGGTGGAGTCTAAAGTTCAGGATCCAAATTATACTATATGCCTCGATGACATCTTTGATAAGAATGCGGAGCTGCAGGATCCTGAAACTAATGAGGTGATGACGTTTGCTAGTGTAGGTATAGGAGAGGTGCTTAGGTGGCCTAGATTATGTCAAATTTGTTATGAAATAACTTTCGTATATGCTTGGCATTCTCAAAACACTGGTACATTTTTTTTATTATATTTATAGCATGAGTAATACTTTCTGGTTTGGTTTTACATTCTTATATCTTGCGTATTAGTTTTGTACTTATGCATTTCTTACATTTTATCTTGCATATTGGTTTTGTACTCTCTTTGGTACTCGCGAAGAACATGTGTGGTTGTGGATTGTTGGTACTTATGGAGGATTATGGGTGTGGATGATTGTGGGTGTGGATGATTGTGGTTGCAGAAGTTTGTAGTTTTGGAGGTTTGTGGTTGTATTGTGTTGGTTATGTAATGTAATTGTGGTTGTATTGTGTTGGTGATGTATTGTGGTTGTGGAGGATTTACTTGTATATTGTGTTAGTAAATGTTGTAGTTTTCTAAATTATTTATGAATTACAGGCTCACTGGATGTATTAGGGCACAGCACCCTAGGGTTTTTTTCGTGCAGACATAAATTCGTCGGTTTTGGACCGTCGTATTTATTTTTTGACTGTCCAGGACCGTCGAAATGTTCTAAATTTTTACCCGGAACGTCGGGTTAGGACTGCGACGGCTTTTAGCAGTCGAAATATCTTATGATTTTCAACACGGAACGACGGTTATGGACTGTCGAATTATTTTCGACGGTTCACTTCCGATAATGCAAATGAGTTCAACGGGTGTGGACCGTCGAAATAGTTCCACTGTCAAGGACCATCGAAACAAGTCAATTGTCAAAGATCGTCGAATATCAACCGACGGCTATGAACCGTCGAATTTATTTTCCAAGGGCCTATTCTATGATGATTTTTTTCGACGGCACGGACCGTCTAATTCTCGAATTTCCAAGAATTTGACTGTTTTACCATCGAATTTAGTGCTTTTTCACGTAGTGGAGCCCTCATAGTGAACTTAAGCGTTCTTAAACTAATTGGGGCAATGAGTGGTCATTAGTCGTGAACATTGTTTAATTGGCTGGATGTTAAACTTACATAATTAAAGGTGAAACTAATCATGCATTCACCGGACCCGACTTGGTAGCTTAGCCCCTCGGGTGTTAGAGAAATTGTGCATTAGGCCGTTTCTCTCGCTATCTAGTGAAAGTGTATATAAGACTGTTTTCCTAGTTGGGTTTTGGTGAGTGGGAAGAGTGACTAAGGTCCGTCGTAGCTAGTGAGGAGTGGCATATTCCCGTCTCATTTAGGTTAGGGTGCTTTAGCCTAGAGTATGCATATCATGCATCGCATTAATTAAGATTTTCTCATATATGTTTTGATTGGGTATGATTATTATGTTTGGATATTATTACGCTAGTCTTAGGGGGTAAACCTCACTGAGTTGATTGCGAGTAACTCACGTCCTCCCATGACGGTATTGTAAAACTCCACCAGATTGTTGTAGGTGATAATCCATTAGACGAACGTCCTAACTTACAGGTTAAAGAATATGAAGTTTCATGGCGATTAATGGCGGATAATGATACCGAAGCGGCTTGAAGATGGATTATGTTTATTATCTTTATATAATAGATTTATTCTCATGTAACTTGAATTACATCTCCCAGGGAGACTAAAAAGTGAAATATTATGTTTAGTACAATTGTAATACATTATGTTTGAGAACTTAGAGTAGAAAGTTAAGGATTTAAATTTTAATTTCCATCATTATGCTATGAATGTCATGAATATAGGAAAATTAAATATGAAAATGTGAAAATATATCCTTAGCATATTCAGGTTAACACCCGGAAACTCGGCCCATTGTGTTATCCACGAGAGCCGAAATTTCGAGGCGTTACATGATATAACATTACTCTTATTTTGATTTAGCATTACTCTTATATTAATTTAGCACTACTTTTACATTTGATGCAGTATTACACACCTCATACATAGTGATTATATGATTTATATTATCATATCTAATCCACATCATATATATAGCTTGGATGATAGCTTGTTCATAATTGAGTATAATCAGTTTTTGGGGACGTTTGTCCACTTAGTGTTGCCCCTGTTGGCTAGTGGACCGTAGTTAGTACTCATATCATTATATTATATTTGCCTATGTGCGACAAGGCTACTTTGATGACCCTATAGCTTAGGGATTTTCAGGGGACCCGTATGAGATAAGGCCGCCTTAGATACATGCACAACTTGCATGACATGGCTACGTGACTTGAACTGTGGACTCATGCATTCACATATTTGTATGAGGCAATTGCATCTACACCCTAGCAACATCAGGGTTGTAACATACACCACATCAATATTAAGGTTGAAGCCTCCGCGACTTTGCTATGACAGACTTATTTGAGTATAAATATCGAAAATTTGTTTACGTTTGTTGGGCAAATAGGATGTCCCTGGGTAAAAGTCTCTAAACTAATGTAGAACAAGAACTCCCTAATGAAGGATGAGGTTGAAGCACCTTCCTATCTCACATGGACCAGAAATAACTCAAGGACAAGAGGCAGAATTCAGCATATTTCGGTCGACCGACCAACTGTATGTCAATTGCCCGAAATTCCCCTCGAACACAAAAGTTTGGTCTCTAGACTCTTTTTGAGTTGTTTTGGTTGCCCGACCATACTCCGTCGGTTGCCAGACTGATCGCCTGAGGACTCGGGTCGGTTGCCCAGCCGTGACCGACGAACTTGCGCCACTTTTTTTATTTCTTTCCTATTTTATTGGGACTCTCTTGATTACATTCCCAATGTTTAGTTTCTATATTTATAGTCATCTCAAACTTGTTTAATACAATTCAACCTTGTTATTATCAATAAAAAAGATTTGACTTTTTATCGTTCTATCTCATGTGGATTCGAGAGACTGCTCTTGTATTCTAGTTAACTTTGTAGATTCGAAGTCATTATCTTGTGAGAAAGATGATGATCAACTTCACCATATCTATCCATGCGTCATAAACCTTGTAGGCCATAAGATACTTTAACGTCGAGATTGAGTGGATAACATAAGTGCCTAAGTGATAAATTAATATTAGTAGGTCGCGTTTCCCACTATATCGAGGTCAGTTGGAAGGGGGTGTGACCTTGCATGCTCTAGTGAAGGGGGATATATGTCAGTTTAAGTTTGACAAGCTTGTGAAATTGATACATTATCAGCAAGCTGGATAGGCATTGGCATACCATTGATGAGGTGTATAGTGTAGTCTCTTCCACTCGCTTGGTCATACACGCGATGGGCGACGAGTCAGTGATGGAGTGTATTAGACCCCCAATGATTTCAGATGGCAATCATACTGAGATATGGATTAAACATCAGGATTGGCATGCTTGGATCGCATGGGTGCATATGACATTCGACTCAGTTTGGTCTTCGCATAGCATATATGTATAGCCTTGGTATCATTGGTTGCACATAAGGACACTAACATGATTGACCCTCCATCTTTGCTGCTTACTCTGATATTATATTAATATTAATGCGATATATCTATCATATGCATTGTGCACGCACACACGCACTCTACTGAGCTTCGTAAGAAGCTTAAGTGCGTTTGTTTAAGCTGTACATTATGTTAGAACAAATCAACAACATTAAGGCTAGAGTGTGCTCCTTATCTTTTGGATTTTTGTTATACCATGTATTCTCCTTTCTAGCATTGTACCTTAAACCATCAGTTTAGTGGATATGTATGTTCCTTATGGAGTTCTTTGGGTTATGTTTTGTTTTAAAATTTTCTCTAAATCTTCCTTGTCAGAGCCCGCTTTCAGAACTTGGGCGTATGAGAGCTAAGTGTTAAAATTGGGGGGTACTATGGAGGTTTTCACCTTTAAATTTGGGTTATGGCGAATGGGCATCAGAAATTGAATTTGGGACTTGGGCACCGAGGGTCATGAATGCATCGTAAACAAGTAACATAAACTTCATATCTTTGCAACATAATGCAATCGCATGTTCAATTTATCATCATATAATCTTATAACTTAAGCACATATCTAATTCATCACCACGTTCAAATTTAACTCAAAATAAAATGTATACATATGGAATTTAAAGGCGTACACACACTTCAATAGAACATCGACTAATGTGTAAATGATAAATAATTCACATCAACATTGAGTATAACTAAAGATAAATTTAATAAAATTAAAATAGCATAAATAAAAAATAATAAGTATCAGGAGGATCACTTACCTGCAACGGCGTACAAGGATTTAAGATGATTGCTGGAATGCGCACTTGATCGGGGTTTGAATCTTCTTAGACTCAATTAGACTTAGTTAGACTAGAGGCAATATAGTAACTTTTTAGCATCAAATGATGGAATCTCTGCAGTGAGAACATATATGATAGTTATTCTAATCTTATTTAGGTTTTTTTCTTCTAGACCCAAAATATAGCAAATTAGCACATTGACTCGGTGAGTTAACTCAGTGAGTCACATAGATTAGACTATAGCTAATTATCTATTTTGAATTAAAAGACTAGGAGGGGGATTACCTGATGAATGATTGATACGAAACTCGACTTAGCTCCAGTTAGGGTCGATTTATTGAGTCGACTCGATGAGCTCTTCTCTCTCTCATTTCTTTTTTCCTTCTCTTTCTTCTTTCCTTCTTTCCTTTTAATTTTTTCTTTGCTTTCTTTTAATTATCAACATGTTCAGTTAACAAACACTGGTGGTCGACAACTTGCTCAGTGGATGACTTGTTAGACTCCTTTCCCCCTCTCTCGATCTCTCTCATCTCTCTCTCTCTCTCTCTCTCTCTCTAATTTCTTCATCAAATCTCTTTTCTTTTGATTTCTTCTATTTTCTTCCTCCCTGGACATCCAGCAACAAATGTTGGAGTTAGGACTCGGCGCAAGTGAGTGATGACTTAATCAGTGCTCTCTTTTGTCTTTCTCAATTTCTCATTCTCTCTAATTTGTCTAGTTGCTCTCATGAATTCTTCCGCTCTCTATATCATGGGAGGTCTTTTTATAACCTTTCTCATACTCCAAAATTAGAGTAGGATTGTATAAGGATTTGTGAATTATTGAAATGTTAAGATGATGGGTTAGTTAAATTGAAGATTAGGATTAATATAGTGAGTACAGTGATGGTTGACCTAGACAACCTAACAAGTAGATGGTTGGATTTTGTAGGATGGATGACCAAGGACGGTTGGATCAAGTTGGGTTGATGGTTAGTTGGATTAATTGATGGATGGTCACATAGTTTATATGACGGATGGTTAATCATATAGTTCAATCAGGTCGGATGATTCACTACCAAAATAAACGAGTGAAGGCTACGGATTATGAGAGTTTTTTGCTACGGATCTAAACCGTAGCAATATTACTACGGATTTTACCCCTAGCTAACTGCTACCACTGCACCAGAACTCAGCTAGATATTTGAAGTCTGTAAGATGCTCTATGGGGCTGACCCCAATGTATGTGTTTTATCCAAGCCGTTCATCTGTTTTGACAGCTCATTTTAAGGCATGAGCCTAAAAAATGAGGCAGATTGTAGTCTCAAGTGGACCACACCATAGGAACCAGTGGAGATTAAGTGCCTACAGTTCCCTGGTGCTCTTGTGGTGTGGTCCACTTAGGCCTTCAATATCTCCTCTTTCTGGGATCGTGCCTTAAAACTATTCGTCAAAATAAATGGGCGGTTTGGATAAATCACATACATCATGGTGGGCCCCACAGAGGCCTTGATGGAATCGTCTGTCTTAACTTTGTCCTGGCGGACAAAAAAATGGGGCAAAGGCTACGTATTATATCTGTAGCTATAGATATATAGCTACGGATATAATTCGTAGTAGGACCGTATTGGGTCCGTAGCTATTGGTGCCGTAGCCATAGCCTGCTAAGCTATAGCTACGAATATAATCCATAGCTATATTCCTACGGCTACGGATAATATCTATCGCTGTATAAATCCGATCCATAGCATTTTGAGTACATCACGCTACGGACTAGTTTTCAAGGTTGCGGACTATATCCGTAGCTAGTGTCTTTAAAAATTTTAATAATAACGACATATCTAACCGTTTCTGGTACATGCCTTGATAAATCAACCCATCTAAGTTAATGCAAATAAAAAATTGTTATAACTGCCAAATGAAAGAAATAAATCCAACATTCATTAAAGTCATGATTTTTTTTTCAGGGAAACTCAAAATACATCTCCAGTTCAGTCAATACAAATGTGAGAAGACTCGTTCCTAGTACATCCCTAGTTCAATCAATATAAATACAATGGAGAGTTTTTATTACAAGGAAGAAACATTCACAAAGAAGCCAAGACCCTTGAGATCCATATAAGTTCTTTTTTTATGAAGTAAGGCCCTCTGTCTGCCCACCATTTTCTCTACTGCCCTCTACAAAACTTTCCGAGCATAGAAACCCCATTGCTTGTGATATATGTTCTGGATAGTTGGAGTCTTTCTCTGATAAAGAACCGAGTTGCTGTCTTTAGAAGAATTGTTTCCTGCGTCTCAACATTTTCGGATAGTTGATACAATACATAAACAACCATGAGCGCATTATATCTTAATGCCTTCTGTTCACATCTTCTTTTGCAATATAATTCATGAGAAGGTAACTTGGGAGGCATTCTTACAATACAATTACTAAAAATTGTAAAAAAGAAAACTTTGTCAATCTAGAATACAAACCAGAGCTAGATGGCCCTTGATTGAATCAACCATGACACTTATAAAACAAATGTTCATCTTTCTCATCACCATGATAGGTGTAATGAACAACAAAGCAGCCTCCGTTGAAAAGCTTACCCTGTTCTGCAACTGCAAATGTGCAGTAGCTAACTTCTAAGAACTCACAAACAATAAACTACTAGACTGTAAAAACTAAGTTTTAATTGCAAAATAAAGAAAACTATAAAATATTGGAAACCAATTTTTCTGGAAAATGAATCCAAATGTTACCTGGCTGCTAAATTGGCTGCTAACAGCAAAGAAATTTGTCACCTGCATTGTAATAAAGAAAAATAGTTGTTGGCAAAAAATATTTCTGTTAACAGAAGGCACAAAAGTAAACATAAAAATATATACGTTGAGTTCCAGTGGTTACTATGCAGAAAGATGCAAACCAAGCTACCTACCATAACTTAAAAGTGAAACTAATTAAGAAACTCCACACACTCACATGTATGGCTTCCTGTGCATGCATAATCAACTCACTTTATAACCAACAGATGAATAATCTTTATGCTCAAGAATCCCAATCAACTGAATTGCATTGTATCCATCTCTCCTTATATGTGGAATGACCTATATAAATAAAAGAAATACCAAATAGACAATTGAAAATAATACTGAGAATGCACAACAAAATCAAATTGCATATGAAGGGTCAAATTGCATATAAACAAACTAAAGTTGTAGAACCTCCTGAAAATTTTGGTCTAATCCTTCATCGAAACCAGATGAAGGGTCTGAATGGCCTAGATTCTATAGAGACAACAATGGGCCCCACATGCATACCAATGGTGGCATCTTATCCTACCTTGTTCCCCGTCTTGTGGCCCACCTGATTTTTGGCTTGAGGGCTATTTTGGGGTCACATATCTGATGGACAGGATGGATGTCATCACCAATTGGACAGCACCTAACTCCCCCACACTCTGTTTGCACGCCTACGCGCACGCACGCACAGACACACACACACATCACATTTTTATCTTTATTTTTTTTCCACATTTTAAATTGGCACCTATCATGACCAACCCATCTGCTTGCATGTCATGGTTCCTAATTTACAATGCCTCACTTTCATAGACATTTCCATAATATATGCATCAGTTTTATACACCAAATGAACGAGAGACTTCGTTCATTCTATTCAAGAGTGAAGAACAATATGAAGACAAGTGAACATGAGTACGTCTTCATAATGATTGAAACACGAAAAATATCCACTAGTTCTGACTTAAAACTAATCGAAAAAAAAAAATGAAAGAAACAAAAATTCTAGCATGCTGTTTCCAAAAAGCAACTGTGTATGTCGAATATGATTAGAGAAAAAAAAAACCTGATGGTAGAAATCCATCCACTCGTCTGATTGTGATGGTGGATCATAGTCACATCTTCAAACTCAACGCCACTCAGTAAACCAACATTGTTGTCATAACTGCATCAAACAATTCCAACAAAAGGCCTCAATGAGTCAATTTCATCATCATCCCACATGGAATTCACAAGTTTGCTTCATCACTGACATGTGTTCCCTTTGATGACATGCATGACATCAAGGTGTTATTCAGAAACAAATCCACTTACTGCTGCCTAGATCAGATTGTAAATAAATAGGACATGCCAACAAATATAACATGAAACAGGAACATACTCCTGTCTGTGGAGAGTAGAGGCTAATAGATTGGACTTTTAAGCTGAATTTGACCAATCCAACCATTAGGTTGGTCCAACCTTCACATGTTTTCCCAAAAATAAATCTGTTTAACTGCATGTCTTCCTCCGGGATAATTCAGGCCTAATCAGTCCTGTTGTTGTGTTGTAGCTTGCAGCACAAAATTTCTTGAATCCTCTCAACAAATAAGTCTGGTGGAGCTAAAGCAGCATAACATTGCAATGGAAATAGATCAAACTCTAACGAAGTGTTTTGTGGAATTTCAACATGTTACCTTGGAGATGGTTGTGGCTGAATTCGAGGGCTGCAAATTGTAGAGCTCAGTAAATCCCCATTTATCATGTATTCGTGCAAGAAATTGGTGGTGCTGGGATTGATGCCTCTGATTTATGCAAATTCTCATCCAAATCCCTTGAAAAAAGAAAAGAAAAGAAAAGGCACCAAAGAATGAGAAGGGTTAAATAAGAATCTGAATGATTGAGATATCTATGACGTGCATAAGTTTGAATCTCCTTGGTGCTTCCCTGTGGAGTCTTTGCAACCTAAAGAAGGCAATAATGTAAACCCAGACCACTTGTAGATCAGAGCATACTAAGTACACAACAATATGAAATGGTTACCTTAAATTGAAAGGACTTGTCCGAGAATCGTAAATTGTCAGTAGAGAAATATCCAGCCAAAAAGACATTAATTCCCTGTCTGTCACAACTCCATATAATTTTGGCTTCCCATATAAGTAGCAAATGTAATTAGATAAGTAATCTAGGACACTAAGGTCATGATCCACAACAACCACATAGTTGAAGAAGGAAAACATATAGAGAGTTGCTGTTTTAAGGTCATGATCCACAACATCCTTCTAGATCTACTTTTTCTTTCACATACACCAGCTTTGTCTTCATCTCCTTCCATTCTCCCAAATTCGTAAAAGATTCTAAATGGAGTAGGAATCTAGGATATAAATCACTATTCACAGTCAAAATCTAGGATATAACGACAAAACACGCAACATTATGATAATCTAATATGCAATTCAACGGTGTTCCTATAACTGAGAAAAGTCTTCATGGTGGGATTCCCACCTCAAAGTTCTACAATTCGAGCACATCAGTTTCCATCTTCACAACCTGCACATCAGCTCTTTAACTGCATATGGCAAAGAGAGAAATAAAAGAATGAAAAAAGAAAGAAAGAAAGAAAAAAGACGGTAAGAAAGAAGAAAACTCCTTCATTCATAAGGTGTTCAATATTTCCTGTGTATAACAGATCTGATTACCAAACATATGAACTGCATTGATTAAAAATGCAATTATCAAAACAGTTACGAAATCTTGCATTAGAAACATAATTAACCCTTATTTCTTCCAGCCTGTTAACTACTTGTGACGGTCAGTCCTTTTAATAGGCTGATTAAACAATGCAAAAATCAGTGCCATCCACTCATCATTTGGGACACCAAAAAAAAAAAAAAAACAATTTCTAGCCATTGTTAAATAGCAAAATACGAGTGTGGTCCACTTAATGTGTGGATATGGCTGATTTCTTTCCAATGCATGGTGGGAAGATGGCCATCTGGTTTGATTAAGCTAAATCCAGTCAAAGAGTGTGGAAGAATACACTAGCTATCACTACTCAGAGCGAATTAAATGTCTATCATTGAGAGAAAAAAATTCAGATCCAGCCCACCCTTCTCTGGCCAATTAGAGTGACCAAATGTATTCAGCCGGCACTCGGAGAGGTTCAACTTTCCAATTAAAGAAAATTATCCCCTGTATGAAACAGAAATTTTGTTTATGAAACAGAAATTTTGTTTAAGAGTAGCATAGAGATATTGAAGCACATTAAAAGAAATGAAGCTTTTCATAAAAAGAGGGAAGAAAAAAAGAGAGAGGCTATTTGTAGTTTAGTATAGCCATTCCATTACTTCTCACTCCTAAAGCATCATGGAAGCTTAAAATCCTAATGGAATGACATTTCTTCAAGATGGTGTGTTGGTAAGGAACATCCAAAAGAACATGATATATATCTCACATTAAAAAAGAAAAAAGAAAAAAAGAACTGTCCTGTAGGTATGCACTCACTCTAGAGTGTCTGGAAATGTAGAACCCAATGTAACAGCAGCAATATGGTTGTAGAGAAAAGGAAAAGCAGTATATGAAAATGAAAAATATAAAGCAGCATTACAAGGTAATTTTAACTTGATTTCACGTATTCCAAGGTAAACAACCCAATCCACTAATTGATTTTAACATAATTTTAACAACCCAATACAGTACGTTCATTGAATCTGACCACACAACACCACAGCTGAGGATGGCAAGGTCCTCGCTACTTAATCTGCATCCCAAGTTCAATGGGTGGAAGTGGATTGACCCCACTGCCACCCAACTTGGCAGGTGGTGTTGGTGTCGTGAAGCTCACTGTCATGTATGTGTTTTATATCCATGTTGTTCAACCGTTTTGCCTGCAGTAGATCTAAAACTCAAATGGACACACAGGAAATAGTGGTGGATTCCAAAGCTCCTTGCAAGGATATGCTCGTTTGTACAGAAAAAATGCTAAAACATAACACCAACTGGATATGGGAGTACTAGGTAGTGTCCAGGACTTGAACCATATAATCCTTGGGGAGTCGGATTGCCTACGCCCAGCCTGTTGTAGGAACTTCCTGTGCCAAGAAGCTGGGTGGGGCCTACTGTGATGTTTCTGAGAAATCCACGCCGTCCACCCATTTTGCCAGATCACGTTAGGACATGGGCCCGAAAGTGAAGCAGATCCAAAACTTAAAGTGAGCCGCACGATAGGAAACAGTGAGGATTGAACGTCCACTGTTGAAACATTTGTGGGGCAACAGAAGTTTTGGATCATGCTAATATTTTTATGTTTTCAATTCATCCTAGTAGTAATGACCTTATGAACAGTATCGATGGCATATCAACATCACAATGGACCCCAAGGAGGTTCCAGTGATAGGCATTTCCCTACCCAACTTTTTCCTGTAGTGTGCAGGCCACTTTTGAGTTTTGGATCTGCCTCATTTTTGGGCCCATCCTAACATGATCTGACGGAACAGATGGACAGGGTGGATTTCTAACAAATATCACGGTCCGCCCCACCCATATTCCTAGAACA
Source organism: Liriodendron chinense (assembly GCA_003013855.2). NCBI lineage: Eukaryota > Viridiplantae > Streptophyta > Magnoliopsida > Magnoliales > Magnoliaceae > Liriodendron > Liriodendron chinense. The sequence continues at coordinate 380,696 of ML058493.1, read as the reverse complement.
GGAAGTTCCTGTGACACTATCCCATCTACAACATCCCAGTGGAAGATGCTTTTTCAAAACATTTAAGAAAAATCTTTTCAAAACAACTTCAACAAGGCAAGCTTATATTTTCCATAGATAAACCCCCAAACATGATTTGATTTTGAAATTTTCCCAACAGCGTCCATACAACAGCCATTTCACCAAGACCCATGTTCAAAAATCAATAGAAAGTAATAAAATTTACATACTTACATCAACATAACAGCATTTCAGCTACAACCCATGCTCAGAAATCAATGAAAATAAAGAAATTTGCAGATTCCTATATCCATATAACAGCATGTTAACTAAGTCCCATGTTAGAAAAGAAAACCATTATAAAATGGTGGAAATTCTCATCGGCAAGCCATAACATGAGCTGATGGCCAGAATCAGTGTGAATATGCAAATGGTCTGTTGAAAATGAATGAGAAATTGCCCACATTCATGGCTATTGATCAAATTGGATACAATTGTCCAATTGATGGGATTTTTAGGCAGCATCTCCAAATGAGGCCCATTCGATGAACAAACTGGATCTTAACTGATGGGGGTTTGATAGCATATTCTCCACATCCTAAAGACATGGGAAACTAAGACAAAATCGAGCTAAGAAAGAACAGGAAAGATGGAAAAAGAGAGTAATTTAGAGAAGGGTGTTTAGTAATTCAAAGAAAGGGGCAAAAAAAAAAGCCAAAGTAATAAAAAGTTTTCAGACTGCCCCAATTCCTGGAACAAACTCAGTTTGAGAAAAAATAGAGAACGCAAAACTCAGTGCAATTTTCAAATTGCTATTTCATATGTGCAATTTTCAAATGCTTTTCTAGTCATTCGTTGAAAATGGCAATTCAGTGAACTCACGAGATTTTCCATAGAACTCATGACAATCCAACCTGCCCTTGAAAAAAAGAAAAGAAGAAAAAGCAGATAAGTAGCTTTACCTGATCATGCAAAATAATCCAACATGCCAATATGTTGAGAGTTCAAAGCTTCGAGCAGCTACTTCCGCTCCGCAATGGCAGTTTCACCATTGTTTTCAAGGATATGGAGCTTTATATAGTTGCTACTTTTTCCAGAGAGATAGAAAGAGAGGTAATCTGAGGCCTTAAATGACTGCAACTCCATTGAAAATCAACAGTCCTCGTTTCATTTGCAGAGATCTAACCCTCAAGAACCTGGCATTGCAAAGGATTTACCACCAACTGTCTCTTTCCCAAGGAGAATCGAGCTGTAAACCATTGAAAGAATGGCATTTTTACACATATTGAAGCTTCAAGTAGCTAAAACCTCAGATTTACCGCCCAAAATGGCACTTCTTTAACATATTTGACCTTTTAAGCAGTTGAAAATTTCTGATTTACACACGAAAACAACACAAATTTTAGCTTTAAACAGCAAAAAAAAAAAAAGGAAAAAGAAAGAAGAAAGGAGAGAACTTGAAGTTTAATTTCTCAACACTTGATATCTAGCAAACCCTCTCAACAATTGATATCTAGCAAACACTCTCAACACTTAATATATCTAGCAAACATTCTCCTAATGACCCAAGATGAGTTCTCTTACATGAGACTGATATTGCCAAATTAACTAAAAGAAACAGGAAAGTAGTTAAAAAATGGCCATGAAGAATAATATAATGATTTTAAGATCTACAAGTTCAATAGCTCAACATCAGCTCAAAATCTTGAAAAATTCCTTTCTCGATGTTTTAATTCGATGATTTTTCTTACATGAAACAAAGAAAAGCAGAAAACTAGTCATAGAAACACATAAATCATCCTCAAAATGGTGAGAAAACATAAATACAATAAAAAGATTTAGAAACTTCAGAGCTTGAGTTGGGTCAATTCTGATGAAAATTCCTCTCATGAAGCTTCACTTAGATGACTTTTCCTTGCATGAAGCAAACATCAAACTAAATATGAAGAAATCAAGCACAGAAGTAGCTAAAAAAGAACACAACGGATTTATAAAAGGCACAAAGTCTAGTGAAAATTCCCTTTGATGCATTGCTTCGGCAATTGTTTGCCTATGATAAAAATTACAAATGCTGGGCTAAAAAACACAAGGATATAGCTTAGAAACGACCATAATAAAGAGGCATTAAGAATCACTAGAGCTCAAGATAAGCTCAAACTCAAGAGAATTCCTCACCAATCACTTGAGTGAATGATTTTTCTAAAATGGGCTTGAAATTACACAATCCAACCAGAATGATGAAATCTCCTAAAAGAAGCTGAATCAAAGAGAAACCGTTGTACATTAAGCTTCACATACAAAATGCATCAAGTGCTCCAAGTTGCCAATGTGCATCTAATTACCATTGTTGTCAAAATCCTATGATTTACGATTCAGCCAACACTACTGTTATGAGTATAGCCTTGAATTACATTTCCTTGTGTTTCATCTTTTTTTTTTCTTTTTTTTTTGGAATTACTTCGACACAAACCATATAGAATAACTGAATAGAAGATTACTATTCCATAAACAAAACTATGGAATTACTTCTACCCAAACAAGATTTCTCATGGGCATTTCATCAAATATTTAACGAGCATCATCCAAACAACTAAACTTGACAAGCCCATTTCCAGCTGGAAAGGACTAACACCGCCTCTTTCATAATTTAAAGAGGAAGCACATCATGTAATCATGCATGCCTTTCTCAAAATAGCAACTTAATCCAAATCCATCACTCTTAGTGACACAAACCATACTACAAAGGTCATAGAGAAAAACTGATGCCTTTCGAAAAATCAAAGCCAATAGGAAAATGGAAAAACAACATTCGATGTAATAAAATATCAGAGGAAAGCAAAACCTTCCTGAAAGTTTGCAATGGACTAAAAATATCCTCAATTAAAAAATTTGGCTAGCCAGCCACTTTCCTGCAAATGTACAATTAAAATAGAAATATGACCAATAGGCTCAACACATAATATGTAACAGGAGGCAAGTACACTGATCAGATGGTTGGGATTGTTCAATGGAGGAGCCCTTCAGCTCATTCCCAATCCATATTGTGGCCTACAAGAATCAACCAGATCACTGAAGACCATACCTGTACAAATGCTGGCCTAAATGAAAACCTGGAGCATGCATTTTTACTGTGAGGCTGACAATTTAATCTAAAAATAGAATAGATTTCCAATACAATAACATCGATTTCAAGAATATTCGTGTGCTCAAATCAAAACCTAAAAATGAGTTAAGCCATAAGCAAACAATAACAACTTACCCAAGGCCTTGTTTGGTAGACACCTAAAAATGAGTGAAGCCATAAGCAAGCATCACCTACATAAGTCAGCATTTGTAGTTGAATAAAAGACCCATGAAGGAAATTTCAAAAAACAAAACTCGAATAAAGCACCACCTTCCCATATGCTGATGGTCCGCTAACTACCCGCTCTTGCACAAACATTCTGAACCAAAACAATTTCTCTGCATCAATTGCATCTTGGCACACTGCACATTCCACCAATCCCCATAGCCATAGGAAACAACAGAGTAGCGAAAAAAAACTCTGGATCTCCGCACCAGTACGATGAGACATAACCAATCATCGTTGAAGACAGACTATCACCTGCATTGTACCCTAAAGCCATCCCAAGCATTGTTTTGCTTTCCTCGACATGTTGCACATTCACTCCATATTATTTAAATCATATAATAAGATTACTATAAGAGATTGTAGGATTTAACTACGCTGCAATGCATTTATTTAACATAGGCATTTACTACATCAACCTTTCTTGCATGAACATACCAAACAAAGAATAAATAGAAGAAAAAAGTCACACAGTCAAGTTTGGTTCTTATAATAATTTGTTATTTGTTGCGTTTGATGAACCACCGTGCTCAGATGGTTTATCACAAGTTTACTCAAGTTGTGTATCAATTTGCTCAGTTTGCAACTTGATTCATGAATATAATGCATTAGTCCACAAAGCCAATTTAAATATTAACTAACAAGAAATAATTTTTTTCTTTCAAATTCTTATTACATTTTTTGCATGCATATTTTCTTGAGACGTAACTCTTAAATCATCTTCGGAATTCAGGTTATAGACATCCAAAACTGGGAAGAAAACTTTGGTGAATTCAAGGCCATTAGGAGCTCCAACAAAAACCAAACATTGGCGTGTGAGGAATTGAAAAGTAGGTTGCATGCAAATAAATCAGGGTTTGGTGTAAATAGCAGCTCAAATTAAAAAAAATGAGAGTAAAGAAAAAACAGAAATTAAAGAGTTTGACATTCCAATATCCAAGCCTAAAAGAATGCCCCCATTGAAAACATTCTAACATTGTAAGGGACCTACCTATTTTTACTAAATCATTGATACTTCACAGGTATTGGAAAGTAATGCGTGTGACACATAAATAGGCAAAGCAGATTCTTTATTCCAATTGAATGGTCAAAGCTTAACTAAAACATAATTACATTTTACCTTGGAAACAACAGCAAAGAGAAAAATACCTGAGGACTAGATATAATCGAAGAGGCAAACTACGTATTTAACAACCTAAAATGGATAAAACATATTCTCGTTGGAATTTTACAGTATTAGAAAAAAAACCTACATGTTTGGGAACCAATCAGAACACATCATGGTTATGGAATTGCACATGCTCACTTACTAGTGTCCAAAGGAAAAATGCAATCTTATAAGAATTTTGAATGAGGATGAAATAGTTCAAAGACAATACGGGAACTATGAAAACAAAAGTGGTCGTCTGAAGCCTGAACTACCAATCGGCTTGATATGTTTTTCTAGCATGACAGCACCTGAAGGGCCTAAACCCTATTTCTCCATAGACGTGCTAAGTGTCAGAGCCACATTGCTGTTTCTCCATTGCCGTGCATCCCATAGCCAGAAATAAACAGGGTCCAATGGACAATGTTCCTATCAAGCATATTGTCGAATAGCTTGTGGGCATGTGCCAAAATCTTGCATCACCACTCCGGCAATTGGCTTGTCATCAGACAGCGCCATCAGCCCCTGCCTTCAAAATCTGGCGTCAGCCATTAAATTCGGTGATCTCCGCTAGAAGAAGCAGATCTCACTGGCCTCACCCGCGACCAGCGTCCGAGGAAGAGCTCACCGTCATGACCTCCAGCATCGACCACCGACGCCTCCAACTTCGTCATGCCGGGGTTTCGAAAACCCCCTCACCGCCTTCATTAGCCACTGGTGGCGGAGAGCAGCCGCACCTCTGCTTTCATCTCCAACGCCGGCGAGATCTGGGCCCTGAATCCTTCATCCAACAGTGCTACAACTCACCTTGATTGAGAAGCATCTCCTCCTGCTGTGTTTCCGGCTCCATGTACGCTCAATCCGCTTCACGTTATGCTCTATTTCCCGTCTCGACGACCATTGAAAGGAGAGGGGTTTAGGGTAGTCTGCCTTTGTCGGGGCGAAGCAGCCACAAAGAAGAGGGGTTTAGGGTTTGGATTCTCGTGGGGCTTCTTTTGGTTCTTTTTTTAATTATCTGCGCTTTTTTTTTTTGTCCGCGCGCACCAGTAGAAAAGTCGGACTACCCTATTTGGGACTCGTGGGGCCCACCATCATGTATTTGGTTCATCCACTCTGTCCATTAATTTTGAAATATCTATTTATGCCAAAATACCCAACTGGAGGCAGATCAAAGGCCCAAGTAGACCACAACCAAACCAACGGTTTGAGCTTAATATTCATTATTTCCAACGATGTGGTCCACTTGAGACTTTGATCTGCCACCACTTTTCAGATCATGTCCTAAAGTGATATTTCAAAATGGATGGACGGCTTAGATAAAGCGCACACATTTTGGTGGGCCCAACAGAGCCCCTTATGGGACCGTCAAAGGTGGGTATGGCCGGGTGGGCAATAGCGTTTAGCTGCGGACTAAGTCCCTACCAATATAGCTACGGATGATATCCGAAGCAAAAAAGTACCATAGGCCGTAGCCTTTACTCATTTTTTTGGTAGTTTAGTACCCATACGTGCCCAAAAATAGCCCGCGAGAATGAAATTCTCGCAGCTCTTCACTCTTTCCATCCCTCTCGCTCCCTCTCAACTCCTCTCCACCACCCTGACAGGCATTCTCCCATCAAAGGTATCTCTCTCTCTCTCTCTCTCTCTCTCTCTCTCTCTCTCAAAAGCTTTATTCAAATCTGAACCCTAAATCTTCCATAGAAATCTTAGATTTTGAGCAGGGTTGTCCAATCCATCGATTACCGCCCTGAAAATCTGAAATTTTTGTTTTTTCCAGTCCTATTCTTCAATTCCGTTCTAGAAAATGAGTAGGAAGGAAGAGGAGCAGGATGAGAAGATCATCAGAGGTCTGGGAGATTTGAGGTGGTGGTATTTGTTGGCTTTCTAGGAGATTTGAATAATGGGATGTGGGTTTTGGAGAATAAATTGTGAGATTTAATTTTCTTAGATTAGGATTGGATTGAGGGAGGGTTTTTAGTTTTAATGTTGAAAGAAAAACCGTGGAGTTGTTGAAGAGATGGATTTTCGAAGAGGGCTCTCTCTCTCTCTCTCTCTCTCTCTCTCTCTCTCTCTCTCTTGAGATTAGGGTTTCAGTGTTTGCTCTTTTGCAAAGCGTTCTAGTACTAGGATTTATAAGATTTTTTTTATCGTTCTTAGGGTTTTTCTTTTTCTTTTTAGGTGATTTTGTTGATTGATTGGGATTTGCAGTAAAACCATGCAATGAATCAAATGAACAGAGCTGATGAAGAGTGAAGATTGGGAGCGCATGACAAGTGCTTGGTTAAATGTCTAGAAGAAGAAGAAAAGGAAAAAAAAGGAGACTAGGCTGGTAATATGCAATTTCCATAGCTTACGTGCAAAATAACTTGGAAAAAAATAATTACCTCTAAAAAAAAGTCTAGAATATTTTATTTTATTTTGACAGGAATTAAGCTGGTACTGTCTTTGTGCCTTGCAGAGGGATTTGATACATTTTCAACTCTTCTTTGTGCAGATGGCTGTTGTATGATTGATCGTAGGATGGTGAGTTGTATGGCCCTGAAAGCAGTGCTCTTCTTCTTCTTTCCTGGCATAATGATCTAATAATTAAAGAGTATCAGTTGTCTTCTAATGTCTGATTTTTGTTGAAAGGGTTTTGAAGCACTTGATTGTGATGAAAAATGCTCTTAATTTCTATTTGTGTACCATGCTTCCTTTTATAACTTGAAATATACTATGTTGCCTTTGGGTTTTTTCTGTTGAAGAAATCTACTGAAGTTCAAGATGATCTATAAGAATTTTGTGCCAAATTTTGTAGTCAGGAAGAACTGGATCAAATGGTATCTTCCCCTTGGTTGGACATGCATGAGGTGTTTCTTGTTATTTTTATTCAAGAAAACCTTAAGATGAATTGGGGTTTTATGAAGTTTGTTAGATTTAGGATTCTTTAGGATGCAGATGCGCTATTGATTTTGGAATGTCATAATCAGTTCAGGAAATTGGAAATGATCGGATTGTTGTTACCTTTGTATTCCCATTTAGTGTCATGGACTCGACACTTTCAGAAGAATAAATCAGGTACTGTGTCAATATGTGTTCTTGTACACTAGAGGATTGTATGTAGAATGTGGTTGACCTTTTCAGTGTCCATTTATTATGCTTTTGACTTTTTCAAAATATTCAGGACACTATTAAAGTTGGAGTTTCAAGGCGTTACAAGCAGTTTACTATGCTTCAGGTTCCCAAGCGCAAATTTGAAGAACTGTTTTGAGATGCATTTATATGTATCATGAAATGATGTATATCTATCCAATGTTGATTTGTGGCTTTACTCTTTTGTAGGAGCATGAGCTGGAGCTGGATTCGGAACCTAGTTGTGGATACGAGATTCAGTCCATTCATCTGGTGGGCTGTCGACTTTATCTGTTGTGGCTAGATAATCAATCAGGTTTAGCCCTCAGGTTTGTCACTAGGTGTATGGACCGTTCCTCTGTTTCCTTTCTAAAAGAAGTCCCAGCATTGTTGAAGAATGGCCTACTTTCATTGTTTGCTCAGCTGCAATGTAAGTGGCATTTGGGATGTCCCACCTTTTTTCAGATGGGACCTTGGGCCCGTTGAAATCTGTGGATGTGATGATATCTTGCTTTGAAAATCTACTGATAGCTTCTCCATTCCTTGTATAGATTGTATCCATACATTTTAAGGAAAAACTGTTTAATTCTTTTTTATATAGAAATTTGCATGATAATTGTTTGAAGAAATGCTTCGACCAAGACCCTTTTTGGATGAAACCATGCTACTCGTCCTCCAGTTTGACACTTGCAAGTTGCTGTATGGGTGTATGGATAGATGAAACCACTGTATTGTCCATCTAGTTGTCTTCTTTGTGGACCATTGTATAAATTTACATTGATTTGATTACTTTAATTGTTTTATCAATGGCTTTTCCTTTTTAAATGTGGACTGTAGGCCATTTTATGTCTGAAGGCCATTGATTGGATGGTCAACATGATCTTAAGTATGATTTTTGAACAATGGTCTTTCACAATAAGGCATGCCAAAAGGATTGTTTGGATTAATCAAATATGCAACACTTAGCTCATCCAAGAATAAGCCAATCAAATATGCTTTATTCACGCCACGCATTCATTTTTTTAAAAAATCATTTTAAGTATGATTTTCTTCTTTTGCAATGGAGGTTGCCATGATCTTTCCAACAGTTAAAGGTGAGCTCCCCATGCTGATCAGAGGCTCCCTTGCTTTGGACAATGTAGGTATATAGGCCTTATTAGATTGAGGAAGAGTAACAAAAAAGGGGAACGGTGACCTAGATGTTATGATGAGGATGATTCAGTGGTTTTTTCTTTTTTCTTTTAGTTCAGTTGGCGGGGTTGAGGGGGCCGTTTTGTCTGTAAATGGTAGCTTATGCTAGGCGGGATCCCTTCGTTTTCTTGGTGGGATCTTGCCCGAATGTAATTCTGGTTTGCTGTTAATGAAAGAGTTACTCTTTACAAAAAAAAAAAAAAAATCCTTGGAATTTCGTTATTTTTTCTGCTTCTTTCATTTCCCCTCCTTGTAATCTTCCATAAATATGAAAGGTCGGTATTTTTGGGTCTTATTGATATATTTGTTTATGTGTACAGGTTTATTCTAACAGCTCTCATGCCTCTTGAGGTACATACGATATGTCTTGGTATTTCTCCTTTGTTTCTAGCCTATTCAGAATTTCTTGAATTATCATGTTTTAGATGCTTTTGTAGACAACAAAATTGAGGATTGTGTTTTGGTCTCCAGTAGTATTCGTAGCATGTGTTTGGATGCTAATTGAAAAGAATTGAAATGGTCTGGATCATTTGAACAATGGGTTGTACTAGTACAGACTGAAAACTCTAGGATGCTATGCATGTCCTCATTAGAGAATGATATAACTCTAAGATGGTTATACTGCACATGCTTGGCTGCATAGGCAATGTACAATTGTGTTTTGATGCAGCACTTCATTGGATTGCTAGGATGTTCTTGTTGGAGACTTTTGTCCTACATCACACACGTAAAGTTGCCATTAAAAATTGTAGTTGTCTAACGAGGATGGTTTAGATTTTATCTTATAAAGTGCTATGAATGGTCTAGATTGAACCCACTTCCTTTCACTTTTTTTACTATGTGTAGACCATACCAACCTCTCCTCTTCTTTGAGTGTAACTGGCATGAAGTGCCTAATTAGAGATAGGATATAGCAAAAGCCTTGTGGGGCCCACTCTAATGACTATGACATGCACTCTGTATGTCCATCATGTTAGCTCAAGTTAGGACACTGGCCTAAAAATTAGGTGGATCAAGGAGTCAACTGCGACACCACAAGTGGGTTAGTCTCCCCCCCCCCCCCCCCCCCCCCCCCCCCCCCCCCCTTTTTCTCTCTAACACACTTTAATCTTTTTCCTTTCATGACCATTTCAATCAAATAGGGCTGTGGCTGGGCTAGGACCAATGCCGGGCCCAGCCCAATGTACTTAAGGGCTGAAACTCGTCCGAGTTCAGCCATGAGATAATGACCCAAGTCCAGGCCTAACACAGCCAATAAGTTAAAGGAGTAATCAGGCTCTGGCCATGCCAAGTCACCAACGAAAATACTGAGCCCACCCATGTTAAATAAGTATAGATGATCTGGGCCAACTTATGGGGCCTTTAGGCTGATGCCGGCCAAGTCTTCCCCCATCAATCACCGTTTAATCCCACCACCAATTAGATATTTTTTGAAAAAAGTGGGACCCACTCCTTGTTGCACTTTGACCATGATCCGACCATGCTGCGCTAACCAACAGCAACCTGCTCCTGAAATAATATGCTAAATTGCTAATAAAGGGAAATCAGACCGCAGTGTGCCAATTTCCTTGTCTGATGCGTTGCAATCAAGTTGGCATATGGCACAATGGTCAATGATCCTGTCCATTCATCATATGGGTCTGATTGTGTATTGTGTACAAAGATCCAACTGATTGGTCCATTAATCATATGGGTCTGATTGTGTACTGTGTACAAAGATCCAACTGATTGGTCCATTAATCATATGGGTCTGATTGTGTACTGTGTACAAATATCCAACTGATTGGTCCATTAATCATAGGTCGATTAGTCCCATGGCACAAGTAGAAGGGACTTCATCACAACGATAAAGCAAGGAATGGGCTCATCTATCAGGTCCGAAATATCAGACCCAAGAGTGGGCCACATATTAAAGGCCTTTAATTAAAAACAGACCCATTTAACCATACATAGCCCGAACTCACTCAATGCAATGCCAAATAGGATGGGCCAATCCGGGCTATTGAATTTCTTGGTCCATCTATGAGCAAAAGGCGTGAGTCAAGGGAAATCAGATTGCGTCCTGAGTTACTCAGCACGCTCTTATCGTCCTGACATTAATGAAGGGAAAAAACAAATATCAGCTTGATCCAAAACTTCTGCAGCCCCCAAGAATTTTTCTAACAGTACAGATGAAATACATAAATCACGGTGAACCCCGCAGAGTTTACTCAGGATGCTAAGCGTGCTGAGTTACTCAGTACGCAATCCACTTCCAAGTCAAGGCCCATCCAACCTTATGTCCGTTATCTTGGGGTGGGCCTACTTGTGGGTAAAAAATGCAGATACTAGGCCATATCCAGCCCAATAAGTAACTTGGGTCCTAGCTAATGGAGTTGAATCATAGGGAAAGCGGGGTGAGACCCAAAATAACATTTGGGAAGTCCAGGAGATGGGACACATCATGAAGATCCCCATGCACAAACATCAAGCCGATCAACTCATCAGCTGGGTCACAGGTCTCCATTTAGTTAGCAAGCCGGCTGTCCACTCTTGGAAACAATATAGACCACTTGGCCGACATGGTGAACGGTTCAGATCTCATACACAAGGAACGTGTTGGCAAATTTTAATGGCAACTTTATCGTCTAATAACCAATTTTTAATGGCAACTTGATGCAGCACTTCATTTGACGCCCCCTTTATAGATGGTGCATAACCTAGAAATTGTGCTAATTGGATAATGCTAACCATTTGATTTGTGGATGTTTTTTTTTTTTTTTTATACTGTTTTACCTAATGAATGTGGACCATTTTTCAGTTTTGTTGTAGCAGTCCATAGTGAGCTACGTACTGATCTGATCATTAAATTGGAATTAGGATGGAATCTGTCTGATTTCTATGGTTTCGCCTATCCATGGTACACACTTTTTTTTTTTGGTGTCTCTGTTTTTTTTTTTTTCATCATGTATTTCCTTTTCTCCAAAGGCTAAATGAGTTCTATGCTTTATCAACTTTAGGCTTCCTAATTTCGTTTAAAGTGAGGTTGTAATTAGTATCATAGTTTGAAAGCTGCTTCTGGTAGAGATTTTTGGACTGTCATAGTTTAGATGCTGATTTAGCACAGTATGTGCAGTAGATCAGGAATTCTTGTATTCTTTTGATTGCATGCCCCAAAAATCTCCCCGGACAATCCTAACCATTTAACTTGTGGCTTGAAAATAGATGGTTAAGAAGAGATGCATTGATAGTTCACATTTAACTGAAGGAGCCCAGAAGATGTAGGCCAACATCTTCCTATCTGGGAAATTTTTGGGCCTTCTCTCCACAGTGGGAGCCACAAACCAACGATCCAGTTCATGGAACCGTTGGACCAATGTATACAAAATGGAAACCCAATTATACCATGCGAATACTTGGGTTTAGATTCGTGTGATTCATCATGGATACAAGGATATATACTTTGTTCACAAACACACATGCATGCATGTACACGACGTGCGCGCACACACACACACACACACCATGCTTTTTTACCGTGGAGACGCTATTTGGAAAATGGGTTTATGAATTACATAGTTGGTAATGGATCTTATTTCTAGTGTTCTATCATTGCTGCCTTTTCTTAAAGATTCAGTTTGTAAAAATATTTCTAGCAACAGGAGTGAAGCAACCTAACTATCGGGTTACTGCTGATGATGTTGATTTGTACACTGCCATTGAAGTACAGCCCCCTGATGATAGAAAGAGGAAGGAATTTCACTACTTGCACAAGTTTATTGGATAAAACTCCTCCCACAGTGATTTTTTGTTCTTATTTTCAACCTCGGGATCTTTCCAAAGCGTATCTATGTCTACTTATATTATTTGGTTGCAATCAGTTTGATTTTGAAAAGGTGCACCCTCATTTTTTCAAAACAAAAAAATGTAAATGAAGTTCATTTTTTCAACTTTTGCAATTATACTTATTATGATTTATATCCATGTGGGTATGTAAAAGCATTTTTTTCCTAGAATCTTCTTTTATAGCTCAAGATCTTAAAAAGATCTAACTTCCTGCATCCCTTGTATCTTAAGTACTTGAGTGCATGGGTTTAAATGTAGGTTGGTTGGAAACAGACCTTTTCACTATAGGCTTAGGTTTCCTCATGCTTTTAATGGGATCGACCTTAAACATTTGAGGATTCCAGGCAATGTATGCGAAACCCATGGGCCGTAAGATGCTACTTTTTTTTTTTTTTTTTTTCTAATTTAGGAATTCCAACTTCAGCATTTAACCAGTATGTCTATCAACTAATCTATTTCTTATCATTTCTCTATGTTCTTATTGTTTGCAAGTGGGTGTAGGATTTCTTACTTAGAACTTAAACCCATGTTAGGCACTATCATGATTTTCCTTTATTATTTTATCATATTATCTGTTGGTCTTATTGTTGGGATGTGATCCTCTACAAATCTATTTCTTTGGGGAGTTTTTTTCTGGGTCCCCATACATCCTAGTGGATAGAGGTGCAGTTCATAGATTGGTGATCAAGACTTGATTTGGTTTTCCATTGTTGATAGGATTCCTACAAAATATCTCAGACCGAACATTTTTTTACCAAGGCATCTAGATGGGTTGAACTATCAGGGCATGTACTAGAAATGGTTAGATATGCTGTTATTATTAAAAAAAAATTAAAGACATTAGCTACGGATATAGTCCGCACCCCTAAAAAGTCGTTCGTAGCGTTATGTAGACAAAATGCTACGGATTGGATTTTTATAGTGACGGCTATTGTCCGTAGCCGAAGTAATCTAGCTACAGACTATATCCGTAGCTATATCTTAAAAGGCTATGGCTACAGCACCAATAGCTACGGACCGGATACAAACCTGCTACGAATTATATCCGTAGCAATAGATTTATAGCTACGGATATAATTCGTAGCCTTTGCCCCATTTTTTGTACGTTTATGGCCATTATTAGAATTCAACTTTAACTATGTAAAATGTTGATCAAAGTATTGGGTTCGTGCTGGAGGGTTCAGGTTGGTGGATGATCGGGTATAAATGACTTAGATGTGATCTTCATCAATTTCATGATGATGGGATGATTTAGATCAAAATCGAATGGTTGGATATATAGCTTATTAAGTTAAAAAACATAGTAATCTTAATGGTTTAGATTGATAATAGATTAAGTGGATTATGATGTGTAGACTCGCAACGACTAGAATGGTTTGTGCATGTACTTGTGAGCGAATTTTTAGGTAGAAATCTCAATGGTTAGAGAAGCTTATACATGGGTAGCAAATGAGATAAATGGTCGAATTTATAGATAGATATGTAAATGAGTAGATGTGATGATTTTGAATTGGTTTACCATAATCGAGCTGTCTAAAAGTGAAGTGAACTGTCGGATGTCTTTCTCTAATGGTGAATAGCTATTTCAATGGTTGTCTGGATAACTGATCAAGTATATAAAAAGTGAAATTGGTCTCAATGGTTGTTATAAAGTAGAAGGGTCTTGTTAGTGCACTTTTCTGTGGCATACTAGTGCACCTTACTTGTCAATCACATGAGTCCATGTGTTGTAATGTCAGTTGAGCCTTGGCAAGCTGAAGACCGAAGATTTAAGTGGACAAGAAGCATCAAGGAAGAAGAATAGGTAAATGAGATGCTTTGGTGACCCTAACCGTTTGAACCAAAAAACTCAAATCCTCTTAGATGACATGGACTAACTAGGTATACCCTTAGTCATTCTTATTAGCCTTAGATCATATAAAAAAATGATAAATTAGGTCAATAAAAGATGTTGAAGTTGTTGTAATCAGTCAGGCCCAAACAATAATTTTTTATAGATCCTCGATATATCGAAGACCAATTCGATAAGTCTTCGATTAATCATATCGAAGACCAGTTCAATAGATCTTCGATTAATCGAAATGACCATTTCAATATATTGAAGTATGTCCAACAAACTTACAAGCTCTCTGAATAGTTTCTTCGATCAATTGTTATTCATTCGATATATCGAAATGAGTATGTTCGATATATCGAAACCCTTTTCAATATATCAGAAGTTTTGTCCAGTAACTTGCTGATTCTCTAGACAGATTCTTCGATATATTGAACTGGCATTTCGATATATCGAAGATCACTCCGATCAATTGAAATTCCTTTTCGATATATCGAAGCGACTGTTTTGTGACCGTTGGAGATTTTTCTTTAAATACAAGGAGAGACGTTTTTGTGCAGCAGAGGGAGATTTTGAGAAGTTTGAAGCCACCATTGTTGGAGACCATTAGAGGCTCAAATCCTAATCCTCTAAGTGATCTTTCTTGTGATTCATCACAATAATGGAACATTTCAAAATCATGATGAAGATGCATTTGTCCCTCTTTTGATATCTAGAGTTTGAATTAACCTTAATAGTTATATTCATATCCAAAACTCTATGATGAGATCATTGTACGAGAGATACTTTAGGCAACCCATTCCCATTAGTTATAGAGATCTCAAATCTACCCTCCTAGCACTTTTGGCATCTCCATTGGATCATCGTATGCAAGGCTGCTGATCTTGGAGCTGGAGCATTGGCGATGTAACAACATCAAAGATCGGGGGAGCACAAGGGGAGCTAATTTAAGCACGGGAGAGAGAAGAAGCAACCCTCCGACAAGTAAGGTTATCAATTTGTATTGAGTCTAACCGCTCTTTTTCCAATGGAAATTGAGTGTAGAAATTTTTTTGTCAAACTTGATAGATTTGGTTGAAGGACCTAGACCTGATTGTAGGGTCGAATTTAGTCTCCAAGTGGGGAGCCTCCGGCGAGAGTAAATGCTAGGTTTGGTTGTAAGACCTTGGCTTGGTTGTAAAGCGTAAAATCATTGAAGTTCGATTGTAGGACCTTGACTCATGAATGAAGTTTAAATTGAGGTTCGGTTGTAGGACCTTGGCTTAAGTAAGCCTAAATAAGTCTCTAAGGGGAGCCACCAACACGGGTGTGAACGTGTAGGTTGGGAGTAACCTGCAAACTCCCCGGTTGGATGGATCCGAGTTAAAATACTTAAGTTTGAAGGAGCCTGATTTAAACTCCCTAGTGAATGCCGATGTGCTCAAAGGGATTGAATACTTGAACCGGAAGTGGAGTAGACCCAAAGTTGAACCACTATACTTTGTTGTGTTTATGATTGTATTTGAGCACATTTCTTATTATGCATTATGTTTAATTTGTTTAATTATGAATATATGTTAGGCACTTGTTAGGCAACATCCACACACATAAGATGTACTTTCACTTCTTGAGTTGACTTAAGCTTATATAATCCATTCTTATATAGTCTACTTAAGTTGCATAGATTAGGTGCCTGATTAGTTTAATCATTTGTTTATCTATGCATGCTTAAACTAGGTAGCTTATCTCTTAACCATATTCTAGTCTTGTGATTGGACCCACTTAAGCTTGGAAGTGTAGGTGAAAAGAATTTTAGAAGGTCCTAATTAGCTTCCACACGTAGACATAGGTGTCATATTAGACTACCAATGTAATTTCAGGTCTAAGTATGTATTCGAGTGTTGAAGTCCAAGTTTCATTTTCCTAAAAGCACGAATTCAAATTGGGATGCAACTAGGATAAGCACTCGTGTACCTACATAAGCACAAATGTTTTTGGAGTATTACACTAATCATTTGTAGTTCATATCTCTAGGGAAATTTTAGCTTAAATTTGTGGGAATTTAAGATCTACCCATTCAAATATTCATTTTTCTTAGTTTTCGTGGAATTGGTTCGATGGTCCTGATCGATCCTTGATTGGATCCTCTGATCTAAATTTACATTAAGTATATCTTAAGTTCCATTGATCCATTACCCTAAATATTGATTGATGGGGGGTGCTCAATCAATAGTTAGATCCATTAAATTAGATTTCTAGCCGTCAAGATATCTTTTTTTCGTAGCCTTTATAGATTTTAGATGGTTTGGCTCTAAGTTGATCCTAAGTTCTGATTGGTCACTATGATTAAGATTACAACGTTCCCAATCAAGATATATATATATATATATATATATATATATATATATATATATATATATATATATATAGTGTACATGGTGGGGTCCACACTTATCACATGTAGGGCTCGTCATCATACTATAATAACCACAACCCCATCCTACTTATATTGTATACATCTGGTACCTTTCATGGTTCGTTCAACGTTTTCAATAGGATCCGAATTCAGCGCATATGCAACGGAGTGAATGGAACCCTGAGAATCCGAAATCTATATTAGCGAATCCATGTCATTGCTATAAATCCAACAGTACTACCTCTCACGAGTCAATGCATGCATGCACTCGAAGCCAAGTTATCACGAGAAGAACGGTTTGTAATCATGTGTGCGAGGGACCTTAAAACCCTTACATAGTGTCATAATTCCATCATTTTTCTAAAAAATTCCTAAGAGCATGTGGCTTCTTCAAATCATCATAGGCATAAGACAAGAATATTGATTTTACCCAACATTTTTATCTAGGTAGGTAAAGTTCTAAGCAGAGAATTGTGTCGTCTCATGGAATCAGGTTCATGCCAAGCCTCTTATTTGCCTGGGGATGCCCACTGATTATCCATTTGCTTTTTGCTAACAATACCATTTCTTTCATAAATGGCAGAATCTTTTCGATCCCGAGTGATCGTAGGTTTCCTGTTAGGCTACAGGAAGGCGTCGGGTCATAAAATCAATAGGAATTAAAAGTTGTTTTATTATGCCATGGAAGGCAAAGAACACACTACCTCGTAAGACTTGCCTAAGAGCATAGGCTTTCTCTAGGCTACGTTGGCGCCATTGACTTATTTGGGGTACTTTTCTTCAAAGGGAGGATTTGGGCTAGGCACCTCTTATTCCTTACATAGAAAATGACGGCAGAGATTGCAGGAGAGAAAGCAAAGCTTCTCTTCCAGCGTGTAGAATCACATTGATCAAGCATGTCCTATTAAATTACCTGATGCACGTTTTGGCAGCTTTCAACATCCTGAAAGGCCAAGGAAATTCTCAGTGGAAATCCAAGATTAATTATAGGGTCTCGCATACCCTAAGAGAAGGGAATTTTGTACTGGATGGGTTGGCTCAGCTCGGAAGTAGTGGATCACCTGATTGGATTTTCATATGTAGATGTAGGGGAGACCTACTGAAAGAAATAAGGGGCCTGTTTGCACTACAATTCGGTCCTCGGAGCCATTAGAAGGAAAGATGGCGTTGGGTAGCCTTGGATATATATGTTCCGGCTGGTGATTGAGCTTGGTTTCACCCATTTGACAAGTCCTAAGTTTTTTGTTTTAATTTTCTTGTCTATGATGTAAAGTGCTTGAGTTGAGCTCACAAGATAGGTGGGGCCTTGTCTTTTTGTTGGATTGCAGCCCGAAATTCTGTAAATGTTGGATTGCCACCTGAAATTCTGTAAAGCGTTTTCGAATTGAGCAACAAAGATTCAGGTGGTGTGCTCCCACCTTTCTGATAAAAAAAGAAAAGAAAAAGAAAAACATGCAAATCCCATACAAGAGATGTTTATTGGTGAAGATTCCAAATCAAGCTCAACCTCGTCGAATGATCTTAAACAACTACTATAGGACTCCTCACTGAATGCTTCTTCCCGTCATCCTCCCATGTAAGAAATCCATATGAAACTCCCTCTTTTCTCTCTGGACTGTCCCTCACAGTCAAAGTAAAGCTTAGCTTCTCATACTTCTTTTGAAACGCAAGTGTATCGGGCTGGATGCTAACAAAGAACCCTTTCGCCTGGACCGTCAACGTAGGCCTTGTAAGTTGATGCACCAGTCTCCGACATTGGTCACCGTCCTTTGAAACTGTTGGGTACTGTGAAGAACTGTTACCAAACAAAGCAATGAACGATGGGTAATTGAGATCGGATGATGGTTTCGAGCATTGGTAAGAGGTCCTAGTGATTGTTAAGATCTGCTCAGTGGTGTAATTCATGGTGCAAAGGAGATTAATGTAGTCTTGTGCAGTCCACGTCAGTAGACAAGGCCAGGGTCCAACGCCTTGTTAGGGTCAATGTGGCCAGACCCCATGTCGAGCGGAGTGGCTGGTTTGTAATCATTCCCACTGTCTAAGATAGGATTGTCATGTGTTATCATGTGGATTTGCTGTGGTCATCATGGCTGATCGGATTGCAGCCGGGCTCCAATCAGGGTGGCCCCCTTCAACAATGCAGCCACTCCGGATGCATGTGGGCAAGCCATGGATGTCCCGGAGATGATGTTGAAGTCGCTTGACAAGACCAAACGGGACCCAATATTGGCCATTGGTGCGTTCGGGAGCCAAGCTGCCAACACACTTGAACCAGGGGCGAGGATATCCGGCTTCAATATACCAGGATAACTCCATGAAGGACCTCTAGAAGTATATGCGGCAACGAACGGCGCTGGCTTCGTCCCAACAATGGTCTGTTGGAATTTCAAAGATATCGTCGGATTATTGTCATTCTCCACATATGATATGAGTTTCTTGCCGTTGGTAGGGTTAATTATGATTCCTGGGAATGAAAAAGAAATGAATTCGATGTCATCGATATCGGATATGAATATCGCTCCGGTGAGGTTTGACTGAGAAACCCTATACATTTGATCGAAGAGCGAACCATTGTTTTCACACACGACAATGGATCCTTCGGCCTGTGATAACAATGAGGACGAATTGCATGCTTTGAAGGTCTCATTGTAGACCAATGGCATATCCACCAGCCATGCATTGGCGGGAAAAAGAGTTTGACCAATGATGGTCAACCCATTGCCCAGAGTCAGTGTTCCCACTAATTCCCTGTCAATGCTGCCAGCGCCAACAGTCAATTGCCATGGAATTCCAGTTGTGTAGGGTTCCAGGGACTGGCCCATCGTTGCCTGCCGAAGATGAGACTAGTATGCCCTTCTCCATGGCTGCGAATGACCCAATGGCGACAGCATCTTCATAAATGGGGGCACGATTAATGCCCATGGAGATTGATATTACGTCCACTCCGTCTGCGATCGCTTGGTCCATTCCTGCGAGGATGTCCGACTTGTAGCCTCCTTCGTCCCAGAGAACCTTATACATGGCCACCCTAGCAAGAGGAGCAACTCCGGTAGCAGTTCCCTTGGCATAACCAAAATATGATGCACCTGGAACATAGTTCCCTGCAGCCGTTGATGATGTGTGGGTCCCATGCCCTTGTGTGTCCCTCGTCGAGTTCATGGAGATGTTTAGACCGGGGTTGTTTGCTATCAAGCCCTTGTTAAAGTAGCGTGCTCCGATGAGCTTGCGGTTGCACATGGAAATATTGAAGGCTTGTCCTGGCTCGCATTCTCCCTTCCACCTTGCTGGAATTTTGGGCATTCCAAGATCGTTGAAGCTATCGCTTTCTGGCCAGACTCCAGTATCGATCACCCCAACAATGACATCTTGGCCGTAGCCAGATGCAGGCCATAGCCCAGTGTTGGGATTGAGAGAGAGGAATTGGTATGTGTGGGTCGTGTCCATTGTCACTGTCGAGTCTTGGTATGCAGAGACGAAGCCTGGTGATTTCCTGAGAACTTGTAATTCCTCAGGATAGAGGACCGCACTGAAACCATGGATGGCATTATCATATACGTAGACAAGCCTCCGTTCATGATCGCCTGCAGTAGAGGGACTCAGAGATTTGATGGTGGCCGAATACCAATGGTGGTGATTGGCATATACATTGGGCATGGCTGATTTGTCCATGTGGACGACATAGGTGGACCGAGCGGCTAGCGCCAATGGCACAAAATGGACGGTGAAGAAGAGAAGAAGCCATGCATGGAGGAGAGAGTGGGAAGGAGTGGCCATGGAAGCCTTCATCATTCAACAATGAGACTTCTGCATGGGAACCTAGAAGCTGGGCACGTACTTATAGTGAATGAAGCGGCTACTTGGGCTCGTAGGATCTTGATGATTACAATCTCAAAGGTCGGCACCATGGCGTATGCGTGAAAGATCGGTGTCATTATTCAGGTTAACTCCGCCATGTCTGTTACGTACAGTGGAAATTAATTGGTCTGATCATCTGGTGGCCCACATGTGTATGAAATGGATTGCTAGAAAGATTCAGAGCAATGGTCCGCATTCGATATGCATGTGGTCTCGACCTTATGACTGGACGGGTCCATTTTTGTGGGGCGCGGATTTCCTGCGAAAGCCTTGCGTAGGAATTTCCTGCGCTGGTAACCAAGGTGGGGCCCACAGTGATGTTTTTTGATGAATCCACCCCGTCCATCCGTTTTGGGAACTCATTTTAGAACATAAAAACAAAAATGAACCGGATCCAAGACTCAAGTGGGCCTCACTAAAGGAAAAGGTGGGTAGGTAAATTACTACCGTTGAAACCTCCCTGGGGTCCACAGTGATGTTTATATGACATCCATACCGTTCATAACGTCACTACTACTGGGATGAACTGGAAAAACAAATAATATCCTGATTCGAAACTCATGTGGCTTCACAAATATTTCAACTGTGGACGTTCAAATCTCACGTTTTCGGCCCACTTGAGTCTTGGATCCGGTTTATTTTTATTTTAATACCCTAAAATAAGCTCCCAAAACGGATGGACGGTGTGGATTTATCAAAAAACATCACTGTGGGCCCACCTTGGTTCCCAGCGCAGGAAATTCCTGCGCAAGGCTTTCGCAGGAAATCCGCGCACATTTTTGTGATATTTCACACGTACGGTGGGGATCTTTGGGGATTCGGATTGCGTAGCATAGAACACTTGGGTGCTGTGTTGACGTGGTAAAGTTCTATGGCCTCACCTTGATGTATGTGCTATATCCACACCGTCCATCCATTTTTCAGATCATTGTAAGACATGAAACAAAGAGGGAGGCAGATCCCAAGCTCAAGTGAACCACGGCACATATAGGAGTGGGGACAATGACGCCAAACAACTCTGACCATTACTTTCATTTATCATCCAACAGGTTTATAAGGTCACACAGACCTGAAAAACACAAATATCAGTTTATACGAAACTTTTGTGGCCCTAAAAAAGTTTTCAATGTTAAGTGCTCAATCCTCATTGCTTTCTGTGTTGTGGTCCACTTAAAGCTTGGAATCTTCTTTATTTTTTTGGCTCGAACCCTAAAATGATCTAGCAAAATGGATGGATTGTATAGATATAATACATATATGGTGGGGGCCACAAATTTTTGCCACGTCGACACAATACCGACTTCGGTGCTGCTGTTCTACACTCCACCGTCCGATTCCGATCACAGAATGCAAAGCCTCGATTTTAACATCGGCACGTGTGGTACCTACATCCTAATCTCGCGAATATTATTGGACGCTTCTATAATTCCGCTTTTACCGGTAGCCGTCAAATGGCTGGCCTTTCTGAATCGTCGTAAGTTACGAAGTAGCTGTTTTTGTACGTTGATTTCAGTAGAAAACCTTGATCTTGAGTTCACGTAACAGCCTGTCTTCCGTAATGATTATTTATTTCTTAAAAGTAACGATCTTGGATGGACATAAACACTGTTGACCCACTGCACGCAACGGCCTCCGTCTTCGGTATGCTAACCATACATGCATGTATAACATACGTCGATGAGCTGTATGATACTACTGTGGATTACAGTATATCATGATCACCCATACATCTTCCGTACAGGTTCCAGACCGAACGATTTGTGAGTCTTAAAGTCGATAGCACACAGTCAAAATCCATATCGGTCAGATGATCCTAATTCCAGTCCGATTTGCGGTGGTCAAATGCATAGTGATAAGAAACGTTGATATTGTGCAAGCCGGGTCCACGTGTGGGTGATTTGGACAATTGATCAAATAACCTTGACTGTGGATGGATCTGTTTCTAAAAATTCGTCTGATGGTGACTTTTTGCTGCAAATTAAGGCAGCCTACGGTACAGCAAGAAGATGGCACATCGAGAAGTATTATACCATAATTAAAATTTTCTCTCATATTAATTGTATTAGTCTTTTCATGAGAGAATAAAATCTAAAGATTTTTCTTTTAATCAAAAAAAATTATTCCCATTGTATGGATATACAGGTACCTTCGTTCATAGCTTGAAACAAAAAGGATTGAGCTTTGGCTATCATATGCAACAAACCAAACACATGGGTAGGGCTGGTCATGAGCCGAGTCAGCTCGAGAAACTCGATCGACTCTACTCGAAAAAGCTCTCCTCGGCTCGCCTTGACTCAATAGAACAAGTTAAGCCAAGCTTCATTTAGGAGCTCAAGTCAAACATCGAGTCAAGTTCGACCATTGGGTTACTCAACTCAACTCGACTCGATTCAAGCTCGACTCAGCTCGACCTTGACTCGACGTCAACTCGACTCGTTTCATATAGATATTTGTTAAAAAAAAAAATCATAATCTTCTTATTTATTGATTCTCTCTCGCCCTCCCCCACACATATTGGGGTCTAAGCTTAGGACATATAAAATCCACCCTCATACGTTAGGGGGGTTCCTTAATCCTACTTGGTAAAAACATTCCTTATTGAGCATACATGATAGATTGAGTTATTTCAAGTACAAAACATGGTGAACACACAGTAGTTGTGTGTTTTACATGCTAAACAAAACAGGTGCCACGGTGAGACCACACACCATACACATCTACAAAACAGGGGCTATAGTAAGACCAAACACCATATGCAACTATTGATTGCAATTTTATGAGGGAGGTGGTGCATCTGATCCATTAATCAGCTGGGCCTCATCATGAAGATGGTCCACACAATAATCAGGGCAGTCCATTCATGTGGTGAGCTATGCATGTACTGTGTTAAGCTATGGTTAAGAAAATATTACTAGTGGTCTGCATTCAATGCGTGTGTGACCTGGCCTAAGAAAAAAACCAATTAGAGCTAGGTCATTTAAATGGTGGGGTCTCACATGTAGAAATACTATTCTCCCCTAATATATGTGTGATTTCTTGAACTTAATGTTGTTGACTTTTAATTTGTATTTTGTAACAAAAAATATAATAAATTGAGGTAGGAGCAAGCTCGACTCGACTCGAGGTAAGCTTGCCTCGAATCGATCCACTAGCTCGCCTCGAAAGTTTTAGCAAACAAGGCAAGCTCCAATGGTAAGCTCGAGGGTGAGCTCGAGCTCGAGCTTGAACTTAAGGAGAGCACAGACGAGTCAAGCCAAGCTTGGCCCACCTTGACTCGACTCGGCTTGATGTACAACCCTACACATGGGGAACCATATCCCCCTCTCCCATTTAATCTGGTGCGTCTAGCTACCTAACTATCCCCACCCCCGCATTATCAAGAACCAAAGAACCCCGAATCAGCCTCGGGAGGTCGTTTCTATTTGTATAGACTCTATTAGGACACTCAACACTAGCTAGCTTTCCCAGCCCATCTGCCACTGAATTTCCTTCCCTAAAAATGTGTGTAAAACAAAGATGAAGATGACCATAATCTCGCTGAATTTTCCCCATTCTATACCAAATAGACCATGGGTTGTTCGCGCTTTGATTACGCATCGCCTCCACCACTATCCGAGAATCTAATTCCACATTAATATTGTAAAGGCCTAATATTTGACATATGTCTAGGCCGTCTACCATGGCCCAAGCCTCCGCCTCTGTGTTCGTCATCCATACATAGGGTGGGGAATGCAAAGATTAAGCGACCGTTGTGGTCTCTGCACACACCCCCACCCCCTGCATCACCTGGATTACCTCTCGAAGAGTCATCTACATTCAGTTTGAATTGGCACTTTTTAGCTTTGCGCCACTTCAACTCCTGAATCTTTGTATCTCTATTTCGACCCTCGCTTTGAAACCCAAAAGCTTGCATGGTTATGGCATCATTCAGCCACATCCCCTCCCTTGTAGGAAGAAGTGAGGTAACCTACCTAATCCATCGATAAACTTTAGGAATTATACTCGATACCATCATCCTACGCCCTTCAAATTTAGCCGCATTGTGACTTAGCCATATCTCCCATGTTAGAAAGCACGGCAATAGTCTCAGTAACATTTTAGACCTAGTGGTCCGCTTGGCCTTTGCATTCCAATGATTAATTCGATGTCTATGGAGTGGCTAGATATGAGAGGCATTCCACACATCATAGAAAAATGGGACCATACCTGTTTAGCGAGTGGATTGTGTTGGGAAAACTGGCAGCGGAAGCGAAAGCCGAAACACGTAGAGCAATGCGAAATCAAACAAGTAAACAAGATGAAAGCAATCACACACAAGCATTCACCACAAGAGACTCCGAATTTACGTGGAAAAACCCCTCAATGAGTAAAAAACCACGACACAAAGTGATCCACTATGAAAATCAGAAGATTACAGAGATTGACAGCCCACAAGTAAGGAATAAACAGAGAAAACCCCAAGTTCTCTCTCACACATACCTCTCCTGTCTTCCTAATATGATTAGGAAACCTTGGACACCTTAGGATCCAACCTAAATCCGGATTACAACTCCTTAAATAAGCAAATCTTCGAAAATAGAAACATCTTGCGCGCTACTGCAAGCTGCGTAAGAAACCCACGCGCACGTCCGACCGGTCAGCTGACCGGCCGGCCAGAACACAAAACAGTCCAGGGAGAAGATGTCTTTGCTGCCTCACCACTGACCGGTCGTCCGATCGGCTGGAGCCCTCTGTAGACCAATCGGCCGACCGGTCTGGAGACATGAAATCTTTCCAAGGGGGATCTTCACTACATCTGGGTCACACCGTCCGACCAGTCGCCCAACCGGTCGGAGCAGCCAATCTGTGCATAGTTTGAAGACTACCCCAACAAATTGATTCCAGAGTTAGCGAATAAAATCTAGAGTTATTTTGTACAAGTTGTGTATTTGTAAGTGGAGTTGTGGGCCCTCGCCGTTCCGCGCTCCCACACGACGTCGTTCTCCCTTTCCTTTCGGAAAAAGAAGAAGAGGTTGCGTGCGCGCGAATCACCGTTTGTGCCACTGACTTGCCTCGTTCTCGAGGGCTTTGTTTGGTTGTCGTGTTAAGCTGGATGTGTTTAGATGAGTTTATATAAGACCAGAGTCGCCACTAGCCAGTTACTTTGAATCTACAGTCGGCTAGACCCCGTAAAAATGTTAGAGAAGGGGATCCGAAGATTCCTTTTGATCTGCGACCAGAGATTCGAGGTAAGGGATCACGGTTACAAGGTGGGAAGAGGTTAAGCACCCCACACACTGCCCGTACCGAAGTACGGTCTTTACTTCACAGAATCAAACTAATACTTGAAAGTCTATTTCAATCCTCGTACATTCTCATAGATGACATGATGCATGAATGCAGGTCTGAACAGTAGGAGTTTCTGATGGGCAGGTTTCCATTAACAGGCAAGCCCACAGCATACGCTCGAACTGACAGGTGCTTTATGCGAGATGCATGCTGTGTGTTTGAATAATCAAAGTGCTCGTAGTGACTAATGTATGAATGCAGATCTGAACAGTAAGAGTTTCTGATGGGCAGGTTTTCATTAACAGGAAAGCCCAGAGCATACGCTTGAACTGACAGGTGCTTTATGCGAGATGCATGCCGTGTGCTTGAATAATCAAAGTGCTTATAGTGACTAATGTATGAATGCAGGTCTGAACAGTAAGAGTTTCTGATGGGCAGGTTTCCATTAACAAGCAAGCCCAGAGCATACGCTCGAACTGACAGGTGCTTTATGCGGGATGCATGTCATGTGCTTGAATAATCAAAGTGCTTGTAGTGAAACAGGGAGGTTGGAAGAAAAGTGAATGTTGCACTTATGCCTAGATGCAAATGAGATGACGTTGGAAAAGGAGTAGCTAGATGGACGGAGGTGTCGCAAGGATTGGCTTCGGGTGGCTGGATCAAGACTTGGATGGCTTGGGAGACTCGGAGCAGTGGTCAGGCTGGGCTGGACCAGGGCTAGGCTCTCCTCACTCGGGCTCTCCTTGGTGGAGGAATGGGCTAAAGGGTGGAGAGACGGATTGCACTCGGGCTGGCTTCGGAGGGCTTGGATTAGGTTGTTGAAATGAGAAGGGGAGGGGGGTATTTATAGTAGCAGGGTAGTGGCAGAACCCGTAAATAATTTTAGGCGGCCCCTTATACGGACGCTCCTCGGGTTCCAGCGCGTGGTACAGTCATGTCTCGGGGCTGCTGCTTGGGACTCAGTGAGTTGACTCGGTGGGTCGACTCAGCGGGTTGACTCGGTGATTTGACACAGTGGGTTGACTCGGTGATTTGACTCGACGGGTTGACTCAGCGGGTTGACTCGGTGATTTGACTCAGCGGGTTGACTCAGTGAGTTTGACTTTTTTAGGATTTTTTTACTAGTTTTTCTTATGGGGGTTTTTCAGGCTGATGTTTAGGGGCGAGTTGACTGGGTTCAAGCTTGAGTTAGGATATGGATTGGGGCTTACAAGGGTGAGTTTGGCTGAGTTTGGACATGGAATTTGGGGGTATGATCCTCCATTCATCCAGCAATCTCTACCAACAGTGTAGCCGAAGGTGGGGTGTCTACAGATGCCCCTCTTTGGCAGAGGTTGCGTGCAACCGAATGCCAAAGCGAGTGGACACCCTACTTCTGACCCGGTCATTCATGGATCATGGTCTGAAATCTTTGCTTGCCTTTTGCATCTGTGCCAGTTGATCGTCTGAAAATCGATCACTCGCACATACCGCGGGAGTTTGGAGAAAACGTTGCGAATGTCCCTGCAGTTTGCTGCAACCTAGGTACCCAATCGCAACCCTTCCATTCCCGATCGGTACTAACATCGGAAAGGTACAGCAGAGCCTCTACGTCGTAGTCTTATGAGGTTACTGACCCTATGATTGATTGTATGTTCGATGTTTTCCCAGATCACTCCAGGAGTACTTGTTTCGCTTGACTGTCAAAGTGGTTAGATGCCCTACGTCATGTAGTCTTACGGGATTCTACTACGCCGACTTGGACTCAATCAAGGTACTTCGGCATCCACGCCTAAGTATGTGCGGGTGGACTTTTTCCACCCGATCTATTGGTTTTGATGCTGGGTTTGCAATTCATTCCTTCCTAGATTGTGGTCTGGAATCTTTGTTGTCCTTTGTATCTGAGTCAGTTGATTGTTTAGAAATTGATAACTCGCACATATCGCGGGAGTTTGGAGAAAACGTTGCGATTGTCCCTGTAGTTTGCTGCAACCTGGGTACCCAATCGCAACCCTTCCATTCCCGATCGGTACTAACATCAGAAAGGTATAGCAGAGCCTCTGCGTCGTAGTCTTATGAGGTTGCTGACCCTGAGATTGATTGTGATGTTTGATATTTTTCCGGATCACTCCAGGAGTACTTATTTCACTTGATTGTCAAAGTGGTTAGATGCCCTGCGTCATGTAGTCTTACGGGATTCTACTACGCCGACTTGGACTCAGTCAAGGTACTTCAGGCATCCACGCCTAGGTATGTGTGGGTGAACTCTTTCCACCTAATCTGTTGATTTTGATACTTGGGTTACAATTCATCGTTTCCACCTGTTCAAATGGTTTCTTTGACCGAGCCTTTTGACTTTCATCTTTTCGTATCTTGGCATGTGGTACGACCGCACTGACACTGGAGTTCAGTTCGACCGTACTTTGAGTGCATTGGATCTGATGGTCTCTAGGGAAATCGCGAGACATCGGATCTTATTGGATTTTTGCGTCGGCTCCTACTGAGAGATATGGAAGATCTCCTGGTGTTTTGGAGGCAGAACACTCTACTGGGAAAATATTTTTTGGATTTTTAAAAAGATACCCACTCTGGGGAGTGATACTCCATGGGGTTTTTATTTGTAAATAGGAATATTCTTTTTTGAAATGGAAATCTGGTCTGCACATGCCTCCACTAGGGATGCTTGTGGGGTCTTTAGTTAACCGACTTTTATTTTGAAAGCAGGTAAACATGATGATTGATGCGATGGATGCTGATGCATGGAGATGCATATTTGATGATGGATGCATGGCTTGGCTCATTCTCTTTCAGTTTGATGATTTTGCTTTTGCTGGAGATGCAGAGAATTTTGAACTTATTGCTTGCAGGGTTGTGCTTCCCTGGGGTTTTTCTTTTTTATACGGGTGTTTAGGTCAGCGGGTTGGTCAAGATCCTGACCCAGTAGTCGATCAGGTCCATCGTCCCAAGATGCTGTTTCTTTGCTAATGAGAATGTACGAGGATGTTATCCAATTTCAAGATGTTCTTCTAGGCATAAATGCGATTGAGACGGTGCTTGGTCGCCAGTTTTGGTTAAGATTCCAATTTGCGGGCGATTGGATCCGTCATCCCAAATTGTGAAGTGAGCGGAGTTCGAGACTCCTGAAGTGTAGTGCTGGGGATAGTGACAATTTTTATGATTTTTGTAAATATTTGGTCCGAATCTTTACCTGAGTGGTCAGGATAGAGATCGGTTATTGAAAACAAAGGAAATATTTTTTTTTTTCGTTTTAAAAATATTTGGCTTGAAAGCAAGGGAAATATTTTTTGTGATTTTGCAAATATTTGATTTGAAAGCAACGGAAATATTTTTTGTGATTTTGGAAAGGTGATTTTGCAATGTTTTGGTATTTTGTGATTTTTCTGAAATGCAAGGAAATGTGTGGAATTTTCATCCACTTCCAGCTTTTACTGCTGGTAAGGCACCCGATCCATTTTACGTCAGTGAGCAAGACGAGTCTCACACAGTTAAGTGTCGTAGTTTTACATCTTCAGATGAGGGAATTTTGAGGGTTTTCAGTCAACACACCCACAAAGTTGCCTGTTTCTCATGTGCAATGCACATAGACCACGTATTGTCCGACGGACTCCTTCGGCCACAAAATGAGCCGCATCCTCACATTTTCGTTTGTCAATCCAGTTTGAGGCCTTACGTTGCTCACAATTCCGTGAGGGTGCGCTCCACCTCCCAACAGCCTTAATCCCCTTCATGAGTTCTAGGAATAGGGAACATCCATCAGATTCAACAGCGACTTTCAAATCAAGGTTGTCTATCAAGGTGCGTTTAACACGAACAGGATTGCAGGGTTATCAAGGTGCGTTTAACACGAACAGGATTGCAGGGTTCTGCCCGCCTCAGCCTTTACTTGTTTAAAAGATTCTGGACACCCGTACGATCAACTGTCAGCCATGTCCGGAACAGGTTGGGAAAGAAAGCCCCCGAGAAGTTAATCCCAGTGTAGGTTTAGGTCTTCGGACCGCTGGGGATGAATTTGTGCAGTTGAAATTGATGGTGAAATTTTCTTTTTTTTATTATTTTATTTATTTATTTTTTTTGTAAAAGTTTCAAACTTCAACTCGGGTAATCGAGATTGATGCTAGTTTTTATGGAAAGCTTGAAATCTTTTTGGTATTTTTTTAAAATGATCTGAATTATCGAACCTTGATCCCAGCGGTTGAGGCCGATGCCGGTTTTTAGTTGAAAGCAGGAAAAGGTCCCCCGAGAAATTAATCCCAGTGTAGTTTAAGGTCTTCGAACCAAAATATGTACATGCTGAAAATACATTCTTTTTGTGATTTTTTGAAATGTTCCAGGATGTTAAATCTCAATTTGAGCGATCAAAATTAACACTGGTTTTTATTGGCAGTCTCTTGGGATTTTGTTCCCGACGTAGTTTAAGGTCTTCGGAACAAAACTTTGAACAGAATAGGGCAACACATTTTTTTATTTTTGGAAAATGTCCGGAGTCGTCTGATCTTGATGTGAGCAAACAAGACCGATATCGGTTTTTATTAAAAATCTCTCGGGATGTCGATCCCGACGTAGTTTAAGGTCTTCGGACCCAATTTAAGAGCGAGACTGGTAATATATTTTTTTGTGATTTTTGAAAAATGTTCTGAGTCATCGATTCTGATTTTGATAGTCGAGATCGATGCCCATTTTTTATTAAAAATCCCTCGGGATCTTGATCCCGACGTAGTTTAAGGTCTTCGGACCACAAACTCTATGGTTGGGCATACTTACTTTGCTTTGTTTGACTTCTGACGGGGCTGATTATGATTTAAGTGGTCCGAATTGCTTGAATTGGTCCTGTGGGCCCTTTCCAGACTTCAGCTTTACTTTGGAGCACCTATCCTTGATGTTTCGTGGGGCTAAGAAGGCTTTCCATGGTGTAGATGATGACTTGAACAGCTCAGATTGCTCTTTTCAACCATGTGGGCCCACTTGATGATCAGATTTTGGACTCTGGCCTCCTTTCTTAACAATCGAACCCTTGATGTTGCTACTTGATTAGCCATGCGAGCCTTTTCATGGTTTGGATCATGATGATCTAGCCCTTGAATGGCTCAGATCGCTTGTGGGCCACTCTTGATAAATTTCTCTTCTCTTTGACTTGATCAAACCCATGCTGGCCACAGTACTTCATGATTGGACAGGTGAGGTACCTTCCAGATGATTCAAATCAACCTCAAATGAAATCTGGAGTGGATTAGAGCCTTGGGTGGCTCTCAGGGTGTTATCTGCTGACGTGGACTGTCAGTCTCATGCTACAACCCGAAGATTGCACACCCAAGTGCAGGTAGCAAAGTAGTAAAATACTCGGTAAGACCGAGGTCGATCCATAGGGATTGGGGTTAAGAACACTCAGAGGAATTAGTTTAGGTGGGAGAGATAAAATCTGAATTATCCACGAGAGTGGAGCAAGTTGTGTGTGGTGAAAGACAAAAATAGAAAAGGGGCTAAAGCATCAGGGATCCACCTTTGATTCATTCACAAGATTTGATTTATTGGTCCAACTATAACTCAACTGGAATTGAATAAATATTCATTCCAATCGGAAGATGAAACAGTTAAACCATTTGCATATTTCATAAAAGATGGTGATGTAAACCGATTGATTTGACCATGAAGTACTCGTTAGTTGATCGCAGGGAATTCCAAGCATCCACTGTGCCCGGAGTCGACAATGGATCATGAAATTGTATAGATCAACAACTTTTCCAACAAGTCAACCGATAAGATCATAATTCATACGATCAAATGCATACTTACAAGATAGGAGGCTTTGACTGACCGATCCAACCGTTAAGATCTCGTCTATCGATCGCAGGGAATCCAAAGCATCCAATGTGCCCGGAGTCTACAATGGATCAAGGGATTTTACAGATCGATGACTTTACCTGCACTAGCTCGATGACCGTAGGGAATTCAAAGCATCCAATGTGCCCGGAGTCGACGATGGATCAAGGGACTTTATCGATCATGAACTAGCTAATTAGTGTGCAAGGGATCCCAAGCATCCAACGTGCCCGGAGTCGACGATGGATCAAGGGGCTTGCACAACAATAGCGTCTGCCGAGGTGGATAACCGAACCAATCAACCAAAGAGAACTCCAACATTTACACCACACAATGTTGAACCAAAAGAACCAAAGCTTGCAAATTTCTTCAAAGGCTTCACCCCTAGCCTTAGCTAGAGGTTTAGCCAACCATGCTACAATGGAAGACTAAAACTCACTAAGAAAGAAAATTCTACACTACTCTACACTACAAAAGAAAGAAAGAAAACTAAAGAAGAGAAGAGAGGAGTTGTAGAGAATGGGATTTGAGGGATGGATGGGATGGGACGATGTGCTGCACGTGTGAAGTTGGACGTTGATTTTCAGCACGTGTGACGCTTGGACGTTGATTGGATGTCCAGTTAAAAAGTGTTGGCCACTGCATGGCTGTAGCTGCTGGAGACGTTAATGATGGGGCTGTTTGGACGGTGATGATGGATGAATGACGGTGGAGAATTGAGATCTATTTGCTGCACGTGTGTTGAACGTTGTGGTCCCCACCAGGTGATGTTTGGACGGCTGGATGTTGACTGATCCTGGGGTCCACGTTGATGGTTCACTGGTGATGACGTCCACCTGCTGGTTGGAATTGAAGTGGACGGTTGGATGACTCCAGCTGCTGTGATGAATGATCGTGGATGGAGGTGATGACCTTTTGATGGATGGCTGGGCATTTAGATGTCCATTGCTGGACGTGGTGGATGGAATTGATCAGGCCACTTTGAATGGGTGGACAATGTGATCTTCATGGCTGTGATGGTGAGTGGTGTTAATGTCTTTAAGCTGGTCACACATGGATGGACGACTACCGACGCTGGAGGTCAGCATGTGTGATGGCCTTAGACGGCTAAGATGCAGCGATGCTGTAGTAGGTGGACGGTGGATGTGAGCTGGAAGATGTCCATCTTTGTTGGATGGTGGATGTGAGCTGGAAGACGTCCATCTTTGTTGGACGGTGGAGATCATGGATATGCTCGTTGGTGGAGATGGGTGGACGGCTGATGGTAGATGATCAGTTGGGGTCCACACTACGGTCTTTGAGTGGTTCCTCCAACTGTTGGATGGATGGATGATGATGGGCTACTTGCTGATCTGCATGTGTGGCTGAAATGGTCGGTGGAAGATGATCTCCTTTGATCAGTTGGACTGTGATGATGGAGTGGATGGAAGAGGTTGGCAAGATGGATGAACGGCGAATCAGGTCCACCAGTTGTTGAATGATTAACCCATTGATTTGATGCTCATGAAATTGTGGCCCGCCTTGCTGAATGTAATGGCGTGGATTGAAGTTTGGGCAGCTGGTGGAATTAGATCTCCATCATGCTGACCAGCTAATCGATGGTTGAGACGTCCTCCACTTGTCACTTGATGTATGGATGGTCCCACATGTGGACATCCAATCTTGATCTTTAAGCTTGCATGCTTGCTTGATCACGATCATACAAACAGGCACAACCTGAATTTCCAATGAGCGGTTGTGATGCGGTCCACCGTAGCATGTGATCCATCCTTTGACCTTTTCGGTTCAGTTTCCTTCAAGATTGCCACACACTTTATCTTGATCACTTTTAGGCCTTAAAACGTCCAGATTAGGTTAGATCATCCATAACCTCTCCTAATCACCTTCGATCTTAATTTCTTTTGGATGTTAAAGCGCCTTAATTGGCTTGGATCTTGTCCAACCTCTCCTGAACACCTGAAGACAGAAAATTAACCTAATGAGAGATAATTAACTAGAAAAATAATGATATTGCTCTTAACAACTAGGGTTAATTATACAATATTAGGTACTTATCATATCACCTACCAACAACCATGGAGCTAATCCCGCGGAGAGAGAGGGAGATCGTCCGTATGGGCGGCCCACAGCGGGCCACCCAAGACTCGCCTCTTATGTGGTTTGGGCTGGCTCGTGCTCGGACATTTTCACAGTCCACTGTCCCTGTCCCCACATTCTCTATACTCTCAGGTTCGATTGCAGCCATGAATCTCCCTTTTGTCTCCTCTTTCTTTCCCTTTTTGTCTTTTTCTTACTTGGTCCTTTCTTGGGCAGCCATTGATGATGGCTTAGAAGCCATTGTGGGAGAGGTTGGTGGGTCCCACACTTTAGCAATTGGTGAGGGCTTTAATAATGGTGAGATGCTTTTAATTGATGATAGAGATGGAGCTTTGAATGTGGGTAACAATGGGGGTTTAAGGATGGTGGTTGGTGGAGCTTTGAATGTGGCCCCATTAATGGCAGCCATGCTGAAATTTCAGATTTGAATGGGCCATTGATTATGGGAGAAATGGATGGTATGGATGGGATGAAGAGATGGGACATAGGTGAGGCCATGCATCCCTTGAGTGGGGGCCATATGGATGATGTGATTGATGGTGGTGATGGGGCTATGATGGACATAGATGGGCTGGTCTTAGATTGTCTTCTGGTACCTATGAGGAGAGAAAACACTTTAGCAAAAGGATTGAAGCATTAAAGCAGGAAGAGAGATACTTACCTTCTGGGAGGAATGATCGAGAGAAATCACTCACAGAAAGTACCCCATTAGTTGACTGGAGGACGTTTATTTTGAAAGCCCTGTAAGATTTTTTTTTTTTTTTTTGCATATATATGAATAAGGAAAAATGATTTTGTTTTTTTTTTAAATATATGTATGCAAATCATGCATGAAATTGAAATTTGTGCCAAGTGCTTGTCTGTCTATGCGTGATTCGGATTTGTGCTTTTGGATGTAGGAATCAGAATATTTCACTCAGCCTGATGTCATACTCGATTTTCTTAATTATTCACCAAGGGTCCTGGTCCCCTTAAGATAGTGCACAATGATATCCTGCCCCTAGAATTTGGGCAGATCTTGAAAGAATTCTCGACTCATAGCCACCATCCTTGCTTCCATTGAATCTTCATGTCGTTTGGATCTCTCATGTACCTGCTTTTTTTCTTTTCTTTTCTTAGCCATTATTACCCATAACGCCCTTTCGGGTTTTCGCTACGTCCAGCTTACCCGTCATTTTTGCCCGTGGCGCCCTTTTAGGTTTTCACCACATCCCGGGTATTTGATTTTGCCTGCCCCTTGGCAGCTATGCTGTTTTTACCCTCAGCGCCCTTTCGGGTTTTTCACTAAGTCCGCTGTTTGCCCACTATTTTTACTCGAAGTGCTCTTTCGGGTTTTCACTCCGCCCTCTTTGTTTAAGCACACATCTCTTTTTTTTTTTTTGGATAACCTCGATGACCAGAGGTCAGGAATCCATCGTTGCCGGCCGATGGTAACCTTTTGGCCCTTATCTTAAGTTACAATGGCAGAGCTGTCGGCCTTAGCTACAGACCCTTCTGAGGTGGATGGATGGATAGATGTGTTTTTTTTTTTTGGGCCGATTTTTTTTTTTCTCTCTCTCTCTCTCTGTTTTCTTCTTCTTCTTCTTCTTCTTCTTCTTCTTCTTCTTCTTCTTTTTGTTGTGTGCCCCTTTTTTTTAACCCCCCTTTTTTTGCAACATTCTTTTTTTTCTTCCTTTTTTTTTCTTTGGCTTTTGAACCCTTTATTTGGAACACTTATTGTTGGACGGGAAGGGATTCTCAACGGTCTAAACCTTGACCTCTTGACTTCAGCTCTACTAATGTAACTCTTGATAAGGTTGGATTGGCTTACCTGTGAGAGATTCTCACGTTGTCGGCGTTGATTGGCTCTGAAAGATCCTTACCCCTCGGTTGGTGAGTAGAACGGTGCCTCTCAGAAGAACTTCTCTGATTCTCGGGGCTTGCCCCTTGAGTCTGATAGATGCGGTAGTGCTTGTCGTAAACCCGATATGACTTTTCTTTCTTTGACTTCATTCTTCATCAGCACTCATGGTGACATGATTTTGACTCGAACTCGTAGGTCTGTCTTCTGATTTTAAGCTTCTTGAGGAACTCCTCCATCCTTAGATTTCGGAGGACGTCCCATTGCCAATGTTGATAGCATGTGGGAACCCTTAACAATTGATGATGTCATTCTTCATGAGAATTATTGCGCGAGATCAGAATGTTACCTCCTTCCTTTTTGTGAAGTAATCAATTGCCACAAGTATATGCGTATGACCACTAGATGATGCCGAGTAGATCTTTCTGTTGATGTAGATACCTTATACAGGGAATAGCTGGAGCATTATCAAGTTATAGAATTTCGAAGCACACACATGGATCCGATGTGCATGTTGCTGACACTTGCACTTGAAGTGCTTTCTGACATGTTGGCAACAATCTGTCTTCATCAAGCCGTGAGGTTTCTTCGATCATTCGTCAAGTTGCACACTCCAGCATGGAATGCAAGCATAGTCTTGGCAGCATCTTCTTGATAGGCTTGATGAGTTTTTGATTGATAAGTCTTCATAGGGCGCAAGATTGGGAAGTCATGACTTCAAAAATTCGATCATTTTCTGCTTATTTTTCGGGGATAAGAAATCTCAATGCACACTTCCTTATGGGTCTCAAGAGATCCTAGGTTTATAATTTTGAAACTTTTTTTTTAGTTGACATTGGCTTTTGGTTCGAACTTTCGAGGAGACCCTCTTAGTTTGGGAGTCAGCTCATCATTTTCCACATCATTTGGCTTTGTCTAGACCCTTGAGTTTGAAGTCCAACTCTAGATTGAAATCTTATGAGTCAACTTCATACTCAAGTGCTTCGACAGATAGACTTGACACTTCTATTGAAAAAGATTTTTTTTTTTTTGCTTTTAAAGATTTTCTAGTTTTTTTGGAATTTTGTAAATATCTGGATTTTTTTTTAACTTTTTGGACTTTCTAAAATTTTGAATTTTTTTTTAAATATTTGGTGTTTTGGGTTTTTGAATCTTCTGATTTTTTTTTGAATTTTTTTTTATAAAGGACCCGAGCAAGACGGCGATGTGAACCAGGTGTTACCTGATTCGGCTCGGGGAGCCAAGCACTGTCGGCTTTTATTGTGCCGTCATGGGGACTACAAACCTGTTTCTGCCCTGCACTCCTTCCCCTCAAGAGGCAGGGCTAAAAGGATCAGTAGGCCAAACCTCATTGTTGCACCCAAACATCATGATAGATCTGGAATTGGGCTCCGAGTCGGTGTCGGATGCGATTTCTCCTGGTTCGTCCCCGATGAATTGCATCTCTTCAGGTTCCTCCGGCTGAGGTGGGACCAGAACGGCAGTCCAATCGATCGGGGGAAATTCCTGCCCCTTGCTTGAGTCTTTTTTAAGCGACTCTATCAGACTCAATCTGATCGCTTGATCATCGAAGGTGGAATCCAGCCCATCATCAAGATAGATAATCCCTGCATTGATAAACTAGATTGGTGTGACAATGCAAAGGTTCCCTTCTTCTTGATGACCCTGTCTTCTTCTGATACTTCTGTGCCTAATCCGAGTAGGCCGATATCGCAGTCTTTCTCTATCCACATTCTCTTGAACTCCCATGATTCGGGTCGAGTCTTGATATTCGAGCTGATAGTAGAAGGTTTGACGCTCAACAAGAAGGAAGACGTAGTTCGATTCGATGGGACATGCGCGAGGGAAGTAATTTACATTGTGATGGTATGAGACCTCCCCATTAGAGCGTTGTATGTCCATGGCTGGGATGGTAGGCTCTCGGAGGTTGGATGCTTCTACCATGGAAAATTGTCCGGGATTGGTAATGATGGTGATCGCCCTATCTCCGAAGATGTGCTTGACCCTTTGGTGAAGATTTGAAGAGATGGCATTAATTCTGTGAAACCAGGTCCGATCGGAAAGGAGATGGAATGAAGCTAAGATGTCCAAGACCTGAAGAGTGATGATTGATATTTTTGGATCGATCAGAACCTGGACATCAATCTCCCCTTCGACCTCCTCGATAGTGGCCACATAATTGAAGCTGGGCCCCAATTCTGCTAGGGCATGTGGCATGCTGTCCAAGGAAAGGTCTTCTTCTTGGAGGACTGATGGCTGAAGTAGAAGCCGAATAGACAGGTGCGGTGGGCAAGTTGTGCCCTTGGTTGTTTGCTGGAGAAACGGGCAGGCTTTGCCCCTGGTAAGCTGGAGTGGGCAAGCTGTGCCCCTGACTGACTATTACTGAGATCGGCAGGCTGTGCCCCTGGTTGATTGATGCTGAGATGGGTAGGATTTGCCCCTTGGCTCAAACTGAGCAGACCATGCCCTTGGTTTGCTGATGCTGCGCTAGGGAGATTGTCTCCTTGGTTGACTGAGATAGGCTGATTGTACCCATGCTTAGAAATGGGCGCAGAGAATGAACTAACTGAAGGTGCCCCCTTGCATAATGATGGGCTCTAGGATTGAAATAAATGAGGGTGCCCCTTGCAGTATGAAGGGTTCTGAAATTGGATTGGTTGAGGGTGCCCCTTGCCAACCTTGATTGGGGAACTGTGAGATTCCATCTTAACTGTTGCTGTTGCTGCGGTTGTCCGTGCTGAGGGAGGAATAGTGCATCTTCAGTGGAGGCGACAAGGTCGTCTTCTTCTATTAGATCGGGGATGAGGACACTTCCGTTATCATTCTCGTATTTAGCAGTAGGCTTTTCTTCCACTGTCGGTTGTATAAGAGAGGCTTGATAAGGCCACCAAGGGGAGATCATCCCAGTCCTTATTCCGGCTTCGACTTGTTCCCCGGCGCAGATGAGTTGGGTAAAGTTCGCATATGGATGTGAGACAAGGTATCCAGAGATACTTGGATTTGCCGAGTGGACGATCATGGAGATTTGCTCCTCATCGTCGAGGGGAGTCTTCATTCTAGCTGCCATGGCCCGCCACCATCCAACGTAAGCTAACAATATTTCATCACTTCTTTGCCTGAGAGCTGCGAGGTCCGCTCTCCTGGGTGCCATGTTAAGATTGTATGCGAACCTGTTGACGAAAGCCTGGGAGAGCTGCTCCCAAGTCCTGATGCGATGGCAGTCTAATGATGTGTACCAGTCTAGGGCATCGTCTTTCAGGGACTTTTGAAACAAACGGATCAACGCTCCATCGTTGCTTGCCACGGCATCTAACTCACCACAAAATGATCTCAAGTGGTGTATAGGACACCCTGTCCTATCATATCTTTTAAATTTTGGTACCTGAAAGCCTTGAGGTATCATTGCATCGGGAAATGGACAAAGGTCCCTAAACTTAGTGGATGGAAGATCCACCCCTTGCTGCTTGTGCAACTTTCTCTTCATCTCTCGCATCTGTTCTTGGAGTTGTTCGATTTCAGAGGGACAAAATGAAGGAGATCTTGCCCCTTGCCAGGACTGAGCTGACCCTCTTTCATAATAATTGGTGTCATTGATGCTCCTATGATTCCTACTTGAAGGAGGTTGGGCCTGATAATTACTCCCATTATAAGGACTTTGTTGGACTGGAGCTGAAAAGGGGAGACTACAAAGAAATCCCAGTCACAGGAGAATATTGAAAT
Organism: Liriodendron chinense; assembly: GCA_003013855.2. Taxonomy (NCBI): domain Eukaryota; kingdom Viridiplantae; phylum Streptophyta; class Magnoliopsida; order Magnoliales; family Magnoliaceae; genus Liriodendron; species Liriodendron chinense. The sequence continues at coordinate 341,247 of ML058493.1, read as the reverse complement.
TGGTTGGAACTCCCATTAGGGAGAGGATGTTGGAATTAGCTCGGAGTTCTAGTTGTGGGATGTGACTGAAAATGGCTCTCATTTGCAGGAGGATGCTGGAAGAAATGCCCTGAGGTTGAGGGTTGTTCTGATTGAAGGCCCCTATTAGGAGGGTATCGAAAGTCTTGAGTGATCCCTGGCGGTTGTGGTTGGGATGAACTGGAGGCCGGAGGGACCTGGCATGGCTACTGAGATTGTTGAAACTGGGCCAACCTGATTGTTGGCTGCTGCGGTAGCTTGTGCTTACATGAATTGCAAGAGCATTTCTTGCATTGTTCTCATTCCTTGTGTCAATTCTTGCATGATTGGCGTATTCTCAATTGGCCATTGTGCTGGAGGTTGCGCTTCGGTCATTTCAAGAGCGGGGAAGAGGTGAGTTTCCTCTTCGTGGTCAGACATGGCTTATTGAGCCCGAGTGCGGATTATGCTGGGAAGGGAAGTTGTTTCCGAACACGTTGAGCCCGAGGAGGCGCAATGGTGAGGACTATACTCTACTCTCTTTTTTTGGGTTTTGGGACTTTCTATTTTTTTTTATTTTTTTTTGGTTTTGGGTAGAATGCTATGCAAATGAGATTGTATGAGGACTAATGACTTTCAAGTACGGGAAGGATTCTGTTTTTCAAGGCGTATCATGACTAGTGGGACTAGCTTATCCCCAGTGGAGTCGCCATTCTGTGGACCCTCGCAGTTCCACGCTCCCACACGATGTCGTTCTCCCTTTCCTTTCAGAAAAAGAAGAAGAGGTTGCATGCGCGCGAATCGCCGTTTGTGCCACTGGCTTGCCTCGTTCTCGAGGGCTTTGATTGGTTGTCGTGTTAAGTAGGATGTGTTTGGATAAGTTTATATAAGACCAGAGTCGCCACTAGCCAGTTACTTTGAATCTACAGTCGGCTAGACCCCGTAGAAATGTTAGAGAAGGGGATCCAAAGATTCCTTTCTCTAAAATGACTCCTTTTGATCTGCGACCAGAGATTCGAGGTAAGGGATCACGGTTACAGGGTGGGAAGAGGTTAAGCACCCCACACACTGCCCGTACCGAAGCACGGTCTCTACTTCACAGAATCGAACTAACACTTGAAAGTCTGTTTTAATCCTCGTACATTCTCATAGATGACATGATGCACTGAATGCAGTTCTAAACAATAAGAGTTTCTGATGGGCAGGTTTCCATTAACAGGCAAGCCCAGAGCATACGCTCGAACTGATAGGTGCTTTATATGAGATGCATGCTGTGTGTTTGAATAATCAAAGTACTCGTAGTGACTAATGTATGAATGCAGGTCTGAACAGTAAGAGTTTCTGATGGGCAGGTTTCCATTAACAGGCAAGCCCAGAGCATACGCTCGAACTGACAGGTGATTTATGCGAGATGCATGCCGTGTGCTTGAATAATCAAAGTGCTTATAGTGACTAATGTATGAATGCAGGTCTGAATAGTAAGAGTTTCTGATGGGCAGGTTTCCATTAACAGGCAAGCCTAGAGCATACGCTCGAACTGACAGGTGCTTTATGCGGGATGCATGTCATGTGCTTGAATAATCAAAGTGCTTGTAGTGAAGTAGGGGGGTTGGAAGAAAAGTTAATGTTGCACTTATGCTAGATGCAAATAAGATGATGTTGGAAAAGGAGTAGCTAGATGGACGGAGGTGTCGAAAGGATTGACTTCGAGTGGCTGGATTAAGACTTGGATGGCTTGGGAGACTCGGACTAGTGGTCAGGTTGGGCTGGACCAGGGCTAGGCTCTCCTCACTCGGGCTCTCCTTGGTGGAGGAATGGGCTAAAGGGTGGAGAGACGGATTGCACTCGGGCTGGCTTCGGAGGGCTTGGATTGGGTTGTTGAAATGAGAAGGGGAGGGGGGTATTTATAGCAGCGGGCAGTGGCAGAACCCATAAATAATTTTGGGCGGCCCCTTGCGGACGCTCCTCGGGTTCCAGCGCGTGGTACGGTCATGTCTCGGGGCTGCTGCTTGGGACTCAGTGAGTTGACTCGGTGGGTCGACTCAGCGGGTTGACTTGGTGATTTGACACAGTGGGTTGACTCGGTGATTTGACTCGACGGGTTGACTCAGCGGGTTGACTCGGTGATTTGACTCAGCGGGTTGACTCAGTGAGTTTGACTTTTTTAGGATTTTTTTACTAGTTTTTCTTATGGGGGTTTTTCAGGCTGATGTTTAGGGGCGAGTTGACTGGGTTCAAGCTTGAGTTAGGATATGGATTGGGGCTTACAAGGGTGAGTTTGGCTGAGTTTGGACATGGGATTTGGGGGTATGGTCCTCCATTCATCCAGCTATCTCTACCAACAATGTAGTCGAAGGTGGGGTGTCTACAGGAGTGATTCCTCTCTTGTTGGGTGAGTGAGTCCCCAAGCTATTTATTATTGAGTGAGTGATTTCCCAACCCCTTAGGTGAGTAAGTCCCCAAGCTATCCCTTATTGGGTGAGTGAGTGAGTCCCCAAGCCCCTTATTGGGTGAGTGATCCTCAAGCTATCTCTTTTCTTATTCTCATTTGGCCTATGTACTCTTTATCCAAATTATAGTATCAAAATTCTTATTTTCTTCTCTTTTTTGCATTTGTTTGAGTTCTATATCAAGTGTCAAATCAACATCAAAGTGGTATCAGAGCAAATTTGGTTTTTAGATTAGGCTTGATTTTTTATGGCAAAAGGAAGAGGAAATTGGGCTGAACAATTTCAATTCAAGATGTCTACCTCTGTGAAGAAATTGAAGAATTGAGGCATGCTAACAACAATCTATAGCACATGATGGAGAAGGCTTTATGAAGACTTCCCGCACAAGCCTCCAAAAATCTTCTGATTTATGATGAAGATGAAAATGTCCATGATGTATTTGATGAAATGATTGAACTGATTGAAGGTAATGAAAACGACATGGAATTTAATGACGATGAACCGATTTATAATGAAGATGCATATGAGGTATTTGATGAAATAAACGAATCAAATGAAGGTGGAGTGAACGATGACCATATAGAATTTGATGATATTAATTGAGTTGTTTTATGATGAAGATGTCTATGAAGTATTTGATGAAATGGTCAAACCAAATGGAGGTTAAGTGAATGATGATTATATGGCATTTAATGATGACAAGCCAACTTACGACAAAGATGCTTATGAAATGCTTGATGAAATTACTAGATTGAATGAAGGTGAGAGCTTTGTTATTTGAAAAGTTTTAGCCATTCCTCAAGTACCCGAAGATCATTGGCTACGTATTTTACATAAAGAGAAGTTATATGTCAACCTGAAAAACTATTTATTCATGGTTGACAATGTAGTTTCTTTGGAATATGTTGTCTCATCTCAAGACACAACTCCACAATCAATTATCAAAGTGGGATGCTTTTTTATCTTAGTAGCATTCTAGCGATGGTTCGTGAGTATGGGGCAAGATGCCTATATTAAATATCTCATCCGTTAGAAGAACAAGCCTCAATACGAAGATACTTGGATCAATAATGAGGAATTGTGGGATCTTGACAAAAGAATGTGGAAAAGATTTACTAAGACAAACTCGATGATGAATTCTTTTTATGAGGAGGAGATTGATGCAACCCTTGTACATCAAGAAGTACTATATCATACTCTAGTTATCCTCTTATATATATAGTAGTCTTTTCATGAGAGGGGATATTTTAGAGTTGTTTTTAAAATCTTTATATTTATGAGTGGAGTGATTTCTCTCATGCTGGGTGAGTGAGTCCCCAAGCGGGTCGGGGTTCAAATCGCCTCCAAATGTAACTGTTGCGATATAATGTCTGATGATCAACCTAATCAGGAAAACCTCAATGCATATAATGATCAAATAGCTCTATAGGTAAATCTACATGAATCCTCGATGCTTCAGACTTCCTCTTAACAAGGAAGCATATCTCCTATAGATCGGCTTGCGCTACTTCAGTTGCAGTGGCAAACTGAGGCAACAGGAAATCAGCAACGGGAAGAAAAGACCAAATGATCAATGCTCAGTAGCAAACTCGATGGAGAAGGGAACAAAATGAGCAATAGAAAGATGGCTAACTGATCAACGCGCAGTAACAAGTTCAATAGAGCAAGGAACAAAATTAGCATATGGGAGAAACAGACGCAACTCAGGATAGTGAGCCTAGAAATAGAAACTGACATCAACCAAACAGGGAAGAACAAAGAAAAGCATATAGTAGGAGTCTGGTCAGAAGCTCAGTAATTGCAAGCCAAACTAACAGGGAAACAGAGGAGAATATGACACAACGTCCTCCCCCTCAACAGATTGCAAATCAGGTTGATTCTGCACAGAGTCGAATATCTACCGCTACCACCCCTACCTCATCTCAGAACTCTCTCCTCAGAATTGAAGATTTGGATTATCTCTTTAGCTCTAGAAAACTTGCCACTTAGGTATGGATATATTTTTCTTGCCTCTTCGACTTGCATATTAGCCTTAATCAGTTGATTGCCCAGAGAATAGTACAGTGGTCAAACAGATCTAGATCTATATCCAGATTCAGATTTCTAAGAGGCTTGACCCTATCATTCATGGTGTGGGAAATCTGGTTGGCTAGAAATGTTTGTAGATTTGAAAACAAAAAAGTGTCGTCAGGCTTTGTCATCTCCCAAATTCTCAAATGGCTAAGAGATGTAGGTTTGAGGATTCTAGTCAAAGGTTTCTTTGTCGGAAAAGCTCACTATGCAATCCTTGCGATTAGATGACTTGGATCGAGGGGAGAACATAAAGATTCGCATTGTTAGGTAAAAAAAACTTGATAGAGGATGGCTTAAGCTTAACGTAGATGGATCGATAAGAGGAAACCTAGGAGAAGGGAGCGGGGGAGGGATATGTAAAGACCATAGGGGCCAAGTGATTTTTTCTTTTCACAATTCCTACGGTCAAATGATGAACACAGCCGCAGAAATTCAAGCTCTTGTGGATGGTCTTAAAAGATGTGAGAGCATGGGTCTCAATAACATTATATTAGAAACGGACTCCAGAGTCATAGCAGAGATAGCGGCTATGTAAACTTCAAACTCCCAAGCGAAGCCCCATGGGCCATTTGATCGTCGTCAATCCATTTAACCCTTCCGAGCATCAGTAAACTTCAAAATATCTCACATTTTGTGGGAGGCTAATACGGTTTTAGATGCATTGGCTAAGATGGGAAGTGGTGGATGGGTCCATTCAAGATATTTGAGTAGAGATGATCTTCCCACTATGATAAGGGGTCTCATCACTCTTAATAATACAGGTTTGGGGATGATTAGAAAGGGCTAATTCTGTATGGTTTATATAATAGGTGTGGTCATCGTGCTTTTTAGTGTGGCACCCACCCGAATGTTTGTCTGTTCATATGTTTCAATAAAATTTTCTTCCTGAAAAAAAAAAGTCCCCAAGCTAGCCATTGTTGGGTGAGTGATTCTCTAACCCCTTGAGTGAGTGAGTCCCCAAGCTATCCCTTGTTGAGTAAGTGATTCCCCAACCCTTTGGGTGAGTGACTTCTTAAGCTATATCTTTTCTTATTCTCATTTGGCATATGTACTCTTGATCTAAATTATAACAATGAAGTTTTTCTTTTGTTTTCCTCACTGCATTTGTTTGAGTTCTACATAGTTCAAGCGAAAAGACATATCTGTCTTAATTTGGGCTGTGCAAAAATCTTCCACTTTAAAATGATCAATCACTACTTCAGGCAATAAACCTGCAATGAGCGCACCAGATAGAAGGCCCTAAAGCCCTAGCACTTCATTTACACGAAGGGTTTGGAGGTGGGAGGGGAGATTTATTTCCCACGCACCAATTAGACAGAGGGCCATGCCCTGTCCAATCTAAAAACCAAAAACAGTAGTTTCCCTCACTTACAAACCAGCACACCTTCTCAGAAATGAAGGGGATGATTTCTCTAATTTTATTCCAGCATGGAGATCTTAAGCATTGAGTGGCCTTTGCAACTGGTAACGTGCAATCTGTTGTTTACTTAAATCTCATAAAAGACCCCCACAATGAAGCACTACTTGTAGTCAAAACACCCTACGCCATAATTTTTTATTCATCTGTAGGCTTTGCAACACCTTTGATAGATTATTGACCCTCCAGCCCTCCCTCCTTTTTTTAAAAGGGCAATCTTCTTCCGGCAAATTGGTGCAGTGTGCTTTTTTCCTTCCCTTCTACCCAGCCTTAGGAGAAATCTACGAAGCCCATCTCTAGCGTTTTCAGAACCTTCTTCGAAACATTGCCGTTGCAGGCATGTGGATTAGGATACTAATACGCATGTGATTGATGAGAGTAACCTTCCCATCTTGGGACAAGAACTTCCATGCCAATCCTAAACTATGCTTTGAACTTTATCCACCAGTGGCTGAAAAAACCCACAAGGAGCTTTCCCCTTGAATATAGGCACTCCCAAGTACATGAAGCTTGCCCCTGCTCTAGTTATTCCTAGCTGCCCTTCAATGGCCCTAACTCGCGCTTGCACCATCTTAGACGATGCGACGAAACTACTTTTAGACTTATTAAGCAGCTAATCTAAAATGGCCTAGAATTTGGAGAGGAATTCATTGACAACCCTTAGAGTCACACAACTACCATTAGTGAAAACCAGGTTTCGCTAGGAAATAATAAATGAGAAACTATTAGGCACCCTCTAGCAACCTCAAAAGGTTGACAAAGGCCCCTCTACTAGCCTCTTGAATCCTCGATTGAAAGCTTCAGCCGCAAAAAGAAAAATACTAGGCGAGATTGGATACCCTTGCCTCAGACCTCTGGCTGACTTGACGAAGCCACATGCTTCTCCATTCACTAAGACTGAGAACCAGTCGTTTGCCCAACACTTCTCGGGCAATCCAATCCATTCCTAGCTGAACACGAACCGCGCTAATACTTCCTTAAGAAACCCCCAATCAACTCTATCATAAGCCTCTCTCTCTCTCTCTCTCTCTCTCTCTCTCTCTCTCTCTCTCTCCTCAAAGCAATTCCTGTGTGAAGCCATGGTACTTGACAGCAGCTGGGTACTGTGAGAAGCCATGGTATCTGCATCAGAGACCAATTGATAAGTACCTAATATTGTATAATGAACCCTGGTTGTTAAGGGCGTTATCATTGTTTTTCCGGTTAATTATCCCTCATTAGGTGAATTTTCTGTCTTCAGGTAATCAGGAGAAGTTGGACAAGATCTGAGCCAATTAGGACGTCTTAAAGCCTCAAAGTGATCAAGATCAAGTGTGAAGCGGTCGTGCAAGAAATCGGGCTGTAAAGATCGAAGATTGGACCAACTGTAGCATTCAGCAAGGCGGGCCACAATTTCATGAAGCATCAATGGCCCTAATCATCTAGCACTGTGGACCCCTCATCTCCATCGACCATGGTGCTGCATCCAAACACCATCAACGTCCATTAGCAACGGACAGACCAACAGTAGCAATGGGCGTCTTCAAGAGCATCAACAATGGACCTCACCTTCAGCATCATCACCATCATCAGCGGGATCCACCATCAAATCTCTGCCGTCTTCAGCAGCACCTCTAATGGCCAGCTTGGTGAACCAAACTATCACATCCTCAGTCATCCATCAACTTTCATCCAGGCCGCCAGCTCCTTGTCCTTTTTCAACCGTCCACCATGATGACCCCACCAAATGTTAGACGTCCAAAGTATAGCCACCCAATGGCTATCCAGCAGCTGAGCATGTGCAACCGATCATCCAATGGCTGTCCAAACAGCCACACATGTGGAAATCTCAGCCGTTGATCATCCATAACATCAAGCCGTCCATCACCACCACACAAGATGGACCTCACCAGCCTCCAGATGTGAACCCATTCAACTCCATGTCCACCATCCAGCTCAATGGACCCCAACAATCAGCCGTCCATTCATCAAACGTGCCGATGGATCAGCATGCAATCCATCGTCCAGTAGATCTCCACCGTCCAAGTCTAGTTGGTGGACGTCATCAACCGTCCATCAGAGAAGGACCCCACCTTCACACGTGCAGCAATGGACGGCTAGCATCAAGTGGACCGTCCATCTCCAGCAAACTCCATTCCACTGCTTCCACCAGCGTCCAAACAGTGGACCCCATCCAAACCATGTTCCATCCCAGTCGTACAGCCTCACCAACCTCCGAGCATCTTCAGCAGCTACTGGACGTCCAACTCCACACGTGTGTTGCCATCCACACGTGCAGCCAACCTCAGCCGTCCACAACAGCCAAGCATCCATCAGCAGCCGTCTATCATCAAACATCATCACCATTCATGGCCAGCAAGTGGCCACCGTCCAACGCTCAAGGCAGCAGCTGACCACCGTCCATTCCTTACATAATCAGCCGTCCATCTCCATCAGCGTACAATCTTCATCAAGGTGTCCATGATCATCACAATCCACCAAAGCTGGAGATCTCCAGCACCGTCCATGAGCAAGCAGCCATGGAACTTCATCTACACGTGCAGCTCATCCTCACCGTCCAAGCAGTTCATCAACCGTCCTCTTATCCCATCAACGATCCAGCTTCATTCTCCATCCAAGCAAGTGGCCCACCTTCATTTTCAAGAAAAAAGCTGAAGGAGATGGATTCTCCACCATCCAACGGGCAGGGGAATCTTCACTGTCCATCCAGCCGTCTATCAAGATGGGCTCCACACATGCAACATTTCCACCATCCTTCCAATGTACGCACGTCCATCTTCAATGGACGGTTCAGATTCTCCATGTCTAGCATGTGGACCCAGTCAACTCCAACTCATATGGACCCAGTTAACTCACCTAGTTACCTTCCATCCTTGGGCCAAGCAAATGCTCTCTCCATCCTCTTCCATCCATGAGCTCCAAACCAAAAAGAAAAGTTTACTTTGGGCATTCCAAGCCTAGCTCCTAACCCAAACCTAAAAAGCAAAAAAATTGGCTTGGAAGTGCCACCTCATCATCCAAGCCTAACTCCAAGCCCAAACCTAGAGGAGATTTTCTTGAAGTGCCACCTAGGCTTGGAGCTTCTCATAAGGCTATAAAAGGAGGCCTCTCCTCCTCATTTCAATCATCCCTCATAATCCCATTCTCTACAACTCCTCTCTTCTCCTTAATTTTCTTTCTTTCTTTCTTTTGTAGTGTAGAATAGTTTTCTCTTTTGTAGAGAATTTAGTCTTCCATTGTAGTATGGTTGGCTAAACCTCTAGCTAAGGCTAGGGGTGAAGCCTTTGAAGAAATTTGCAAGATATGGTTCTTTTGGTTCAACATTGTGTGGTGTAAATGTGGGAGTTCTCTTTGGTTAATCGGTTTGGTTATCCACCTCGGCAGACGCTATTGTTGTGCAAGCCCCTTGATCCATCGTCGACTCCGGGCACGTTGGATGCTTGGGATCCCTTGCACACCAATTAGCTAGTTCATGATCGATAAAGTCCCTTGATCCATCGTCGACTCCGGGCACGTTGGATGCTTTGGATTCCCTACGGTCATCGAGCTAGTGCAGGTAAAGTCATCGATCTGTAAAATCCCTTGATCCATTGTAGACTCCGGGCACATTGGATGCTTTGAATTCCCTGCGATCGATAGACGAGATCTTAACGGTTGGATCGGTCAATCAAAGCCTCCTATCTTGTAAGTATGCATTTGATCGTATGAATTGTGATCTTATCGGTTGACTTGTTGGCAAAGTTGTTGATCTATACAATTCCTTGATCCATTGTCGACTCCGGGCACAGTGGATGCTTGGAATTCCCTGCGATCAACTAACGAGTGCTTCATGGTCAAATCAATCGGTTCATATCACCATCTTTTATGAAATATGCAAATAGTTTAACTGTTTTATCTTCCTGTTGGAATGAATCTTTATTCAATTCCAGTTGAGTTATAGTTGGACCAACGAATCGAATCTTGTGAATGAATCAAAGGTGGATCCCTGATGCCTTAGCCCCTTTTCTATTTTTGTTTTTCACCACACACAACTTGCTCCACTCTCGTGGATAAACCAGATTTCATCTCACTAACCTAAACTAATTCCTCTAAGTGTTCTTAACCCCAATCCCTGTGGATCGACCTCGGTCTTACCGAGTATTTTACTACTTTGCTACCTGCACTTGGGTGTGCAATCTTCGAATTGTAGCACCAATGGTTGGAAGCAAGTCCGCAGAAGAAACTCCAAACCCCCGGATTCAGATTTCACAGTCTTCGTGGGAAACATCACTTTTGACACGTCTAAGGAGGATTTGCTCAGGATCTTTGGGAAGATCAACAAGGTGAATGATGTTTTCCTTCCTCAATCCTCGGATGTGCTCAAACATAGGGGATATGCTTTCGTAAGATTTCTATATGAAGCCGATGCTTATGCAGCCATCACCACCTTCCATGGAAAAAGGATTGATGGCAGAGTAGTTACAGTAGCCCATGCCATACCGAGAAGGAAGTTCCAAGGCACATCCCTTACCAAGGGTTTTCCTTCTTCCTCAACCCAGATCCCCCATCCGAAAATGCTACCTTTGCCTGCACCTGATGTGCCTCAGCTCCAACAGTCTTTCTTGGAAATCACTAGAGGAACCCCTGTTTTTAGAGGGGATAAACATCATGTACCTCCCATCACACCCATTCGTGAAGTGCCGAATGCAGATCCATTGAAGGAAATATCCGTCAGAGCTAACCAAGCTGAGGTAGATGTGAAAATCCAGGAATTGGGGCTGGCCCTGGTGGGAATAGCAGAACATAAGGATGTTCCCCTCATCCGTTTGATGAAATGCCTCAGAGACTCGAAGTTTAAGGCAGCTGCGGTGGACATATCCAGAACAGCCAACGACCGGTTCTTGCTTGTTTTTAAGACAAGCATGGAGCTCACAGCTTTCCTCTCTGATTCTTCATTGCACAGGCTCATGGGGTTATCTAAATTGAAGGCATGGACCCCCCCATCCATCTTGGAAGGAGAGGGTACATGGATTCGTCTACAGGGGATTCCATCTCATGCGTGGTTCAATTCAGTTTTCGTTGGATTGGGTCAGACGTTCGGGCGAGTGATTGAAGTGGACAGATGCTCTCTTCTTGGGCTGAACCAATTATCTGCCAGGGTTAAGGTCGCATTACGTCCGGGAGTAGACCTATTCAAGGTCAGGAGCCTCATCGTATCATCGGTTTCCTACCCTGTCTGGGCAGTCGTGGAATCATCTGGTGATACAATGGCCCTCTCTGTGGAGGCTGAGGGGGGTCCTCGTCAGTGTGAATCGACACGACAATGGGTGGAACAAGCCTTTCACTACCCTCTTTGCCCACCCCCACCCACAACCCCAGCTCCGGATCTTCCATCATCCTCGCACCCACCCCCAATCATACCCCCACTTCCACCCAAACCACCTTCCCCAGCCCCAAAACCAGACAAGGCCCGACCCCTCACACAAGATCAGGACCCATCATCCCCCCATAGCCCACCTACGGTACATCCCACATCCCATACCCCTCCTCATATCCAAGCCCAAATTCCACCTATGAACCATCCCCAATCCCCCGCCCCTCCCCTAATTCAAGCCCACACCACATCTACGAACCAGCATTCATACCCTGCCCCACCTCAAAACCAAGTATCATGCCCACCCCCACCCTCAACCACGATTTCGATCAACTCCCCCATGAACCCAGTAGAGGCCCATGTTGTGAATGGTTTCATCCATGATGCTTTGAAGACGATGGTGGAAAACCAAGATTCAGTAGCTAATGTGGCTGCCCATTTACCGATTTGTGGCCAGCCTCAGTATACATGCTCGGAGCAGGCCCCCATCCAGGTGGTCCAAGCATTTGTCTCGAATCCTGCCTCCTCAGACATATATACGCGCGAAATCCACCCGTTTCAGAATCTGATGTATCATAGTCTAGAAGCAATTGGTCGAGAACCAATGTCGTATATGAGGCAGTTTATGGTGAACTTAGACCCAAGGTGGCAAAAGCTCTGTCCGTGGGAAGTAGCTCGTTGAAGGTTAACGATATGTTTGAAGAGGAACCTGAAGACCAAGATGCAGAGGCATGGAACTCCGTCTATTTCCCTGAAATTAGTCAGCAGTGCGGTTTGGGTGAAATCAACCTGGCGGTAGACCTCACCCCTTTCTTCTACCCTCCGGAAAAACTGGTTGACGACATGGCTCCCACCTCGATGGAAGCTGAGGCAGGGGCTCCTTTGCAGCACCTACCCTCTGTCCACGATGTAGACAGCATGCTTCCGATGCAGGGAACGTTGCCTAATAGTGTAAACGGGGACAGTGAAGTTGTGGTTATCTCTGTGGAGCCGAAGGACTGCGTTAATCAATGTGCAGACAACCTTGAGGTAGGAAGGGTGTTGGTGGAATCGATCGAACACCGTCAGTCAGATGTAGTCATTCAGTCCACAGCCAATCGAGAGATAAGCACCCACCCAGTTCAGCAAAATGAGTCAAATATCAGTGCCACCAGGTTTATGAAAAGGAAATCAAGCAGGCGTGTTCAGGTAGCAGGGACTGCTAATGGTGATAGACGTCCGTTGAGAGATTGGAATGGTGGATTGCGAAAGATGAAAAGAAGGGCCGTGTCAAACACGAAGTTCTTGAATGGATAACATCCTCATCTGGAACGCTCGAGGGGTGGGCAACAAACCACGATCAGGTCGCTGAAGCGCTTAATTAGAGAATTTAAGCCGCATATTATTGCCATTTTGGAACCCATGCTCTCCGATGATAAAAGAATTAGCACAGGCCTTAAGCTAGGATTTCATGCCTCATGCTCCAATGCGATGGAAGGGGGAAAGGTCTGGATTTTTTACAACTCTCTGCTTCAGCTTCACGTAGTGCAAGCCTCCTCTCAGATGCTGACAATAGCAGTGGGACTGCAACAAATAGATTCAATGGTAGTGGCCTCGATGGTGTATGCCAAGTGCTCCAGGGCTGAGAGAAGACTCCTTTGGGAGGATCTGAAGCTGGTGGCTAGTAGTGGATCGTTCCCTGGGATTGCTGTAGGGGACTTCAACACGGTTCTATCTTCCACTGATAGGAAAGGGAGCGGTTTATTCGACACGGCTAGTTCGACTGAATTTGCTGAAGCTTTGGAAAACGCGGGGCTGTTTGATGCAGGCATGGGAAATCGATTTACATGGTGTAACAACCAGATGGGTATGTCCAGAAAGTGGGCGCGCCTAGATCGTGCGTGCTTCAACACCCTATGGACGAACAAATTTCCAGCTTTCCAAGTCAGACACCTTGCACGTTCTCAATCAGATCATTCTCCCCTGTTGCTCTCCTTCCCGGCTAAAGCTCCGTCCTTTCCACGTCCTTTCAGATTCCTGCGCACGTGGATGCTTCATGGCTCCTTTATGGACCTCGTTAGATCAGCTTGGGTTTCAGACATAGTGGGTGATCCAAGTTTGGTACTTCTCAGAAAATTAAAGAATGTGAAGGCCTCTCTCAAAGTTTGGAACAGGGATGTCTTTGGAAATGTCTTCCACAACATCAAGGTGGCTGAAGCTAATCTCCTGCTTGCAGAACAGAGTGTTCAATCTGCAGAGGATCCGTCCTCTGCTCTTCTCAGCTTGAAGGAAGCTAGGCTCAGGTTGCAACAGGCTGAATTGCAGGAAGAAATTTTTTGGAAACAGAAATCCAGGAGGAACTCTTGGTTGTGCGAAGGAGATCGTAATACTCAATTCTTTCATACCCAAGCTTCGGTCAAATCCAATAGAATGTCGATTCTTAAGATCAGGCTTGAATCAGGATTGGTTACAACGGATCCTCAAGTTATTAAGCAGGCAGCTGTAGATTATTTTTCAAACCTTCTGTCTGCTTCTAACACAAGGCCGATTGAGGAACTGCTGGACGTGATCCCAAACTTGATTTCAGCTAAAGACAATCAAGGTCTGTTGCATGAACCTTCTCTTGACGAAGTTCATGAGGCGGTAAACTCCCTCCCTCTTGATGCGGCTTCAGGTCCAGACGGTTTTTCAGGGGCTTTTTTCAGGGGCTGCTGGGACATTGTCCGTGATGACGTTGTCAAAGCTGTTCAAACATTCTTCCGTGGAGGGAATATTCCAAGAGCTTTCACGTCTTCCTTAATCTGCCTAATCCCCAAGAAAGAAAATCCAGTTAACTTCAGTGATTTCCGCCCAATTAGCTTATGTAACTGCATATACAAAGTCTTTTCCAAGATTGTAGCAGATAGGCTGAGCTCCTTTCTCCCGAAGCTCGTGTCCTTGGAGCAAGGGGCGTTCATTAAGGGAAGATCCATTGTGGAGAGTTGTGCTCTTGTCTAGGAAATCTTTCGTGACATTGATAGGAAGGTTAGAGGAGGGAACATCCTGCTGAAACTAGATATGGAAAAGGCTTACGATCGGTTAGAATGGGGTTTCCTTAAGCAAGTGCAGGCAAGATGTGGGTTTTCGCAGTCTTCGATTCATCTGATAGAAAAGCTCTGGAACAACTGTTGGTTCTCCATTGTAATCAACGGTGAGGCTTGTGGATTTTTTAAATCTTCAAGAGGTCTTCGTCAGGGAGATCCAATTTCGCCGGGGCTGTTCATTCTTGCAGCGGAAGTGCTTAGCCACGGCTTCAAAAGGTTGGTGGAAAGAGGTTTCTGCTCTCCTTTTCAGACTCGAAGCCACTGTCAGATGGTCTCACACCTCCTCTACGCGGATGACACCATTTTGTTTGCCAACGGGAGCTCCAAGTCCCTCCGGGCCATTGCGTTGTTCCTTCAAAACTACCAAGCGAGTTCAGGTCAGAAGATTAACAGCAACAAAAGTTTTTTCATCTTATCCTCCAACCAGCCCACCTCTCGGTGTAGGACAGTGGAATCTATTCTTAGTTTTAAGAAAGGAGAGGCCCCTTTTTCTTATCTTGGGATTCCGATCTATCGAGGCAGGCCAAAGAGAATATATTTTCAACTGATGCTAGAGAAGATACGGAGCCGTATTGCTGGTTGGAGTCTCAGAATTTTAGGCCAAGCTGGGCGTCTTGCACTAATTAAACATGTGCTCAGTGGGATGCCGATTCACCTGCTGTCAGCGACTGACATTCCTTCGAGTGTGGTGTAAGATCTGGAGAAAGCTTTCTCCAATTTTTTCTGGGGATGGAATGATGGTAGAAAGAAATGTCATTGGACCTGTTGGAAGACTATTTCAACCCCCATTGAAGAGGGTGGTTTGGGTATTCGGGGTATTAAGAGTGTTATGCGTGCTCTTCGTATGAAGCTGGCCTGGGCTGTCAAATATAAAGCGTCCAACTCGATATGGGGATCTTTCTGCAGCTCTAAATACAGAAGAAGCCTTGATATGAATGGTGTCATGCCGGACGTAGCCTATGCCTCCCCGTTGTGGAAGTCTATCTGCAAGATGTTGCCTGCCATAGCATCAAAGGTGCGTTGGTTGGTGGGAAGTGGGAAATGCCATCTATGGGACGACAATTGGACTGGTCTTGGGCCTCTCAAAGACTGGTGCATTCAGCCCCCTCCTCCCATCCTCAAAGATGCGCAAGTACAGGCTATCTTGGGGCATGAAGGGCTGAAGCCAATGGAAGTTTTTGCTAGTTTACTTCCGAAGATGGTGCTAGATCACATTAAGGAGGAGGGAATCTGTACAAATTCAGAGGCGGATACCTGTGTTTGGACATCTTCAACGTCTGGAGATTTCGAGGTTAAGACGGCTTGGAGTATGTATAGAAGTGCAGGTCCAACCAAACCATGGGCCAAATGGGTATGGAATTCCGTCGTGCCCCCAAAAATCTCGCTTTTTACTTGGAAACTTCTTCATAAGGCAATTCCGGTCGACGAAAGAATCCAATCTAGAGGAATCTGTTTAGCCTCTAGATGTTCTTGTTGTGGAAGCTCGCCGATGTCTGCTCCCCAACCTGAAACCATTGATCATCTTTTCGCTCAAGGAGATTTGGCTGAACAGGTTTGGAGGCATTTTGAAAGTCGTCTAGGGACAGCCGCTCTACCTCATCAGCTTCTTCTCGCCGTAAACTGAGCAAACCGATGGTGGGTGCTGGCCAACAATAGGAATTGCTTGTCGACGCTGATAGGATTTACCCCCTGTTTCATTTTTTGGGAACTTTGGCGGGCTAGAAATGCAGCTCGTTTTGATCAGAATTTGTTGAATGCCTCGACCATTATTCGCAATGTTCACGCATGGTTGGACTGGGCCTTTCAGCTTCTTCAGGCGCGAAAGAGTTTGTCATGCACTTCCAGGGCGTGTCTTCACTTAGGCACGGGAGCTACAGGGAAGCATGTAGTATCTGACTCACCCTTAGGGATCAAATGGAGGAGGCCAGCGGTCGGGTGGTGCTCTCTCAATGTCGATGGTTCGGCTCTAGATAACCCAGGGAAGGCTGGAGGTGGAGGGGTTTGTCGCAACAGGGAGGGCGACGTCATTTTCGCTTTCTCCTCGGCTTATGGTATAAGCTCTAATAACAGAGCTGAGATTAAGGCCTTGGTTGAGGGCTTGTCTTTATGTGTGGATAAGGGCATATCCAAAGTAGAAGTTTTTTCGGATTCGAAGGTCGTGGTAAATCTTCTTTCTTCCCACCATCGAACCCCTTCTTGGAACATGTGGTACTGGCAAGCCAGATTTTCAGCCTTGAAAAGGAAGTTGGAGGTTTTGATTTTTCACACCTTCAGGGAAGCTAACCCTGTGGCGGACGGCCTTGCTCGATGGGGCAGTTCCTCTCAGCAGAATCGGTTATTCTCGTCGGCTGCAGACCTGCCTGCTAGGATTAGGGGTCTTCTTTTTCTAGACAGAACGGGATTGGGGTACATTAGAAGACCCTAATATGGGGTTTTGGCTTCCGTTGTACTTTTGTAAGTGTGCGTTTGTAAGTGTGCAGATAGGATAGGTGGAGTCTCGTGTGACCTCCTCCCGAATGTCCATACTGTGTTTTTTCTATCTATATGAACAAATTTTTGAAAAAAAAAAAAACTCTATCATAAGCCTTCTCTGAGTTCAACTTGATGATTAGATTGTTCCCTCGAACTTTTCTATTTATGTCTCAAAACAGCTCTTGAATCAGCGTAATACTTTTAGCAATAGACCTCTCCTGCATGAAAGTTGATTGTTCCTCTGAAACTAGCTTAGGCAGCAAAGAGCTTAACCTACCTACAATCAACTTCAAAAACACCTTATGAACACAATTAAAAAGACTTATGAGAAAAAAGTCAGAGACCTTCACTAGCGTGGTGGACTTTAGAATAAGGCAAATGAGAGAAGATATAAATGCCCTAGGGATGTTTCTCCTTGGAAGAGAAATCTTACTACATTGAGAAGGCCACTATTTCCCAGCACCCTCTGAAAACGCACCTGAGAAACCATCTAGCCTCGAGCACTGTCAATTGGCAAAGAATCAACTGCCTGCTTGACATCTTCCAAAGAAGGATTGAGCATAAGGGCCTTGTTGGAGAGGAGGCTGTCAAGGGAATAACTTCCAGAAAGTCTCCTATCAGTTCAGAATCTTTAGTTGCAAAAGCGGAGGAGAAGAAAGACATTTCTCCCTCCTTAATTGTAACTTTAATCTTTCTTTAATTTCTCCTCTTTTCGTCTCTCTCTCTCTCTCTCTCTCTCTCTCTCTCTCTCTCTCTCTTGCAAATGGTAGATTAATGAGGGTTTTGGGGGCTTGGAGAATTTATATAGAATTTAAGATAGCTAGG
The DNA here is from genome assembly GCA_003013855.2 of Liriodendron chinense. Classification (NCBI taxonomy): domain Eukaryota; kingdom Viridiplantae; phylum Streptophyta; class Magnoliopsida; order Magnoliales; family Magnoliaceae; genus Liriodendron; species Liriodendron chinense. The sequence continues at coordinate 323,598 of ML058493.1, read as the reverse complement.
GAGGGTATTAGAAAGGGGGAGAGCATATAAATGAGAGAAAAATAGGGAGGGATGATTATTTCTAGCTAGGGGGTAAGTGTTGACTTTAGGGCTCTCTTGCATGGAGAATGGAAGAAAAGTAGGGGTAGTTTGGAGATTTGTAGGGAGCAGAGGGTACTTTAGTAAGGGTAATAGGGTCTTTTGCATAATAGGTAATAGATTGACAGAGAAAATGTGATGGGGTAAGTGAGTGATTAATTGATGGATTGATTAATTAATTGATTGACAAGACTTGCTCAGGATTTATGTAAGTAGGGCATGCACCGAACATCCATTGTGCGACCCGCTTTGAAATGCGCTAACGATTGTACTGGGTATAGCAATGGGGTGTGCCATGCAGTACTATTGGAATCACAGCACCTATGCGGTCACCAAGGTATAGGTCTCAGGTCATTACGATACAAAAGTAGGACGCTCGATTGGAGCTTGTTAATCTGGACTGCTCAGGGCATGTCGATGCCAGAAACTAAGCATATAGTCAGTTAATCAGGGCACGGGTCTTACACATTATCGTTTTGAGCTATAACAATATGTGAAAAAAAATTAACGCTTTATAAGTTCATCAATGTTCTAGGCATATATTTATAATTAAGAACATGTGAGTTGTCATTTCATGATTTGTTTAATTTGGTGGCTGAATTTTTTAATTGTTGATGAACTGCATTTTTTCTTCCAAATAGTTTATTACATAAATGTAAACTGATGAATTTATTAAAATTTTCTAATCTCTATTTATGATTTTATAGCATACATTATGGATAATAGGAAAGCTCATAAATTTCACTCGATAGACAGTGCTTGTAATCGGGTATCATATATAGTATTATCATCCAAAACTTCTGCCAATCCCAAGCGACAACTTTACAATATCCTTTATAGGTAAGATTGTTGGAGTTTTTGAAAAGTAGAATAAGTATAGGATATTTGCATTTTTTTATGCTTAATGATGAAAGTTGTATATTAAATGAAGACAAAATTATTGCTGGTTTTATTGGTGTGACGAGTACGATCAAGACCAACATGAGGCGATAGATGATGAATTGAGGAGACAGATGGAAGCTAAGGAGAAGGACGTGTGAAGAAAGAACAAGAAATTGTGAAGAATACTAAAAAAAGAATGAGTTTGCTTCGGATGAAAGTGGAATTGGAATAACGATTACATAGTTTGTTAATTACAACCGATGTGAATGTAAATTAACGTCAACGTGAATGTAAACAAAAGATGCTCGTAGTTTTCTCAAATAATTTCTTTATATTTTAAATGTTAATATTTAAATATGATATTTTAAATGATACTACTAGTTGCCTGGCAACTACTGCATTTTTTTCATACAAAATATTATACCGGCGAATTTAATATTCCGCCACTATGTTCGATGATTTTCATAGGCAGATATATCCGCCACCAAATATTTTCCACTGGCAAATATATATCTTCCACTACATATCATCGATGCCCTTATATTACTATATTCTGCGGTGGAAGGGAAGGATCACCCCTGTATGTTCACAACATACAGAGGCAAAATGTTCTGTCAATAAATGTTTTCAAAGGTAGATATATCCGCCGCTACATATCGTCGACGCCCTTAAATAATTATATTGATATAATACTTACTCTGCGGCGGAAGGGAAGGATCGCCATTGTATGTTCATGACATATAGAGGCGGAAAGTTCTGCCGCGATATGTTGTAATATTAGCGGATGACTTAACGCCGCTATATATTTATCGATGGAGAATATAGCAACAGATATGTGATCTGTCGTTGATTCATTGTTAAATGTTGTAGTGACAGATTTTCATATATACAGCTGCAACAAGATTCCGCTGCTATAGCTCACTATTGTTGTAGTGTCTCTAAATTAATAATCATGCGGCTAGCGAAGGTTCGCCTCCACATTGTTTCAAAGAAGCGATCAGCTTATTTAAGGGAGGTTGATAGTAGAAAACATTATTTTAGCAAGTGAGTTAGTCAATGAAATAGCTAGATCAAAAAATTAGAGGCAACCTTATTAGCAAACTTGATATGAAAAAGGCCTATGGCCGTCTAGAGTGGAAATTCATTAATCTAGTACTATGAAAGTTAGGATTCTCACAGGATTAATAAGTGAAGATGGTCCAGAGGTTTTGGAATGGGAGTTAATTCTCTGTTTTCATAAATAGAAGAGCATGTGGCTTCTTCAGATCATCGAGAGGCATATGACAAGGAGATCGGATTTCACCCAACATTTTATCTTGCTAGGTAAACTAGTTCTAAGTAGAGGATTACATCATCTCATGGAATTGGGTTCATGTCAAGCTTTCTATTTGCCTTAGGGATGCCCACTGATTACCCATTTTCTTTTTACTGACAATACCATTTCTTTCTTAAATGGCAGAATCTCCTCGGTCTGAGTGATGATGGATTTCTTGTTAGGCTATGAGAAGGCGTCAAGTTAGAAAATCAATGGAAATAAAAGCTGTTTTATTTTGCCACAGAAAGCAAAGAATGAGCTAGCTCAGAAGATTGCTCGGAGCATAGGCTTCTCTATGATACGTTTCCATTAACTTATTTGGGGGGTACATTTCTTGAAAGAGTGCGGATCCTCTGTTTTTAGGATACAAGGATTTCCTGTATCTTGAAATTATTTTGGGCCAGCACATTAGTGCTGATGATAGCATAACCATGTAAAAAACATTTACAAACATACCTTCACTAATACCGAATTACATTGCGGTACCCTTTTTAATGGAAGTGGATTCGGCGAGATCCCGACCTCACCCATGACACTACGTCCCTTACCGTGGGGCCCACCTTAATGTGTGTATTCCATATCCATGCTGTTCATCTGATTTTGCAGATTATTTTAGGGCATTATCCAAAAAATGAAGAAGATCCAATCATTGGGTGGGCCATACTCTAAGAAACAGAGTTGATTGAACACCCTACCATTAAGAACTTCTTAAGGCGATAATATTGTAAGCAGATTGCGAATTATGTGAGACCTTGGATCCACCAAGGTGGGTGGGAACCCTCACTGTGGGGCCTATGTGATGTATGTGACTACATCCATGTCGTCCATCCATAATGAAAGCTCATTTTAAGTTATATTCCATTTTAGGTTATGTTCCAAAAACTGAAGTAGATCCAAATCACAGATGGACCACAGTACAAGAAACAATGGTAATTGACCATTAAAAACTTCTTGTGGGCCATAAAGGCTTTGGATCAGGATGATATCTTTGTGGTCTCTTCGTCTAGGTCTTTATGACCTTATCAGCAGGTTGGATGGCAAATAAACATTCCAATGGCATCCCGAAAGATTTAATGGTGAGGATTCACTACGTGAAAATTGAAAATTTAAGACGGACATTGTCCATCGCAAAAAATGCTTAGTTTAATGACGGACTTAGGAAACCTGAACCTTACCTCAGTCGCTATTAAGGCGGGATTTAGCGACGGAAAATGTCAGTCGCGAAACTGTAATTTCCGACGAATTTAGCCCGTCGCTACTTAACGACGGTATCAATCACAAAATATTACTTAGCGACGGACTTGGTTCATCGCTAACTCCAAAAAATCCCCAAAAGAACCCCTCACACAGATTAGCAACGGACAATTTCCTTAAAGAAAAATGAGACATTGAAAAAAATTGACATTTTTAAACAATTAAAAAAATTTGAGAATTGAAAAAAAAAAAAGATTTTGTAATTTGAAAAAAGTTCAGAGGTTTTAAAAACAAAATTGAGAAGTTTGAATAAAATTAATTAGTTTGCGATTTCTTTTCAAATTTTCACAAAATTAAACATTTTGAAAAAGAAAATTGTGACGTTTAAAAAATATTGTGATTTTGAAACAAGAAAAGTTTGAGAGGTTTGAAAATAAATTTACAATTTTTTAGTAAAATTGAGATTTTGAAAAATAATAAGATTTAAAAAAACTAAGATTTTGAAAAAAAAAAGCCCCTATGAAAAAAATTGATAAGTTTGTAAAACAATGAAATTTTAAGAAAGAAATTAAGATTTTTTATTTTGAAAAAAAAAAGTTTGATTAAAAAAAAATGAGACTTTGGAAACAAATTGAGAAGCTTGAGCCCTAATCTTAGGGCTTAAGCCCAAAAATGAAGCATATGCAAAGCTAAAGTGGACCAATAATAGGTTGGATGACAAATAAGCATCAATGAGAGCCCTAGGAAGTTTTTAATGGTGCGAGTCCAATCACCATTGTTTTTCTGTTGTGTGGTCCACCTAAGACTTGGATCTGCCTCATTTTTTTTTTTTTTATCTCAAATGTTAAATTAATTATCCAAAATGAATGGACAGTATACATAAAACACATACGTCATTGTGGGACCCATATAGCACCGTCTAGTAGCCACGTCGCAAATGGCAGCGTCTGTAGGCAATCCCCGTCGGCATCCGGGAGTGGATTAGGTGCGACCCGGTCTCACCGTTTATGGTGATGTCCTGACCGTGGGGCCTACCTTGACATATGTATTGCATATCCACACCGTTGGTCCATCCGTATTTCCTGATCAATTTAGGGTATGGGTAAAAAAATTAAGCATATGAAAATTTTAGATAGACCAAAACATAGAAACTAGTAGTGTTTGACCATTAAAAACTTCTTGTGGGGTACAAAGATTTTTATCAAGCTGATTTTTTCCCTTATTCCGAAATTTTGTGATCTTATCAAAAGGTTGGACGGCGTGGATATAACACATGCATCATAGTGGGCCCACACAGTTTGGAGATGTCGAGTCTCTGGTGGAGCACACTACGCACCTTTTGTAAAAGTTTAAACATGGTAAGCCTGCCAGAGTTCAGTTTCACTTGGGGTAAGTTTTGACGTCATTACCAAAATACAGTATGAGTTTTGTATACCTAGGTCACGGCAGGCGTTTATATGCTTAACGTTTGAAACCTCGAGTAGTTTACTTTAAATATTTTAAAAGGAGGCTCTTTTTTCTTAATAGACCAAATGTTAGGCGGCTGTATGCAAAACATCCCCACCCATTTGGAAAGTCCGTGCCTTTTGTTTTTGTTTTCCTGTCCATAACGTAAGGTGCTTGAGTTGAGCTCATAAGATAAAGCGAGGTCTATAAAGTTTCAGGTGGTGTGCTCCTACTTTTATTATAATAATTAAAAAAAAAAAACCATACAAATTCTAAATAAGAAATCTTTATTGGTGAAGATTCCCAATCAAACTCAACCTCGCAAAACGATCTTAAACAACTACTATAGGACTCCTCACTGTATGCTTCTCCCCGTCATCCGCCCATGTAAGAAACCCATATGGAAGTACTCCCTCTTGCCTCTGTGGACTGTTCCTCACAGTCAAAGTAAAGCTTAGCTTCTCATATTTCTTTCGAAACACAAGTGTATCGGGCTGGACGCTAACAAAGAACCCTTCCGTCTGGACGGTTAAGATAGCCTTGTAAGTTGATGCACCGGCTCCGACATTGGTGACCGTCCTTTGAAACTGTTGGGTCTGTGAAGAACTAATGTTACCAAACAAAGCAACGAACGATGGGTAATTGAGATCGGATGATGGCTTCGAGCATTGGAATGAAGTCCTAGTGATTGTTAAGATCTGCTCAGTGGTGTAATTCATTGTGCAAAGGAGATTAATGTAGTCTTGTGCATCCACGTCGTAGACAAGTCCCGGGTCCAGCGCCTTGTTAGGATCAATGTGGCCAGACCCCATGTCGAGCGGAGTGGCTGGTTTGTAATCATTCCCACTGTCTAAGATAGGATTGTCAGTGTTATCACTTAGATTTGCTGTGGTCATCATGGCTGATCGGATTGCTGCCGGGCTCCAATCAGGGTGGGCCCCCTTCAACAATGCAGCCACTCCGGATGCATGTGGGCAAGCCATGGATGTCCCGGAGATGATGTTGAAGTCATTTGACAAGATCAAACGGGTCCCAATTCTGGCCACTGGTGCATTTGGGATCCAAGCTGCCAACACTCTTGAACCAGGAGCGAGGATATCCGGATTCAATATACCAGGATAACTCCATGAAGGACCTCTAGAAGTATATCTGGCAACGAACGGCGCACGCTTTGTCCCAACAACGGTCTGTTGGAATTTCAAAGATACCGTCGGATTATTGTCATTCTCCACATATGATATGAGTTTCTTGCCGTCAGTTGGGTTAATTACGATTCCTGGGTATGAAAAAGACACCAATCCAATGTCATCGTCATCGGATATGAATATCGCTCCGGTGAGGTTTGACTGAGAAACCTCATACATTTGATTGAAGACCGAGCCGTTGTTTTCACACACGACAATGGATCCTTCCGCCTGTGACAACAATGACGATGAATTGCATGCTTTGAAGGTTTCATTGTAGACCAATGGCATATCAACCAGCCATGCATTGGCGGGAAAAAGAGTTTGACCAATGATGGTCAACCCATTGCCCAGAGTCAACGTTCCGACGAATTCCCTGTCAATGCTTCCAGCGCCAACAGTCAACTGCCATGGAATTCCGTTGTGTAGGGTTCCAGGGTATGGCCCTTCGTTGCCTGCCGAAGATGAGACTAGTATGCCCTTCTCCATAGCTGCGAACGACCCAATGGCTACAGGATCTTCATACATAGGGACCTGATCAAAGCCCATTGAGATCGATATCACATCCACTCCGTCTGCAATCGCTTGGTCCATTCCTGCAAGGATGTCCGACTTGTAGCCTCCTTCGTCCCAGAGAACCTTATACATGGCCACCCTAGCACGAGGAGCAACTCCGGTAGCAGTTCCCTTGGCATAACCAAAATATGATGCACCTGGAACATAGTTCCCTGCAGCCGTTGATGATGTGTGGGTCCCATGCCCTCGTGTGTCCCTCGTCGAGTTCATGGAGATGTTTAGACCGGGGTTGTTTGCTATCAAGCCCTTGTTAAAGTAGCGTGCTCCAATGAGCTTGCGGTTGCACATGGAAATATTGAAGGCTTGTCCCGGCTCGCATTCTCCCTTCCACCTTACTGGAATTTTGGTCATTCCGAAATCGCTGAAGCTATCGCTTTCTGGCCAGACACCAGTGTCGATCACACCGACGATGACATCTTTGCCATAATTAGATGCAGGCCATAGCCCAGTGTAGGGACTGAGAGAGAGGAATTGGTATGTGTGGGTCGTGTCCATTGTGACCTTCGAGTCTTGGTATGCAGAGACGAAACCTGGTGATTGCCTGAGAGCTTGTAATTCCTCAGGAGAGAGGACCGCACTGAAACCATGGATGGCATTATCATATACGTAGACAAGCCTCCGTTCATGATCGCCTGCAGTAGAGGGATTCAGAGATTTGATGGTGGCCGAATACCAATGGTGGTGATTGGCATATACTTTGGGCATGGCTGATTTGTCCATGTGGACGACATAGGTGGACCGAGCAGCTAGTGCCGATGGCACAAGATGGACGGTGAAGAAGAGAAGAAGCCATGCATGGAGGAGAGAATGGGAAGGAGTGGCCATGGAAGCCTTCATCATTCAACACTGTGACTTCTGCATGGGAATCACGGAGCTGAGAACGTACTTATAGTGAATGAAACGGCTACTTGAGCGAGTCGGATGTCGATGATTACCATGTCCAAGGTCGGCATCCATGCACGTGTGAAAGATCGGTGTCAATATTCAGGTTAACCCTACCATGTCTGTTACGTACAGTATTGTGTTGGTCTGGTCACATGGTGGCCCACATTTTTTTTTATTACGCATGCACCCACACACACCGCAATAGTAAGGACCCAATCTGGTGGCCCACATGTGTATGAAATGGATTGCTAGAAAGATTCAGAGCAATGGTCCACATTCGACATGCATGTGGTCCCCACATTATGACTGGACGGCTCCATTTTTGTGCTATTTCACACCAACGGTGGGGATCACAAGGGACTCGGACTGCGTAGTGTAGAATACAGCACTAAGGTCGGTACTGTGTAAATGTGGCAAATTTCTATGGGTCCATCATGATGTATGCGTTATATCCACATGGACGCGGATTGCGTCCTTCCTAAGTACATGCTGATCTGTGGAGGGGCCCACTATGATGTATATGTTTATCCACGCGGTCCACTCCTCTAAGATCATTTAAAGGCCTGAGACCAAGAATGAGGTAGATCCCATGCTCAGGTGGACCACACCAAATAGTGAGCTTGGATGCATTAAATGCACAAAGCATTAAATGCAAGAGTCATCTCTGGTGTGGTCCACCTAAATGTTAGATTTACTTCATTCTTGGTCTCACGTGTTAAAATAATCTTAGAGAAGGGATGGACGGCGTAGATAAATAGATACATCATGGTGAGCCCCTTTACATATTAGCATGGATGCTTTATGTCCTTATTGAGTAAGGACACAATCCACGTCCTATCTACACCGTCCATCCAAATTTTTTAAAATTATCGTTAAGGCATGAGCTCAAAAATAAAACAAATTTAAAGCTCAAGTGAACTACATCACAAAAATAAGTGGGGACAATAACACCCACTATGGTTGAAAAAAGGTGTACAACGCGCAGAAGTTAAAAATCCATTGCTATTGATTTTTTATAGCCGTGAATTTTTATCTCAACCTCTAAAATCTACTGCTATATATATCCAATAAATCTTGCTAATCCAAAACTCATATAGCCCTGTGAAGGTTTCAATGTTAGGCATTCCATATCCACAGCTTTCCGTGGTGCGGTCCACTTGAGCTTTGAATCTTTATCTCCTTAAATGATAGGCAAATTGGATGAATGGCATTGATATAACACATACATCATGGTGGGCCCACAGGACGTTCCCACGTCAACACCATACCGACCTCAGTTTTGTGTTCTACGCAGCACAATCCGAGAAAGATCACAGGATGCAAAGGCACGATTTTAACATTTGCACGTGTGGTGAGTGTGGTGCATGTATCCTAATCTCGTGAATATCCATTGCACTCTTCTATAATTCCGTTTTCCTCGTAGCTGTCAAATGGCTGTCCTTTTCGCATCGTCGTGATTCACCACAAAAGGAGCTGTTTTTGTACGTTCATTTCAGCTCACGTAAAAGCCTGTCTTTCGTGATGATTATTTACATCTCTTACGTAACGATGTTGGATGGAAATAAACGATGTTGATCCACTACACGTAACGGCCTCTTGTTTTCCGTAAAGCTAATCATGCATGCACGTATAAACATACGTAGACGAGCTGTATGATACTACTTTTTATTTATTTATTAAAGACTTTTTTTTTTTCTTTTTTTTTCTTTTTTTTTCTTTTTTTTAAAATCTGGCAACGGATGTACAAAGGTTCGGGCGGGCACCACAAAGGATCCGGGCCTCACCTATCATACAGCCTAACCTATCCTCACAAAAGAGATAATTTACAGATTAAAAAAAAAAAAAAAAAAAAAAGGAAAATCTCCTGGACAGCAAGTAGATCATGGTCACAAATACATATTCCGTACAGGTTCAATGCATGAATGTCGATCCGTACTGACCGAATTATGAGTCTCAAAGTCGATGGGGGCATAGTCAAAATCCGCATCGGTCAGATGATCCTAATTCCAGTCCGATCGGAGGTGGTGAAATGCATAGGTATAAGACACGTTGATACCATGCAAGTGGGTCCACGTGTTGGCAATTTGGATAATTGATCAGATAACCTTGACTGTGGATAGATATGTTTTTAACGATCCATCTGATGGTACAATACTAATCTTTTTTATCCGTTGGCTGCAAATTCAAATTAAATGAAATAAATAAATAACATGGAAGGAAAGTTCTTGCAACGTTTGAAGAGTTTCCGATCATGGTCGACCATTCATATTTGAACATGCTATCTAGACCATTCAAATTGTGATGCGTATTGTTTAAAGGAACATCTTTAAAATCACATTGATGAAGCCCTATTAACCATCCAAATGATAGCTATGAAATGGATGGTTTAAAAGAGTGAAATCGCTATTATGACTACTTGCTAGTCAGTGGGTGCATGAGTATTGGCTGACCTTGATGGAGGACTTCATGTGGATGGGATCCACCCCATGCATCAAGTGCGCCATCCGGCGTTCGGATGGGCCGAAAAATGAGGCTCATACAAAACTCAGGTGAGTTATCTCACAGGGAACAATTGAGATGGGAAGTCTCACTATCAAATTGCAAACTGTCTGTGGAGTCCACCAGGGTAAGTTATGCCATCGAATTCACTCACCTGATTTGCCACGCCAGGATGTATGGGTTCCCCCAAAATAAAGACAATCGAAGATCGCTTTGGGCCGCATGAATTTAGAGCTTTAAGGGGTGATCTTACACCGTTTCTTGTTTCGTAGTACACTTAAGTCTTTGATTGGATTGAATTTTAGGATGGCAGCACACCTGATGGACGGGTTGGATCTGATGCACATTCTCTCTTACTTGGTTCTTGGGTTAGTTGCAGGCACGCCCATGTGGAGGTCTAAAATCTGGTCCACCCAGGTGGTTGAATCCACTTTGGAGCATTTTAAGATTAATCAGGTGAACCCCACTGTATTTGTAACGTACGGTGGAAACTAAGCTGGTCCGATAATCTGGTGTGCAAAACGTCGTACCAAATGGATCGGTAAAAGGGTTCAGAGAAATGGTCCGCATTCTACAGTTGTGTGGTCCCCACCTGATGATTGTATAGTCATTGATTTAATGCCATCTGACATGTATGGTGGGGTTCATGTGATGAACGGTCACGTGTGGAGAAAGTGATACTTATACACTGTACTTGTTTTGTGTTTTCTTTGTAGTTGTCAAATGGACGGCCGTTTCACCTCTTTGTTGTTTCTTCAGGCGGCTTTTAGCATGTGATTTTGGTAGAAAAACAGGGGGGAGAAAAAATTTGCTACATCCACGCATTAGCTACAACGGGTGTAGCAATGACGACCCACCATGATGTATGTCATGTATCCATGCCGTCCAGCCATTTGGTAAGATCATTTTATGGCGGGACACCAAAAAACGAAGCAGATCCAAGGCCCAAGAGAACCCAGCACAGAAAATAGTGGGGATTGAACGCCAACCATTAAAAACTTCTTGGGGGCACTTGAGTTTAAGATCTTCCTCATTTTTTGTATCATGCGCTAAAATGATCTCACCAGATGGATGGACGGTGTGAATACAACACATACATCATGGTGACTCGTGGGTGTAGCAACAAAATTTTTCTCACACGGGAGCTAGCGAAGACGCTGGTCTTGGGTTAAGGCTTTCGTAATGACCGACCCTCTGTCTTTCTCGTAAGTAAACAATCACCAACTGCAGGCAGCAGCCTCTTTTTCCATCGGAAGGAACGATCGTGGATGCAAGTAAACAATGTTGACCAACTGCAGGCAACTGCCTATCTCTCCCTCGTAAGGAACGATGATGGATATCAGTAAACAATGTTGACCAACTTCAGGCAATAGCCTCTCTCTCTCTCTCTCTCCATAAACATATAAACATATGTACAGGGAGTGTATGGGACTGTATGATACTATTGCAGTCCATGGTGCATCACACACATGAATAAATAGCACGACTGTTAATCGAGACCGACTAAATTATGAGTCGAGTCCGAAAAGTGAATGGTGCCTGGTCAAAATCCTCTTGGTCCAATGATCCTTCTTTGCTTCTTCTTCTTTTTCTTTTTTTTTTTGTTAAAAGGTTGGTGGGCCATCCCGAAGCTGATTGGCTGGTGTACCGTGGGTCCCACCATGAGGTAACTGTTATATCCAAACCTTCCTTCCATTTTTTGAGATCATTTTAAGGCTTGAGCCAAAAAATAAGACAGATCCAAAGATCCAGTGGAGAACACTGCAGAAAGCAGTGGGAGATTGAACATATACCATTGAAACCTTCTTGGGGTCTTAGAAGTTTTGAATGAGTCTGATATTTTTTTTACCCTTCATCCAGGTCTGTCTGACCTTATGAACAGTTTGGATGGCAAATAAGCATAATGGTGGGCCCTAGGTATGTTTTAACAGTGAGAATCATTGTCCCCACTGCCTTTTGTGGTGCGGTCCACTTGAGCTTTGGATATGATTCATTTTAGGTATGATGCGCTAAAATGATCTCGCCAAATGGACGGACGGTGTGGATATACTAAATACATCATTGTGGGGTCCACATAGTCTTAATCTTCTTTGGACCATTCGTACAATCACTGCGCTCGAGACTGGCGTACTCTTCTGCGTGTCCGCGGCGTACCCACACCAGCAATAGGATACACCAGCTAATCTGCTTACAGGCCGTCCATCGGTGCATTAATGAACATGCATGATGCCTCAAGAAACCACGGTGCCCACAAAGAGGGGAGCGTCACCGGATTATATTAATTAATGCACACTAATTAAACTATTCTTTCCTAGATTATCTGTAAAAATCTTACCTTTCTCCTGGTAGACCGGTAAGATCTATGGCCAAATAACCATGGATCAATGGTTAATAGCAATTGATGATAGAGAATATTATCCTCTCATATTGTATGTTTAAAGGTGAAAGTAAATGAATTACACAGCACGTGGTTGGGTGCACCAGTGGATTTAGATTAAAAAAGATTTAAAAATCTAAACCCATTGGTCTGGTATAACTAATTTTAAGAGTTGTTGATTCTTGGTAATATGTAGTATCATCAATGTGAATACGCTTTCATAAATTCATAGACCCGATAATTCTATACGTAAAAAATCCGTGAGTTCTTCTAGAGCTTGACGTTTTTGTGAGACTTGGCTGCATTCTCTAGGTACATTCTGGATGCTAGAACGAAGATTTTTTAGATTGGTAGTGTGACACGTCATTTGACGTTAAGCCCAAGATACGTTAGGATAGTCTGAATCTGAACAAGGGCAGCAGGTAAAGAAAGAAGAGAAATGACGAGAAAGAAGAGAAATGAGAGTGGGAGAGAGAGAGAGAGAGAGGATCATTACTTAGGATTTCACATCTCCTTCTGTTTTATGTTCAACTTCTTTGAGCCTGACATTAAAGGAATGAAGACAGAGTATGTATGAGAAACAATGATGGTGATGCTACTATGATGAATACGATTAGAGATGAAGGAAACAACTTGAAGTAGAGGAGTGATGGAAGATTGAAGCCTTTGTAGAGTTGTTGATTGGAGTCTTCAATCTGAATAGTTTTGGAGGTCGTTGGTCAATCAACAGCTATAGTCAATTGATCGAAAATACTCCGATTTAAATAAATTATTCTCTGGACAGTTTTGGACAAGTTCTGTTGAGGCTTAATCGATTGAAATAATTAAAAAAATCATGTTTACTCTCTGGATACTTTTTGGCATTTTCGATCGCTCGAACATGTGATTGTTGATTGATCGATAGTCGTTCGATCGGTGTCGATCACTCGAGGCTTAGATCGATGGTTTGCACGGTTTTGCTTAAGTGTGCAGTTTTAGTTTTCTATTCCGGGTGAAACACTATATATGTGTGTGTAATGTGGGATTAGGGTAGAATGAAGAAAGCTAAATTGATTCTAGGGTTTGGAGAGGAGAAAGCTAAGGTTTTTCGCATCTTCTATGAGTTGTATTCATCTCTTGTACATCATTTTCATAGTGGATACTTGTCTCTCTGTGCCGTGGCTTTTTCCCTCTAAGGGTTTTCCCACGTAAAATTCGTGTGTTTTCTTCCGCACCTACACCATTATTCCTTCCCCCAAGTGTCTTGACGGCCCATTGCTTGGCTGGTTGTGGACTAGTTTTTTGCGATCATGGCACCCATTATAAATGTCTTTGTCACTAAGATGAGCCGCTTAAATCATGGCCAAGAAAAAATTCAGTTAAGAAGAATGATATCTATGAAGTTGTATTTAGCATGATATCTGTCAATAGCCAGCTGATGTTGGGATCACCCGCCAAACCGTGTCCCCTTTCTGAGGAGTGATTTGATACTATGGCTGAGTATGACACTTGATAATAGACACTCAAGCACATGGCATGTATTGACCTTGACCATAAGCATTTTTCATTTCTAGCCATCCAATGAATATCCACTAATCTGATAATCAGACAATTGAATAAGTTCAAGCTTTGATTAACAATGTATCTAAACTGGTAATAATAACTTAGACAGATTAGTTTGACCTAATTGTATTCCATATAGGTAGGGCTATAAATGGTTGGGTTCGAGGCGGGTTTAGCCAAAACCAGACCCGCCCATTTACTAAATGGGTTTGGGTTGAAGGGTCCAAATTTTAGACCCAAACCCTTTTACTAAATAGGCGGGTCTGGGTCGAGTCCGAGTCAACCCATCAAACCCATTTATAAATGGGTCTGAGTCTGGTAGAGGGAGATCCACCCAGACCCATTTATAAATGGGCCGGGTCTAATGGGTCTGGGTCTGGATCTAGTATGCAAGCATTTTAACAAGGCTTAAATTGGGTCTGGGCTGGATGGGTCCCTTGAAACATAGACCAAACCCACCCACTTAATAAATGGGTTTGAGTCAGGTCGAGTCAGGCTTAATATAAAGGAAACCAGACCCAGACCCGTTTAGCAAATGGGTCCGTTCTTTGACCTAGACCCGTACCATTTAACAAATGGGTCGAGTCTAAATGGGTTGGGTCTAGGTACCCCATCGGGTCTGCTGACTCATTTATAGCCCTACATATAGGCATATTTTAAGTGACTGCTTATTAGTCATAACACTCTTTCAGACTAACATAATTTTTCTCTTCTTGTAATTTTTTCTTTTTTACACACCCCCTCACACTACAGTGGAATTTTCACCACACTAGGTACTCGAACTCATGATCTCTGTTCATTAAATGTTTAGCTGACCACCGCCCATAGCCACTAGCTACTGGACAGTGCTCTGTGGGCTCCACCATAATGTATGTGTTTTATTCAAAATTGTATTGTGTGCTGAGGTACTCAGTCCACTTTTATCGTACTTAGTAAACTCTGTTGGGCCCACCGTGAATGTATGTGGCTTATCCACATCATCCATCCATTTTTACAATTCATTTTAGGGATTGAGCCCAAAATTGAAGCATATCCAATGCTTAAGTGGAAAACACCACAGGAAACAGTGGGAGTAATGATTTCCACCAGTGAATCCTTGCTAGGGCCCATAGTGATGTTTATTTGTCATCCAATCTGTTTATAAGTTCAAAAAGACGTGGATGAAGGTAAAACACAGATATCAACTTGATCCAAAACTTATGTGCCCCCAAAGAGTTTTTCAATGGTACCGGATGTTCAATTCACACCTTTTCCTATGGTATGGTCCACTTGAGCTTTCGATATGCTTATTTTTTGGGCTCAAGCCCTAAGATTATCTGGTAAAATGGATGGACTGAGTGGATAGAATACATAAATTATAGTGGACCTTATAGAGTTTACTCAGTTCGCTTAGTGTACTTAGTTACTTAGTACGAATCATAGTTGAAAAAGCCCCCAATTGGGATGTCATTTTTTATATTGTCTCATCCGTACAGAACCTATTATTTATGTAGCCCATTGGGCACTATTTGAATTTTCGCTGGACCAAAATGCCCTTTCTGCCACACCCTGCCACACCTCCTCTTGTACGACAATAACTTTTTGTGGAAATTAAAAAGGCCTTTTGAGGATTGGGTGTGGGCCCCACAAAATCGACTGTTGGGGCCATCCCTTGGCCGATCTGATCCATTCACTTTAATTGGATATCCGTGAACCCATAAGAGGGTCATTTAAAAAAAATTGGAGCTTTTTGTGGCAAACACCTACATTAACGTTGTGAGTTAATTTCGAACTGTTTCCTCCGGTATGGTCTATCCGTGATGAGTTTTTCCCTTAAACTTGGAAAAATGGCATGAAATTAAAATCCCTTTCATGTGGATGGCTTGGATCTACTCCAAGACTATTCAGTGGACCCCACATAAGATGTGGGATGGGTTCAATAGATGGGTCCCTTGCACGGGAAAGGCCATTTGGCCTTTTCCTTCTTTTCTTTTTCATTTTTTTCCAGGAGGTGACCATTTGGCCGTTAGAACTATTGCCACCTCTATGGGACACACTCCGATGAGCTTTTGACTTGCATCCAGCATCATTCCATCCATTCCACAAGTTTCTGAGTCTTCTTTTGGAGTGAACTGTCATAACCCCACGCAAGTTGTAGATCTCATGAAAATAGAGCCCACTTTTAGGCAATCAAATGGTGTCCAAATGAGGTGATTCTAAAGCCATCTGAAAGTTCATTAAATTACCTTTTCAACAAGTATAAGATCACCCAAATCAGACATGTAACGAGAGAGTTATTATCATTTTCGTCAGATCTGCAAACGACAGAGTATCGATGAACGACGGTGACTTTGGGCCCACTTTTGGGCAATCAAGTGGGGTCCAAATAAAGTGATTCCAAAGTCATCTAAAATTTCACCAAATTACCTTTCCAACAAGTATAAGATCATCCAAATATGACAGTGCAGTATTCGCGATTGACAGTGTAGTATCAGCGATGAACAGTGTCTGTCGGCAAAAATGGTCATAACTCCCTCGTTACATGCTCGATTTGGGTGATATTGTACTTTTTAGAAAGTTAATTTGATGAAATTTCAGATAAATTTTGAATCACCTCATTCAGACACTACTTGATTGCCCAAAAGTGGGCCCAAAGTTACCGTCGTTTGTCGATACTCTGTCCTTCACAGATCCGATGAAAACAGTCATAACTCTCTTATTACATATTCGATTTGGATAATTTTATACTTGTTGGAAAGGTAATTTGATGAAATTTCAGATGAATTAAGAATCAACTCATTTGGACCCTACTTGATTTCCCAAAAGTGGGCGTAAAGTCACTGTCATTCGTCGTTACTCTATCGTTCGTATATCTGACGAAAATGGTAATAACTCTCTCTTTACAAGTCTGATTTGGATGATCTTATACTTGTTGGAAAGGTAAATTAATGAAGTTTCAGATGGCCTTTGTATCATCTCATTTGGACACAATTTGATTGCCTAAAAGTGGTCCCAAAGTTACTATCATTCGTCAATACTCCGTCATTCATAGATCCGACGAAAATGATCATAACTCCCTCGTTGCATGTCCGATTTAGGTGATCTTATACTTGTTCAAAAGGTAATTTGATGAAATTTCAAATGAATTTAGAATCACCTCATTTGGATACCATTTGATTACCCAAAAGTAGACTCTATTTTCATGGGATCTACGACCTGCATGAAGTTTTGATAGTTTAACTCCTAAAAAACACTTAGAAGCTTGCTGGAATTGAGGGAATGACGTCGAATATACGTCGGAAGCTCGTTAGAGTGGGTCCCACGAAGATGGCAAGGGTCATAACGGCCAAATGGTCTCCTCCCGAAAAAAAAAGAAGAAAAGAAGGAAAAGACTAAATGGCCTTTCCTGGAAGGATCCATCTATTGAATCCATCCCATGTCTTATGTTGAGCTCGTAATTTATACATATTCTAACCCATTACATTACATTGTATGCATGATTTGCAAATTAAAAGACCTATCTAATGCATGTTTTGTGGTTGTAAGAATGAGAGAGAGACTTCATTTAATCCATGATAAAAAGACTATATTTAGAAGCTATTTGATGGTGATTAAAGGTAGGCCAAAGACGAAAGAAAGAATCAAAGAGAGGAGAGAGAGAAAGAAAGGAAGAAAAGAGGCTAGACCGATCTAAATCGGTTGGCGAGCCTTCACAAATCACTCCAGTAGCTGCTGGAGGTCACTGGACAATTGCCTTGGACAGGTTCGACCGATCAAGACTGGTCAGCCATATGCCCCCCCTCTCTTGCACTCTTTGTTCACCCACCAGGATGGGTCTTGACCGATCAAGACCGGTCGGCCAGCCCAGTCCGACCGATCAAGATCGGTTGGCCATGTGAAATTTAGAGATTTTTCAGCAGCTAGTCCTTCAAACTCCGATTTTCATGCGTTGCGTAAGTAGCTATGCAATTCTGGAAGTTTCTGAGTTGGTGTGGCCTCTCCATTATAAAAGGACACCTAGGGTTTGTTCCTAAGGCATCATAGAAGGCTTGGGACTTTGTGGGAGGTGAAGAGGATCATCGTGGAGCATCTACAACTCTCCCAAACCCAATTTTTCATGTTTTTCTTTAACTTTTCATTGTTTTTAGTTGTAGCATGATGATGCTCAGCTGGAACCTCTTAGCTAAGGCTAAGAGGTGAAGCTTGTAGTCATTTATGATGTAGAATTCATTTAATACAATTACTTTACTTAAAGTTTGGATTTTTAAGTTCTAGTTTAAATAAAGTCAGTATTTTAAAATGTTTTATGAGAGTTCATGTGCTTCGGACATGGGTTCCTTACAATTCTCTGAGATTACCATGTTTGGATTGATTAGATTCAAATTGTAGTAACCTTAGAGCATGCCATAGTCTCTTTACTTCGAAGGCTACATATTTGAATTCTATGTGCTTCGTTAGAACTAGAATTTGATTTTATTTTCTGCTTTAAGTGGGGATTGTTTGTGTTTAAATGCTAAATCTTCCAACTAAAAGAGAGATAGAACTTCGAATCTAGTTGTGTTTATGCTTGGATGAATGAATTCACATGGAACTACTATAAGTGGATCCTTGAGGCCTTAGTTCCATTAATTATCAAATTTCCATAAAAGTTACTGTTTTCATTTAGTTTTTAAATTGAAATCTAAATTTGCTGCGATTGAAGTTGCTAGAATGTTTGGAATCGGTTTACCCTAATTCACTGTGGATCGACCTCGGTCTTACCGAGAATTATTACTACATCGCAGCCTTGCACTTAAGGCGAGCGAACATCATATATGGGGTCCACTGAATAGTCTTGGAGCCGATCTAAGATGTCTATATGAAAGAGGTTTTTAATTTCATGTCATTTATCTAAATTTGATGGCAAAAATCATCACGGATGGACCACACTAGAGGAAATAGTTCAAAATTAACTTACAGCGTTAATGTAGGTGTGGGCCTCATAAAGCTCTAATATTTTTTTGAAATGACCCTCTTGTGAGTTCACAGGTGTCCAATTAAAGTAAATGGATCAGATCGGCCGAGGGATGGAACCAATAATCGATTTTGCGGGGCCCACACTCAATTCTCAAAAGGCTCTCTCGACTTCCGCAAAAAGTTACTGTCGTACAAGAGGAAGTGTGGTAGGATATGGTAGAGGGGCATTTTGGTCCAGCGAAAATCGCTACAGTGCCTAGCGGGCTACATAAATAATAGGTTATGTACAGACGTGCCAATAACAAAAATGACATCATAATTAGGGCATTTTTCAACTATTATACCTTTTGTTTTATGCACATTATCTGTTCAGTTTTTCATATCTTTTTAGGGCCTAAAAACGAGGTAGATCTAAATCTCATGTGGACCACACCACAAAAATTGTGGTGTTTGAACGCTTACCGTTAAAAGCTTCTCGAGGGCCGCAAAGGTTTTGGATGAAGCTGATATTTGAGTTCTTTCTCTATTAAGGTATGTGTGACCTGATTAACAAGCTTGATGACAAATAAACATTACAATGGCCATATCATGGTGGCCACAGAGTTATTTGTTGAGGAAGAGGAAGAAGAAGGTACAAAGAGAGAGGAGAAAATTGTTGGCAAAATGTATTTCTTAACTTGAATTGGTAGTACAAGGCTTTGTTAACTTTGAGCTTTTGAGCTTGATTGCCACCAATGAACCCTTGGCCTATTTATAAACCCATGGAGAAGTTTCTACATACAAATTAACATAAATGATTTAAAAGCTCTATAAGTCTTTACACCTTCCTAAGCATTTAATATCCTAGGAAGACTAAAGGACATCTTCTAGACTAGACAAGGAGACTCTTTCTAGATGTTTCTTAGGCCTTTTTAAAATATTTATTTTATTTTCAAATTACATTTCAACACTCCCCCTTAATTTGAAAATTGTGCACTTCCATCATTTTTTTGAATTTGATGAACTTTTCTATAGTCATGGCCTTAGTGAAAATATCTGCGAGCTCATCTTCTGACTTGCAAAACTTCAATTCGATTTGGCTTTTTTCAACTAACTCTCTGATGAAGTGATGTCATAACTTGATGTGCTTTGATCGACTATGAAAAAATGGATTCTTTTTCATGGCAATTGCTGACATGTTGTCGCAGAAAACAGAAGTAGCCGTTTTTTGTTCATTTGTAAATCACCCAAAATCCTTTTGATCCATATAGCTTTGCATGCTACTCCAGTGGCTGAAATATACTTTACTTCGATGGATGAAAACACAACTGTCTTCTGCTTCTTTGATGACCATGAGACGACTTTTGATCCCATGCAGAACACATATCTTGAAGTACTTTTTCTACCATCAACTGATCCTGCCCAATCGCTATCTGCGAATCCAATAAGCTTGTTATCTTCTTCCGTTGAGTATTTGATGCCATAACTTTTAATCCCTTGGATGTACCTTAAGATTCTTTTTACGACTTCAAAATGATTTTTCTTAGGCTCACTCATAAACCTCGAGACCAAGCTGACTGCATATACAATATCAGGCCTTGTATTTGAAAGATAAATTAACGAACCAACCAAGCTTCTGTAAATTGAGGCATCGACCTTCTGTGCTCCATTATTCTTTGACAGCTTTTGAAGCCATTGGAGTTGCGACAGATTTGCATTTTGACATGTTGAATCTCATTAAGAGATCATTAGCATACTTTTCTTGTGAAAAAAATATTTCGCCATGATTTTGCCTTAGTTGGATACTAAGAAAGTATCTCATAAGGCCAAGATTGGTCATCTCATATTCCTTCATCATCGCTCTTTTAAATTCTTATATCATCTTTTGACTGGTGCTAGTATAGATCAAGTCATCAACATAGAGGCAAACAATAAGAAAATCATGCGTACCTTATTTCTTTACATATAAGGATGGCTCACTTGGACTCTTTTTGAAGCCTTTTTGATGAAAGTATTGTTGATCTTGCTATTCCATGATCTTGGTGCTTGCTTTAACCCATATAGCGCCTTCTTGAGTCGATATACTTTTTCTTCTTTTCCTTTCACCACATAACCTCGTGGTTGCCCAACATATACTTCTTCTTCAATTTCTCCGTTGAGAAATGTCAATTTAACATCAAACTGAAAGACTTGTAATTTTAATTGAGCCGCAAGAGCCAAGATAATCCTTATGGTTTCCATACGAGCGACAGGAGCAAAAGTTTCATTAAAGTCTATACCTTGTTGTTAAGAATAGCCTTTCGCCACCAATCGAGCCTTGTGCTTTTGAATTGAGCCATCTTCATTATACTTGGTCTTGTAAATCTATTTCAAGCCAATGATATCTTTTCCTTTGAGCCGATCAATGAGCTCCCATGTGTGATTTTTCTCAATGACTGCAATTTCTTCATTCATTGCTTTAATCCAAGTTTCTTGTTTTACTGCTTCTTCAAATTTTTGCGGCTCACATGCAAAGAAGGAAACATCACATGCATCATATATTTCTCTTAGAGAACGTACCTTCCTAAGAGGTGAATCAAAATATGATGAAGAGCCACTTGATGAGCTTGAAGAACTACTTGAATTTGGTGTAGTAGGGCTTGGTGGAGGAGAACATGGAGTTGGAGTTGCCTTTGGTATAATTTCAAGTTCTTCAAATGTCTTTGGAACTTGGTCTTGTTTCTCATCCCATTTCCATCTTGTTGTTTCATTAAAGACCATATCTCTGGAAATCACCAATTTACCAGAAATGAGATTTTAAAGGCGATATGCTTTGGAGTCCTCATTATAGCCAATAAATATGCATTTTTCTCCCTTTTCATCGAACTTTTCTTTTACTTTTGTGATGGAATGTGAGCATATGCAATGCATCTAAAAACTTTGAAATATTTTACCAATGGCTTTTTTTGATGCCATGCTTTATATGGAGTCATGTTCCTTACTGCTTTTGTTGAAGATCTATTGAGGATGTAGACCGCTGTGTGTATAGCTTCCACCCAATAATCATTTGGAAGTCTTTTGCCTTTGAGCATGCTCTAAGCCATTTCTACGATTGTTCGGTTCTTCCTTTCCACCACGCCATTTTGATGTGGCGTGTATCTAGTTGTCAACTCCCTTCTGATGTGGTTTGACTTGCAGAAATTTTAGAATTCTTTTGATGTGAATTCTCCACCATGATCTGTTTTTAAAACCTTCAAGAATTTGCCGCTTTGCTTTTCTGCAAATGCCTTGAATTAGAGAAAAATGGTGAAAGCTTCTGACTTTTGTTCAAGAAAATATATCCACATCATCCTGCTATAGTCATCGACGAATAGTAGAAAATATCTCTTCTTGTTAAGAGACGATGTCTATGTAGGGCCACAAATATCAACATGTACAAGTTCAAGAGGAGCTTTTGCTCTCCATGATGAACTTGTGAAAGGAAGCCTGTGAAATTTTTCGTAGACGTAACCTTCACAAACTTTATTTTCTTTGTTAATAAAGGGTAGACCAATCACCATATTCTTCTGCTTCAGCAATTTTAGGCCTTTGAAATTTAAATGGTCGTATCTCAAATGTCATGGCCAAGTTTCATCAACTTCTTCACATTTTAATGCAACACTTCTTTTTAGTGGCATGTTAAGAGGAAAAACCTTGTTTGATGTCATTTTCACTTTTTCCACAATTTGCTTATTTTTCTTATCCAAGATTACACATTCATCTTTATCAAAGTTAACCGAATATCCTTTTTGAATCAATTATCCAACACTTAGCAAATTTTGAGTTAGGCTAGGAACATAAAGAACATCACGGGTAAGTTTAAAATTGCATCCCTTTGTTTGTACAGCTATGACTCCTTTTCCTTCAATATTTTGAAGCTTTCCATCTCCAAACTTTACTTGAGACTGCACTCCTTCATTTAAATCAACAAAACAACTCTGATTTCTTGTCATATGGTTACTGCAATCGCCATCCAAATACCAAATATTATTTTATTCTTCTTAAGTATTCAAACAGGAATAAAATAGATTTTCTGATTTTTCTGTCTTTTCAGAAAAAAATTGCTTCATTCTTTGTCTTGTACCAACAATCTTTATCTATATGACCCGATTTTTTGCATATGTTGCATTTATTGTACCAAC
Source organism: Liriodendron chinense (assembly GCA_003013855.2). NCBI lineage: Eukaryota > Viridiplantae > Streptophyta > Magnoliopsida > Magnoliales > Magnoliaceae > Liriodendron > Liriodendron chinense. The sequence goes on along the minus strand of ML058493.1, from coordinate 300,546 downwards.
AATCCTTATCAACTTGATTAGATTTTTTACAAATAGAACATTGAGAATTGTTTTGCTTGCTACCTCTTGGATTTCTTTGATTGTTGAAATCAAACCTTCCTCTGACTCTTCCACAGCCACGGTTAAAGTTTGTCCTCCTGCGACCTATTCCAAATTGCCATCTTTGATTTGGATGTGCCTCTTGACTTCTTTTATCTGCTTCCAACTTCTTCTTTTTTATATATTTATTTTGGACTGAAAAGCTTGCTCTACACTTTGCTCCACGAACCTGTTCATTCTTTGTTCATGTACTTGAAGAAAACCCATCAGCTTATGTAAACTTAAATAAATCCTTAGATTCTTTGATGGCAGCTACTTATTGAGCTCTTAATTGTCCATATTCTAACCCCAATTCATCACTCATTATGCATGGTTTTCATGATTTAAAGGCTAATCTAATGCATAGTTTTGTGGTTGTAGGAATGAGAGTTGCTTTGCTCAATTGATGACCAAAAGGGCACATTTAGGAACCTTGGATGAAGACCCAAGGTGGGCCAAAGAAAGAAGAAAGCAAGGAGAGAGAAGAGAGAAGAAAGAAAGAAGAAAACAATGCAGAAAATTGGGCTAGACCGGTCAAGACCGGTCGGCCAGGAGACCCACGACCGGTCAAGACCGGTCGGCCATGGATAGAAAGTCTTCACATGTTGCTGGACTGCCATCCAGACAGGCTAGACCGGTCTTGACCGGTCGGCCAGCCTTGTCCGACCGGTCTTGACCGGTCGGCCATGCAAATTCCAGGTTCCAGATTCCAGACAGCAGGCCATTCTCGTTTCTAGTTTTTCGGACCAGTTTTCTAGGCCCATATTGATGATATTTGGAAATCCAACACATTCATGTCGAAGAGGAGCTCGACGCCGAACTAACCCAAGTGGTTTCGTGTCAATCGGAGCTACGGATTGATCGTGGTGGCTAAAACAATACGAACTGTCCAGAAAGTTCCAGATTTCGCTGTTCCACTCTGGGCCGGTCCAGGTGACTCATCATTGATGATATGAAAAATCTACTTTGACCATATTTTAGAACACATCCATATATGAATAATCACAAAGTTTCAGATCAAAAGGATGTATGGTTTGATCGTACCGGTTGAAGAAAGATGGACCATCCAGAAAGATCCAACTGCGCAGAGTTTATAAAAGCCCTAATTGTTCTAATTTTCGGACCATATTCTGAGATTTTTTTGGACAATCTAATCCGTCTATCATGTAGAGGATGAATTTTTCTACCAATGTTCAAAATTTGGGACCAATCCGACATCTGTACACTCCGGACCGTTGAAAACAAGATGACTGATTCTGAAGGTACCCGAAGTGCGCGATTTTGAGAGGCGGTCGGTGATATGATTGGTGGGCCCATTCACAGGATAATCTTGAAAATCTAAATCATCTATGAGGAAGATCACATTACAAGGAAGCTACAAATCAAATTTGGAGGCAATCCGACCATTGGTTAAGCCGTACCAAGCGAAACAAATTTTGCTATGTTGTTGTACTATTGCTGCACTATAAAAGGAGGTGCTCTCTTCTATTCCAAAGCAACCAAGGACGTGGGGAGCAAGGAGTTCAAGTCATAGGAGGCTTCCTAGCCTCCTCCAGCTAGTTTTTCTTCCTTTTCTTAGTTTTAGTTTTATTTTTAATATGCTTTTCATTAGCTAATCTCTTAGCTAGAGCTAAGAGGTGAACCTTATAGTTTTCTTAGATTGTTTAATTCGTTTTATTGGTTTTAAAGTTGGAATTCATGATTATGAACTATGGTTTGAAGTTTATACAAGCTTTAAGTAGTTTTTCTTAGTCTTATGATGACTCATGGATGTTTGGGAGAATTACTTAAATTCTTAATTGGTTTGCATCAGTCTAGACCTGTATGATCCGAGGAATTGGAGTGCGCTCTAGTACTATGATCTTCATGTGGGGACTTCCTACCAAAGTTCTACTTTTCTGAATTTCTGTAATATGTATGGATTGTGCATGTGATTTGAATCAAGTTCAAATCATGATCTAGCCTTGTCTTGTGACAGGACTTGAGGATGGTTATGATTGTGAACTGAACCTTTTGGAATGGGGAATGACCTATGCAATTGAGCATGCTCAGCTCAGCCTACATTGAGTGAATCCTATGCATTGAACTTACATATGACAGATTGTTTGGTTTGACAGCTCTATCATCCGACTAGATAGATCTTAATATCGATTCTAGTTGAGAAAGTGAGAAACCATAGCGAATTATGCATCTAAGGAGAGCTATAAGTGGATCCTTGATGCTCTAGTTATCTTTCCATTATCAGATTTTCTATTTTATGTTAAAAATCAATTTCACAAACCTCTTTGATTCTAGTTATTAGGATAGTTTGAATTGTTTACTTCCTTCCCTGTGGATCGACCTCGGTCTTACCGAGATTATTACTACATCGCAACCCTACACTTGGGGAAGCGAAAAACTACTACATGATCAAATTTGATGGGGAGAGTTCTTAAAATCTTCTCCATAATTTTCTTATCTTGAATTGTATCTCCATAACTTCTAATTTGATTAATAATGCTGGAAACACGAGAGACATAAGTTTGAATTGACTCACCTTTCTTCATTTGTAAATTATCAAAATCTCTCCAAAGAGATTGAAGTTTGATAGTGATCACCTTTTCTGATCCTTGAAAATCTTTCTTCAAAATCTCCCATGCTTCTTTTGAAGTTGTTGCGGGCAGGAGCCTGGGAAAGATGCTTTTGCTCACTCCTTGTTGGATGAAAAGTAGCTCTTTGGCATCCTTCTTTTTGTTCTCCTTAAATGCTTGTTGTCTTACATCCGTCCATGTTGCTAATGTTGCTGCAGTTTCCGGTGCTTCATAACCGTCCTCCACTAACTCCCACAAGTCTTGTGAGATGAAGAGAGTCTTCATTTGAATGCTCCAATAGTCATAGCTTTCTCCTTTGAATATGGGCACCATATTTTGTGAATAGTTGAAGGTAGTGTTATTGGAACTTGCTGCCATAGATGTATCTTGAACTTGGCTCTGATACCAAATTTGTTGGGGAAGAGGAAGAAGAAGGTATAAAGAGAGAGGAGAAAATTGTTGGTAGAATGTATTTCTTAACTTGAATTGGTAGTACAAGACTTTGTTAGCTTTGAGCTTTTGAGCTTGATTACCACCAATGGACCCTTGGCCTATTTATAGATCCATGGAGAAGTTTCTACATACAAATTACATAAATGATTTAGAAGCTCTAGAAGTCTTTACACCTTCCTAAGCATTTAATATCCTAGGAAGACTAAATGAGTACATCTTCTAGACTAGACTAGGAGACTCTTTCTAGATGTTTCTTAGGCCTTTTTAAAATATTTATTTTTATTTTCAAATTACATTTCAAAATTATTCATGCAACACACCCACACAGTTATTCACACGATGCACCCACCCACGGGTGGTGGGGTTAGTGTGTCCCCTTAGAACTCGAACCTAAGACCTGCTGTTGAAACGCCTAAGCATCTTCCAGCTAAACTAGCAAGCGAGACACCAATGCACCCACACAGTTAGTCACACAATGCACCCACCCACTAGTGGGGTTAGTGTGTCTCCTTTGCACTTGGACTTGAGACCTGCTGTTGAAACGCCCAAGCGTCTTCCAGCTAGGTTAGCAGGCGAGACACGGTTAGTAGGCAATCTACTTACATCTAACATCAGGTGTCAAAGCTCTATACACCCCACCATGATGTATGTATTTTATCCACATGGTCCATCCGTTTTTCCAGCTCATTTTAGCACATTTTAGCGCATGATCCATGCGGTCCATTCAAAAATAAGAATTTAATCCCTACTTTTTTTTTCTTTTGTGTGGTCTTCTTGTGATTTGGATTTGCCTATTTTTTTGGCCCATGCCCTAAAATTAGGGCTGAAAGTTGGGTGGGTTCAACCCGACCGACCCGTGACCGACCCAACATTGGGTTGGGCTTGGGTAGGAAGTATAGAACCCAATCTCAAGCTTGGGCTATGCAAAGATCAACCCGAAAAAGCTTGGGTCGGGCTTGGGTTGAGTCTCGGGTTGCCCGACCCAACCCGAACCCGATCTATATACAAGTTACTTATAATTTTATTATATTTTAGTTAAGTAAACTTATTAGTTTATATTACTTTAGTAAGTAAACTTATAATGTTTGAAATTTGATATGCTTGTGTGTTAAAGAAGTAGTTATCCTATATTTTAGCTTATTTGTTTAGAAAAAGTGAAGTTCGTTATAATAAATAACAACTGTTCACTCGCCTCAAGTGTAAGGCTGCGATGTAGTAATAATTCTCGATAAGACCGAGGTAGATCCACAGGGAAAGAAGTAAACAATTCCAATTACTTCAATAACTAGAATCCAAGAAGTTTAGGAAAACAGTTTTTAACATAAAATAGGAAAATCTGATATTTGGAAAGAACTAGAGCATCAAGGATCCACTTGTAGTAGTTCAATACTAATCCATTCATCCAAGCAAAACACAATTAGAATCAAAGTTCTATCTCTTATCTAATTGGAGGATATAGCATTCAAGCACAAACAATCCCACTTAAATCTGGAAATCAGATTTCTAGCTCTAATGAAGCACATAAAACTTGAACTTGTAGCCTTCGGAGTAACAGCCATGCAAAGAGACTATGGCATGCTCAAGGGTTACTACAATTCGAATTCAAACAACACAATCATGGTAATCTCAGAGAATTGCAAGGAACTCATGTCCGGAGGACACAAACTCTCATAATTCATCTAAAAATCCAAACTTTATTTAAACTAGAAGTTCAAAATTAAAAATTAAGAAAATGGTACTTGAAATAAAAGAATTAAAGCACTGAAATCAACTACAAATTTCACCTCTAGCTCTAGCTAAGAGGTTAACTAAGAAAAAGCATAATAAAACTAGAACTAGAACTAAGAAAATGAAGAAAAACTAGCTGTAGGAGGCTAAGAAGACTCCTAGGACTTGAACTCCTTCATTCCCACGTCCTTAACTGATTTGGAGTAGAAGAGAGCACCTACTTTTATAATACAGCAAGAGTACCGCAACATAACAAATTTTGTTTCGCTTCGTACGGCTTAACCAATCGTCGGATTCCCTTCAAATTTGATTTGTAGCTTCCTTGTAATGTTATCTTCCTCATAGATGATTTAGATTTTCCAAGATTATCTTCTAAATGGGTCCACCAATCAGATCAGAGACCGCCTCTCAAAATCACGCAATTCGGGTACCTTCAGAACAAGTCATCTTGCTTTCAACGCTCTGGAGTGTACAAGGGTCAGATTGATCTCAAATTTTGAAATTGGTAGAAAACTTCCTCCTCTACATGATAGATGGATTAGATTGTCCAAAACAATTCCAGAATTAGGTGTGAATATTAGAACACTCAGGCCTTTTATAAAATCTGCGCAGTTGGATCTTTCTAGATGGTCCATTTTTCCTCAACCGGAACGATCAAACCACACACCCATTTGATCTGAAACTTTGTGGTTATTCATATATGGATGTGGTCTAGAAGATGGTCAAAGTATATTCTTCATATCATCAATGATGGGTCACCTGGACCGGCCCAGAGTGGAGTAGGCGGAATCTGAAACTTTCTGGACAGTTCGTATTGTTTTGGCCACCACGGTTAATCCGTAGCTCCAATCGACACGAAACCACTTGGGTTATTTCGGCGTCGAGCTCCTCTTCGACATGGATGTGTTGGATTTCCAAATATAATCAAGATAGCCCTAAAAGACTAGGCTGAAAATCTAAAAAGGGGAATAGCCTGCTGTTTGAAATCTGAAAGTCTGAAATTGCATGGCCGACCGGTCTTGACCGGTCGGACAGGGTTGGTCAACCGGTCTTGACCAGTCGGACCCATTTTCTGCATTCTTTCTTCTTTTTTTTTCTTATCTCCTTCCTCGCTCTTTGCTTTCTTATTTTTTTGGCCCACCTTGGGTCTTTATCCAAGGCTCCTAAATGTCTCATTTTGGTCACCAATTGGACGAAGTCGCTCTCATTCCTACAATCACAAAATATGTATTAGATGGGCCATTTAAACATGCAAACTATACATATAATGTGATGTAATGGGCTATATCATGTATAAATTAGAGTTTCAACAACAACATACATAATTAATAAAGTCATAGGTACAAAAAATAATACGTGTATTGAAACATAATTGACTAATGTAATAACGAAAATATTAGAACGTATCAACCTGATTAACCCGACCGCGCCCACTTGGGTTGAGCTTGGGTTGAGAATTCTGAACCCGAGGTTGGGTTGGGTTGGATTAGGGTTGAGGTATAGGAACCTTAGGTTGGGTTAGGGTTGAGCACCAACCTAACCCAACTTGTCCGACTTTCAGCCCTACCTAAAATGAGTAGGTAAAATGGGTGGATGGCATGGATAAAACACATGCATCATGGTGGAGCCATGGAGCTTTGACACTAGATAGCAGGCTTGTGTTGGGGTTACCAGCCAAACGACATCCCAAGGTCACAAGTGGGGTCCACATGATTCATACAATTGATGAGATAACCTTGATTGTCGATTGCGATTTTGCTTCGAAAGAGAAGGCATGCGGAAGATCGGATGGGCGAAATCTTGCAATTTTGAGGACTTGACGATCATGGACGAGAGAGCAGATTGGGTGCACCTGGCCTCACTTAACACAATCTGGTCATGACTGTAAGGCCCACCTTGATGTATGTATTGTATATTCATCCGGTCCGTCCATTTTTTCGGATTATTTTAGGGCATGACCCAAAAATGAAGTAGATCCAAATCTTAGGTGGGCCACACCACATAAAATAGTGGTGGTTGACCATTTACAACTTATTGTGGGCCACAAAAGTTTGAGATCAAGCTTATGTTTGTTTTTTTCCCTTCATCCAGGTCTGTGTAACTTTATCAATAGGTTGGATGGAAAATAAACATTAAGATGGGCATTACAGTGGGCCTTAGGAAGTTGTTAACGGTTGACATTCAATTACAATTGTTTCTTGTTGTGTGGTCTACCCGAGATTTGGAGTTGCTTCATTTTTGGGCTGACGTCATAAAGTGATCTGGTAAAACAGATGGACGGCATGGGTATACAAAATATATATAAATATGTGTGTGTGTGTGTGTGTGTGTGTGTGTGTGTGTGTGTGTGTGTGTGTGTGTGTGTGAAAGCGAGCTCCAATATGGCCAGGCCACATTGTGTTGGGTGGGGCAACGACTGCTCCTAATCCCTTTCCCATCAGGGATAATAGTTGAAAAACCCCTATGACGTCATTTTGGTTATTGGGCCTATCCGTATAACGAGGTTTTGGTGCGAGGAAAATCTCTACAATGCCCCACGAGCTACATAAATAATAGGTTTGGTATGGACTGGCCAATAACCAAAATGAAGTCATAATTCGAGGTTTTTTCAATCATTATCCCTCCATTTCATGGACCAGCATTAATATTTGAGTGTCACTCGGCTGCATCCTGGAACCAGCAATGTGGGTGGGACCATAACCATCGGGCCCACCTTGATGTATGCATTGTATATCCAAGCCGTTCATCCATTTTCCAGATTACTTTAAGCCATGGTCCCAAAAATTAAGCATATACTAATCTCAGGTGGACAACACCAGAGGAATAGTGGTTATTAATCATTAAAAACCTTTTCTGAGCTACAAAAGTTTTGTATCAAGCTGATATTTGTTTTTCTTTTCATCCAAGTCTATGTAATCTTATCAACGGGTTAGATGGTCAACAAAAATTACTAGGACTGCAGGATGTTTTTAATGGTGGCCATTGATTACTATTTCCTATTGTGTGGTGGTGCGGACGGAATATGGTGAGATTGAGCAACGTCTCTCTCGCGTGGATAACTAATCCAAATCTCGGATCTACAGGGACTCCTCAACCTGTCTTCGTCGAATCCACGACGGGATATCTCCAATCCACTAGACCTTCTCTTCGAATCCACGAAGAACGATAGAAAATCGTAGTTTTTCTAGAAAAAAAATATCAAAATAGTAAGTGTTCGTGCACACTCTGCGCAGTGGCTGGCAGCCTCCGGTCGGCTGAACATGGTCCAAACAGTCCAGAGAGTTTTTACTCTTTGGATTGCGAAATCTGACCAATCGGCAGGGGTTTAAGACTTGGGATTTTTTGGATTTCCCAACCTCTTTCGCCAGTTCAAGTGGGCCCACTTTCGGGCCTTCTGCTAGTGCTCTTTCCTTCATGATTGGGAGGATACCTCACTACATCAGTCGCCCTCTCTTGAAAGAAACTCGATCTCGAGTTTCGCTTGCCTTGGCAAGGCCTTAGAGTTTTGTGGCTTGAGACAAAGAGAGATCGTCCATCTCCTTTGGTTACTTGGCGGCTTTCACGTGGCGTAGCTGGGCTGAGGATGACCTTCTGTCCATCCTTAATGAAGGTGATGGTGTTGTCACGACCTTTGTGTATGGCATCCTGATCCTATTGCCACGGGTGCCCGAATATCATGTGGCATTTGTCCATGTCGACGATATCGCTTAATACTCGGTCCCTGTAAGAATTGCCGATATAAAGTGATACGAGACACTGTTCCTTAACCACCATCGTATTGCCTTTTTGAATCTAGCCAATCGCATAGGGCGAGGGATGCAGTGTGGTCTTGAGTTTCAATTTCTCGACCATGGCCTACAATATTATGTTCTCACAACTACCACCATTGATGATCACAGTACAAACCTTTCCTTCCATGGTGCAGCTAGTGTGGAAGAGATTGTGTCACTAGGGATTAGACGGTTTAACACGCGTAGGTGGCTATCGCTGTATGACTAAGGATACACCCTGATCTCCTGAGATCCAATCAGTTCCTTCTTCATCTTCATCAACTTGTTCAGCATCAACATTAATGTTTAGTTTAGCTGGTGCATCCTCTATGGAGATGACCACATTAGTCATGGGCTGTTGAGGGCACATGTTGGATAGGTGGCCTAGCTGTCCACATCTATAGCAATGGTTGATCATCGCCCTTGACCATGGAATTCTCCCCCTACATTAGACTCCTCCACTTCAAGAAAACTCAACCTTAAGTTTTGCCTCATGTCATGATGGAAATTTGCTTTCATCTTCTTTCATGGCCTTAACTTAAGAATAGTACTTAGAGTTGAATGGGGATACTTATCCTCAACCATTCCCTGGCATAGAACAACAAACATTGTCATCTTCTTCTCAGTGGGAACAAGGAAAATTACAAATGGATCCGCTCTACCAACTGTGCTACTAAAGATTAACTTAATTTGAGAAAAACGGGCCTCTGACACATTCATGGGCTCATGCAAATCCTCTGACACATTAATGGACTCCTACAAATCCAGATCTATAATTTTTAAAGCTGCAACATGAACCTCTTCTTTGTTCACCACATTTAGGATATCGTCTTCCTCCATCTTCTCAGAACTTTGAATATGTTCTGAGACGATGGTGGGTGGTACCTCCTTCTCTCCCTTTGTAGCTTCTTCCTCTACTGGTGGGTGGTACCTCCTTCTCTACCCCTGCTGCCAAACCTTGCTGGACCAAAATTCATGAAATACGACCGTTCGTCCACCACTCAGACCGATCGTTAGACCGGTCGTTAAAATAAAAGCGAGGATTGAATTTCCAGAAAAACTCTCTGGACTGTTTTTGGCCTTTTACGACCGATCGTCCATGGGCTCAGATCGGTCGTCTGCATAATAGAACTTATTCTACAAGCTCCAAATTCTGCTGCACAAAGCACAACTTTTGTGCGTTTTCTCGAAGATTCTGCGCAACTGGAGCCCAAAATCTATAAAAGGACTCCTCTACCTTGTTCCTAAGGTATCCTAGAAGAGATCTACTACGATGGGAGGCGGAGAAAGACAAATTCAGAGTTTCACAACTCCTCTTAGTTTGTTTCCTTTAATTTTCATGTTTTTAGTTGATTTCATGTTTCCTTAGATCATAATCGGCTAAACCTCTTAGCTAGGGCTAAGAGGTGAAGATTGTAGTGAATCTAAGATGCTTTAATTCGTTTATCTGGTTTAAGTTTGAATTTTTATTGAAGAACAATGATTTTTGGGAGTTTAAATAAAGTTCTAAGTAGTTTTTCTCAATCTTATGATGACTCATGGATGCTTGGAAGAATTGCTTTAGTTCTTAGTTGTTTTGCATGGATCTAAACCTATATGCTCCGAGGAATCAGATTCAATACGCTCTAGACTTAAATTCTCATGTGGGAACTTCAAACCAATGTTCTACCTTTGTTCTGAAGTCCAATTTGGGTGTTGCTTGTGCATGTGATTTGAATAAAGTTTAAATCATAATATAGTTAAGCTTTGTGACAGAGTTTGATGATTATTATGATTGTGATCTTAACCTATTGGAACTAGGATTGACCTACGCAATTGAGTGTGCTCAAGTCCTAACTTGAATTGAGGGAATCATGTTATGAACAACATATGAATTTGACTGTTTTGCTGAATTAACCGCTCTATATATCATCCAGCTAGATAGGATTTGATTTCGATTCTAGTCGTGTAATTGAGAAACCACAACGAATTATGCATCAAGGATTGCTATAAGTGGATCCTTGAACCCCTAATGCTCTTTTATATTAGTTATATTCACTTTTAATTTAAGAATATTCCTATACATTCAAATTCTAAAAATTTGTTTAGTTTATCTCAATTAGAGACCATCGGAGGTATTTTGTGAATTCCTATACAAGTCCCTGAGAACGATCTCGGTCTCCACCGAATTATTACTACATTGCAGCCCTACACTTGGGGAAGCGAACAATCTCCATCTTTTGACAATATTGAACGTGCTCCCACTAATCATAAGCGTCATCCATCAGATGAAATGATGTGACTGGAACCCTACTTTCTTCCGGGATCCGCATGTGGTTGAAGAAGTATTCGAGCCCGAAGAGCCATTCGTCGATGTGACCCTGACCATTGAAGATAGGAAGATCTATCGCCCTCTAATAGCATCGACCTGCCCGATCTCCTAGATCTCTGCTTGGAACAGTCATGCTCCCTTGATATTTTATTTTGCAGTTGAACTAGCCTACAGCCCTTGCATAGCTTGATGGTTCTTCTGGTGGAGTGTCTCAAGCGTCGCCTCGAAAGCCGCCACTTTGAGAGGATGGATCCCTGGAGCACCATCCACAGGCTTTTTTCCGTAGGCACCATTAAAAGCCATCACCCAAGGGAAAGCCTCACTTTGATATCAATTTGATGCGGGCGGAATGTGGTGACATTGAGCAACGTCTCTCTCACGGGGATAACTAATCTGAATCTCGGATCTACAGGGACTCCTCAACCTGTCTTCGTCGAATCCACGAAGAATGATAGAAAACCGTAGTTTTTCTAGAAAAAAAAGAGTTATATTATTCAATGATCTCCCTAAAATGAAAAATAAACAAGTATTTATAGTAAACTAAGCCCTAGAAATGTAACCCATGTGTCCTAATTGCAAAAGGAAAGCAAAGAATTCAAAACGGAAGAAAAAAAAAATCAAAATAGTAAGTGTTCGCGCACACTCTACACAGTGGCCGGCCGGTCAGTCAGGGGTCTCCGACTGGCTGAACATAGTCCAGGCAGTTTAGAGAGTTTTTGTTCTCTAGATTGTGAAATCCAACCGGCCGGCTGAAGCATCTGACATGTCGTTCGGCTGGTCGGTAGGAGTTTAAGACTTGAGATTTTTGGGATTTTCCAACACCTTTTGCCGGTTCAAGTGGGCCCACTTTCACTTCCTTCTTTTAGTCCTCCTTTCTCCATACCTCACTACATCAAGAGGTATGCCTGAATTTCTTTTTCTGCTTAATTTGTCGGACGATACACTATATTGAGCTAGAAAAAAAAGATAGATGGCCTGAATATACAATACATACATGGGGGTGGACCCTACGGCCATGCCCTACCCACATCACTGGTTCCAGCCAAGTCACGCTCGGATATTAATGCTTGTCGCCCATAATAGGAGTGGATTAGGTGCCCTCGGAGCCTCATCCAACACAGTGTGTCCTTGAATGTGGGACCCACTTTCATGTATGTATTGTATATCCAAACGGCCCATTGGTTTTGAAACATTATTTCATGGCATCAGCCCAAAAATGAAGCAACAAGTCCAAATCTCACGTGGAACACATCAAAAGAAATAGCGTTGATTGATCATTAATGGCTTTTTGTGGGCCACAACAGTTTTGTATCAGTCTGGTGTTTCTTTTTTCCCTTCATCTGTTCGACCTGATCAACCGTTTGGATGGTAAATAAACTTTACGATAGCCATTAGGATAGGCCTTAGGAAGTTTTTAACGGTGGAAATTTAATCATCATTGTTTCTTATGGTGTGCTCCACCGGAGATTCGAATCTTCTTCATTTTTCGGTTGATGCATAAGATGATATGGAAGAACAGGTAGACGACATGGATATACAATACCTACATAAAAACAGCCCCAACGGTCAGGGCTACACTTTATTGGGTAAGCCCGCTGGCGCACGTAATCTAGTCCTATCATGGACCAGGACAAGCATTAATATCGGAGCGCGACTTTGCTACGTCCCCAAACCAGAAATGTAGGTGGGAGCCTAACCAACAGGTCCACCTTAATCTAAGCATTGTATATCCATACCATCCACCTGTTTTTCAGTTTAATCTGAGCCATGGTCTCAAAAATTAAGCCCATACTAATTTCAGGTGGACCACGCCACAGGAAACTATGGTTATCGGTCGTTAAAAACCTTTTATGAGCCACAAAAGTTTTGAATCAAGCTGATATATATATTTTTTTTCATCAACGCAATAGTCTGTGTGATCTTATCTACAGGTTGTATGGTCAACAAAAATTACGGTGGAAGTTTTTATTGGCGGCCATTCAATGGCTACTGTTTTCGCCTGAAATTTTTATCCGCTTAATTCTTTGGACCATGCATTAAAATAAGCTGGAAAAGCATAGGTATGGCGTGGATATACAATGTATACATCAAGGTGGGCCCTACCTTCAGGTTCCACCCACCGCTGGTTCCCGGTGACAGCCAACTGGCGCTCGAATATTAATGCTTGTCCCGTCCATGATAGGAATGGATTAGGTGCGACAGCCGTCTCACCCAAGGCCTTTACCATGGGGCCTGCTTTCATGTATGTATTCTATCTCCACGCCGTACATCCGTTTTGCCATATCATTTGATGGCATCAGACCAACAATGAAGTATATCCAAATCTCAAGTACACCACATGAAATGGTTATGATTGACCATTAACAACGATCTTGTGAGCTACAAAGGTTATGGATCAAGCTCATGTTTTTTTTTCCCCTTCATCCGGGTATGTGGACCTCATCAACAGGTTGGATGGCAAAAAACGTAGATTGCATCCAAACTGCGCTGTGGAGGGGCCCACATTTATGTATCTATTTATCCACTCCATCCATTACCCGCCTAAGATCAGGCCCACCACATGAGAGCAAGAATGAGGCAGATCCAACGCTGAGAGCGGCCACACCAAAATACTGAGCTCGGCTGCATTAAATGCTAGGGTCAACTATGGTATGGCTTACCTGAGCGTTGGATCTTCCTCATTCTTGGTCTCATGCCTTAAAATGATCTTAGAAAAAGAAATGGGCAGAGTAGATAAACAGATACATCATGGTGGGCCCCTCCACAGCTCAGTTGGAGGCAAATAAACATTAAGAAGGGCATTACCGTGGGCCTTAGAAAGTTTTGAATGGTAGGCGTTCAATCCCCATTGTTTCTTGGGGGGTGTTCCACCTGAGATTTTGTTCTACTTCAATTTTGAGTTGATGACATAAAATGATACGGGAAAACATATAAACAGCATGGATATAAAATACATACATTAAGTGGGCTCCAAGGTCAGGCCATGTTCGATTTCGGCCTCAGGCGCACCTAATCCGTTACTATCATGGACGGGGACAAGCATTAATATTCGAGCGGGACATGGTTGCCACGGGAACCAGCGGTGTCCGTGGGATCCTAACCGTAGGGCCTACCTTGATGATGCATTGTACATCCACGCCGTCCATCTGTTTTTAAACCTTATTTTAGTTTATGATCTCAAAAATTAAGCATATAAAAATTCAAGGTGGACCACACCATATGAAACCGTGGTCGTTAAATGGCCACTACTAAAATCTTTGTAGGGTCCACGATAATATTTGTTCACCATCCAACCTGTTGAAAAAATCACACAGACCTGGTTGAAAAGAAAAGAAAAGAAAAAAAAGGAAAAGAAAATATCAGCTTGATCCAATACTTTTGTGGCCCAAGAAAGGATTTTAATGATTAATAACCACTATTTCATGTGGCATATGGTTCACCTGAAATTTACATCTGCTTAATGTTTGGGACCACGGCCTAAATTAAACCCGAAAAACAGATGGACTGAGTGGATATACAATACATAGTCGAGGGAAGCCCTACTGTCAAGGTCCCACCCACGTCGGTGGTTCGGCGGTCACAGCCAGGTCGCGCACAAAGGAAAAGATGACAAAGAACGCGTTAGGCTCCCATGATAGTTTTCCACCATTTCAAAATTAGAGGCGACTAGCTGTCCTCAAATGTGAGAGTAATGACAAGGAATCCACATCATCTCAATTGTGGGGCACACTGTGAATGGAACATCTCTAAAATCGCACCTCCCAAGCACTGCTAACCATCCAATTAATTGCTATGATATGGACGGTTAAAAGTGATATATGGAGTGGTCCTAATCAGGATTGCTACCTTACAACCATGCCATGTGTACGGTTGAAGACTCAGCCACCATTTTTAAGATGGTGATCAACAAGTATATAACTAGTATCGCCCAGATTGGACATCTAGGATCTTTCGATCTTTTAGGCTTTGGAGTATATGACATCCCTGTGGGTTTTTAATTCGAAGTAATACGTGGAGATCATCCGTTCATGTGTTGCCTTCCATGAGTAAACAGTTCGGATCGTTTAGGGACCACCGTGGATTGCTTATTTTTGTTAGGCAATCATAACCATACCATGGATGGTTTGGATAAAAGGATGGATATATGGAAAATAAGGCCAAATCAAACGTGGATTGGATCATCTGATCAGTTTTTTCATGGTCGCTCCTGAAATCTATTTAGTACTTAATGGACAGTTTAGATCCGTCATTGGACTGTCAAAGTGAACTGATGCAACTAGGAGCTCTAGAACTTATAATGCTCTCAGAGAACACTGGAGCATTTCTCTTGATAAAAAGCTCATAATCCTCTTATCAATGTAATTACATGAAAATATATGCTGCGCCTAACAGACAGTTCTGCTTGATCGATTGGATCGTCCAAGTCTCCCACCAATGCAATTCACAGCACTATAGCTCCCACTGCTCTCCGTGCTTATTTCTCTTTAAGATTTACTCAATCTCTGATCATAATGATTTGAATAACATATAAATCTAAAACGAGTACATCTAATATTTTTCTAAAATTGACCATCAATCTCAAGCTCTCAAATAAGGTTTGAATCAACGTCTGAATCCGGTACTTATTGCATTAAGCATACCAGCATTACACGGCCGACACAAGTGATATGTGACCACATCGGTGAATGATACAATACCGACGGACGGATTTGAAAACTTACAAAATGATCTTTAAACAACCACTACTGGACTGGTTACGGTATGGTTTCCCCCATCATACCAAGTGATAAAACTATATGCTACCGTCCCATTCCTTTTTGGGCCATCTGTGATGGTCACAATAAAACTCAGCTTCTCATACTTACCTTGGAAGGTAAGCATATCGGGCTTGACCTTAATCGAAAAATCTTTCGTCTGCGTCCAAACAGCCTTGTAAGTTGACACATCGTCTCCGACATTGGTCACCGTCCTTCGGAATTGTTGCACAGTCTTAGTGGTAGAATTGAAGAAAGCGATGAATGATGGGTAGTTAAGATCTGATGAGGCATTTGAGCAATCATATGTAGGAGTCCTAGTGATCGTTAGGATCTGCTTGGCGGTGTAATTCATCGTGCAAAGGAGATTCACGTAGTCTTGTGCATCTGCATCGTAGATGAGGCCGGGGTCCAGTGCTTTGTTTGGGTTGATCTGACCAGCTCCCATGGAAAATGGGGTGGCCGGGTTGTAACCGTTCCCACTGTCTTGAATTGGGTTGAGAGTGTTATCCAAGTTGCTAGCCGTGGTCATCATGGCCGATCTGATGGCAGCAGGGCTCCAATCAGGGTGGGCCCCCTTCAACAGCGCTGCCACCCCCGATGCATGGGGACAAGCCATGGACGTCCCGGATATCATGAAGAAATCACTGGGCAATAAAATATTAGGTCCAATGATCGCCGTTGGCAAATTCGGGTTCCATGCTGCCAACACTCTCGCCCCTGGGGCGAGCACATCAGGCTTCAGGATACCAGGATAGCTTGGCGAAGGTCCTCTTGAAGTGTAGAATGCAACAACCGGGGCCTTTGTTCCTGTGATTGTCTGTTGGAATTTCATTGACACCTTCGGATTAGTATTATATTTTGCATATTTGATCACAGTCATGGCATCAGTGGGGTTGATCACGACACTCGGGCAAGGAAGATCGTAGGCTTCGAGGGGGAAGGTGTCGTTAGTGATGAAAATGGCTCCTGAAACGCCTGATTGAGTGACCGCAGAGATCTGACTGTAGATATCATCAATGTTCTCACATATAACAATCATATTAGGATCTTGTGATAAGATTGTGGATGAATTGCATGCTTTGATGGTCTCATTGTAGACCAATGGAACGTCCCTCACCAATGCATCTAACGGAAATAAAGACCATCCGACGATAGTCACCCCATTGCCCAGGGTTAACGTTCCGGGGAACTCACGGTCAATGCTGCCTGCTCCGACGGTCAGCACCCATGGAATTCCATTATGTAGAGTGCTGGGGAAGGGCCCTTCGTTGCCAGCCGAAGAGGAGACTAGTATGCCCTTCTCCATGGCTGCAAAGGATGCGATCGCAATGGGATCTTGATACAAAGGGACCCCATCGAATCCCATTGAGATGGAAATGACATCCACACCATCAGCGACTGCTTGGTCCATTCCGGCAAGGACGTCGGAAGCATATCGCCCTTCATCCCAGATGACCTTGTACATGGCAACCCTTGCATGAGGCGCTACACCTCTGGCAGTGCCCTTAGCATAGCCAAAGTACGATGCACCCACGACATAGTTTCCGGCAGCAGTGGATGATGTATGGGTCCCGTGTCCTTGTGTGTCCCGTGTTGAGTTCATGGAGATGCTTATATTGGGGTTGTTGGCAATCACACCCTTGTTGAAGTAGCGGGCACCGATGAGCTTGCGGTTGCACAGAGAAGAATTGAATGCGATGCCCGACTCGCATTCTCCCTTCCATCTTGTGGGGATCTCAGTCATTCCATCGTCTTTGAAGCTATCGCTCTCCGGCCAGATTCCAGTGTCTATCACCCCGACTATCACATCCTTACCATAATCAGAAGCGGGCCACAAGCCCGACACAGGATTGAGGGAGAGGAATTCAAATGTGTGGGTGGTATCCAGTGTGACGGTTCTGTCCGGATATGCAGACACAAAGCCAGGCAATTGTCGGAGAATGTCTAGTTCTACTGGAGAGAGTGCGGCGCTGAAGCCATGGACAACATGGTCATACGTGTAAATGATTTTCAGCATGGGACCCACTGCGGCGTTGGCGGCGGCAGCGGCGGCACTTAGGGATTGGAGGGTGGCGGAGTACCAATGGTGGTGATTGGCATATGGCTTGGGCATGGCCGACTTGTCCATATGGACCACATACGTGGACCGATTGGAAGCTGTCGATTGTAGAATGTGAAAGGCGAAGAGAAGAATCCATGCTTGGAGGAGAAGGTGGGAAGGAGCGGCCATGAAAGCCATCAGGCCTTCGAAAGATAATTGTTGTTATAATTGTTTAGTAGTTGATGGAGTACTTATACTGTTGCCTGTGTATACGTACGAGTAATGTCAGCCGGCCTTATATATTTTTTTATGTTCTGCTCGGGGCTATCAAACAACCGGCCTTTTTGCCACTTCGTATTTCTCGATGGACTGTTGGGAGAGTGTTGTGGAGGAGACCGCACGTAGTCAGACCTAATGATTTGAGTAGCCTTGTTTTCGGAATGGGTCAGTCTCCATGGTGGGGCCCGTCTGATGTAGGTCTCGGATTTTATGTACGCGTGCTAGGTTAGTGTCGTGATTGAAACCCCACCATTAAAAACTTCATAGACTCCACCGGAATGTTTATTTTCCATCCAACCTGTTGATAAGGTCACAAACACTTAGATGAAAAGGCCACCCAAATATCATCTTGAATCAATTCTTTCGTGGCCCACAGGAAGCTTTTAATGCTCAATCACCGTAGTTTCGCGTACTATGGTCCATATGAGATTTGGAACTGTTTCATGTTTTTGAGTAATGCCATGAAATGAACTTTCAATATGGATGGATGGCATGGATGTAGTCACATATATCCCAGTAGGCCCAATCAGGGGTCCCACCCACCTCTAGACACAAGCCAAGCCAACTTGATGGCTCGGCTTAACTTAGCTCATTTGGGCTTGATTCGGCTTGACTAATTGAAGCCCCTTTTCAAGTTAAGCCAAGCTAAAATTCTAACTTGACTGGAGTTTCAAGCCGCACACAAACCTGGCCCAGCTCGGCTTGACTTGACTTGAAGCTCGGCTCGGCTTATGTTCAGTTAGTTTGATTCGACTCGGCTTGATAATAATAAATATATTATATTAAGTATATAATATATAATATATTTATAATATAAAAATGTTAAAAAGCAACTCTAACCCTATTAAAAAGCAACTCTCAGTTAAACTTTCATTTATTACCAAGCTCAACTCTTAACTCGACTTAAGCTTGAAAAACTCGAGCTCGAATGCAGCCTGAACTCGGCTTGATAGCTCGATCAAGTCAAGTCAAGCATAAAATTCTAGCTTGATTTTAAGACCAAGCCACACACAAGCTGGGGTTTCCTAGGACCAAGCTACAAACAAGTTAGGCCCAACTTCATTCGACTCGGCTTGTTGTCCAGCTCTAACCTGGTCTCACCTAATTTGGGGTCTCACCTAATCCACTTCCAATATCTAACATAAGAGGGCTGCCCCGAGCCCGGCCCTTTGACATCCCTTGATGTATCCATGCCTTACATGTACATCAATCCAGACCAAGGTTTAAACCATCGTCTGAAACCAGTATCATATGCAGTCAGTGGGCTGCATATGATACTGGTTGTGAGTGGATGCCATGCATCATATGTAAGTGGGCTGCAACTGGAAAGTGCAAATCAGGTTGTTATGGAACTGCCACTATTTGTTCCAGGTATCTCCTTGTCCAAATGAGAATAGACTACATCCTGTGTTACGAAGGTAAGGAAATGCAATCCCAGACGATGTGGTTTTTGAAATCCTTTTGTGTCCCAAAAGCAGCAATGGATGGGTATCATTGATCCATTCTGCCAAAGTACCTACCAATGATTTTAGGCGCACAGTCCATTGGTTGAGCCATACCCAATTTGGCTCTTTCGAAGCATGAAGTCCAATTTAAGAGGTTAATGTCATGTAGAATGTTGGTTTTGGGGCAACCATTTTATGATCAAGGGCTGGCATGATAAATTTAGTTTATAAACAGATGTTTTGCTTTGATTTCTATGCTGAATTCTTATTGATGGATTCTTTGTATTCGTTCATGGAGAATTATACAATGTTGTACAATAGACATGGGTCTTCTGAGATTTCCAAAAGATGAGGAATGACCACCAGAAACCATGTGTAGTATAGCTTAACATGCATCCCATCTTACTGGTTTGATTTTTGAACCAGGTAATCTTCATGGTGGGGCTCAGCTTTTGCCAGCTGAGATTACCTGCACTAGTGAGCCTGTATCACGTGAGAAAGCTTGTACGCTTAGCCCTCCATCTACTGGTTTTGAAAGTGATTATTGTTCTTAAAATATATGACAAAGAACATATATGGTGATGAATTTTATTTAAAAATGTAAGAGAAATGTGTAGCAAATCCGAGCCATGCAAAAGATGTGCCCCACCACGAAGATTGCTTGTGCAGAAATCAAACTAATTCACTCATCAGGTGGAGCACTTTTTTTTTTTTTTTTTTACACACACTCACACCACATTGGCTTTTTTATACCACAATGGGTACTCGAACCCATGATCTTGTGTTTAAACTCTTGTGAGTACTCTACCACTGAGGCATGAGTAAGGGACCTCATTAGGTGGAGCACACAAGTCAGGGTGACCCTATGATGAGTAGACTGGCGTTATTTTTGCACCGTGTGGTTGTGTGACTGTGATAAGTTGGCATGTGTGAGGGGGGTGTCTATGAAGTTCATATGCATTGTTTACATGTGATTGAAATTAAATCCTTTTTCATTTCCATGACTTCTCACTACAAGAAAACGGATTTTTACCGACGAAAGTATTCCCAACGAAATAATTTTCGTTGGGAAAAACCATTTTTACCGACGAAATGGAAAAATCGTCGGTAAAAATCTCCCTCCACCACCAAATTCATTGCGCCATACACTTTTACCGACGAAATTATAATTTCGTCGGTAAAACGTTTATTGCTGACGAAATAACCTGTCGCTAAAAAAGAAAACAGCAAATTTTACTTTTACCGACGAAAAGTTTCGTCGGTAAAAGCAAAACTTTTACCGACGAAACTTTTCGTCGGTAATAATGTGCAATATGTGATTCCCGCCAAGAAGAGAGGTGACTTTTATCGACGAAAAGTTTCGTCGGTAAAAGTTTTTGAAAATGAGTTTTACCGACGAAACAAAACTTTTACCGACGAAAATTTTCGTCGGTAAAAGTGGTCTTTTTAACTTACCCGTTTGCCCTCTTTTCTCATTCGGTCTCTCTCTCTCGCTCTCTCTCTCTCTCTCTCTCTCTCTCTCTCGCGGCCGGCCATCTCTCTCTCTCTCTCGCGGCCATCCCTTACTGCCGACCACCGGCCTTCCTTCGCCGGCCGCCACCCGACCACCGACCCCCAGCCACGCCGCCGTACGCCGTCAGCCACGCCGCCCGCGTGAGCACGCTCCTCCACCAGCCACCGTACGTCGCCGTCTCCGCCGGTAAGCGTCTCCCCCCCTTCCTCCTTCCTCCATTTCCTCTCTCTCTCTCTCTCTCTCTCTCTCTCCTCGTTGTTCATTGTGGGGCCCATGTGGGTCCCACCGTTCCAGTGCATGTGGGTCCCACCGTTGCTGTCCATTGCATGTGGATCCCACCGTTTCTGTCCATTGCATGTGGGTCCCACCGTCGCTATCGCTGTCCATTGCATGTGCGTGGGTCCGCCTTAGCTGTCCACGATTTGGTGGGGCCCACTGATTTAGTAAATCCCTAATTAGGGATTTTGAAATTAAAATCCCCTAATTAGGGATTTCAAAATTAAAATCCCCTAATTCCTTTCTTAATTAGGGATTTTAATTTGTGATTTAAAAATTAATAAAAATCATGCTATACAATAAATGTGGGGCCCACCGTCGCTGTCCACTGCTCGTGGGGCCCACAGTGATTTACGTATTTTATCCACTCCGTCCATCCATCTTAGCAGAAAATTTTAGGTATGGTGCCCAAAAATGAAGCATATCAAAATCTAAAGTGGACCACACCACAAATGTGAACTGAATGTGTATCATTGAAAAATTCTTGGAGGACACAGAAGTTTTGGATGAAGCTGATATTTGTGTTTTCCCTCATCCATATCCATGTGATCTTATAAACAGGTTGGATGACAAATAAAGATCACTGTAGGGCCTGGGAATGGTGGAAATCATTATTCCCACTGTTTCCCATGGCATGGTCCACTTGAGAGTTGGATATGCTTAAATTTTGGGCTCAACCACTAAAATGAGGTGGAAAAACATAAGGATGGAATAGATAAATCACATACATTCTAGGTGGGCCCAACTGAGTTTACTCTACACTCCGCACGCAATCCGATTCCCATGGTGGGCCGCCAATACTTATTTGTTCACAAAATAGTCATTAGGTATTTGATTAAACTTGATTCATGGTGTTGATGATTCTGCCATTTTCATGTGCTTGTGTATCTAGAATTGATGGAGCAAACCCGGATGTGCGTCGGAGCTATCCGTGGTTGATTTATGTGGATGTGTATGTTGTGGATGTATTTGGCTTATTATTAATAAATATTTTTTGTCCACAAATGGTAGTATAATAGAATCAGTTAGCCCATTTGGAGATTTCTATATTGCCGAGCATAGATAAAGTGTGTTTTGGAGGTATAGAAATCTGCCAAATTGTCCTGTTAGACAGTCCAAGGTTGGATAGATTGGAATGTTATCGTTGTTTGTCATTTACATGCGTAGGGTCATTAGTTTCGTGCAGTAACTCTCCTATTCTCTCTGGATATGTTTCTTATGTTTAATTCCATTGTCAATTTAATCCACACAATGTGTGGATAGTTGACGTAGAAATGAAATGTAAGATAAATATATCTGGAGAGATAGGGGGAGATGCTGTCGAAATTTAGGCTTGGGCATATAAATGGAAATAATGATAGCATTTCAATCTATCCATCCTTGGATGGGCGACTGATTTTATTATATTATCATTTAGTAGCAAATTAGATGACGAACATGATACTTGTGATTAAGAGTAGTTGATTGATGTTGATATTGAGCGGGGGTCCCTGGAAGGGGGGAACCGCTGTTGTAACCATGCTGAAGCTGTCCTGTTCCTATGGACAGCAATATGGGTGGCCTGGCCATTTGGACAGGCCCGTGTTTATGTATTAGCTCGAAATTAATGGAGCAGACCCGGATGTGCGTCGGAGCTATCCGGGTGTTGAGCGGGGGTCCCTGGAAGGTGGGAACCGCTGTTGTGACCATGATGAAGCTGTCCATTTCCTATGGACAGCAATATGGGTGGCCTGGCCATTTGGACAGGCCCGTGTTTATGTATTAGCTCGAAATTAATGGAGCAAACCCGGATGTGCGTCGGAGCTATCCGGGTGTTGAGCGGGGGTCCCTGGAAGGTGGGAACCGCTGTTGTGACCATGATGAAGCTGTCCATTTCCTATGGACAACAATATGGGTGGCCTGGCCATTTGGACAGGCCCGTGTTTATGTATTAGCTCGAAATTAATGGAGCAGACCCGGATGTGCGTCGGAGCTATCCGGGTGTTGAGCGGGGGTCCCTGGAAGGTGGGAACCGCTGTTATGACCATGATGAAGCTGTCCATTTCCTATGGACAGCAATATGGGTGGCCTGGCCATTTGGACAGGCCCGCTTTGTGTGGAGCAGACCCGGATGTGCGTCGGAGCTATCCTTGAGTTGCTTGAGTCTCCAAGACCTACACCCTAAACCCGAAACCATAAACCTAAAACTAAAACCTATAAGCTACGGCTAAACCGAAACCTAAACTCAATTCATCTAATGGCCCGTTTGGCACCATGGATTTGAGGAGAAGTGGATTCCATGATATGAATTCTCATCAATTCCAGTTCTTACCAATTCCAGATTTTCTGTTTGGCAGTCAAGATTTGGAGAGAAATCAAACATGAAGGAATGGACGGTGTAAATTTTAATCCTCTCAAATCCACTTCTCATCAAATCCATGGTGCCAAACAGAATAAAGCAACCAGTTTCTCCTCCTTTCTCCTCCTTTCTCCTAGAATCCATGGTGCCAAACATGAAAACCAAACCCGAAACTCGATCCCGAACCCAAAAATCTCAACTTATGCCCTAAACCTAATCCTAAACTCATGTCACCTAAACTAAACCTACACCTATTCCTAAATCCATTCACCTAGCCTAAACCTAGACTCAAACACGAAAACCAAACCCGAAACCAGATCCCGAACACAAAAATCTAAACCTATCCCCGAAACCTAATCCTAAACTCAAATCACCTAAACTAAACCTACACCTATTCCTAAATCCATTCACCTAGCCTAAACCTAGACCCAAACACGAAAACCAAACCCGAAACCAGATCCCGAACCCAAAAATCTAAACCTATCCCTGAAACCTAATCCTAAACTCATGTCACCTAAACTAAACCTACACCTATTCCTAAATCCATTCACATAGCCTAAACCTAGACTCAAACACGAAAACCAAACCCGAAACCAGATCCCGAACCCAAAAATCTAAACCTATCCCCGAAACCTAATCCTAAACTCAAATCACCTAAACTAAACCTACACCTATTCCTAAATCCATTCACCTAGCCTAAACCTAGACCCAAACACGAAAACCAAACCCGAAACCCGATCCCGAACCCAAAAATCTAAACCTATCCCCGAAACCTAATCCTAAACTCAAATCACCTAAACTAAACCTACACCTATTCCTAAATCCATTCACCTAGCCTAAACCTAGACCCAAACACGAAAACCAAACCCGAAAACCGATCCCGAACCCAAAAATCTAAACCTATCCCCGAAACCTAATCCTAAACTCAAATCACCTAAACTAAACCTACACCTATTCCTAAATCCATTCACCTAGCCTAAACCTAGACCCAAACACGAAAACCAAACCCGAAACCAGATCCCGAACCCAAAAATCTAAACCTATCCCTGAAACCTAATCCTAAACTCATGTCACCTAAACTAAACCTACACCTATTCCTAAATCCATTCACATAGCCTAAACCTAGACTCAAACACGAAAACCAAACCCGAAACCAGATCCCGAACCCAAAAATCTAAACCTATCCCCGAAACCTAATCCTAAACTCAAATCACCTAAACTAAACCTACACCTATTCCTAAATCCATTCACCTAGCCTAAACCTAGACCCAAACACGAAAACCAAACCCGAAACCCGATCCCGAACCCAAAAATCTAAACCTATCCCCGAAACCTAATCCTAAACTCAAATCACCTAAACTAAACCTACACCTATTCCTAAATCCATTCACCTAGCCTAAACCTAGACCCAAACACGAAAACCAAACCCGAAACCAGATCCCGAACCCAAAAATCTAAACCTATCCCTGAAACCTAATCCTAAACTCATGTCACCTAAACTAAACCTACACCTATTCCTAAATCCATTCACATAGCCTAAACCTAGACTCAAACACGAAAACCAAACCCGAAACCAGATCCCGAACCCAAAAATCTAAACCTATCCCCGAAACCTAATCCTAAACTCAAATCACCTAAACTAAACCTACACCTATTCCTAAATCCATTCACCTAGCCTAAACCTAGACCCAAACACGAAAACCAAACCCGAAACCCGATCCCGAACCCAAAAATCTAAACCTATCCCCGAAACCTAATCCTAAACTCAAATCACCTAAACTAAACCTACACCTATTCCTAAATCCATTCACCTAGCCTAAACCTAGACCCAAACACGAAAACCAAACCCGAAAATCGTTCCCGAACCCAAAAATCTAAACCTATCCCCGAAACCTAATCCTAAACTCAACTCACCTAAACTAAACCTACACCTATTCCTAAATCCATTCACCTAGCCTAAACGTAGACCCAAACACGAAAACTAAACCCGAAACCCGATCCCGAACCCAAAAATCTAAACCTATCCCCGAAACCTAATCCTAAACTCAAATCACCTAAACTAAACCTACACCTATTCCTAAATCCATTCACCTAGCCTAAACCTAGACCCAAACACGAAAACCAAACCCGAAAACCGATCCCGAACCCAAAAATCTCAACTTATGCCCTAAACCTAATCCTAAACTCATGTCACCTAAACTAAACCTGACTCTAATCTTTGCATTGTAGATATGGATAAGAGTTGGATGTAACCTAAGAATCGGTTTGGCCCAGAGTATAAAGAAGGTGTTAAGGAGTTCATGGAATTTGCGAGAGATCGGGCAGATTCAGGTAATAGAATTAGGTGTCCATGCCGAAAATGCAAGAACATGATTCACAAGACATTGGACAAAGTGGAAGATGATTTGTTCATAGTTGGGATTGACCAGGGTTATACTTGGTGGATTCATCATGGTGAAGACTTCCACTAAAGAGTTGAGGCCACTGAAGTCCTTGCTGACCCAATTGTGCGTAATGACGAGGATGAAGATGTTGACGATATGCAAGATATCATTGGGGATGTGTTAAGGGGAACCATTGCGGATACTGATTTTGCAGCGACAAGTACTAGCCAGGATATTCCTCCTATGGGTGATGCCGAATCAGAAAAGTTTAGTAGGTTGTTGAGGGATGCGCAACGTCCACTCTATCCGGGGTGTCGGAACTTCTCCAAGTTGAATTTCCTTACAAGGTTACTTCATTTAAAGACAATAAATCGTTGGAGTAACAAATCGTTCGACATGTTACTTGGCTTGTTGAAAGAAGTATTACCTGAAGGTGAGACATTGCCTAAGTCTCATTACGAGGCAAAATCATTAATGCGAGACTTGGGCCTTGGTTACATCCTCATACATGCATGTATAAATGATTGTGTATTGTATTGGAAAGAACATGAAAATGTTGAGGAGTGTCCACAATGTGGAGAGTCTAGGTGGAAATATGACAAAGCTAAGCGTAAGAAAATTCCACAAAAGGTGTTAAGGTACTTTTCATTGAAACCCAGATTACAAAGATTGTTTACGTCGAGCAAGACGGCTGAAGATATGAGGTGGCATAAGGAGAAACGCCTTCATGATGATAATACATTGAGGCATCCCGCTGACTCTGAAGCCTGGCAACATTTGATAAGCAATATGACTAGTTTGCAGAGGATTCTCGCAATGTTCGGCTAGGTCTTGCAAGTGATGGTTTTAATCCATTTGGTAATATGAGTAGCTCGTACAGTATGTGGCCAGTGATACTTATGCCCTACAATTTACCTCCTTGGTTGTGTATGAAGGAATCATTTTTTATGATGTCGTTGCTTATTCCTGGACCCAAGTCACCGGGGAATGACATTGATGTGTATCTCCGACCGTTAGTAGATGAGTTAAATGAGTTGTGGAGTCAAGGTGTCCAGACGTATGACACTTTTGCAGAACAGACGTTTCGATTGCATGCAGCGGTCTTGTGGATAATAAATGACTTCCCTGCATATGAAAATTTGTCTGGGTGGAGCACGAAGGGAAAGTTGGCTTGTCCTACATGTAGTACTGAGACTTGTTCATTATCATTGAAGCATGGTAAGAAAACGTGTTATATGGGCCATCGTCGCTTCCTTCCGAGGGATCATAGTTGGCGTAGGAAGACGGTAATCTTTGATGGCAAACAAGATCATAGGCCACCACCGAAAGAACTATCTGCAGAAGATGTGTTACAACAGCTGAGAAACATTGAAGAAGTTAGATTTGGTAAGGTACCACACTTGAAGAAGAGAAAACGTACAGTATTGGAGTACAACTGGAGGAAGAAGAGCATTTTTTTTGAGTTGCCTTATTGGAGTCAGCTGAAATTACGACACAACTTGGATGTCATGCATATTGAGAAGAATATATGTGACAATGTCTTTGGAACATTGATGAACATAGAGAAGAAAACAAAAGACAGTTTAAGGCTCGATTGGATCTACAAGCAATGGGTTTAAGGAAAGAGTTGCACTTGCAACCACATGGAAATTCATATACTATACCAGCAGCCTGCTATACATTGACAAAAGTAGAGAAAAAACGTGTATGTGAATGGTTGAACAAGGTGAAATTTCCCGACGGGTATGCATCGAATATCTCTCGGCGCGTAAACATTACAGACTGTAAGGTAACAGGAATGAAAAGTCATGACTGTCACGTCCTTCTGTAACGCCTACTACCGGTTGCGATTCGTGGATTCCTTAACAAGGATGTCAGTGCTACGCTGATTGAGTTGGGGATATTCTTTAAGGATTTGTGTTCGAAATCTTTGAATGTAGAGGTTATTAAACGACTGGAGAAGGATATTGTCGTAATCCTTTGCAAACTTGAAAGAATTTTTCCACCTGCGTTTTTCGATGTCATGGTACACCTAGCGATTCACTTACCGCACGAAGCGAAGCTTGCAGGCCCAGTACAATATCGTTGGATGTATCCGATCGAAAGGTGATAGAACAATGATCAAATTTTTTTTTCCATTCCATAAACTACGTATATCCATGTTTTTATGTCCTAAACATATTGATTTTGTGTACAGATACCTTCACACATTAAAACAATATGTGAGGAATAAGGCACGTCCAGAGGGATCCATTGCTGAGGCGTATATTGATAATGAGTGCCTGACATTTTGCTCTATGTATCTTCATGGCATAGAGACTAGATTCAACCGAGAAGATCGTAATGCCGATGCAGGGCAGGAGCATGAACAAAGACTCATATCTGTATTCGCACATAACGTCCGTCTTTTAGGATCACCGACGTTTCAGGATATGGACCCTCGGGATCTTGCGAAGGCGCGGTGGTATGTGTTGCATAACTGTGAAGAAATAGAGTCGTACTTAGAGTAAGTCTTCGCACATAATTATTGTATATCTACAGACAGTTTTAATCTCAAAATTTCTTGCTTACAACGTACCAATTGTGTATAGCGAACACATCGAGGAGATGAAGTCCCAATACCCTACAAATTATGATCGAATGCATCAGGATTTGTTTCCAGAATGGTTTGCAAAACGTGTAAGCTTAATTTACCTTCTATCTCACCACACTTACAATATTGTTGTATTGCACAATATTTACATGTAATTTTAAATGCCTAAACGTACATTTATATTCTGTACGTGATGATAGATGAAGATGTTGCGCGCTAGCAACTCTGCGGATGGATCTGATGCGCTCTACTCACTGGCGTGTGGCCCTGATAGACGTGTATCTAGATATACAGGTTGTATTGTAAACGGAATTCGGTTCCACACTGAGGAGCGTGAGAAATATAGGACCACACAAAATAGTGGTGTGGTTGTGAAGGGAACACATGAGGAGGTCGAAATTGATTTTTATGGCGTTTTGACGGATATTATTGAGCTGAGTTATTGTATGAGAAAGCGGGTGTACTTATTTAAATGCGATTGGTGGGACATTGGAAATAAAAAGTTGGGAATACAGACTGATAATTACTTCACGAGCGTAAATTTATCTCGGAAGTGGTTT
The DNA here is from genome assembly GCA_003013855.2 of Liriodendron chinense. Classification (NCBI taxonomy): domain Eukaryota; kingdom Viridiplantae; phylum Streptophyta; class Magnoliopsida; order Magnoliales; family Magnoliaceae; genus Liriodendron; species Liriodendron chinense. The sequence continues at coordinate 271,450 of ML058493.1, read as the reverse complement.
AAAGATGACCTATATATCATAGCCGGCCAAGCCGAACAAGTATTCTATCTCGCTTACACCAAGTTGGGCGGCTCTTGGCACGTGGTGCAGAAAATAAAGCCCAGGAACATATTTGACGTTCCCGAAGTAGTCGTTGAAGATAACGATGAAGGGAGTAATAGAACGTCGTCAGTTGAACAAGCATACCAAGAAGACATGCCATCTTGGGATAGGGGGAATGATCCAAATGTTGATATTGATGTGGTGCAATTGAATAGAGATGATGTGCCACCTGATCATGTTGATGCCTCAATCATAAATGACATTGTTAGAGATGATAGCGCTTTCATCGATGACAACGTTGCAGACGATGAAGAGGAAATTCTGATCAGCGATAGTGATGGTGAAGAAGAAAAAGTCCTAAGCGATAATGATTCAGACGACGATTATTAAATGTATACAAGATTTATATGTAATTTTTCAATTCGATTAATTTGATTATTACATGTATATATGTTTTACAGGTCATGATTTTTTTCCTGAATTGACTTGTTGATAATCTACATTTATAGTTAAGTCACTTTCTGATCATGTCCTCCACAAACTGGAGTGTAGCGGAAGCACGCAGCATACTTCATCAGCTGTTGCGGATGGACTTTCCGGCCCTATATTCTTCTGGTAGGGCCAGAGAGATACCCGGTCTGGTTGAGAAATGTAGGGAGGAACACGATGACTCAGATGAAAGATTATACAATCTCAAAGAAATTCTGGACCTGATTGAGGAATATAATCGCGAAAAACTTCGTATGGAAGATGCGACATTATCACTTGCACATCTGAATGGAGTCCCGAGAGATGAGATTTCTCCTATTGTGACTGGCATGTTGGCTGTAACAATGTCGAGTGCTTCATACAGCATCGAATATACATCTGTAGCGTACGATAACTTACGCAGGGAGTATTTCGGGTAGTTGATCCGAAGTTGATTTGTATTACAATGAGATATATGTATTTAATATAGAATGACAATGTGTAATGGATTTTTCAACTTTTATATTCTGTTTACGGTTTTATTATATTTTGCTTGCATTATAGTGTAATGGTCTAATCATATTTTTATCATTTCTCTAAGCATAAGCACAAATTAACTCTGCAATAATGTTCATAAACTTGCATTGACATTGTTTAAATTTATAAGTTTGTATTTCAGATATATTCAGTCATGGCACCAGGTGGGAGATCAGGTCGTTCGCGCACTGGATCTACCCCTTCCACCAGTGATGCGACGCAGACAGCATCGACGTCGCACGGTGCATCACAGTCATCTGATCCTTCGGTTCAGCATACACCGGGCACTGCATGTAAGTCTAGACATTTATTTAGTGATTTCTGTTTATATTGTTACTTACATATATCTTTTCGCAGCAGCATCTTCTACCAGCCGACGAGGACGTGGACCCACGCGTGGGTTAGTTTTAGAGCGACTTACGCGTGAGGGTAGGGTGGCAATAGAGTTCCCACAGGACTGCCTTAGACCTGTTGGGGACAGTGCCAGATTGTTTACGTCTGAGGTCGGTGTCCTATGCCGATCTCTGATCCCCGCCACCACCCCCCGTTGGACTGACGTGACAGATGATGTGCGACAGCTCATCCGTCAGCGCCTTCAGGTAAAGTTTAGTAAATTGAAATTTTCTTTTGTGAAAGTTTATTTACGGTTAAGTCCTATTGTTAATAAGTTTATTCCCTTAATTTATTATTTACGAAACTGCAGGATAAATTTGAATTTGATTTGAATGTTCCCTACATTTCTCATGCCGTCGACGACATGATTAGGGAGCGGTTCAAGGAGTACCGCGGAGAGTTGCACCAGCGGTACAAGCGGTGCAGGACACACGATGAGGCCGTACTGTCCGCACCGCCACACGTTAGTACAGACGACTGGCAGATACTCTGCGAGAGATTTTCGTCGGAGGCTTTTCAGGTAATATTTACATGTACGATATCTTACGGTAACAATTAAATTCGTAATTAATTTCGCAATTAATAGAAATGTATTTTGTATAATGTGTTCAGAAGAGGAGTAAAATAAATTCTGCGAACAGGGAAAAGTTACAAGTGAACCACGTAGCTGGTTCAAAGTCATTTGTACGACATCGTTACGACATGGTAAGAAATTATTGATGATTATTAAGTTAATATATTATTTTGATTGGCATTTATTATAAGTCTTTTTTCCTTTCGATTGCACAGCGGAATTCCGTCACCGGCCAGGAGCCTGGACCAGTAGACCTCTACAGAGGGACTCACTGTCGGCAGGCGACGGGATCTTGGGTTCATCCTAGAGCCAATGAGCATTGGATAAAAATCTTTACTTTGTTAAATTTAATTGCGCATTGATTGATAATAATGTCATTCATGTCATTTTTTTATGAAATTTCATATCTTTTCATTACAGGCGGCGATGGACACCATACGCAGTCAGCCCACTCCCGATGGTAGTCAGCGGAGTGAGCCAGAAATCCTGAGCGAGGTGCTTGGCACCCGTTCTAGATATGTGCGTGGGCTTGGCCATGGTGCTAAGCTCATGACACAAACTAGAGCTGGCTCCAGCCGATCCGTAGCTGGTGAGAGCGCTCAACGCCGAGCTGACATCGCAGAGAAAGAGGTTCAGCAGCTACGGGTCGTCGTTGATGGGATTCGGGAGCAGCTGGAGAGGCAGAGGGAGGAGGAGGAGAGGCGACGGGAGGAGCAGGAGAGGAGGATAGAGGAGTTGCGGCAGGAGCATGAGCGACGGATGCAGGAGATGTTTCAGGCTCTCGCTGCACGCCTTGGCGCCGATGCCCCGCCACCTCCGCCACCTCCGCCTTCATCTTCCTGATTATTTTTTTTAATATACGACTTTTAACTTGTATGTATTTGTGTGTGGATGAATATTGTTTGTTTGTGGATGTGGAATGCATTATTTGTGTATGGATGATGTAGTTTTTGTTTATTTGTATGTTTGTGGATGTGAATAGGATTCAAAATGTATAGGTTTTTTTACAGGTGTATATAAGGAATTTTCCTGAATTTTGAAAACAAATGGAACCGAGACAGGAAAAACTTTTACCGACGAAATATTTTATCGGTAAAAGTAAGGAAAAACTTTTTACCGACGAAATATTTCGTCGGTAAAAAATTCGTAGATGCTTTTACCGACGAATTATTCCGTCGGTAAAAGTTTTATCATGTTTTTACCTACGCATTATTTCGTAGGTAAAAACTTTTTCCTTACTTTTATCGACGAAATATTTCGTCGGTAAAAGTTTTAACATGTTTTTACCTACGCATTATTTCGTCGGTAAAAGTTTTTTCACCGATGTATCATTTTCATTCCCGACAAAATTCATATGTTTGGCCGACGAATAATTTCGTCGGTAATGGTGCAATTATTACCTACGAAAAATTATTTCGTCGGTAAAAACCTTTACCGACGGCCTTTCTGCGACAATGTTAGCCGCGAAAACTTTCGTCGGGAAAAACATTTCCCGACGAAATTTTGCTGATTACCGACGAAATCATTCGTCGGTAAAAATGGAATTTTTTGTAGTGTCTGTATTGCTCTGTATTGTTCCTTTGGTATTTCTTCTTCTTTTTTGTTGCCACAGTTTCAAATTGTTTCATTCTTGCCTGATTAGCATGGTGAATGCCCCATCTACTACTGGGCCATTCAATTGGATGTTGAGATTGAGTTGAGTATTCAATGCCCAAGGTTGGGTAGCTTAGGTTAGGTCTCAAGTCAAGCTGATACTTAATTGATGTGGGTCTCAGGACAATGCCCCATCTACCACCTGGCATTGTCCATGAACAATATAGCTGTATCTGCCTGAAGCAGTCAGATACAAAGTGATACAGGGTAATACGACCCCGCATCGGTTTTAAATGATGCTATATGCCCAAACCAATTTTCACCCATTTCATTTTGAGAAGAATTTCATGATTGGTTTAGACAAATATTTTTTTGGTTGTTTTTGTTAGTTGGATTATCCAGAGAATAAAAAAATAAAGCGAGTTAACTTCAGTTCATTTGAATTTTACAGAGTTGTTCATGGTTTCAGACAAGGCGGCTGGAACTTAGAACAAGGTGCTTCAAGCTATGGAAAACGGTTCTGTTCGTAGAATATAAAGCTGATTTCCTCCAAGTTTTCAATTTCATCCCACTGAAACTTCTTGCATAATAGTTATCAAGCTTTTTTTTTCTTTTTTGTTCTTAGATTACAAAACTCAATACTCTTATGTTCTATATTCTGAATTTCGCAGGTGGGCTAGTTGGTGGATTTGCTAACGACTAAGGTGGACACAGCTATAAAGGAAAGAGTAGAAATGAAGGCTTCACGTATGATCAAGAGATCGGTCTCAACGAGGACAAAATAAAGCCTAGTTGCTCATCATATGGAGAATATTGGTTCACTTAAATATGTAGATTTGTAACAAATATTAATATTATTTTCTACTAGAAATGTAAGGATTTATAAGTTTCATATGTGATATAATGATGATTTGTGAGGGTTACAGTTTAGTTATTTTTTCTGTTTTTTTTTTTTTTGAATAATTTGGACGACTATCAGGTGCAACGGACTCGAGAAACAATTCGGGCACTAGGTTTTTCTGTTGCAGAAAATTTAGCGACGGACCAATATCCGTCGCAACAATTTTGTACGACGGACAAAATCCGTGGTTAAATCTGTCGCATTACATAATTTAGTGACGGACCTAATTCGTCGTTTAAATGCGACGGACATAATCCGTCGTTTAAAATTTGCCACATAGTAAACTGCGACGGACCAAGTTCGTCGCTAATTTGGATTTACGACGGACTTGGTCCGTCGCAAAAAGGTGATTTTGGTGTAGTGAGAAGCGATGACACTATGGTTGAAGATGAGATGATTGATGAAGTAAAGAAGAGGTGGTTCAATATTTGAAGCCTCGGTGGAGATTGTTTGTGGAGACTTCAAACTATGCAGAAACAGGGTCCATCGACCAGTCGCCTACTGTGGTTGACTAGTCATTTTTTGGACTGTTTGGATAGCGAATCTCTGGATAGTTTTCGTGGGTGCCAGATCGGTCACTGACCAATCTGCAGGAGGCTCCAACCTGTCGCTCGACTGGTCGATTATTGAGGCTAAACGGGTCGATTTTTAGCAGATCTCTCTGGATGTTTTTCCGCTAGGCTCGACCGGTCGACAATGGGCTCCAATCGGTTGGCTATATTATCAGTGATTTGCATGGCTACGTGGTTTTGCATAATATGTTTCTATTTTTGGTTGGAAGTCTATTTAAATACTTTCTAATCGTGTTTAGAGGCATCCTAGTTGCTACCAAGGAGTCCTAATATGAAATTAGGGATTGGGAGAGATGATTGTGAGGTGAGAGAGTACTTTATTCATCTTTTGGGCTTTGCTTGTGGATAGATTATCTCTGTAATCTTCTGATTCATAGTGCAGGTATCGCTTTGTGCCTTGGTTTTTTCCCGCAAGGGTCTTCCACGTAAAATTCAGATTGTATTTGTGTTGATTGCGTATGTGTCGTATGGTGATTGTTTGATTCTCTTCGGTGCTTCTGTTGACCGGTTTCCCAACATCTTTCTATTATAGATTTTTAGATTTCTTTCTTTTTCTTCTTTTCTGTTTTAGTCTTATTTTGTATATTGTCTTGTTTTATTTTTCTATAGTCTTTTCATTTTTTTCTTGGCCTCCGGCCTTAATTATATACGTCATCTTTCAAAAAATAAAAAAGGACCTTATTAGTATTGTGTGTTTTTTCATTACCATTTTCTTTTTCTAATGGAATTTGAACCTCTTTGTAATATGGGTTTTTTTATTTTTTTTGGGCTAGAATGTGTACGTTGTGCCATCCAATTCATGACTTAAATCAGTGAGATTTAGACAATAATCAGAGTTGAAAATCTGTCCAATTTGGATAGATTTTTAAGTGCTAAATGCTGTAAAAAAAAATTGACAATTTGAACTATCTATTTCCTGTAGATATTGGACAGATTAATTACATTCAGATTGCGTCCAAATCTGAATGTTTTAAGCCAGCCTTCTATATATGTTCATGCGGTCTCCCCTTGCAATGATTTGATCTTTTTTTTTTTTTTTTTTTTATTTTATTTGTGTGTTGTGAATTTCTGTGATTCAATATTCCGATTGGACAGGCAGTATGGCTCACACATATCCAGGTGGGCTTGGAATAGATTCTTGAAAGCATGCATGTATGCTATTCAAATGTCCATTAGGTGCATTCCCATAATGGTGGGATGCATCCAAACCATGGATCATGTATGCCCCACCATTAATCTGGGACGTCCCAAGATTCATGTCAATCCAAAAATAATTGGGTGATGATATAGTGAATGTGAATTCCAGATGCTAGCATTAACTTTGTTTCAGGCCATTCATAAATCACGCAATTAGTAAAACTGGACTGAATCACAACTGTTAGCTTGCTGATAGGTCCCACTAAACATGACTGGCTCAGTGCACCTATCACATACTCACGCAGTCACGTGTGTCATATCGCTTGAATCAGTTCAAGTACGGGAGAAACATGTGGATACTAAAAAAGAAATTGAATCTTGATGTGTTATGGTCCTTTGGCGCCTGTTTGGCTGCAACTCCCATAGAAAGGGCTCCAAAAAAAGGGGGTTTCTCACAAATTTGCATGTTTGCCAATTCTTACCTCATGATTTTTTGCACACTTTGGCATGTTGGCTTGCTGGGTAGACACCTAAAAATATATTATTCTCATTTGCGTTCATTGAAATTACAATTAACTAAAATGGAATGAACTCATTTCAGCTTGAAGGTTACATCCACTGTAAAAGCAAATGAGTCAATGATATTGCTGATTGTTAGGAACTCACTATAATTTGGCAATTCGGTTCTTTTGTTCCTTTATTTAGTGCAAAAAGGGTCCAGGGTACTAAGAAAAAAAAGATAACACACAAGTTAATTTTAGTATGTATGTTTGGATGAACAGCAGATTTTCTATTTGAATGCATTTAGGGATATTTTGGATCATGATCTGAAAATCAACAATGATTGTCGATGCTAAACTTTTTGAATTGCAATCTAGAAGGACTTTAAATTGTCTACGTTTTGGAATTATTTTCATGTTGTTGAGGACTTGAAACCAAATAAGTTAACACACATGACAACTTCATTAGATTGGGCAATAAAAAGCCCTAAAATCATATTGGTTGAACAACACAACCCTTTTCGCATTTTTGTGTACTGAAAATGGTTGGCATACACCTTGATTGAATTTGCATACACCCATTTTCCTATTTTGGGTATTGAAAATGGGTGCATGCATATGCACCCTAATTGACTTTGCATATACCCATTTATCCGTTTTGGGTATTGAAAATGGATCTTTTGGAAATGCTAGCCTAGTCATTTTGGAAATGCTTATATCTTTATATGCTAATTCTACAATCTGGATGAGTAGCGCTGTTCTTTTGCTCGCAATAGTTTCCTGTTTAGAGAAGGGAATCGCACATGGGTATCTCTATTTTTAAAGTTTCTTTTATTGCAAAATCTGTTCACAGTTTGTAAAATCTATCCACAATCCATATTTCGGGTTTCAATTCGGACTTCTGTAAATTTGACAAGTTTTTTCATTCTAAAAAACTTAGGCCGATCATGTGATTTTTGCATGGTAGCACATGAAATGTAAGACCTGGAGCACAGTCCAGATTGAATGGTTTGATTGCTGTGCCTTTTCTAACAAGCACATCAATATATTATTTTACAAAATTTGTTCACAATTTCTGTCCAGTTTTGGACCAAAACTATCCACAAAATCCATCTTTCTTTTGGTTCCAAGCCATTTTCTGCACCATTTTTTCATTTTGTGTTGGGATTGGACGCCTCTAATCTCCATGTACAGAGGCCACCAACCGGTCGTCCGACCGGTCAGTCACGACGGATTTCAAGATAGCAGCTTTCTGAACCATTTTTAGCATTGTCGACCGGTCAGCTGACCGGTCGACGGGGGTCATCGGCAGGTTGACGGTGAGCATAGATAGGTCGACATGTTTCTTTGTTGGAGTTGGTTTCTTGCACGGTTTTGTCTAAGGAGTTTCTAATCTCGGTTTTCTCCTATTTAAGGGGATGTAATCCGAGATTAGGGTTGCCGCCAATGGGCCAAGGGATTGAGAGAGTTCTAGGGCAAGAGAAAGAGCTATATGGAAGCTTGGAGTTCTCAGGGATGAGGGAAGGGATGGGTTTGTCCTTCTCATGTGAGAGTTAGCTTTGTTAGCTTGGGATTTCTCTTATGAGTTGTGATTCGGGTTGTGTTTCTTCTATCTCTTATAACTTCTGATATCATAATGGATTAGTGTTACTTTGTGCCATGATTTTTTACTCGTGAGGGGTTTTTCCACATAAAATTTGGATTGCTCTCTTGTGTGTGTCGATTTGCTTGTGTGATTGATATTGTGGTGTGTTCATTGCCGCTTTGATTGCTTCCGCTGCAGGGCTCCTAACCCCAACAAATGGTATCAGAGCTAAAGGTTAGGAAGGAGGCAGAGAGAATCTAAGATGAGGCATCAATGGCATGTTCTAGCATGAGATTCGATGTGGAAACGGATTCTGTGAAAGAAAAACATGAAAAGCAATCAGTATCGATGAAAGAAGTAAAGTGGAAGAAGGTAGATCGGTACGCCAATATCTCAATCAGGTTCATCAACTACGATCAGTTTTGATTGGGGGCACTATTCATGGTGGAGCTGCGGGATCGACATCGAGATCCATGGTTGCTCATGTGTGGCGTGCACAAGGGCCACATGAGCGAGCGGGTGGTGAAAGTGCAAAGATGAAGTCGATGAGGCATGAGAAGCGGTGGAGCTATGATGATGACGGAGTAGAGATTGAAGATGGTACGTGGCAAGGTGTTGCATGAAAATTAGAGTCGTGGTGGAGTTTGTTGGGATTGGACGCCTCTAATCTCCATGTACAGAGGCCACCGACCGATCGTCCGACCGGTCAGTCACGGTGGATTTCAAGACAACAGCTTTCTGAACCGTTTTTAGCATTATTGACCGGTCGACCGACCAGTCGACGGGGGTCATCAGCAGGTCGACGGTGAGCATCAACAGGTCGATAGGTTTCCTTGTTGGAATTGGTTTCTTGCGTGGTTTTGCGCAAGGAGTTTCTAATATCGGTTTTCTTCTATTTAGGGGGATGTAATCTAAGATTAGGGTTGCCGTCAATGGGCCAAGGGATTAAGAGAGTTCTGGGGCAAGAGAAAGAGCTATGTGAAAGCTTGAAATTCTCTGGGATGAGGGAAATGGATGGGTTTGTCCTTCTCATGTGAGAATTAGCTTTGTTAGCTTGAGATTTCTCTTGTGGGTTGTGATCCAGGTTGTGTTTCTTCTATCTCTTGTAACTTCTGATATCATAGTGGATTGGTGTCACTTTGTGCCATGATTTTTTACCCGTGAGGGGTTTCTCCACATAAAATTCGGATTGCCCTCTTGTGTGTGTTGATTTGCTTGTGTGATTGCTATTGTGGTGTGTTCATCGCCGCCTTGATTGCTTCCGCTGTGGGGCTCCTAACCCCAACATTTTAGACCATAACTATCCACAAAATCCAAAATCTTACAATATTTGTTATTGTTCGCTTCTTTCTCTTTGATGGCCCATGCTTGTTGTAATTTGCTGTAAGGATTTTTAACTGCCTTATGGATGAACTTTGTTCTTGAATCTACTATGGATGTTCAACAATTTTTTTCCATGGATTGATGCTTTTAGACTTGTGATGTTGGATGAAGTTGATTTTGTTGTGAAGATAACTATGGTTTCGTTGATTTGTTTTGAAATTATATTGTATTATTAAATCTTTGGTTGATTTCAATATGGGAATGATGAATTCAGGATTTCAATATGGGAATTTCAATAGAAATGAATGCAATTGCACAATTCGATACTGGCCACTTCAAAGCAAAGTGGGTGTAACCCAGTTTTGGGCACTCATCTTCTTTTGACTCCATTATGTGAATCTAAATTAGTTTCGAGCACTTCATCTTAGTTTTCGAAATTCATTTTTTAATCATTTCAGATATTCAAATGCAATTGAATTCACAACCTACTTTAAGAAGCTTACCTGTTTCTAACTTGGTTTTTGTTAGTTTGCTTCAAGTTTTTTACTGTTTCTTGAAATCAGCTCCTTCTGATCTTTTCTTAGCGTGCCTGATCTTTACTTCAATTTTTTTCTTGTTTCCAGAATTTTAAAACCTACAACAATATTTGATGTGTATCTAATGGATTTATTTATAGTTGTTTTGGCTTCTGCTTTTGATAATCATTGCAACATTTTTTAAACAAGCATAAGAAATTTCTCTGCTTTTTTCTTCTTTTGATATTTTGGCTTGAAAATGAAAACCAGTTAGACTCGGTTTTGAGGAAATCAGGCAAAGACAAGAGATGGGTCTTGCTAGATTTTGTAATTTCCTTTAATCTCCCCAAGTTTTCCCAGCTTGAACATCCTGACAGTTCGGACCTATGCTAATAATGGATCTTATATTAGTAATTGATGCTTTAAATACATGCTTTGGATCATTGTTTTATGCAATGCTTTGGATCAATTGTTTTAGTTAGTTTTATGGGTAATGGTCACATGGTGTATTGACTCCAGTGGGGACTGTTGGGCACTCAAATCAAACCCATCTGGACTGTCCATCACCTTCAAAATTATGCCAAGTAAGCTTTATGCAGCCCTTATTTCAGTTGTTGATCCCGTTGTTAATGGCGGGCTGCAACCATTTCAAAATACAAAGTAGCACTCTATTCTAGTGGGGATTTCATACCTTCGAAGCAAAGTAGGATGGATGGGTGGGTGGATTATTGTATGGATGTATGGTTGGATGGATTGTTGTATGGTTGTATGGTTAGATGGATGCTATTATGGTTTTTTATGTTGATTGATTAATTTTACCTTTTTAGCATATTATCATCTGCTTAAATGAAGAAAAAAAAAAAAAACTTCTCTTGATGATTTGTTTTTACGTTTTTGCATTGTCTTTTAACTTTGGGGTGTAATTTTTGAAATTTGGTTGATATTTGCATGAGATCTAATTCATATATACCTAATATTTGCATCAGATTCGTTTTATTTGTTATATGGTTGTATGGTTGGATGGATGCTATTATGGTTTTTAATGTTAATTGATTCATTTTACCTATTTTAACATATTAACATCTGCTTGAATGAAAAAAATAACTTCTCTTGATATTTGTTTTTACATTTTTGCATTGTCTTTTAGCTTTAGGGTGCAATTTTTGAAATTTGGTTGATATTTGCATAAGATACAATTCATATATGGTTGATAATTGCATCAGATTCAATTTATTTTTTCCTTAATTGGTCTTTTTTTCGACACCGTATTAGATTTAAAACTACAATACTCATATAGATAGACTACCTTTAGTATTTTTATCTTTTCTATGACACTTATATATAACATTATATAATTCCTCTTTTATGTACTTTCTATAAATATTAATAAAAAAGACTAATTTCCACCTTGATGCAAATTTTGTCAACCCGAGGGTTCACGACGTGACGCATGTACATGTGTGAGATGGGTGTTCCAGTCTGTTTCGGTAGGTACAAGAATCTTCAAGAATACATTCAAATTCTTGAGCTCCTATTGCCTCTACAGAAAATGATAATAACGATTTTTTTTTTCAAGCAATCATTTGGAATGGGTGGTGTTGAAAAAAAAATTCAAAGAAGCCGATCTTCTTATTCTCTCTTCGAGTCTGTTGGACCTTCGCAAATGAATATTGATCCATATGGATGAGTAGAAGATGGTTCAAAAAGAATATATATCATGCACATGTTCTTTCGCACAACACCCCATCTTTTTCGGTATGCATTTCAAATTTACTCTTTGTTCTTCCTTCTTTCTACAAATCACCTCCTTTTTTAAACAAGGGCACCTGAGTTATAGTCAGCCATATCCTTAGAACATATGTCTTCTGGCAGTTTGAAAAAAAAGAGCCATGTCAACACTATCGAAGATATGTGTACTCTACAAAGGATATGTTTGCCAATAACTCAACAACCATGAGGTACTTTATGTTAATAGGGAAAATGAAAGATGAACAACTACACTAACATGGTTTTGTACTACGTTTAGTCGATGTGTTTCACATTTTCAGGAAAAGATGAAGAAGAGAAGACTAACAATTGGATCAATAATAGATGCACTGACTAAGAAATATAACTCCAAAGGAAAAAAATAAGTACCTCTTCCTATTGCAGATTTTAAGCTGGTAAGCTCTCTTTACTCATAAAATAAATGGAATGAACTACATAGACCTAATCTTATCATAATTTATGATAAATATGTAAGCAACTTTACTTGTAGTTCATCTCTTCCCCCCAGATGGATACACTAAACTCTTTTCTATAGTGAAACTCTCTACAGTCTTGAAAATTGCAAGATCAATGAGAGCTTGCGTAGTGATGTAATTATCTCTTATGACGTCAAATATTGTTGGGGGGATTTTTCAGATGAAATTCTATACGTTGTTCCGACGTTTTTGAGTGCCAATTCGAGTTGACAACGAAAAACCATATAGGTGTGTTTGGAAATTTTCATCGTTCATTCCCCTTAAATCATTTGACCTCTGAGCTCATAAGAGAAAAGTGTAATATTGTGGAAGGTTCCATTTATGTCGAAATTTACAAGACTGAAGTACCATTCATACTTGAAAGTAGTTTTGTATTGCCATCTAAAGAACAAAGATGAACTACAAAGAGTCCGGTAAAAAAAAAATTAATTGAAATCTTGAATTCTTTTTTCTACCTAGTTGTGATATGTTAACTAGCTATTTTAAATAAATATAGAACTGCAACTTCTTCTTTTGTTGGTATGATGAGTAGGATCCAGATATGAGGATGCATGAAGTTGAAAAATTAAAAAGGCATCTGGAAGTGAAGGAGAAAACAAGAACTTGAAGAATTAAAGAGGCAACTGAAAGTGAAGGAGAAAGACAAGAACTTGAAGAATTAAAGAGGCAACTGGAAGTGAAGTAGAAAGAAAAGAACTTGAAGAATTAAAGAGGCAACTGGAAGTGAAGGAGAAAGACAAGAACTTGAAGAATTAAAGAGGCAGCTAGAAGGACATGCAAAAAAAAGAACTCGAGATTGCAAAAAAAAAAAAAAAAAGAGAGAGAGATAAAAACCAAACATGAATGTAAACAAGAATGTAAATAAAAGATGATATATATCTGAATGATAATTATTTTAATTACAAAAACTACAACAGTTGCCCTAGTGGGACAACTGTTATAATTTTTTTTTTCTTTTTTTGGTTTACCAAGGTTTAGCGGTGAATAAATCCACCGTAGCAACTGTTAATGGCGAAAAGGCTGCTACATCATGTTCTACACATTGTTAATAGCGATGATCATATCTGCCTCTATAACCTCTACATAGACAGGCATATATGGGTAAGTTACATATCTGCAGCAGCAGATGTATCCACTGGCATATAACATTAATGGCGAATAGTTTTGCCAAAATAAATTTAGCATCTACTGTCTATTAGCGTATATAGAGGCGGATATATCTGCCACTAAAGGTTCATGTTAATCACGTTGCAACGACGGATATATCCCTCGAAATATAGTACCATGAGGTGGATAGTTCGGCCATAATAAATTTAACATACGTCGTCTATTGGCATATATCCACCGCTAAAGGTCTAAGTAGTGTCATGTTAGTCAAGATATGCAGCGGTGGATATATCCGTCGGAATATAGCATCATATGGTGGATAGTTTCGCCGTCTATTGGCAATATATAGTGGTAGAAAGTTTCGCCGCAATAAAGTTGGAGCGGCGGATGTGTTATCCGCCACATAGTCTATACCAACAACGGATACGCCGGCTGATACGTGATTCACCGTAAATCCACTGTAAAATGTATTAGCGGCAGATGTTGGTATATACAGTGGTAGAAAAATTCACAGCTATAAATCCATTTTCTTGTAGTGTGCCTAGGCGACTATTTCAGGTCATATAATGACCTTCTCAACCTACAAACTTTATTCTTTGTTCTCTGTATCTCAAATCATTCTGGTTGCTTCCTGTAAATCTGCTCTTTTAATTCCCCATCTAGGAAAGCATTCTTCACATCCATTTGTTCTAGTTTAATGTTGTATAGGGCAACTAGGGCCAACACAAACCTGATAGATATTTGCTTCACTACGGGTGAAAAATCTTGCTAAAGTCGACACCCTCCTTTTACACATAACCCATCGCTATCAGTCTTGCCTTGTACTCATCAAGTTTCTTCATGAAGATCTATTTACACCCGATCGCTTTACGCCCAATAGGAAGCTCCACCAGCTCTCACGTCTCATTCTTATATCCTATCTTGCCTTTGTACCTATCATGTTTCTTCCTGATGATCCACTTACACCCGATCACTTTACACCCAACAGGAAGCTTCACCAGCTCCCACGTCTCATTCTTATATAAAGAATTCATCTCATCTTATCGTTGCCTCCCACTTTTTGGCATCTACATTATCAAAAGCCTCCTGAAAAGTAAACTAATCCCCCTTATCTATAATGAGGGAAAATGCAACATTTGAGTCATTTTTGTATCTGAATGGTAATCTGCGATCTCTTCGTGGATTCCTTCGCACAAATGATGACTCCACTTGCTCTTGTACCTCTCATTGTGTCTCAGTTTTTGCCTGTTTTTCACCTTTGTCTATCTCAATAATCAACAACCGACTTTTCCTTGTACTCCTTCTCATAGATCAAGGATCCCTCGTCGAATTTAACATCATGACTAAGAATGATTTTTCATGTGACCCAGTCATACAACCTGTATCCCTTCACACCATCACCATATAGATAACAAATATACACTTTTTAGGCCTTTGGTCCAACTTATCTCTCTCAACTGACGGTACATGAGAGTAAGTGTCATAACTAAATACTTGCAATCTTGAGTAGTCCACTTCATGGCCACTTCACACCTCTTTCAGAATTTTATAATCTATTGCCATAGAAGGGGACCAATGACTAAATAACAAATCATGTTCACGTCCTTAGTCCATAGCTCATTGCCGAACCCAACATTACTTAACATGCTTTAGGCCCTCTCTGAGAGAATCCGATTCATCCTTTCAGCCACACCATTTTTCTCTGGTGTATGCCGCACTGTGTTGTGCTTCACAATCCCATCGTCTTTACAAAATCTGTTTAAATTCTCCAGAAGTGAATTCCCCACCGTTATCTATCCTTAACAATTTTACCTTTCGCCCTAACCATTTTTCTACCATTGCCTTCTACTGCTTGGAAGTGGGAAAACCTTGAATTTATTTTTCAGAAAATAAACTCAAACCTTTCTGGAATAATTGTTATTGAAAGTGACAAACCATGACGATCCTCCATCAGAAATCAGTGGTGATGGCTCCCATACATCATAATGCACATAATCAAGAACCCTCTTACATACATATTTTTCTGACGTAAAAGATAACCGTGAATGTTTACCATATATACAATGCTTGGTAAGGGCACACGTACACATGGTCGATCACACACGCACGGTAAGCTGGAGTGCACTTACAAAGAGTGCAGTCATACACACACGAGAAGTCGAATGCCCGTGCATAGGAAGCTGGGGCAGGCTCAAGGAATTTCATTCTATTACAACATCTTTTATCTTGTATTTTTTTTCTAAGTGCATCCCAAAGATCTTTTGTCATCTAATCTTCGAATATATGTCGAAGATTTAATTTGATTGCATGTTGAGAATGTTATCTCGACATAAGCAATCATCTTCTTTCCAACTTCTACTTTTAGCAACTAGATTTTATTTTATTTTAATTTATTTTATTGTCAATGGCTTCGCCTTGGTTAGT
Organism: Liriodendron chinense; assembly: GCA_003013855.2. Taxonomy (NCBI): domain Eukaryota; kingdom Viridiplantae; phylum Streptophyta; class Magnoliopsida; order Magnoliales; family Magnoliaceae; genus Liriodendron; species Liriodendron chinense. Next base: position 255,536 of record ML058493.1, on the reverse strand, counting down.
AGTTACTTTAGCTTGATGAGAACATTAACGATCTTCTAAGTGGTCAATAAAGAATGCACCTTTTGTTTATACCAAACCGGTTGAGGCGGGCAAGGTCATAATTCATGATTATCACCTATGGTTACACCGTATTTGCTATTATCATCTTAAAATTGTTAGAATAAAGAGATGATACAATGGGAGAAATGCTGAATAGTTAAGCTTGGCATCGCACGACAATGACTATCTTTAAAATAGTAACTGCACCCACTATGGTAAACTAGATTGTGAATGGGTTGCAACAATTCTGCACAATAAATTGCAGCCGCAATTCTGCGTGATGAATTAAAGCCACACGTTGCACAATCACTTTACACCACTGAAGGCTAGGCCAAACACATCAAATTATGTGTCAAAAAATTGATGCTAGTTTGCCAATGCACTCTCAATTTCACTTGAGAGTATGAATGTATGAGAGTATGAGTGTATGAGAGCAGCGGCATGATGAAAAGATTATGAGAATGTGTTTGAGATGAATATATGAATTGTTGGAAAAAAATAGCAGCAGAAGCAATCCAATCACCACAGCAGAAAATAGAATTAAACGAGCAATGTAATGCAATCACACCCACACACAATCAACCACACAGAGACAATCCAATTTTTACGTGGAAAAACCCCTCAACGTGTAAAAACCACGGCACAAAGCGATCCACTATGATTAACAGATAATTATAAAGATGAACAACCCACAAGTAAGAAAACCCAAGAGAAAACCCAAGCTTTCTCTCTCACAAAACACTCTCCCCTCACCCTAATGCAATTAGAAAACCTTGGACACCTTAGGATACACCCTAATCCCGGATTCATGTCATAACCATACAAAATTAGTAACATGTTATGCAGATTTTCGTAACCATACAAAACACCGCCATACTGTTGACCGATCGGACTGGGCAGAAACCAGTCCAGAGAGGAAGCTTCTAAATTCGACATGTCCTGCCTCAATAGCCGACCAGTCAGAGCACACCACCAACCGGTCTAAAACATTCGAAAACTGTCCAGAGACCTTGCCGTGCTTCTTGGGCCAAAATCAGACCCGTTGGCTAACCGGTCTGAGCACCCAATTTCAGCATAGTTTGAAGGCTAGCTCCTTGAACAATCTCCACCGAGGCCTCAAACGTTGAATCCAACCTTCCTTGCTTTCTTCATCATCTCAAGTTCAACATAGCTCCACCGCTTCTCATGCCTCCATCAACCCTATCCTTGCACTTTCACACTCTTTACCGCTCTTTTCATGTGGCCCTTGGCACTTGCCACATATGAACATCCGTGGATCTTGTTGCCGATCCCGCAGCTCCACCAAGAAATGTGCTTCTGACCAACTTGTAAAGATGGCCACACCTCCATGCCTTCATCCACATGAGTGCCCCTTTCATCACTTTACAATACCGATCATGGTCGATGAACTTGCACCCTTTCACCTCGAGTGCACCAAGAGAGATCACATTCTTCTTCATCTTAGGGACATGCTTCACATCTTTCAGGACTCGTTCGATCTCATCAAACATTCTGATGTGCACCGTACCAATACTTACCACCTTGCGAGCGTAGCTATCGCCCACAAACACCAATCCACCATCATACTCCCTGTATGTCATGAATGAACTCCGATCAGGAAAAATGTGTCATGAAGCACCTGAATTCAGGATCCACTCTCCATCGAGAGACCCCTTCCGGATACAGTCAATACTTCACAAAGATCACCACTGTCCTCTACGGTATTAGCTCCCTCTCCAAAAGAATTTCCAGACTTCTCTTGCTTCAACTTGGGATTCTGACAACCCCCCTTCATGTGGCCTTCTTGACCATAATTTCAGCACCGCACCTTGGCCTACCCTTTACCCTTGGCTTTAGACCTCGATTTAGAATATCCCTCACCATGCTCAGAAGTTCTTCCTCTCATAATTAGTTCCTTTGAGGAAGAATGAGAACCCACGTCGCCGCTTTTCTTTCTCATCGCCCTCAACTGGAGGGCTGAGATAACGGTCTTAACGTTGATGGTCTCCATCCCTATGCATAAAGAGTCCCTGAATGAATCGTATGATTCTGGAAGAGAATTCAGCAGGGTGCATGCTTGATATTCATCCTTTATTGGTTCATCCATCTCCGCCAACTTGCAAATAAGCCTGTTAAACGTGCTGATGTGGTCCTCCACATCCGCCCCTCCACCATCCTTAGGTTAAACAACTAAAGCACCAGATGCAGGCGATTCTTCAGAGATTTTTTCACATAGACCTTCTCTAACTTCGTCATCGTATCAACCACAATTTACTCCTTCATGACATTATAGAGGACATCATTCGTCACGTATAACTAGATTGAGGTTTTAGCTTTCTTATTAAGTTTTGTCCACTCATCCTCTTTCATAACCTTAGGTTGCTTTCCAAGAGCTTCTTCAAGCCCCGACTGAACTAGGAGGGCATCGATCTTCACCTTCCATAGTTCATAGTTGTTTTTGCCAGAGAACTTCTTTATGTTAAACCCCGTGCTCGATGCCATGCTCTCGCCTTAGATTCGAATTCTGCAACCTCCTAACAATAGCTCTGATACCACTTGTTGGAAAAAAGTAGCAGCTGAAGCAAGCCAATCACCACAGCAGAAAATAGAATCAAATGAGCAACACAACGCAATAAGCTACACAGAGACAATCCAATTTTTACATGGAAAAACTCATCAACGGGTAAAAAACCACGGTACAAAGCGATCCACTATGATTAACAAAAGATTACATAGATGAATATCCCACAAGCATGGAAACCCAAGAGAAAACCCAAGCTTTCTCTCACAAAACACTCTCCCCTCACCCTAATGAAATAAGGAAACCTTGAACACCTTATGATACACCCTAATGTCAGATCCGTGCCATATATATAGCAAACAATCCAAAATTAGAAACTTGTTACTCGGATTTGCATAACCATGCAAAACACTGCCATACCGCCGACCGGTCGGAGCGTACCACCAACCAGTCGGACTGGGTAAAAACTAGTCAAGAGAGGAAACTTCTAAATTCGACTTATCGGTAGACCAGTCGGAGCACACCACTGGCTGGTCGTCAAATCGGTCTAAAACACTCGAAAACTATCCAGAGACATTGTCGTGCTTCCTGGGCCAAAATTAGACTGGTCGACCGATCGGTTTGAGCACCCAGTTTCAACATAGTTTGAAGGCTCCTCTAATATGAATGATGTTAATCTTCAAAGAGTTTCTTTTGAATTTGAATTGAAAGCACGAGGTGACCCATGTCGCTCAATGGCCAAAGTAGAATTTTGCCATCCACTTATCCAAACTATACTTATTAATTTCATTATAACTAAGGTGGAAAAATTGAAAGGTTGCAATCAATAATGTTGAAATGGATTTCTTGACTATCATTTCTATTGAGGTATTGTTTACAATATATAGAATCTTATAGAGAATATTTACAAGACGGAGAGAAGATAATCTCGTCAGATTTTGGGCAAAAAATCTTACTATGCTATACGAACTTATAGATTTTCTTAGGCTGAAAATGATCTGCAAGATCCGTACATCTTTTGATGGTGGTCTAACAAAAACTAAGAGTATTAGCCACAAAAATGAACAGAAATTTGTTATAAAATTATGATGATTTTTTAATAAAAGAATACACACACACACACACATACACACACACACGGAGAGAGAGAGAGAGAGAGAGAGAGAGAGAGGAATGCTCACCTGCGCACGAGTTCTCATGAGAACTCGTGAGCAAGTGCTCACGAGTTCTCATGAGAACTTGTGAGCACTTTTAAGGACTCATCACATGTAATGTGAGCCCAAAATCTAAGGCGTCCACATGATGCAACACTCCAAAAAAACCCCAGGGCCAAACTTTCAACATGATCCAAAACTCTGGTGGGCCGTAGCAGAGAGAGAGAGAGGCAAAGGAAATTGTTTCCTTTTGCCATGGCCCACTAGAGTTCTGAGCCAGGTTGAAAGTTGGGCCCTGAGGTTGTTTGGGGTGTTACATCACATGGATGGCTCGGATTTTGGGCTCACATCATGTGTGATGAGTCCTCAAAAAGTACTCACAAGTTCTCATGAGAACTGGGGCGCAGGCGAGCATTCCTCTCTCTCTATATGTGTGGGTGTGTTAATGTGTGTGTGTTCCAAAATGCAACAATTCCTCCTCCTTTGATCATAAAAATCAAGTCTTACATGACTGATCTCTATCCCTTCACATTAGCTTGCCTTAATATAAAGTGTACTTTATTAAAATCGGTCCATTGGCAATCGTTCCATGCAAAGTTCCTTTCGGTGATATCTCTTTTTTACTTTTATAGAATCGAATCCCTTTTCCAATGTAAATAAAATCTGCATGCGTCATTGTTGGTGGAAAGTAATGGCTTAAAAACGGTGGGCTATACCAGATGACTGGTCCAGGGATCCAAACGACCCAAAAAAGTAGAGATGGTTCGAAGAACCATGTCGATTCATCTCCGGAAAGAAAGGGTCCACCATCGAATGCAGGTCATGTTCATCCGACCGACATAACTTTTGTGACATGGCCCATCAGTTTCGGTGGATGAGCAGTGATGTCCTAAAAAGTATTCCACGTGTTCCTTGACTATCTGGAGCTAAGGTTGTCAATAACCCATGGACAACTAAGCATTTCTCTTCTCAGGGGTTGTGGTGCGAGATCCTCGGCAACGGCAAGCTATTTTCACTCTGTAGAAGTTGGGCCAGTTGGTACAGTTGTCCACACTTCTGGATGGATCGTCCCCTTGAGAATCAATTCAACAAAACAGTCCCAACCTTTTAACTCGTGACCTGCACACAGACGGTCACCCCCTGTGAAATTTGGGGTACCTTCCATCCACTGTGTTGTCCGAAGTACCGATGGTCTGGATTGCTGAACCATGCTAGCGACTGGCTATATCTTTTTATGGGTCAGTGGACCTGAGTAGCTTTTGGTACGGGTTTGGGCCAAGATAAATGCTTAATGGTTCTTCATGACCTATTTAAGTAAATGAATTAGGCTTTTTCTTTCACGCTACCGCACCCAAACTGCCCTCACAGCCTCCCAATGGTTTGGCTAGATTACTTGACCGAATACTTGAAAAAAAGAAAAAAAAGGATAGGCATAGATGATTTATTAATGAATCTGGATCCTCTGTTGAAACCGAGCAGAGAACCTCTGCTTCTGCTGCTCTGATTGGTCCAGCTCAACCTGACTATCAGGTCAAGATGAGCTGGACCAATCAGAGAAGTGATGAGCAGGATTTCTCTGCTCGATTTCAACAGAGGATCCGGACTCTTTATTAATTTATGTATATAATGATGAGGGAACGTGGTGAGGTTGATCACCATCTTCCTCACGAGATAACTAGCTTGAATCCACAAGGCTTCCGGGACTCCTAAACCAGACCTCCTTGAAGCCACGAGAGAAAATTGGTAAAAACTAGAATTTTATTAAATAATAATAAAGGATATACAACCCTAAACAAACCTTAATTCATACTTACTAAAATATTAAGTTTCCTCAAATATAAAGTTACTAAAAATAGTTAACTCCTAATTAAAGACTATTACTAAGTAGAGTCTTTTTAAAACTTATTATTCAGCAAAAGTAGAAACTACTACATAAACAAAACTCTAGAAAAAAGGAAACACACTAAAAATCAAAATTACTAAAAATAGTGGTTTTTCCTAAAATTTTATTTTTCTGTGGTAACCACATGTTATTTGTTGAAACGGACAGACACGATCCACTTTTGTGGGTTGGTTCACCACGAAATGCAATTTCAATGAGAATCCATATGTTGTGTGTCTCGGAACTCCTCTCAGATCAAAAGTTATGGTCGATTTACGGCCCACAACTTTTTATCCATCTATGTGAAGGATGTGCTTGAACCTCGTCCTTCATTAGGGGATCCTTGTTCTACATCAGACCCCTCCACTTCAAAATAACTCATCCTCGAGTTGTGCGTTGAAGTCGGGCCACGATGCACACTCAACTTCAGACACCTTCGCTTACTCACCTTTACAATGTACATTAGAGAAAGTGTCATTGATGTCTTCATAGGATTAAATACAATAATCTTGAACTCTAGAAATCCTGGCACTACATCTTCAGTGATATACAGGGGATCTACATCTGTTGCTTGCTCCACTAAGGTCTCGATCATTCATGTCTTAATTTTATCGCCCTCAATCACCAGTGGTATGAAAATTTCAGTAGTGAGTCTATTTGAACTTGGATCATCATTCAGGTTGATGGCCTTCTCATCGATTTATGACAATACCAAATCTGCAGTAGAGATATGATTAACCACATGTTCGTTCTCCTCAATTAATTCCTCCTGTACGGGCGAAGGAAGCGTTTTAACAGGAGATGGTTTCGCATCCTTCGACACGATACATGCCTGATCTTCTTAAGGTCCACCATCCGTAAGCTTTATTTTAAACACTTGATCCAATTCTTCGTTACACTCATCCTGATCCAACGCACCATCATCAGATTCCTTGGCGAAATACTAGATGGTTACAGAAGACTGTCACTCCACTTTAAAAGTTTTGAATTGTTTATCCAGGCCCATAGGAGCAAGTATAGTTTTTCAGCCATCATTGACGAAGATGTATACATTATCCTGACCTTTATGCATGGCAACACGACTGTATTGCCATGATCGACCAAGTAACATGTGACAAGCTTCTATATCAACCTTATCACACATTACTTTATACTTATAATGTTTACTAATAGAAAAAAGAATACGACATGTATGGAAAGGAGTGGTTTTTTGTCTTTAGTTGCAACTTTTCTACCATATACTTTGACACAATATTCTCACTATTTCTGTAATCTATGATCACATCACAAACCTTTTTATGTATGGTGCACCTTGTTTAAAAGATGTTGTGCCACTATAAATCCGTCTCCTCCTTCGATGTATGTAATACTTTCCTTACGATTAGAGTAGTGGCCTGCGATTCACCACTATCGCACGGTGGCCTCTGATTCATTGTCGGTATCACTTTACGAACAACTGGATTACGCTGTATAATAATCATGGGAGGATGAATATCGCCTTGAGCATGGGGTGGAATTAGCACATCCGCAAGTCGATCGAGTGTTTCCTGTAGCCCTTGCATGGCTAACAAACTCTCCCGATGGAAAGCTTCCATTCTCTCCGCAAGATAATTAATCCCTTAATCACCGTCAGCTGAAATTTTGTCCATACCTTCATTAGTTGTTATCGGCCCAAGAGGTGTCCTCGCTCTGATACCAATTGATGGAGGGGGATGTGGTTAGGTCGATTACCGTCTTCCTCACGAGATAACTACTTTAAATCCACAAGGCTTTCGAGACTCCTTAATCGAATTTTCAGAATCCATGAGGGAAATCTCAAACCATGAGAGAAAATTGATAAAAACCAACATTTTATTGAATAATAATGAGAGATTAAAACATGAAAAATGGATTTAACAACCTTATATAACCCTAAACAAATTCTAATTTGTACTTACTAAAATTATTAAGTTTCCTCAAATAGAAAGTTACTAAAAATAGTAAACTCTTAATTAAAGACTACTACAAGTAGTCTTTCTAAAACTCATTATTCAGCAAAAATAGAAACTCCTAAATAAATAAAACTATAAAAAGAAGAAAATGCACTAAAAATTGAAATTACTAAAAATAGTAGTTTTTCCTAAAATTCTATTTTTTGTTGTAATTGAACGTTTTATAGCGAAACGGATTAACACAACCCACATTAGTGGGTCGGTTCACCACAAAATATAATTTTAATAGAAATTCATATGTTGTGCGTCCCATAACTCCTCTCAGATAAAAAGTTATGGCCGATTTACGGTCCACCTTTATTTGGTCCATCCATGTGAAGAATGTGCTTGAACCTCGTCCTTCTTTAGGGGGGTCCTTGTTTTACGTCATATACTATCTAATAAGAGAGGTTGTGCATAACCTTAGCATCATTAACAGCAGGGAGGGACGTGGTGAGGTCAATCACCGTCTTTCTCACGAGATAACTATTCTGAATCCACAAAGATCCCTGGACTCCTCAAAAGGGTTTCCTTGAATCCATTAGGGCAAATCTCGAATCTGCGAGAAGAAAATCGAAAGTGTTTTAAATAATTAAAGGTTTAATCACATAAATGAGTTTAAGAGGCTATAAATAGATAAACTAAACCCTAAAATTGTAATCAAAGAGTCCTAATCAAAACAGGAAAGAAATCTGCAATAATCACGCAAATCTGTGGAATGGGTCGGCTTGTCAATTGACCTGTTGGCCAGGCGAAGTTGGAAGTCGGCTGGTCGAAATTAGAGGTCAGCTGGCTGAAATAGGCAAAAATCATTTAGAGAGTTCAAAAGGATAAAGCTTTTGCCAACGGACCAGATCTGTTGGGTAATCCATCGGGAATCCGTCAAGCAACGAAAACTTGTTGAATTCTGTCCACTTTTCCTTCATCTTTTTGTGCTTTTGAACTTTCCTCAAGTTATAAGGTTTGAACCATCGAAACACTATGAAACTTAGGGCCATAACTCTAAATAATTCCCTACATAGTTCCCTAAAGTCGTGGCCCCGATCGATGATCAGTGATTGTTAAATAAGTATCGTGTCATAATCATTGATCGCCACATCTGAATTGTGAAAGACTGAGGCCTTAGGTAAATCTCATCGAGTTATAACTATCCTATGGTCTAGATGGACTTGTGTGGGTCCTGGTGGGCCCATAGTGATAGAATTAACCTCCCCTAGGGCTAGATACCTAATAAACACCAAGGCCATTAAATATTTGGTGCCCATCTGGCACTATAAATAGGCTTGATTTGGGGCATTTCTCCTCAAATCTGAATTTCTAGCAATTGAGAGAGAGAGAGAGAGAGAGAGAGATTGAGAAATAAAGACGGTGAAGAAGGTGAGATTGTGATTCGTGAGGGGTGGTTGCTTGTGCAATCCTTGATCTATCAACTAGGAGAAAGAGATCAATCACTTTAGCTTCTGAATCCTTCCTGGTCTCGATTTCCCTTGGAATTGGAGGTAAGACTTAAATCGTACATCTCACTCCAACTCATTATAGGGTTGAGCATATGAATCTTACCCCAAATCTTGCTTTGTATATAGGCTTTACCGGTTCTTGACAAACCCTAACCCTAAGGTGAAAATTATACTTCTAAGGTTATTCATAAACGGTGTTAGAGAATGATTAGTGTTGTTAGTAGGACTTATGGGATTTAAATGTTTTCATTGCTTCCTTAATTGTGATTGTTGATATGTCTATATGTATGTAACATGAGTGTTTGATGAAATGCTTGAATGACATAAATCTCATAGGTTGGCATGCATTTATGACTTGATGCTACTTAGCTTACTAGAGTATGAAACATTGACTTTATGTTTGTATGACCACCCTTAATGGGTAGTTCAAATGCTTATGAGTATGCTCTATTTTCGTAGGTAATTGAGATATAACTTTTGGTAAGAAGAGATTGGCCAAATGTACAATGATGGGGTAGCTCGGATGGGTTGGCTACTGTGGACCCTCGCCGATTTTCCGCGCTCCGACACGACGACCTTCTCCCTTCCCCTTTCCTTTCGGAAAAGGAGGAGATAAGGATGCGTGAGTGCGAAATCGCCGTTTGTGCCACTGGCTTGCCTCGTTCTCGAGGGCTTCGTTTGGTTGTCAGTGTTAAGCTGGATATGTTTAAATGAGTTTATATAAGACCAGAGTCGCCACTAGCCAGTTACTTCGAATCTACAGTCGGCTAGACCCCGTAGAAACGTTAGAGAAGGGAATCCGAAGATTCCTTCCTCTAAAATGACTCCTGTTGATCTGCGGCCAGAGATTCAAGGTAAGGGATCACGGTTACAGGGTGGGAAGAGGTTAAGCACCCCACACACTGCCCGTACCGAAGTACGGTCTCTACTTCACAGAATCGATCGAATACTTGAAAGTCTAGTTTAATCCTCGTATATTCTCGTGGATGACATGATGCATGAATGCGGGTCTGAACAGTAAGAGTTCCTGATGGGCAAGTTCCAACAACGGGCAAGCCCAGAGCGTACGCTCGAACTGACAGGTGCTTAATGTAAGACGTATGCAGTGTGTTTGAATAATCAAGGTGCTTTAGGGTGAAGCATGAATGCAGGTCTAAACAGTAAGAGTTTCTGATGGGCAGGTTCCAACAACGGGCAAGCCCAGAGCATACGCTCGAACTGACAGGTGCTTAATGTAAGACGTATGCAGTGTGTTTGAATAATCAAGGTGCTTTAGGGTGAAGCATGAATGCAGGTCTAAACAGTAAGAGTTTCTGATGGGCAGGTTCCAACAACGGGCAAGCCCAGAGCATACGCTCGAACTGACAGGTGCTTAATTTAAGACATATGCAGTGTACTTGACGAATCAAGGTGCTTGCAGTGAAGCAGGGGGGTTGGAAGAAAAGTAAATGTTGCACTTATGCTAGATGCAAATGAGATGATGCTGGAAAAGAGTAGCCGGGTGGACGGAGGTGTCGCAAGGATTGGCTTCGAGTGGATGGATCAAGACTTGGATGGCTTGGGAGGCTTGGACCAGTGGTCAGGCTGGGCTGGACCAGGGCTAGGCTCTCCTCACTCGGGCTCTCCTTGGTGGAAAAATGGGCTAAGGGGTGGAGAAGGGCACTCGAACGGACAGGCTTTCTTTGGACTCGAAGGGATGCTGTTATGAGAAGAGGCTAGGGGTATTTATAGCGTTGGAGAGTGGCAGCTCTCGTAATTTTTTCCGGGCGGCCTGCTATGGGCCGCCCGTACGGCCGCTCCTCGATTTCCAGTGAGTACGGTCGCTCCCTCGGGGTTGCTGTTTGACTCGCTGGTTGACTCAGTGAGTTGACTCAGCGGGTCGACTCGGTGGTTTGACTCGACGGGTTGACTCGACGGGTTGACTCGGTGTTTTGACTCGACGGGTTGACTCGACGGGTTGACTCAGCGGGTTAACTCAGCGAGTTAACTCAGCGAGTTGACTCAGTGATTTTGACTTTTTTAGGATTTTTTGACTGGCCTTTTTTATGGGGAGTTTTTCAGGCTGATGTTTAAGACTGGGTGGACTGGGTTCAGGCTTGATCTGGGCTATGGAATGGGGCTTACAAGGGTGAGTTTGGCTGAGTTTGGACTTGAGATTTGGGGGTATGGTCCTCCATTCAACCAGCTATCTCTACCAACAGTGTAGCCGAAGGTGGGGTGTCTACAGATGCCCCTCTTTGACAGAGGTTGCGTGCAACCGAATGCCAAAGCGAGTGGACACCCCACTTCTGACCCGGTCATTCATGGATTATGGTCTGAAATCATTGCTTGCCTTTGTATTTGTGCCAGTTGACCGTTTGGAAATCGATCACTCGCACATACCGCGGGAGTTTGGAGAAAACGTTGCGATTGTCCCTGCATGCGCTGCAACCTGGGTACCCAATCGCAACCCTTCCATTCCCGATCGGTACTAACATCGAAAAGGTACAGCAGAGCCTCTGCGTCGACAGTCTTACGAGGATGCTGACCTTGAGACTGATTGTATGATGTTTGATGTTTTCCCAGATCACTCCAGGAGTACTTGTTTCGCTTGACTGTCAAAGTGGTTAGACGCCCTGCGTCAGATAGTCTTACGGGATTCTACTACACCGACTTGGACTCAGTCAAGGTACTTCAGGCATCCACGCCTAGGTATGTGCGGGTGGACTCTTTCCACCCGATCCGCTAGGTTTCGATGCTTGGTTTGCAATTCATTCTTTCCTTGATTGTGGTCTGGAATCTTTGTTGTCCTTTGTATCTGAGTCAGTTGATTGTCTGGAAATTGATAACTCGCACATACCGCGAGAGTTTGGAGAAAACGTTGCGATTGTCCCTGCATGCGCTGCAACCTGGGTACCCAATCGCAACCCTTTCATTCCCGATCGGTACTAACACCGGAAAGGTACAGCAGAGCCTCTGCGTCCGTAGTCTTACGAGGTTACTGACCCTGAGACTGATTGTGTGATGTTTGATGTTTTCCCAGATCACTCCAGGAGTACTTGTTTCGCTTGACTGTCAAAGTGGTTAGACGCCCTGCGTCAGATAGTCTTACGGGATTCTACTACGCCGACTTGGACTCAGTCAAGGTACTTCAGGCATCCACGCCTAGGTATGTGCGGGTGAACTCTTTCCACCCAATCTGCTGATTTTGATACTTGGGTTACAATTCATCGTTTCCACCTGTTCAAATGGTTTCTCTGACCGAGCCTTTTGGCTTTCATCTTTTTTATATCTTGGCATGTGGTACGACCGCACTGACACTGGAGTTCAGTTCGACCGTACTTTGAGTGCATTGGATCCAATGGTCTCCGGGAAAACCGCGAGACATCGGATCTTATTTGCTTTTTGCGTCGGCTCCTACCCAGAGATATGGAAGATCTCCTGGTGTTTTGGAGGCAGAACGCTCTTCTGAGAAAATATTTTTTGGATTTTTGAAAAGATACCCACTCTAGGGAGTGATACTCCGTGGGATTTTTATTTGCAAATAGAGATATTTTTTATCTTTTTGAAATGGAAATCTGGTTTGCATGTGCCTCCACTAGGGATGCCTGTGGGGTTTTTAGCTAACCGACTTTTATTTTGAAAGCAGGTAAACATGATGATTGATGTGATGGATGCTGATGCATGGAGATGCATGATGAATGCATGGTTTGGCTCATTCTCTTTTCGTTTGATGATTTTGTTTTTGCTGTGGGTGCAGAGAACTTTGAGCTTATTGCTTGCAGGGTTGTGCTTCCCTGGGGTTTTTCTTTTTGTACGGGCGTTTGGTCAGCGGGTTGGTCAAGATCCTGACCCGTGATCGATCAGGTCCATCGTCCCAAGATGCTGTTTCTTTACTTAATGAGAATGTACGAGGATGTTATTCGACTTCAAGATGTTCTTCTGGGCATACATGTGATTGAGATGGTGTTTGGTTGCCCGTTTTGGTCAAGATTCCAATTTGCGGGCGATTGGATCCGTCATCCCATACTGTGAAGTGAGCGGAGTTCAAGACTCCTGAATTGTAGTGCTGGGGATGCTAATTTTTGTGATTTTTTTGTAAATATGTGGTCCGAGTCTTCAACTGAGTGGTCAGGATAGAGATCGGTTATTGAAAATACAGGAAATATTTTTTGTGCTTTTCGAAATATTTTCTGATGAAAGCAAGAGAAATATTTTTGTGATTTTTGACAATATTTTGATTGAAAGCAAGGGAAATATTTTTGTGATTTTTTACAATATTTTGATTTGAAAGCAAGGGAAATATTTTTGTGATTTTTGAAAAATATTTTGCAATGTTTTTGTATTTTGGTGATTTTTCTGAAATGCAGGGAAAAGTGTGGAATTTTCATCCACTTCCAGCTTCTACTGCTGGTAAGGCACCCGATCCATTTTACGTCAGCGAGCAAGACGAGTCTCACACAGTTAAGTGCCGTAGTTTTACATCTTCGGATGAGGGGATTTTGAGGGTTTTCAGTCAACACACCCACAAAGTTGCCTGTTCCTCATGTGCAATGCACATAATAGACCACGTATCGTCCGATAGACTCCTTCGGCCACAAAATGAGCCACATCCTCACATTTCCTTTAGTCAATCCAGTTTGGGGTCTTACGTTGCTCACAATTCCGTGAGGGTGAGCTTCACCTCCCAACAGACTTAATCCCCTTCATGAGTTTTAGGAACAGGGAACATCCGTCAGATTCAACAGCGACTTCCAAATCAAGGTTGTCTATCACGGTGCGTTCAACACGAACAGGATTGCGGGATTCTGCCCGCCTCAGCCTGTACCTGTTTAAAAGATTCCAGACACCCGTACGATCAAGTGTCAGCCATGTCTGGAACAGGTTAGGAAAGAAAGCCCCCGAGAAGTTAATCCCAGTGCAGTTTTAGGTCTTCGGACCGCTGGGGATAAATTGGTAGGTTGAAACTGGTGGTGAAAACTTTTTTGTTTTATATATATATATATATATTTTTTTTGTTTTGAAAAAGCTCCAGCCTTCAACTCGAGTAATCGAGATTGACACTGGTTTTTATGGAAAGCTTAGAATCTTTTTGGTGTTTTGGGAAATGATCCGGGTCATCAGATCCTGGCTCGAATGGCTAGGATCGATGCCGGTTTTTGTTGAAAGCGAGAAAGGTCCCCCGAGAAACTAATCCCAGTGTAGTTTAAGGTCTTCAGACCTTAAATATGTACATGCTGAAAATACATTCTTTTTGTGTTTTTTCGAAAATGTTCCAGGCTGTTAAATCTCAATTCGATCGGTTAAGATTAACACTGGTTTTTATTGAAAATCTCTCGGGATGTTGATCCCGACGTAGTTTAAGGTCTTCGGACCCTGAAACTGTACAAAAAGGGGCAGATATATATATATATATATATATATATATATATATATATATATATATATATATATATATATATATTCGAAATGATCCAGATCATCAGATCTTGGCCTGAAAGGCTGGGATCGATGCTGGTTTTTATTAAAAATCCCTCGGGATCTCGATCCCGACGTAGTTTAAGGTCTTCGGACCAGAAACTGTACATGTGATGTATATATTTTTTGGTTTTCTGAAAATGTCTGAGATCGTCAGGTCTTGATTCGATCCAAACCGATGTCGGCTTTTATTGAAAATCCCTCGGGATCCTGATCTCGACGTAGTTTAAGGTCTTCGGACCAAAATCTATACAAGTAAACAGTAATCAAGGGCGGAGATTCTTGGAATTCTTCTTGGAATGGTTTGGATCATCTGGTCATGCCTTTGGATGGTTGAGATCATTGTTTGACCAAGTCAAATTCTTCTTTCTTTTCTTTGAAAATTCCATGGAACTTTTCCACATCATCAACCCAATTTCTCACCTCATTTCTCATGAGATGAGATTTTGGTTAGATTTCTTCCTTTTTTCTCACCATTCTCTTCCATCACTTCATTCTTACATGAAAGTACAAGATTCACTTGCAACCACCCTTCCCAAGGAGGAGTTCTTCCCAAGGAGAGGAAGTGAGAAGTCACCTCACCTAGGTAGGGGCTAGGACGGCCTCCCATGGGCCGCCCGACCGGTCTCTGCCTCCTGGTCTCTTCAGTGGGCTGGGTAAAAGGGTGCCCTCCCCTTTTCTATATAACATGGGGCACCCTTGCCCCCTCCATCGTGCAATCTCTCTCTTCTCTCTCTCATACTCTCTCTTTTTTCAAGTTTTCTCTCTCTTCTTTGGTGGTCCTTTGCTTCTCTCAAGTGGTGGCCCTTAGAGACATTTTGGGACAGCAAGGTGGTCCCTCTTTAGTGAGTGGTAAAGGTATGAACCACTCCCTTTCTCTTTCTTGTCCTTTTCCTTCTTCATTGTCTCTTCTCATGACTCTTTTCTTTTTCCATGTAGTTATTCCAAGAAGAGTGAGGGTGGGCCCAAGTGTTTTTTGGCCACTTTCTAGATCTCAAGTCCTTTTCAAAGGTGGTGCATGGAGAAGGACATTGCAAGCTTTCCACTTCATTTTTTCTTTCTTCTTTTCACACTCCCCTCATGTGTATGTAAAGGGTGATTTTGCCATGTCATCAAGTGTGCATGGCAAAATACTCTATCTTTTTCATGGGAGTTGGGCCTCTCTTCATATGTATCAAATGGGCTCAAAGTGAAGTCATGGCCCTTGGTGTATTTGGTGGGCCCAATGCTTCATTTTGGGCTCCCTCTTACTTCCTTTCTCTTTGTCATTTCCCTTGGAACTCTCTTTTCTTTCTCATCTTCTTTCCAAGACTTGGGCCCATGGTCATGGTAAGGCCCATCTCAAGTTTTGGGCTCATGGGGCTCACTTTGGGTGACCCCATCTTTCTTCACATATGTATGGATCAAGATGACTAGCCCATTCTTCATTTGAATCTCAAGTGGGCTAGATTTCCTAGTTGGGCCTATATGGACAAGTAGCCCAACTCTTCCATCATTTCTTGATTATGATGTACATCCTTGTACAAGGTGTAGTGGGCTCCTTGGAGTCTCTATATGTGGATGGGCTTTTGGGTCCTTATTGAAATTTGGATTCCTTTGGACCAATGTGTGCACCACTACACTTTGTCCATGCAGTTTTTTTTCTTTTCATGCTCTTTTCTTTAATGGATGGAGGACTTGAGTTACTTGACCATCTACAAGTCCCATGAGTGAGTTGTTCCCACAATCTCACTAAGTTCAAATGGTTTTCCTTGTGGTAGGAATGTGATTCTCAAGAGTTTCCCTCTAATGCTATCAACCTCAAATGGATGATCCTCAAGTGAGCTATCCATACAATCATAGCTCCTTTTCCTTTGGGGCTTGGTGGGTCATCCACCATCATTCTCATGTATGGGTGATTTTTCTTTGAATTTGTGGGAAAGAATGATACCCATAAGTTGCCCATTCTTGTCCCATGCTTAGGGACATTTTGGATTTTGATCTTCAAGTGGGCTATGTGTATCATTTTTAGCCATTTATGATGGTCGAGTGACTCGTCAAGCCATGCTCCTTTGTGCTCAAATGGTCTCCCTTTTTGGTGGAGAAATTAGTGCACATAAGTTGCCCAAACTTGCCTTTTCATGGGCATTTTCAACTTTGATTCTTCATGTGGGCTATGTGCCCTCTTCAATCCATTGGGATGAGGCATTTGGGTTGCTCTTGGGTCCCGTTTTCTTTTCTACCCCCCACTTGTCCATGCATGTGTGTAAAAAGATGGGAACATCTTAAGTGAGAAACATGGCCTTGGCATGAAAGTGGATCAATCCTTGGCCACATATGGACTTTGACGAGGAACTTCTCATGTGAAGTGGGATTCTTATCCTTTGTTGATCTCATAGCACTTGAGTGCATTTGTTGTCCAAAATGTGTCCTTAGATGATGGACTTTCTTGCCTAAGGCATGCCATGCCACCTTCTTTAAGGTGGGCCTTACTTTTTCCAATGGGCCCAACACATATCCTAAGTGACACATGGAGTTGGACTTTAGATTTTGCATTTGAATGTGAGTCCAATCCCATGGGTTTCTTGGATGATAATTTGGATTTTAATGGGTAAAGGGATAGGGACTTACCTTGTCGAGCTTGTAGGATTCAATGGCGGATGGTACCAGAGGTCACAGAGTAATTGACGAAGATGATCCCGCCTTCATCGTCCGCCGAGGGGACCACATGTGTTCCTTAGCTATGGAGCATCAACCTCTTCCCGCTATCAAGGGTCGAGGTACCAGGGATCGCTGGGATGACTGGATGAAGGATCCACAGCCCTTGCTTGAACGAGTACTAGATGGTACTCCTTTTGCTGGCCTCCTCACCCTACGTTTCCACAATAATGATGCCAACCGCATGATGCTCGCGGCCCTTTCCGAGCGGTGGCGGGATGAGACCCACACCTTTCAGCTCCCTTGTGGAGAATGGGGGATAACCCCCTTAGACATTTATATACAGATAGGCTTCCCGTTTCATGGGACAATTGTTCCTCAAGTTAGCTCCCTAGCTCCTCTCACTTCCACCGACTGGCTACGGCTTGTTGGTGATGTCCCACCCGAGGGTAAATTCCAAGGCCATCAAGTGAAGATGCGATGGTTCTACAACAGTTTTGCTTCTGTCATCCCTACCACCGAGCGAGAGGCCCTCCACAAAGCACGGGCCATGATTACTTATGCTTTTGGATCCTTTCTTTTCTGCCATGCGAATGAGAGAGTTGACCCCAAATTTCTTCGTTTAGTCGAGGATCTTCATCACCCCTATAACTGGAATGGGGCTATCTTGACTCGTATCTTTCAGGGTCTGGACAAGACCTGTCGGCATAGCCGGTCCTTCACAGGTTTCTGGCCTGTTGTTGAGGTATTTCTTCTTTCCCCTTCCTTGAAGGGCTTTCGCCTTCTTTCCCTCTCTGATCATTAGATGTGCTTTTGTCCAGACTTGCTTTTATGACCATTTTCCCCATCTCGCGTCGAGGATGAGGGCTGATGTTGAGCCCTCTCAGTATCGCCACATGTACTGGCACCAACAAAACCGTCAGCGGAACTCCCGAGTTCCTGGGGACAATTGGCGTGCTGACATAGACGGGCTGACTGTCGAGGACGTAAGTATCTTGCTTTCCCTACCCCTCGTGCTGTATTGTAACTGATCGTGGTAACCTCATCTGCTGCAGCTCGCTCGGATGCCATATGCCAGTTTCCCTCTCTATTATACCCCTCAGCGTGTGGAGGCATACGATGCTTCATGTCTCCGTATCATGCTTTCCGACGCTGAATCCTTTCAGTGGTACCTGGGGGAGAGGTTGCTTCGGCAAGTCACTGGGGTGGCTCGGGTCCCTTGTTCTGCACCTCCTCCAGCTGCTCGGATGCCGGTTGATGAGAGAGTTGAGGCTCTCGTGGGCCAACTCGGATTCCGTTTCACGATCCCGGATCGTGATTATGATGAGTGATATCTGCTGTTCGGCCAGGGGCCTCTGCTTCCTTCGCTTTATGTTCCAGGTGGCCGTCGCAGGTATGCTGGAGGTTCGGTGACTGCTCCTTTGATGGATCTTTATCGTCGGGAGCGGGACACGAGGAGGGACGATGATGATTATGTTGGCGACTTGTAGCCTGCTCGGGTGCTCTGCTTTGTATGGCCTTGTACTTTTGCTTTTATCTTCTTTTGTATCAAGCTCTTTTTGAATGAATATACAGTCTTTGACTTGTCTCAAATTCTTTGATGATGTCTGGACGCTTTGACTTTTGACTTATTCCTTCATGATTTGAGACTTCTTAGCTGCATGGATGATGACTTGAACGGTCCAAATTGCTTGTTTAGGCCTTGTGGGCCCACTTGATGATTAGATCTTGGATTCTGGCACTTCTTTTGATGATCGAACCTTTGATCTTGCTGCTCCATGACTTGAGTAAGCTTTCCAACGGTTTGGATCCTGATGATCTAGTCCTTGAATGGTTCAGATTGATAGATTCGGCCCTGTGGGCCCACTTGAGACCTTAGCTTTACTTTGGGGCACCTCTTTTGATGATTTGTGAGACTAAGAAGGCTTCTCATGGTGTGGATGATGGCTTGAACGTCTCAGATCGCTTGATTTGGCTTTGTGGGCCCACTTGATGATTAGATCTTGGATCCTGGCCCTTCTTTTGATGATCCGCCCTTTGATCTTGTTGTTTGGTGGCTCATGTAGGTCCCTCAATGGTTTAGATCATGATGATCTGATCTTGGAATGGCTTGGATTGCTTGTGGCCCCCACTTGATCACCTTTCCTTCTCTTTGACTTGATTAGCCATGCTCTGGCTGCATTGCTTTGTGATTGGACCGGTGGGGCACCTTTTATATGATCTTGATCAGCTTTAGTCGAAATCTGGAGTGGACCGGAGCCTTGGGCGGCCCATGGAGCGCCATCTGCTGACGTGGACTGTCAGCCTCACCTACCAAGAATCCTGGAGCCAATCCCGCGGAGAGAGGAAATCTGCGTCCGTACGGGCGGCCCAGGGCAGGCCGCCCAAGGCTCGCCTCTTGAGCGGCCTGGGCTGGCTCTGGTTCGGACACTCTCCTCTGTCCACTGTCCCTGTCTCCTCATTCCCTGCACGTCCGGGTTCGATTGCAGCCATGAATATTCCTTTTGTCCCTTCTTTCCTTCTCTTTTTGTCTTTTTCTTTATTGATCCTCTCTTGGGCAGCCATTGATGATGGCTTGGGAGCCATTGTGGGAGAGATTGGTGGGTCCCATGTTGCAGCAATTGATGAAGGCTTTAAAGATGGTGAGGTGCCTTTGATTGATGGTGGGGATGGAGCATTGAATAGGGGTATTGATGATGAATTAGGGGTGGTTGTTGGGAGAGCTTTGAATGGCTCTATTAATGGTGGAATGGCTGTAATTCCAGATTTGGGTAGGCCTTTGATTGTGGGAGAAATGGATGGTATGGATAGGATGATAAGATGGGACATGGGCGAAGCTATGCATCCCTTGAATGTGGGCCCCATGGATGATGTGATGGATGGTGATGATGGGACCATGAGGGACATAGATGGGCTGATCTCATGCTTGGATGGGATAGATGGTTCAGATGGTATTTTTGACGGTTTGGATGCTCTAGAGGAGGGCCAGGATGTGCGGTATACTTCTTTGGGTGGACTTGATGTGATCATTGATGATGTTCCCCTGATGGTGGACGGTGTGGATGCCTCGATGATCCCTTTGATCGGCCAGGATGATGACTGGATTCATGATTTCCTACTGGAGAGGGCCGCAGGTCTGGATCTGGCCGTTGATTCTTTGATCGGGGTAGCCGGGACCCTTTTGGATGGTTCAGATGCATTCTTTGACGGTCAGATTAGCCAGGGTGCCACGATGTGCGGTGTGATCTTTACTGGTAGCCCTTTTGATGGGGAGTATCGTCTTTCTCCTGATCGTCGGTCTTTTGCGCACTCTGTTCATGAGGTGGGCGAGTCTTCCCATGCGGCTGAGATTATGACAGTTTCAGACAGCGATGCGACTATATCAGACATAGCTGTTACTGAGGGCAGGTCAGGGGCTGTCGAGTCTGCAGAGGTTCCAGCTTTTCCTTCTCCTTCGCCCGTTGACCTTCCGATCCTTGATGAGTCATCATTGATTTCTGGGCCTTTTGTGCTGGAGGGGGTACCTGTGAGGACTTGTCAGCTGCTTCCTCGTTCTTCTTGCTCGCCACTGACTGCTTGCTTGGCTTGACAGTTTGTCAGCTTATGAGATTCGGGAGTTAGAGTCCTATGGCTTCGGCAGTCTGATCCATATGGCCAGAGTTGATATTGACTGGAGGATGCTCGGAGCTGCCTTGATTGACTGGGTCCCTTCGTTGAACTTGTTTGCGTTCAACGATATGGAGATGGGGCCTTCTTTGGAGGAGCTTGCACGCTTGACAGGCTTACCCTTGGATTATACTCAGTACTTCTCGCCGAAGACATCGCCGAAGACTGCTACACCGCAGAACTGGTTCGGGATCCCCTATCTTGTTCGGCATGCAGCCGGTGGCCAGGATGCTGTGGTGTTCTCCTTGGACTTGCTGTATGATCTTTTTTCGGGTCTTCAGAGTACGGCCGGCTCTACCTTTGCTTGGAACGCACTGATGTTCTGCTTGATTGCTGAGGTGCTGTTCTCGGGATGGCGCAGATCCCAGACTCCTTTGCTTTCTGAGGTGATGAGCCGAGCTATCCGTCGGCAGGGGATCATTTCTCTCATCTTGGCCGAGCTATTCGATGGGCTGACCGACTGCGCCTTGGGCCGCACTCGTGTCCTTCGCGGCTGCTGTGCATTTCTTCAGGTATTTCTCCTACACCTTTTTTTCCTTCTTGCTTTGTTGGGGATTGCTTTGCTTTAGCTGAACTTCTTTTCCTCTCTGTGATCAGGTCTGGCTATGGAGCGTCTTTCTTTGACTATTCCTGTATCATTTCCTGACACCTGTCGCCCAGACCTTATGCGGTACATTATGGAGTTTCTTCCTCATACAGCTAGGATGAGCGAGCCCTTGTATCGCAGGATGTTTGCTGAACTTCGTGACTGGAACGTTCGTTGGGAGTCATCTTGGCTTTCACTTTCTCCAGTACTTTGCGATGCACACCGCCATCCTCTGATGTTGGTAGGCTTTCGATCCTACTTTTCTTACCATCCCATTCGGTTCCTGCGGCAGTTTGGATATGAGCAGGATGTTCCTCTTTTTGCTTTCACGGGTATCGGGCGTCGAGCACTTCCCTCTAGGTCCTCTGACTTCAGGACCCGGATTGATTGTTCTTGGGCGAGTCACTTGACTGCTGATTTGCTGGGTTTTGAGCTGCGGACTTTTCCGATGGCGACCGCCCCGTACCAGTACTGGGTTGCTGAGCAGTCGTTGTATCGACGTATCCCTTGTTGGCACCAGACTGTTGACGAGGATGAGCAGGATATCCTTGGAGATGCTGGCTCTTCATCTGGTTCATATGAACCCTTTGAGGAGCGCCCATTTATCGATCCTGGCTTCCTTTTGGCCACTCATGGCCATCTGCTGTCTGAGATCTCTGCACTTCGGTATCATTGTGAGATGATGTCGAGGAGATTGGCTGCCGATCAGAGGTTGTCTGATGAGGAGACAGCGATCCGTACCCTTGAGCGCGATGAGGCGTATTACCTGCGTATGGAGGTGAGCAGGTTGAGAGCGAGGTTACTTCATTATGAGTCAGAGGACTCACCTGATGTAGTCGGGGAGGAGGGTAGAGATTGATTGTGTTGGCCACCTGCGCATTCTTTTTTGCATATATGATTGATGATGATGCATTTTTTTTTTGTATTTTTTGAAAAAGATGATATGATATGTGTAAAAGAAATATGATGCATTTAATTAAAAAAGAGAAAATTGTTTGAAAATCTACTGTGCCATGAGTTGTCTTGTGAGTGTGCATGGATTTTGTGTCAGGATATAGGAATCAGAACTGGGGCTCGGCCAATGCTTTGACCGATGCCTCGAGATTTGACTTGCTTGATCCTTTGGTTCCCTAGAGATGTAGGCAATGGAAACTCTTGCTTCCTGAGATTGTCAGAGTTTGTAGAGCTCTTCGCTCCTGACTGCGCTTCTTTTTGTTCTTGAACTGTAACTGCTTGAACTGATCTGGACCGTTTGCTTTCTTGGTACCTGCACTTTTATTTTTTCTTTTTATTTTTTCATTTTGAGCCATTTTTGCCTGCAGTGCTCTTTCGAGTTTTCACCACAGCCGGCCTTTTCCCGTCATTTTTGCCCGTGGCGCCCTTTCGGGTTTTCACCACGTCCCGGGTATTTGGTCTTGCCTGCCCCTTGGCAGCTATGCTGTTTTTACCCTTGGAGCCCTTTCAGGTTTTCACCAAGTCCGCTGTATGCCCACTGTTTTTACTCGGAGCGCCCTTTCGGGTTTTCACTCCGCCCTCTTTGTTTAGGCACACATTTTCTTTTTCTCTTTTTTTTTCGTTTTTTTTTCTTTCTGGATCTCTGGATAACTGCGGCGGCTAGAGGTCGGGAATCCGTCGTTGCCGGCCGATGGCAGTCTTTCAGCCCTTATCCTGAGTTACGATAATAGAGCTGTCGGTCTTTGCTAAAGACCCTTCTGAGGTGGATGGATGGATAGATGTGTTTCTTCTTGGACTGATTTTTTTTCTCTTGGGTGCCTTGCTTTGGCTTCCCTTTTTCTTTCTCTTTTCTTCTCTTCTTTTTTTTTTCTTTTATATTCTTTTTCTCTCCTTTTTTTTTGTCTTTTCCTTTTGAATTCCCCCCCTTTTTTTGTATTTTCTTCTTTTTGAATCCTCTTATTTGAAACACTTGTTGGTGGACGGAAATGATTTCTCAGAGGTCTTAGCTTCGACCTCTTGACTTCAGCTCTATTAAAGTAACCTTTGATAAGGTCAGAATAACTTACCCGTGAAAGATCTTCACGTTGTCGGCGTTGGTTGGCTCAGGAAGATCCACCCCTCTCATGCTGGTGAGTCTGAGGGCGCCTCCGGGAAGTACTTCTCTGACGATCAGTGGCCCGTCCCACGAGGGTTTGAACTTTCCTCTGGGATCTGGAAGGTGCGATGGTAGAATCTTCTTCATGACCATGTCGCCTACCTTGAAACTTCTTTTTCGGACTCTCTTGTTGTAAGCCCGAGCGATCCTTTTCTGATAGCATTGTGAATGACTTAGTGCACGCATGCGCTTTTCATCTGCTAGCTGCAACTGATCGAATCTGGCCCGTTGCCATTCTCCTTCTTCAATTCCGCTTTCTAGTAATACCCGTAATGATGGTATTTCCACCTCGACTGGTAGGACTGCTTCCATTCCGTAAGTAAGCTCGAAAGGAGTAACGCCCGTAGCAGACCGTACAGACGTTCGATAGGCCCAAAGTGCATATGGGAGCATATCTGACCAATCTCGATAGGTCACGACCATCTTCTCAAGTATCCTGACGATTGTCTTGTTTGCGGCTTCTACCCCACCATTCATCTGGGGACGGTAGGGGCTTGATCGATGACGTTGGATCTTGAATTTGCTGAGGAAGTCATCCATCTTCTTATTGACGAACGGGGTCCCATTATCTGTGATGATAGCATTGGGGATTCCATACCGGCATATGATGTTGTTCTTCATAAATTTGATCACTTGAGATGCTGCAATCGTGGTGTAGGAGGCTGCCTCAACCCACTTGGTGAAGTAGTCGACTGCCACAAGTATGTACTCATGACCATTTGATGCTTTGGGACTGATTTTGCCGATGATGTCGAGTCCCCACATGGAGAAGGGCCAGGGGGTGGTCAGGTTGTATAACTCTGATGATGGGGCATGGATTTGATTTGCATGCTCCTGACACTTGAAGCATTTTCTGACGTGCTGGCAACAGTCTGTCTCCATGGTGAGCCAATAGTAGCCGAGTCGTAGAATCTTCTTTGCCATCATGTGCCCATTCATGTGTGGGCCACAGATTCCTTCGTGTATTTCTCTTATGATTTTTGCAGCTTCTGTTTCATCGAAGCATCGAAGGAGGATGTGATTATAGGATCGCTTGTAAAGAACTTCGCCACTGATGGTGAACTGGCCGGCCAAACGCTGAATGGTTCGGCGATCTGTTGCTGTTGCCGATTCTGGATACTCCTGGGTTTCGAGATATTGCTTGATGTCGGCATACCAGGGTTTGTCAGGAACAACTTCGGCTACTTCTATTTGCAGGAAAAAAGCAGATTCATCTTGAATTTCGACTGTGAGCTCCCATTCTGAAGCTCCTTTCGGGATCTCGAGCATTGATGCAAGCGTGGCGAGAGCATCTGCAAACTGGTTCTTGGCTCTGGGCATGTATGAGAAGGTGATTTCCTTGAATTCTTCGATCAGATTGTCAAGATACACATGATATGGTATCAACTTCTCATCTTTGGTCTTCCATTCGCCATTGGTCTGATTGATGATAAGCTGTGAGTCTCCAAATACTCGTAGCTTCTTGACGCCCAAGATTATGGCTTCCCTTAAGCCAACGATGCATGCTTCATACTCTGCCATGTTGTTGGTGCACTCGAATGCTATGCGCCTCGAGATAGGAATAGGGACATCATCTGGAGAGTAGAGGATTGCTCCAATACCACTCCCTTTAGAGTTTGCTGCGCCGTCGAAGAATAACGTCCACTCTCCTTTCTTTTTTTCTTCTTCTCCAATAAGCAAGAGATCTTCATCAGGGAAGAATGTCTTGAGCGGTTGATAATCCAGGAGAGAATGAGCCGCAAGATGATCGACGAGGGCCTGCCCCTTGATTGCCTTTTGAGTGACATAGGTGATGTCAAACTCAGACAAGAGTAGCTGTCATTTAGCTATTCTTCCAGTGAGTGCCGGTTTCTCAAACAGGTACTTGAGCGGATCCATGTGAGCGAGGAGGAGAATAGGGAATGCAATCATGTATTGACGAAGTCGCTGAGTTGCCCAGACTAGGGCGAGGTAAGTCTTCTCTATCGGGGAATACCTGGTCTCGTAGTCGGTGAACTTTCAACTCAAATAGTATATTGCTTGTTCCTTCTTCCCGGTCTCGTCGTGTTGGCCGAGGACACAGCCAATGGCTTCTGCTGCTACTGAGATGTATAGCAATAGGGGTCGTCCGGGGGCGGGCGGCACTAGGACTGGAGGATTCATGAGATATCTCTTGATGCGATCGAAGGCAACTTGGCAATCATCATTCCATTCTTTTGGGACGTTCTTCGAAGGAGCTTGAATATGGGCTCACAGATAGGTGTGAGCTGTGCGATGAAGCGACTGATGTATTGAATTCTGCCGAGGAAGCCACGAATTTCTTTCTATGTTCTAGGAGGGGGCATCTTGATGATTGCTCTGGTTTTGGTCTCATCGACCCTGATGCCATCCTCGGTCACCATAAAGCCGAGGAGCTTTCCTCCCATTGCACCGAAGACACATTTCTGAGGGTTGAGGCGGAGCTTGTACTTTTCTAATCTGTTGAATAACTTCTTCAGATCTTCAAAGTGTCCTTCAATTGTGCGAGATTTGACAATCATTTCGTCCACATATACTTCAAGCTCTTTGTTCATCATGTCGTGGAATAGTGCTGTCATTGCTCGCTGATATGTTGCTCCTGCGTTCTTCAGATCGAACGGCATTACCCTGTAACAGAAGGTTCCCCAGGGAGTGATGAACGATGTCTTCTCGCGATCTTCGACAGCCATCTTGATTTGATTGTAACCTGAGAACCCGTCCATGAATGAGAAGATTTTGTATCCAGCGGTGTTGTCTACCAGAGTGTCGATATGTGGCAAAGGGAAGTCATCTTTAGGACTGGCTTTGTTGAGATCTCGGAAGTCAATGCACATTCGAACCTTGCCATCCTTCTTTGGTACTGGCACGATGTTGGCGAGCCATTCAGGGTAGTTGGAGACTACCAAGAATCCCGCGTTGTACTGCTTGATGACTTCATCTCGGACTTTCAGAGCCCATTCTGGCTTCATTCTTCGAAGTTTCTGCTTCACTGGCTTCATATCTGCCTTGGTTAGCAGATGGTGTACAACGAGCTCTTCATCGAGCCCCGGCATGTCTTCATATGAGAACGCGAAGTTGGACAATCTTAGAGCTAGGAACTCTATCATTTTCTGTTTCATCTCAGGTGGCAATGATTTTTCAATGCGTACTTCCCTAGGGATCTCAGGCGTCCCCAAGTTTACTATCTTGAAATCATCGGCTACAACATTGGCTTTAGATTCGAACTTTTTGAGGAGATCCTCTAGTTCGGGAGCTGGATCATCATCTTCCTCATCCCGGGCTTCGTCCAGACCCATGAGCTCGAAGTCTAATTCGATGTCGAAATCATATGATTCGACTTCAAACTCATGCGACTCTTTAGACGAACTTGGCACACTATTGAATGCAGGAAAAGAAATATTTTTTGGTTTTTGAGATTTTTCTGAAATTGAAATACTAGATGTTTTTGGCTTTTGAAAATTTTTGATTTTTTTGGATTTTCGAAATTCACGGGACCTTGAACAAGCGGGCATTGCAGACCATGATTGAGCCCAACTTGTTCCAAAGTTCCGATCACTGCTTAAACAGGCATTTTTTTTTTGGAAGCCAGAGCCCTCAGACGGCTCATTGGCTGATTCAAAAGTTAGTGGAACGGATGACCATTCAGGACCCCACACTTCCTCCCCTGAAAAGGTGGGGGTTGATGATTCGGGCGAAGAATCACAGTCTGGCCCAATGACCATGATTTCTTGCTGGTCGGGTTCGAGATCTGAGTCATACTCAGTCTCTCCCGGGTCACTTACCTCGTATTGCAGTTCGTCTGGTTCTACAGCTAGACACAAGTTTGGAATCTGGACATCAGACCAATCTAGGGCCGGCCACTTCCCTTTCTTGGTCCAATGGATGGGCTGCTTCTGCCCCTGGCTGATGATTGAAGAAGTTGACTTTGCAGAGATGGGCAAGTCGTGCCCCTTGCTAATTGGTGCTGAGATGGGCAAGTCGTGCCCCTTGCTGATTGAAGTGGGCAGGTTGTGCCCCTGGTTGATTGAAGTGGGCTAGTTGTGCCCCTGGTTGGGAGCAGGTGTCAGAGTAACCTGGTCCTGAAGCTGCTGTATTTGACTTCCTTTTTTGTCTTCATCCTTTTCTTCTTCTTCTGGAGGCTTAGATGGTTCGAGAAACTGATCCCATCGAATGGGGGGCCACGTGGCCCAAACTAGGCTCATCGGGAGGCCTTTGTGTAGTACAGTCGGTTGATTCCCTCCTGGATCTTTGCAAGGTTCTCCTGGCTTGACGAACTGGATGGGTGAGCACCGAAATTTCTTCCTTCTCTTGTCCATGAAGGTTGCCTTGTATCCGAGTCCCCATTTACGTTGATTATATATCAGTGGTACCTTTCTGGACTTGAAGTGATTCTTCATTCTGTATTTGAGGCTCAGACGCTCTGCCGGTGAAAACACACGGTCCACCCTTATCGGTTCTGGATTGGCGATAGAGTTCACAGTCTCGAATTCGAAACTGTGAAACGGGATGTCTTCTTCAGAGTGCTGGATATCGATGACCGGGATGTCTGGTTCAGTGGTAGCAGCATTGGAGGGAATGATGAGCTCCTTCTCTGCGCGGATAGAGATCACTTAATTTCCACAGATGTACTTCACTCGTTGATGCAGGGTTGACGGCACAGCTCCAACCTTGTGCAGCCAAGGTCGTCCGAGCAGCATGTTGAAAGAGGCTGATATATCCAAGATTTGGAATGTGATGGTGGAGACTTCCGGACCTATCTGTACCTCTATGTCGACCTCCCCTTCCACTGATCGGCGGGTGTTGTCGAATGCTCTGACGCATATGGTGCTGCGTCGGAATGAAGAAGGACTGATTCCCAGACGTTCCGCGGTCTTGAGTGGGCAGACGTTTAAGCTTGAGCCATTATCGATAAGGACCAGTGGGATACAGAGGTCTTTGTATCGTAAGGCTATGTTGAGGGATCGCCCATGATCGCGTCCTTCTGGTGGCAACTCATTATCAGTGAAGGTGATGGCACGTGGAGCCAAGAGCTGTCCAATCATCAATGCTATCATCTCTAGGTGCCGTATCGGAGGAGACGTGAGCATCGTTCAAGGTTTTGGCAAACATTTCTCGGTGTATGCGGGATATACAGAGTAACTCCCATATTGAGATTTGTGCAGGGATTAACTTGAGCTGAGTCGCCACATCGTATGCGGCTTCATTTTTGTTGTCGAGGCCTGAAAGGGCACCTTTGGGATCTCCTCTGTTCTGATTATCTCTTCGGATGCAACGCCCATTGGGATTCATGTTCCCCACTTCCGCGCATTCTGGATAGTGCCATGGAACCTCTTTGTAGTTTTCCTCCCTTTTGCCTTCTAGGACCACCGGTTCTTGCAACGGTGCTGGTGTGGGTACCAGATCTTCCTCGTATGGAGCTTTTGCCTTGAGAACTACATTGTTGCCTGTGCTGAAGGGGTAGTATCGAGGCTTGTCTTCATAGATCACATAAGGTCGTGGTCCTGGCTTGATTGTTCCTGGAGCAGGAGGCTCCCATGGAATGAATACTGGTCCTCTTGATATGGCAGGAGGTTTCTTTGTTCGTCCCAGCTGCCGTAGTGTGATTGTCACGCCTCCGGGGTTTGCCCCTTGCAATACGACTGGCTCGACTGGAATAGCTCCTTCTAATACAACGGGTTCTTGTTGTTGATGAGTATAATCCTTCCATTGTGGATTGGATTGTTCTTGAGTTGCCCCTTGCAAGATGACAGGTTCGTATGTGGGCTCGATGTATGATTGTGCTCCTTCCAGGACAACTGGTTCCTAGCTTGAATGGTTGTAAGGTGCCCCTTGAACAACTGGTATATCATATGGAGGTGCTCCTTCGAGTACTACTGGCTCGGAGATTGAAGGAAGAAAGGGACCTGCCCCTTGCAAGATTGGAGGAGGATTTGTCGGCCCATAGGTGTAGGCATGAATGGATTGGATGGGGGAGAAGAAGCGATCAAGATGGTCCCCTTCTTCTATATTATTGACTGCAGGGCCACGAGACGAACTGGGGTCCGTTGGATGCTGAGGCAGAGGATTCTGAAGGATGTTGGTGGAAGCTGCTGGAGAAGTTTCAGGGACCGAGATGATGATCTTGCGGTCATCAATCAGGTCTTGTATGACATTCTTCAAAGTATAGCATCGATCAGTGGCGTGGCCACGTCCTTGATGATAGGCGCAATACTCATTTTCTCGGTAGTTTGGTGGCAAAGGATAAGGAGGAGGCCTAGGTGTCATCAAAGTGAGTAACTGCTTTTGTACCAGCGTAGTCATGATTTGACTAAGTGGTTGACTGAGTGGAGTGAACTTCCTGGACTCCCTGTAATTCTACCTGTTCTGGTATGAGTATTGGCCGTTTCCTCTGAACTGCTGCTGTTGTCGAGGTGGTTGTGGCTGATACCGCTGAGGCTGATGCTGAACTTGATTCTGCTGATACTGTTGACGTCCCTATGGGGGAGCATGTTGATTTCCTTGAGCAGTGGTATTGATGTTGTTTACCTCTGTTGGTCGGGGAGGAGAACCACTGCGGTTTCCATTCCCGTGCCCGATAGGTCTTCCTTCCACTCTGTTCCTCTTGACTGGAGTGGCTTGATGAGGCCATGAGGAGATCGTCCCGGCCCGGATCCCTGCTTCGACTTGCTCTCCAGCACGGATCAATTGTAAGAAATTCGCATATGGATGCGAGATGAGATATCTGGATATGCCTGGATATGTTGAATGAACAATCATGGAGATTTGTTCTTCGTCGTCAATGGGTGTCCGCATTCTGGCTGCCATAGCTCGCCAACGTCCCACATAAGCTGATAGTGTCTCATCACTCCTTTGCCTGAGAGCTGCGAGGTCGGCTCTTCTGGGTGCCATGTTGAGATTGTATGCGAATCTGTCGACGAAAGCCTGGGAAAGCTGTTCCCATGTCCTGATGCCGTGGCAGTCCAATGAAGTGTACCAATCTAGGGCATCGCCCTTCAGAGATTTTTGGAACAAGCGAATGAGGGCCCCTTCATTTCCTGAGATTGCACTCAGCTCTCCATAAAAGGCCTTGAGATGTGCTGTGGGACAACCGCTACCGTCGTATCTTTTGAATTTTGGAACCTCAAAGTTTTGAGGTACTTGAGCATCTGGGAAAGGACATAAGTCTCTGAACTTGGTCGAAGGTAGATCGATTCCTTGTTGTCGCTGAAGCTGATTTTGCAAGATCTGGAACTGCTCCCGCAACTCGTCCAGTCCTGAGTGATCCGTTCGAGCGACTGGTGCTTCTTGGAGTAAGGCACGTTCTTCTTCGGCATAGTGGTCGATGTCTTCGACCCTATGGGCTTGCTGAAAAGCAGCCGCGGGTTGCTGAAATTGGTTTGATGATTGAACTGGATTCTGATGAACTTGTGCTTGAAATGATGGTAACTGAACTGGAGACTGTACTGAAGGTTGAACTAGAACTTGCTGGAAATTAACTGGATTTTGCTGAATTGAAGATTGCTGGAAATTAACTGAATTTTGCTGAATTGAAGATTGCTGGAAATTAACTGGAATCCCATCGGCGGGGATGTGCTGGAATTGAAAAGTGCTCCTGTTTGCAGGAGGCTGAGATGTTGGGAAGTGACCCCCTTGTTGGGTATTCGCCACTGTCCGCTGATTGATGTGGGCTTGACACTGACCCCCGTTGTGGGCATTCGCCAGTGCTGTCCCTGTTGCTGGAAATTGAATTGAAATCCCATCGGCGGGGATGTGCTGGAATTGAAAAGGTGTCCCATCGGCGGGGACATGCTGAGATCTACTGAGATTGTTGTTTGCAAGATTGACTGGAAGCTGACTGGATGTTCCTGCAACGGAAGTGCTCTGAGATGGCCTTGTCGTCGCAGGAAGATATTGAGAAGGATGCCCCATAGCGAAGGGCTGAGATGGCTGTTGTCGGTAGTCTTGGGCAGACTCCGATGGTTGTGCTTGATTTGAACTGGAGGCCGGGAGGACCCAGCATGGTTGCTGAGACTGGTGAACTGGGCCAACTTGATTGTTGGCTGCTGCGGTGGCTTGTGCTTGCATGAATTGCAAGAGCATTTCTTGCATTGCTCTCACTCCTTGTGCCAATTCTTGTATGATTGGTGTATTATCAATGGGCTGTTGCGCTGGAGGTTGCGCTTCGGTCATCTCAAGAGCAGGGAAGAGACGAGTTTCTTCTTCGTGGTCGGACATGGCTTGTTGAGCCCGAGTGCGGATTATGCTGCGGAAGAGAAGTTGTCTCCGCGTACGTTGAGCCCGAGGAGGCGCAATGGTGAGGACTATACTCTACTCTTTTTGGGTTTTGGGATCTTCTATTTTTTTTTGGTTTTAGGATCTTCTATTTTTTTTTTGGGTGGAATGCTATGCAGATGAGATTGTATGAGGGTTACTGACTTTCAAGTACGGGAAGGATTCTATTTTTCAAGTCGGATCACGACTAGTGGGACCAGCTCATCCCCAGTGGAGTCGCCATTCTGTGGACCCTCGCCGATTTTCTGCGCTCCCACACGACAACCTTCTCCCTTCCCCTTTCCTTTCGGAAAAAGGAGGAGATGAGGATGCGTGAGTGCGAAATCGCCGTTTGTGCCACTGGCTTGCCTCGTTCTCGAGGGCTTCGTTTGGTTGTCGTGTTAAGCTGTATATGTTTAAATGAGTTTATATAAGACCAGAGTCGCCACTAGCCAGTTACTTCGAATCTACAGTCGGCTAGACCCCGTAGAAACGTTAGAGAAGGGAATCCGAAGATTCCTTCCTCTAAAATGACTCCTGTTGATCTGCGGCCAGAGATTCAAGGTAAGGGATCACGGTTACAGGGTGGGAAGAGGTTAAGCACCCCACACACTGCCTGTACCGAAGTACGGTCTCTACTTCACAGAATCGATCGGATACTTGAAAGTCTAGTTTAATCCTCGTATATTCTCGTGGATGACATGATGCATGAATGCGGGTCTGAACAGTAAGAGTTCCTGATGGGCAAGTTCCAACAACGGGCAAGCCCAGAGCGTACGCTCGAACTGACAGGTGCTTAATGTGAGACGTATGCAGTGTGTTTGAATAATCAAGGTGCTTTAGGGTGAAGCATGAATGCAGGTCTGAACAGTAAGAGTTTCTGATGGGCAGGTTCCAACAATGGGCAAGCCCAGAGCATACGCTCGAACTGACAGGTGCTTAATGTAAGACGTATGCAGTGTGTTTGAATAATCAAGGTGCTTTAGGGTGAAGCATGAATGCAGGTCTGAACAGTAAGAGTTTCTGATGGGCAGGTTCCAACAACGGGCAAGCCCAGAGCATACGCTCGAACTGACAGGTGCTTAATTTAAGACATATGCAGTGTACTTGACGAATCAAGGTGCTTGCAGTGAAGCAGGGGGGTTGGAAGAAAAGTAAATGTTGCACTTATGCTAGATGCAAATGAGATGATGCTGGAAAAGAGTAGCCAGGTGGACGGAGGTGTCGCAAGGATTGGCTTCCAGTGGATGGATCAAGACTTGGATGGCTTGGGAGGCTTGGACCAGTGGTCAGGCTGGGCTGGACCAGGGCTAGGCTCTCCTCACTCGGGCTCTCCTTGGTGGAAAAATGGGCTAAGGGGTGGAGAAGGGCACTTGAACGGACAGGCTTTCTTTGGACTCGAAGGGATGCTGTTATGAGAAGAGGCTAGGGGTATTTATAGCGTTGGAGAGTGGCAGCTCTCGTAATTTTTTCCGGGCGGCCTGCTATGGGCCCCCCGTACGGCCGCTCCTCGGTTTCCAGCGAGTACGGTCGCTCCCTCGGGGCTGCTGTTTGACTCGCTGGTCGACTCAGTGAGTTGACTCAGCGGGTCGACTCGGTGGTTTGACTCGACGGGTTGACTCGGTGTTTTGACTCGACGGGTTGACTCAGCGGGTTAACTCAGCGAGTTGACTCAGTGATTTTGACTTTTTTAGGATTTTTTGACTGGCCTTTTTTATGGGGGGTTTTTCAGGCTGATGTTTAAGACTGGGTGGATTGGGTTCAGGCTTGATCTGGGCTATGGAATGGGGCTTACAAGGGTGAGTTTGGCTGAGTTTGGACTTGGGATTTGGGGGTATGGTCCTCCATTCAACCAGCTATCTCTACCAATAGTGTAGCCGAAGGTGGGGTGTCTACAGCTACCTAAGTCTAGTTTAATTGATCGGAGGTGAACATGGATGACCGACAATAGTTAGACTATGCGGGTTGCTTTGCACCCATGTCGGTCCGCTCGGTGTTCCCTAATCATATCAATTGGATCTGTCTAATGCATGGTTTAGTGGGTTGTTAATCATTGTTGAATCACGTTCTATTGAATCCAGGGTACTACTGTTGCCGGTGGGATGAGTCCACCTATAATTGCTAGTGCAATACGATCTTCGCTAAGTCTCATAGGCTGGGCATGATGGTATAAGACACTGTGTCCGAGTTGTTGGCCTACGCTGGGGTGACGAGCCTCCTCCGTAGTGTCCATTGAGCAATTGTGAGGGTGAAGAGCCCTATCAATGATGACTGAGACGATTGACGAGCCCTTAAGGATAAAAGTGAAAGTAGGAAAATTGTACAAGTGATGTGATTGAAGTAGGGATTCGTGGGTTGCTGGCGATGATTGGCGATGCACTGCAGAGAGCCAAATGGTCCAGTTTAGGACCAGAGATATAACCGTAGTATCCCGGATTCACCAATATTGCTGGATGAGAAAATTCTTAATATGGGCGAAACTAACCATGCATATGTATCATGGGAGATCCAAGTAACTATCTGACTGTTCGAAAGGCCAATATACTGAAGATTCACCTACATTCTTGCATTGTGGGTGCCTACTTGACTATTTAAAAGACAAGTGCACCATGTGATGGTTCGTTACATCTTACCTAGGACATGCATTGTATGCGATATTATGACATTCGTGCACTAAGTGAACTAGCCTAGGAACTTGTATGTTTTGTGTGCATTCATTATCTAAGCCCGATTTTTTTATAACATGCTTAACTTAGAATTATAATACCACTGAGTTGATCACTCACTCCCACCTGGGACGATGTTTTAAAATACCAACCAGACCTTATCTTAGATGCAAGTACCCTTGAGGAGGATGCCTTACAGGATGAATTTGAGGACTTTATCGGAGACACTTTGTATTTTCAGTTCTCGGGTGGCCGCAATTAGCACAGGGTGCTAATCCTTCTGATGTATTTTTTTGGGAGCCGTGGGCTCGTTGAAATTCGGATAGTACTTCTTTGTATACGTATTCGCTGGGCCACCTGTTGTGTGTGGGCCCCCTTATTTTTTATGTTGATGTGTAACTTTAACTTTGGGTCAGGTATACATTTTAACTTAAGTCTTTACTTACTGCTTGTATTAGTTTTAAGCTTGAGCCTTGGTATCGTTTACTATTAAACTTACTAATCATGCTTCCACATAAGTATAGTGACACCTGGAATCTCAAGGATCAAGGTTATACTCCGGTATTAAAATTCGAGGCGTTGCACTTTTTTCGATCCATTTGCAATAGGAATGTGCTTGATCCACGCCCTTCATTTGGGGGTTCTTGTCTACATCAGACTCCCCCACTTGAAATTTTTTTCCTTGAGTTTCGCTTTAGACTTGGATCTTAACACGCGTTCAACTTTTTCAACGAACTTGATTTGCGACACACACTCAAGTTCTTTAATAGGATTGGGTCAAAATATGCATCTCAATTTGGCCGCTTCCTGGTACACGAAAGTAGAATATTTTGATTTCTCCTCAGGTTGTGACTGGTTGGTAGAAGGATTCTTCATGTTGTCGAAGACTGGCTTAATCTGAGAAACATTAATCTCCTACACATGGAATAAGTTGTCGGGAATTTTAACGAGTACAAGTGCCTCAGTTTTCTGTCATGTTGGCTTGATATCTTCAGGAACGTTCACGAGTTCTTGCAAAACTGCCTCCACAATTTTCAAGATGTATATAGGCTCTTCCTCCTTGTCCATTACAATTGGGGCATTGATCTCCCTCACTCTCTCAAAACTTTGAACAATTTCTGAACCGATGGTGGACTACACATCACGCCCCTTTTCTAAGTCAAGGACCTCACATGCCCCATCAGATTCGTCAATGGGAATTTTGATAGGTACAGGAGACCACCCCTCCACTTGAAAAGTTTTGGGTTGGTTCTTCGTGTTCACTAGAATCACACGTACGCCACCGTGGAATCCAGTATTCGATCGCGACTCCGTCTCATCCAAATCGTCATGATCATCATCGGCATACCGAAATTATGATAGTAGCCGTCGTTTCATCCGCGACCACCTGTGGATTGGTGCTTTTATCTCTTGCACCCGACTGCGCTTAACGAATTCCCACCAAATCGCGTCACCGCCCTTGAGATGGTATGCCACAATTGGAACCTTCCTCTTTTCAGGAATCTGCATGTAGTTAAAGAAATGTTCGACCTCAAAGAGCTATTTGTCAATGTGACTCAAGCCATTGAAGCTAGGGAGATCGATCGTCCTCTTATAGGACTGATCTTTCGAGCGTGATTCATCTGGGGTAGCCCTACGATTCATCGCGGGGAGCACTCTACGAGCAACTTGATTATGTGGTTCAGCCACCACGAGAGGCTGAACATCACTATGAGCATAAGATGAAATTAATGCATCCAGAAAATGGTTAAGGATTGCCCGTAGTCCTTGCATGGCTAACCGTCTCTCTCGGTGGAGAGCTTCCATTCTCTCCACAAGATATTAAATCCTTAGGTCACCATTATAAGATTTTTTGTTTATACCTTCGTAAAGAGACATCGACCTGAGGGGAGTCCTTACTTGTTCGCTCGCCCCAAGAGCAAGGTTGTGATGTAGTAATAACTCGATCGTGAGATCGATATCGATCCACGGGGATTAGGGATAAACCAATTCTAACTTTCTAATAACTTGAATTTAAAAGTTCAGAAAATTCAGAGATTTAAAACTAAGTAGAAATAATAAAGAAAATTTGAGAATTAAATGGAAACTAGAGCACCGAGGATCCACTTGTAGTAGATCAATGCCAATCCATTCATTAAGTGCAAACACAATTAGAATCAAAATCCTATTTCTCATCCAATTGGAAGATATTGCATTAAAACACATAAACCAACTCAAATCTGAAAATTCAAACTTCTAGTTCTAATGAAGCACAGAGAAGATGAATTTGTAGCCTTCGAAATAACAGTCATACTAAGATATCATGGCATGCTCCAGGATTACTACAATTCAAATCTCATCAAATCAATATGATCATTCTCAGAAATTTGCAAGTAACTTGTGTCCGGAGTACACAAATTCTAAAAAACGTCTAAAAATAGAAACTTTATTTAAACTAGAACTTGAAAATCCAAAATCAAAGAAAGAGTACTTGAATAAACGAATTGAACACCAAAACTAACTACAAGCTTTACATCTTAACCCTAGTTAAAAGGTTCTAGCCCACCATTGTCATGATTGAACTAGAAAACATAAGAAAAACTACTAAAAACATAGAAAAACTAGAAAAACCCTAGTCGGGGGAGTTGTGGACTCTCCACGTTGATCCTCTCCACCTCCAGTGATTGTAGAACTCTTCTAGGATTCTTTAGGAAGAGTGTGGAGGTATCCTTTTATAGAAAAAATTGCCCACTGACTTGAAATCTTTGAGAATTGTATAAGTTCTTACGCAATCGAGTTGGTGGCCAACTAGTCGGATCTTAAAATCTCCATGGATATAACTAAAAATTGGATTTCTAGACATCTGTCGACCTATTGGATCTGATAAAAATGGTCCAAAGAGTTTGCACCAATTCTGTCAAAATTCTACCTGTGTGCTGACCGGTCAAATTTTGAGAACGATCGGTCGGTTGAGGCCAGCGATAAGTCGTCAGTGCAACATCAGGGCTATTTCCTGCAGTTTTTGCATTTTACTTTTCT
Source organism: Liriodendron chinense (assembly GCA_003013855.2). NCBI lineage: Eukaryota > Viridiplantae > Streptophyta > Magnoliopsida > Magnoliales > Magnoliaceae > Liriodendron > Liriodendron chinense. The sequence continues at coordinate 218,126 of ML058493.1, read as the reverse complement.
GGCCCTGCAGCTCTGTACTCTGTCTTTTCTGGACAATTCAGGCATTGTAACTTGATGTTTCTTAATTCTTTTTTAGCTTCAATTTCTTCCACCTCTAAGTTCTTCTTCACTTAACTTTTGAGTGCTTCAAAGTGGTCTTTAACATGTAATTCATGAGGTCTCTCTCTTTTTCCTACAAACATAAATACATATATAAGTATGTTCTTTTAATAGTTCAATCAATGTAATTGTGTGATGAATTAGGGTCAGAATATGCACAATTCAGAGCTCGGCATTACTCTGATACCGCTTGATGCAGGGGGGCATGGTGAGGTCGATCACCATCTTCCTCACAGGATAACTACTCGAATCCACGGAGCTTCCTTGAATCCACGAGACACTTCTTAAATCTATAAGAATAAAATTAAAATAAATTGAAGTTTTGATAATATATAATGAAAGAGAGATCCATAACAACGAGCTTAAACGAGTTTAAATAGCCTAAACAAACCCTAATTACGCAAAGCAAATCCTAATTACGTAAATAAAAAGAGTCCTAATCAAAATAATTAAGAAATCTGAAAAATTGCGCAAATCTGTGGAACCAGTCAACTTGTCGACCTGACATGTCAGCCAGTCGAAACAGGAAAAAATCATCAAGAGAGTTCAACATGAAAAATCTTTTGCTGACGGACCAGATTTGTCGGGTAATCAATCGGGAATTCGTCAGGCGATCGAAAGTTGTTGAATTTCTGCCACTTTTTCTTAATTTTTTTCCGATCCATTTGCCATAGGAACATGCTTGATCTACGCCCTTCATCATAAGGTTCTTGCTCTACATCAATCATATTCTATCCTTAAATTAGGTAAGTCGGGTCCAACTCAATTACAGTTGAATGGGATAAGTCAAGTGTGTTTGATAAGTCTGCATAGATAGAATGCAAATCGGAGAATGTAACATTGGCAAGACATTTGCATCTGTTTAGAAAGCACTGAGGGCTCGTTCGGCATCTCTACTCTAATTCTATAAGAGCTTTTTGAATAAAAGCTACTTCAATAAGTCCTTTTTTGTTTTAGCTCTATTTTAAATAAGCTCATTTGGTAAAATCTAAAAAAAAAAAGCTTTTATTTAAAATAAGCGCGTTTGGTAAAACTTTCAAATAAGAGCTTTTTTTAAGGATAGTTGACGTCATTTTTAAAGATTTCAACAACTTTAATATAAGAGCAATCCAAATGGTTGTTTTGGCGAACCGTCCATAATATGGGGCCCAACATCATTCCTAATTATTCTTTATGTGAGACCCTCAATGTCCACTATCCATCACCCATCACGTGGACTCCACATTTGATGTGTCCATAGTGTGGGTCCTACCTTTGAAGTGGATTGTCCATCATGTGGGGCCCACCTTTGATATCCACCATTCATCGTGTGGGGTGCACCTTCTATGTGGATCATCCATCATACGGCCCACTTTGGATATGGGCTATCCATCATGAGAGACCTTGGATGTGGACCGTCCATTAGATGGGGCCCACTTGATGTGAACTGTCCATTATGAGGGCCACATTTTTATGTGGGCCATCCATCATGTGAAGCCCACTCCGTCCATTATGTGGGCCCACCTTGATTTGGACCATTCATTGTGTGGGGCCCCACCTTCATTACGTGTTGTTCATCATGTGGTCCCATCTTTGATATCAACTGACCATCATGTAGGCCCACCTTCAATGACCATTATCAATCACGTGGGTCCCACCTTTGACGTGGACTATCCATCAAATGGGACCCACTTGATGCGCATGTTCTGTCATGTTGGGCCACACTTTGATGCGAGTCATCTATCATGTGGGGCCCACCTTTGATGTGAACCTTTCATTACGTGGGCCCACCTTGATGTAGGGCCCCACTTTAATATGAGTCATTCATCATGAGGAGGCCCATCTTTGATGTCCACCATCCATCGTGTGGGTCCCACCTTTGTTGTGGACAACTATCATGTGGGGCCCACTTGATGTGGATAGTCCATCATGTGGGACCCGCCTTTGATGTCCACCATCCATCATGTAGGTCCCACCTTGGTTGTGGACCGTCCATCGTGTGGGGCCCAACCTTTAATATGGGTCATTCATCATGTAGGCCCACCTTTAATGCCAACCTTCCATCATGTGGTCCCACATTCAATATTCACCATCCATCACGTGGGTCCTACCTTTGATGCGGAACATCCATCATGTGGGTCCCATATTTGTTGTGGACCATCTATCATGTGGCCCACTTGATGTGGATAGTCCATCATGTGGGACCCACCTTTGCTATGGACTGCCCATCATGTGGGGCTCAACCTTCAATATGGGGTCATTCATCATGTGGGCCCACCTTTAATGTCAATCTTCCATCATGTGGTCCCACATTCAATGTCCACTATCCCTCGTGTGGGTCCCACCTTTAATGTGGACCATCATCAAGTAGGGCTTGCTTGATGTGGATCGTTCATCATGTGGGGCCACACTTTGAAGCATGCCATCCATCATATGGGGTTCACCTTTGATTTGACCGTGCATTATGTAGGCCCACCTTTGAAATGGGCCATTCATCATGTGAGGCCCACCTTCACTATGGGTCTTTCATCATATGGGCCTTTCTTGAAGAAATTGTAAAGAGAAGAGAAGAGGGTAAGATGGGAATTACTTGAAAAGTTTAAGGGTAAACTTGTCCAAAAATTAGTTCAAAATGTCTATCGGCTTGAGCCAAATAAGCTCCATTTCAAAAAGTAACCCCTCCCCAACTTATTAAATCGAAGCTTATTTGCTACTTTCTAAAAAAATAAAACTTCATTAAACTTTTACCAAACGGTCTAAAAGTTATTTTTTTAAGAAATAAGCCAATAAGCTCTTATTTATAGAGATGCCAAACGCCCCCTGAATGTTGCAGCAAGGTGTTTGCATTTGCTTTTCCCTAAAAAAGAATAACATTTTTTTTACAAAAATTCAACTAGGAGGAAAAGAATTTATCTTTGATTTAAAGTTTTAAATGGCAATTTTAGAGAAATTTTTTTTAAAAAAAAATAAAGAAGAAGTTTAGCGTTGTAGAATTGCAATTCAAACGGTTGCAAAGCCAAAAGAAAGCATTTTAGAGAACTTTTCTTTAGCAAACAAATATGTGCAGTTTTGCTTCCCTAGCATTGTTGTCAGTTTATCTCTTACTAATTATGCCATGATTTTACTCTCTTGCACTTCCCTTAGTTTCACCATCAATCCAAAAAAATAAAAATAAAAATAAAAACAACAACGCGTCCTTAGTTAGGTCGGAACGGCCCACATGGCAATGGATCATGAGTCGAGTTGAGCTACAATACTCGACCCACTTAGTAAGTAGGTAGCGTTCAGGTTGACCTTAACTTGGCTAAAACCTCACCCGTTGCCAGCCCTAAATTGGTGTAATTCCCTTGTTGAAAGGAACTTATACGATACACGACCAGATCCTCTAACAGTATAGAATCATAGATGGCTTTTGGTTCTGAAAAGGTTCATGGTTCATTAATCCAGACAGTTTGATGAGTCCGCGGTGGATGAACAATGCCCCAAAAAAGTCAATATTCCAGAGTGAATAGTAGCGCCTTTTCAATTTAACATGGACCTTTCCTTTATGCTCATGTTCCGGGCTGTCAATGGGCGGACATAAGTAGGTTTGTCTTAGGCCCACAATTGTTGGGGTTGGGTGAACTCAAAATTTTCTAGGCCCAGGTATGGCACATTTTTACGTCTCTATTCATCTCAATCATCTTTCCGGCCATGGTATTTTCCAATTGTTAAAATTGTAGGAATAACCTTTCGAAATACAGCATTCCAATGGTCCGAAGTACAGAACCATGGGCCTTGATAACTGAAAACGTGTATACACTATGCAAATCATATCAGAATTGACCCATGCAGCCAGTATCAATAATTCATCTCCGTATGATCTTCTAAAATCTTATGTATGAACTTTTTACGACATAGAATGACTGAAAGAAATGTTTTGGCGTAAGAAAAGGTAGCGGAGTTCTTTTTATGGTGGGTTGTGGATTCCACACGCGTGTGGAGCATCCGCATGCAGGAAGACGTGTCAATATGTATTAAAGGTGCCCAATCTTAGTTTTGCTTCAGGTGGGCTTCACATTTTAGGCCTTCTGGCCTTGAAACTCCAGCAATTTGCCAGATTAGGTGGGCCACATCACAGATTACAAATGGTGAAAAAACAAAGCCTGATTTTGAGTCAGAAGATCTAAGCATTATTCACAATCAGATGGACTACTCGGATCTTGCACGTGTTTCATATATGTACATGTTTGTGCGTGTGGATGGGCAGTTCTCCACGCGCGTGTAGAATTAGCAAAACTCTAATTTATTACGTTATTGGGTGCGGTGAGCTATGCCTATCACCTCCAATTTCCTTTGTTTTCTTCGAACCTTTTTTTTGTTGTTGTTTTGTTTCTTCTTCGACGGCAAATGGTTTATGATGTCTGTAATGACGACTCAAATGAGGCAAAGCCATCAGTGCATGATCATGACGTCTGTCACATAATGTTATTATTATGTAACTTTATGCGAAAGAACATGGCCCACTAAAGAAAGAGAGAGAATTATTATGTTACTTTATGTGAAAGAACATGGCCCACGAGAGAGAGAGAGAGAGAGAGAGAGAGAGAGATTTACACATTGGCCATGCATGATGCATGTATGACAGGGGCGCAACTGGGCAGGTTGGGTCGGGTCGGGTTGGGTTGGGTTGGGTCAGGTTGAGGGTCAGGTTGGGTTGGGGGCGGGGCGGGTCAGTTTGAGGGTCAACTAGAGTCTAACCTAACCTGATCCAAATTCTAACATGATGTGCCCCACCTGAATTCAAACCGATGATCATGTGTAGCTCATCTAATGTAGTCTTACATCCTCAGCACTCAACCCTAAACCGGCCCAACCTGAACTGACCCAATCCAACCTGACTCTAGCACAATTATTCCCAACCTCACCTAACCAGACCCGATCGATTTGATCTACTTGAACTCAATTGATTTCAGATTGGGTTGAAGTTTTAAAACCCTAACCTGACTTGAGGATCCCACCAACCTGACCCACACCTGACTAGGGTTATCGTAGTCAGGTTACGGCCTGAACCCAAGTTGCAGCTCTAGTGTTTGCACAATCAGACAATGCATGGATATATGACCTATAGATGCATGGAAGTGTCTAGAGACAAGCAGATGTGCATGACGAGTTCACGGTGGACCACCCAATAAATGCACTGCATATATCATATACATTAACTTGTTTCTTCTACCTGATGTTTATCATCAAAATACGGTTTCAGATTATCTGTTGGTGCTATCAAGTTTGTCTGGAATGGATTGTCCCGGATCGTTAGCTTGGTATGGTTTGTCTTGCTGGTTTAAATATTAACCAAAACTAATAAGGATGGCTTGCCTATATTTAACCTTGAGTATGGCATGTTTCTTCGAATCAACGTCAAATGAAGATGAACATAGATTATCTCTAATTTTAAGATGAGCTGTAATGATTTTTGGGTGGTGCCACTAAAAAAAGCAGCTCTAATCTATCATATATATCCACAATACTCTATAGATAAAAGGAAAAAGAAAAAGAAATAAAAAAAAAAAGAAAGAAAAAAAGAAGAAGAGAAAACTGGTCCTGGCCAAAAAATCCAGCCAAAACATGACCAACAGACCCCATCATACACTGCCCCAATAGCTCTGAAATTTCTGTTGTCAGAGCTTTAAAAAGGGCTGTTTTTGGGAGGTCGACCGGTCCCCGTCTTGGACAGGGAGTTTGCAAGCTTGCTGGATACAGTGCCCAATCGGTCTTAATCGGTCGGACAGAAGAGGCCGACCGGTCTTGACCAGTTGGTGGAGGCAGATTTTAATATTTTTTCAAGGCAAACCTCACTGGACTCTTTCTGCACAGGTCCGACCGGTCGTGACCGGTTGGGTATACGCGCGGTTTTGCGCAAATACATGTTGCATGTTTCTATTTTGGGTTGGAGGCCTATAAAAGCACCTCATAATCCATCTTAGAGGTATACTAATCAACATCAAGGAGTCCTATTTCGAGATTAGGGCTTGGGAGAGAGATTGTGAGGTTTGAGAGTGCCTTGTTCATCTTTGAAATTTGCTTGAGGGTAGATTAGCTTTGTAATCTTCTGGAATTCATAGTGGAGGTGTCGCTTTGTGCCGTGGTTTTTTTCCGCAAGAGTTTTCCACGTAAAATTCATTTGCTTTTGCGTTGATTGCTTGTATGGTGATTGTTTGATCTTCTTCGGTGCTTCCGCTGACTGGATTTCCAACAAGTGGTATCAGAGCTATCATTGGAAGGTTGAAGAAGAAGTTTTCTGAAACAATCTCATGGATTCAAGTACGAAGTTCGACATTGAGAAATTTTTGGGCAAAAACAACTTTAAGTTATAGAAGGTGAAGATGCGTGCTGTCCTAACTCAGCAGGTTGTGAACGCCCTTGGAAAGTGCCCTGCCAAGATGAAAGATGAAGAGTGGATGAAGATGGATGAGAAGGCTATTGCCTCAATCCAATTGTGCCTTATTGATGACGTCCTCTATAACGTCATGAAGGAGAAGACCGCTGTAGAGACATGGACCAAGCTAGAGAATATCTATGCGAAGAAGTCTCTAGAAAATCACATTTTTCTAATGATGCAACTCTTCACTTTGAAGATGGCGGAGGGGACAGATGTGGAGGACTACATTAGCAAGTTGAACAAACTGATTTACAAGTTGCTCGATTTTGGTGAGCAGATGAAGGACGAGTATCAAGCCTTGATCTTGTTGAACTCGCTTCCTAGTTCATATGAGTCATTCAGGGACTCGTTTTGCGCGGGTAGGGACACTATTAGTGTCGAGACCGTTGTCTCAACCCTTCAATCGAAGGCTATGAGACAGAAAAGCGGTGATACTAATTCCTCCTCCGAAACACTGTTTATGAGAGGAAGGAATTCTGAGCGAGGTGAAAGATCGGCGTGTTCACGATCCAAATCAAAGGGCAAGGGCAAAGGCAAGTTGAAGTGTTGGGGATGTGGCCAAGTTGGGCACATGAAGAAGGACTACAAGAGTGCTAAATATAAGAAGGAGAAGTCAAGTGATTCTTCTAGGAAAGCCAATACCACTGAAGCTGAGGAAGGTGGTAGTGATGTGTGCGAGGTCTTGACGGTGTCAAAGGCTAGATCTCTCTGCGATGAGTGGATCATGGACTCTGGGGCTTCGTATCATATGTGCTCAGATAGGAGTGTCTTTACTTCCTATAGGGAATATGAGGAAGGCTCAGTATTTATAGGCAATGACTACGCTTGCAAGGTTGTGGGGATTGGTACTGTGCGCATCAAGATGTTCGATGGGATCGAACGGACCTTGACAGAAGTGAGGCACGTTCTAAGGTTGAGGAAGCATCTGATCTCTCTTGGTGCACTTGAAGCATTGGGGTGTAAGTTCACCAGTTTTGACCGGTTCTGCAAAGTTTCAAAGGGGGCCCTTGTAATTATGAAGGGACAGAGGCATGGTAACATTTATAGGATGATTGGGAGTACTTCAGTAGGTGGAGCTGTAGCGACTGTAGCGGATTCCACGTCTGCACGTATGTGGCATGCACGCTTAGGCCACATGAGCGAGCGAGACATGAAAGTACTCTCTGAACGATCTTTGATTCCTTCCTTTAAATCTGTAGACTTTAGTATATGTAAACACTGCATGTATGGTAAACAGTCTAGATTGTCTTTTAAAAGTGGGAAACATGTATGTAAAAGGGTGCTTGATTATATCCATTCTGATGTATGAGGGCCATCGCCCGTTATTTCTGTTACTGGGTCATCATGGTTCGTGTCATTTATCGATGACTATAATAGAAAGGTTTGGGTTTAGTTTTTGAAAAATAAATCCGATGTTTTCATGACCTTCAAGTATTGGAAGGCGATGGTGGAGAATCAGTTAGGGCAGAAATTGAAAATTTTGAGAACTGATAATAGAGGTAAGTTCACTTCCATGGATTTTAACACAAATTATAAAGATGAGGGGATCGTGAGGCACAACACAATGCGCTGTTCGCTCGCCTCAAGTGCAAGGCTGTGATGTAGTAATAAATCTCGGTAAGACCGAGGTCGATCCACAGGGAATTAGGTAAACCAATTCAAGTTGTTCCAGCAACTTCGAAGTTAATGAATTAATAATTTTGAAGTTTATAAACTAACTTAAAACAGTAATTGTAAAAATCTGTAATTAAACGAAACTAAGGCTTTCGAGGATCCACTTACGATAGCCCTCATGTGAATTCATTCATCCAAGCATAACACAACTAGAATTGAAGTTCTATCTCTCTTCTAGTTGGAAGATATGGCATTCAAACACAAACAATCCCTACTCAAGTTGAAGAATAATGTTCTAGTTCTAATGAGGCATGTAGAAGTCGAATATGTAGCCTTCGAAGTAATGACCATGCCAATGGACTATGGTACGCTCTAGGGTTACTACAATTCGAATCTAATCAATCCAATCATGATAATTTCAGAGAATTGCAAGGAACTCATGTCCGAAGTGCATGAACTCTCATAAAACATAAAAAAATATCAACTTTTATTCAAACTAGAACTTAAAAACCAAACTTAAAGCAAAGTACTTGAATTAGAACAAATCCAACATAATAACTACTCACAAGCTTCACCTCTTAGCCTTAGCTAAGAGGTTCTAGCCGAGCATTATCATGCTTTAACTAAAATTCAAAGAAAAACTAAACAAAAACATGTAAAACTAGAAAAAAAACCCTAATTGGAGGAGTTGCAGTCGCTCCACGATGATCTCCCTTGCTCTCCACGAACTTAGAACTCTTTTAGGATACCTTAGCAAGGATGCCAAAGTGTCTTTTATAGGAAAAATCATGAACCGCCTCGGATTGCATAAAAACTTACGCACTTAGTCGGTCATCAGACATTGGTCGGGCGCCCGATCATGTTTTAGTCGGGCGCCCGACCGTGCTTTAATTCGGTCCAGTGGCTTTTCAGAAAAGTTTGCTTTTGAATATCGAGCGCCCGACCATGTTTTGGTCGGGCGCTCGGTTAGGTCCAGAACTATCCAGTGGTTTCACCAAAATTCTTCCCAATTTCGAGCGCCCGGTGGCCTTCTGTTATGTATGCTGAAATCTTCTAAGTCTTTCTGACGCGATTCTTCAGGGCTTCTTTTCAGTGTCTTTAATGTGGTTCCAAAGGACCCTTTTAACAACAGATTCATGACTTCTCTCTTTTATTCCTACATACACAAAACAAACATTAGATGGGTCTTTTAAGCACATAAACCATGTATGTAATGTGATGTAATGGGCTAGAAAATGTATAAAATGGAAGCTCAACATGCGCCACACGCTAGAGCAGAATGGTGTGGCTGAGCGGATGAATCAGACTCTCTTGGAGAGAGCTCGATCCATGATTAGTAATGCTGGGTTGGGTAAAGAGCTATGGACTGAGGCCGTTAACACGGCTTGTTACTTGATAAATCGGTCACCCTCTATGGCAATTGAATGTAAAATCCCTGAGGAAGTGTGGAGTGGTCGTACGTTAGACTACTCAAGTCTGCGGGTCTTTAGTTGTGAGGCTTACTCTCATGTACCATCAGTTGAGAGAGATAAGTTAGACCATAGGGCCAGAAAGGGGATCTTTGTTGGCTATGGTGATGGTGTGAAGGGGTGTGAAAGGATATCGAATATATGACTCTGTCACACGGAAGATCACCCTGAGCCGTGATGTCAAGTTTGATGAGGGGTCTTTGTTCTGTGAGGATGCTATAAAGGAATCAGAAACATTAGAACAGGTTTATACTCATGAGGACAAAGATGAGACACGGGCCGATACTGAGGTGTAGACAGAGGTACATGATCAGGTGGAGCAGCCACTTGTGCGAAGAAATCCACCCAGGGATCGCATGTTATCGACAAGGTACATGGATGACTCGAACGTTGCATTCGCTCTTATTACAGATGAAGGAGATCCGTCTAACTTTAAGGAAGCACTACAGGATGTAGATGCTGAGAAGTGGAAGACAGCAATGCAAGACAAGATGGACTCCTTATACAAAAATGAGACGTGGGAGCTTCTGGAGCTTCCAGTGGGTCGAAAAGCGATAGGGTGTAAGTGGATTTTTTCGGAAGAAACAGGATAGATACGAGGCAAGGTTGGTAGTGAAAGGTTATGTTTAGCGTGAAGGCGTAGACTTCAATGAGATTTTTGCACCAGTTGTGAAGCAAGTATCTATCAGGTTCGTGTTGGCGCTAGTTGCCCAATACGACCTCGAACTGGAACAGATGGATGTGAAGACTGCTTTCCTGCATAGAGAATTGGAAGAGCAGATATACATGGTGCAACTAGAAGGTTATACAGTGCAGTGCAAGGGGTCGAGAACAAGGTTTGCAGGTTGAGGAGATCGTTGTACGGTCTCAAACAGTCACCTAGGCAATGGTACAAGAAATTTGATTCCTTCATGATAATTCGGGGCTTTACTAGGAGCGAGTACGATCATTGTGTCTATTTCAAGACACTGAATGATGAGAAGTTTCTCATACTGGTGTTGTACGTCGATAACATGCTTATTGCCAGTCATATCATGTCTGACATTAATGTGTTGAAGACTCATCTTTCAGGGATATTCGAGATGAACGGATTTGGGGGCTGTAAAGAGGGTTCTTGGCATAGATATTCATAGAGACAGGAAGAGGAGCAGTTTGTGGTTATCTCAGGAAGAATACCTTGAGAAGGTATTAAAAAAGTACAAGATGGACAAGTCCAAACTAGTTAGCATTCCCCACGTGGCTCACTTCAAGCTTTCTTATGAACATTGTCCCAAAACGAATGAAGAAAAGCATGTTATGTCTCATGCGCCCTATTCAAGTGCTGTGGGCAGTTTAATGTATGTTATGATCTGTATAAGACCATATATTTCACGGGCTATGGGTATTGCTAGCCGATTCATGTCTAACCCGGGCAAACAATATTAGGAAGCTGTGAAATGGCTACTTCGATATATTTGTGCTACGCAGGACTACATCTTGACGTTTGAAAAGTCCAAGGACAAGTTGGTTGTGGTTACGTCGATTCTGACTACGCAGGTAGTGTGGACAGTAGGAGATCGACTTCAAGGTACTCGTTTGTATTAGCGAGTGGAGCGATTAGTTGGATGTCTAAGCTTCAGTCTGTGATAACTCTTTCCACTACTGAAGCTGAGTACATGGCGGTGACAGAAGCTTTCAAGGAAGCTGTTTGGTTCAAAGGAATGATAAATCAATTGGGGCTTCAACAGGAAGCCATGCCGGTTAATTGTGACAACTCTAGTGCTATCAATTTGGCTAAAAATTATGTTTATCACTCTCGTACTAAACACATTAATGTGCGTCACCATTTTATTCGATAAGCACTTGAGGAAGGAGATGTGACTTTGGATAAGATTCACACTAGCGTGAATCTGGCGGATATGCTGACGAAGTTGGTCCCAACAGAGAAGTTCAAGTTCTACATAACTTCTCTGGAATTGGCAACGGCTTAATGAAGACGCAGTGATGCACGAGAAGCGACGACACTATGTTCGAAGATGAGTTGATCGACGAAGCAAAGGGAAGATGGTTCGATTTTGAAGCCTCGGTGGAGTTTATTGTTAGAGCCTTTAAAAAGGGCTGTTTTTGGGAGGTCGACCTATCCCTGTCTTAGACAGGTGTAGACACCCCACCTTCGGCTACAATATTGGTAGAGATAGCTGAATAAATGGAGGATCGTACCCCCAAATCTCATGTCCAAACTCAGCCAAACTCACCCTTGTAAGCCCCAATCCATAGCCCAACTCAAGCCTAAACCCAGTCAACCTACCCCTAAACATCAGCCTGAAAAATCCCCCATAAGAAAAACCAGTCAAAAAATCCTAAAAAAGTCAAACTCGGCGAGTCAACCCCGCTGAGTCAAATCACCGAGTCAACCCGCTGAGTCAAATCATCGAGTCAACTCACTATGTCGACCCATCTCTCAAACCTAATAAACTCACCGAGTTCCAGAGCGCAGCCTCGGAGCAGGTCCGTACTGCCTGCTAAATCCCAAGAAAGGCCGTACGGGCGACCCCCTGAGGGCCGCCCAAACTTATTTACGGGTTCTGCCACTCCCCACTGCTATAAATACCCCCCTCCCCTTCTCATTCAATGATCCCGCACAAGCTCTCCAGCCCGAGTGCGATCCGTCCGTTCCGAGTTCTTCTCCATCCTGTAGCCCATTCTTCCACCAAGGAGAGCCCGAGTGAGAAGAGCCTAGCCCTGGTCCAGCCCAGCCTGACCACTGGTCCTAGTCTCCCAAGCTATCCAAGTCTTGATCCAGCCACTCGAAGTCAATCCTTGCGACACCTCCGTTCATCCAGCTACTCTTTTACCAGAGTCATCTCATTCGCATCTAGCATAAGTGCAACATTTACTTTTCTTCCAACCCCCCTGCTTCACTATAAGCACTTTGATTATTCAAACACACAGCATGCATCTCGCATAAAGCACCTGTCAGTTCGAGCGTATGCTCTGGGCTTGCCTGTTAATGGAAACCTGCCCATCAGAAACTCTTACTGTTCAGACCTGCATTCATGCATCAGTCACTACAAGCACTTTAATTATTCAAACACACAGCATGCATCTCGCATAAAGCACCTGTCAGTTCGAGCGTATGCTCTGGGCTTGCCTGTTAATGGAAACCTGCCCATCAGAAACTCTTACTGTTCAGACCTGCATTCATGCATCATGTCATCCATGAGAATGTACAATGATTAAATCAGACTTTCAAGTATTAGTTCGATTCTGTGAAGTAGAGACCGTACTTCGGTACGGGCAGTGTGTGGGGTGATTAACCTCTTCCCACCTTGTAACCGTGATCCCTTACCTCAAATCTCTGGCCGCAGATCAAAAGGAGTCATTTTAGAGGAAGAAATCTTCGGATTCCCTTCTCTAACGTTTCTACGGGGTCTAGCCGACTGTAGATTCGAAGTAACTGGCTAGTGGCGACTCTGGTCTTATATAACTCATCTAAACTCATCCAGCTTAACATGACAACCAAACAAAGCCCTCAAGAATGAGGCAAGCCAGTGGCACAAACGGCGATTCGCGCGCACGCACCCCTTCTTCTTTTTTCGCAAGGGAGAACGTCACCGGGAGCGCGAAACGGCGAGGGTTCATAGAATAACGACTCCACTGGGGATAAACTAGTCCCACTAGTCGTAATCCGACTTGAAAAACAGAATCCTTCCTATACTTGAAAAGTCATTAGTCCTCATACAATCTCATCTGCATAGCATTCTACCCAAAACCAAAAAAAAAAAAAAAGAAAATCCCAAAACCTAAAAAAGAGTAGAGTATAGTCCTCACCATTGTGCCTCCTCAGGCTCAACGTGTTCGGAAACAACTTCCCTTCCTCAGTATAATCCGCACTCGGGCTCAGCAAGCCATGTCCGACCACGAAGAGGAAACTCACCTCTTCCCCGCTCTTGAAATGACCGAAGCGCAACCTCCAGCGCAATAGCCAATTGAGAATATGCTAATTATGCAAGAATTGGCACAAGGAATGAGAGCAATGCAAGAGATGCTCTTACAATTCATGCAAGCACAAGCTACCGCAGCAGCCAACAATCAAGTTGGCCCAGCTCAGCAATCTCAGCAGCAATGCCGGGTCCCTCCGGCCTCCAGTTTGAATCAAGCACAACCTTCAGAGTCTGCCCAAGACTACCAACAACAGCCATCTCAGCCCTTCGCTATGGGGCATCCTCCTCAGTACCTTCCCGCGACGACAAGGCCATCTCAGAGCACTCCCGTCGCAGGGACTTCTAGTCAGCTTCCAGTCAATCTTACAAGTAACAATCTCAGTAGGTTTCAGCATGTCCCTGCCAATGGGACTCCTTTCCTTTCTCAGCATGTCCCCGCCGATGGGACCCCTTTCCAATTTCAGCACATCCCCACCAAGGGGATTTCAATTCAATTTCCAGCAACAGGGACAGCACTGGCGAATGCCCACAATGGGGGTCAGTGTCAAGCCCACATCAATCAGCGGACAGTGGCGAATACCCAACAAGGGGGTCACTTCCCAGCATCTCGGCCTCCTACAAACAGGAGCACTTTTCAATTTCAACACATCCCCGCCGATGGGATTCCAGTTAATTTCCAGTAATCTTCAATTCAGCAAACTCCAGTTAATTTCCAGCAATCTCCAGTTCAATTACAATCCTTTCAAGCACAAGTTCATCAAAATCCAGTCCAGTCATCAAATCAATTTCATCAACCCGCGGTTGCTTTTCAGCAAGCCCATAGGGTCGAAGACATCGACCACTATGCCGAAGAAGAATGTGCCTTACTCCAAGAGGCACCAGTCGCTCGAACAGATCACTCAGGACTGGACGAGTTGCGGGAGTAGTTCCAGATCTTGCAAAATCAGCTTCAGCGACAACAAGGAATCGATCTACCTTCGACCAAGTTCAGAGACTTGTGTCCTTTCCCAGATGCTCAAGTACCTCAAAACTTTGAGGTACCAAAATTCAAAAGATACGATGGCGGTGATTGTCCCACAGCACATCTCAAGGCCTTCTGTGAAGAGCTGAGTGCAATCTCAGGAAATGAAGGGGCCCTCATTCGTTTGTTCCAAAAATCTCTGAAGGGCGATGCCCTAGATTGGTACACCTCATTGGACTGCCACCGCATCAGGACTTGAGAACAACTTTCCCAGGCTTTCGTTGACAGATTCGCGTACAATCTCAACATGGCACCTAGAAGGGCCAACCTCGCGGCTCTCAGGCAAAAGAGTGATGAAATGTTATCAACTTATGTGGGACGATGGCGGGCTATGACAGCCAGAATGCGGACACCTATCGACGACGAAGAACAAATCTCCATGATTGTTCATTCGACATATCCTGGCATATCTGGATATCTCATCTCGCATTCATATGCGAATTTCTCACAGTTGATCTATGCTGGAGAACAAGTCGAAGCAGGAATCCGCTCCAGGATAATCTCCCCATGGCCTCATCAGGCCACTCTAGTCAAAAGGAACAGAGTAAAAAGAAGACCTATCGGGTATGGGAACAAAAACCGCAACGGTTCTCCTCCTTGCCTAACAGAGGTAAACAACATCAGCACCACTGCTCAGGGTAATCAATATGCTCCCCCACAGGGACGTCAACAGTATCAGCAGAATCAGGTTCAGCACCAACCTCAGCAGTATCAGCCGCAACTGAATCCTCAACCACAGCCACAACCACCTCGACAACAGCAGCAGTTCAGAGGGAACGGCCAATACTCATACCAGAATAGGAAGAATTACAGGGAACTCAGGAAATTCACTCCACTCACTCAACCACTTAGTCAAGTCATGGCCATGCTAGTACAGAAGCAGTTACTCACTCTGATGGCGCCCAGGCCTCCTCCAAATCCTCTGCCTCCAACATATCGAGAGAATGAGTATTGTGTCTACCATCAAGGGCGTGGCCACACCACTGATCGATGCATGAATCTAAAGAATGCCATACAAGATCTGATCGACGACCGAAAGATCGTCATCTCAGTCCCCGGAACTCCTGCAGCAACTTCCACCAACATCCTTGAGAATCCTTTGCCTCAGCATCCAACGAACCCCAGTTCATCTCCTGGCCCTGCCATCAACAGCATAGAAGAAGAAGAGCATCTCGACCACTTCTTCTCCTCCATCCAGTCCATTCATGCTTGCACTTATGGGCCAGCAAATCCTCCTCCGATCTTACAAGGGGCAAACCCCTTTCCTCCTTCAGTCTCCGAGCCGTTAGTACTCTAAGGAGCACCTCCATATGATGTGCCGGTTGTTCAAAGAGCATCTTACAGCCATCCATGTTGGGAGCCGTTCGTCCTGAAAGGAGCACAGGCATACATCGAGCCCGCATACGAACCTGTCGTTTTGCAAGGGGCAACTCCAGTTCAAGAACAATCCAATCTGCAATGGATGAATTATATTCATCAACAGCAAGAACCCATTGTCCTGGAAGGGGCTCCTCCAGTCGAGCCAGTCATATTGCAAGGGGCAAATTCCGAAGGTGTGTCAATCACACTACGACAGCTGGGACGAACAGAGAAACCCCCTGTCATATCAAGAGGACCAGTGTTCATTCCATGGGAGCCTCCCGCTCCAGGAACGGTCAGGCCAGGACCGCGACCTTATGTGATCTATAAAGACAAGCCTTGATATTACTCCTTCAGCACGGGCAACAATGTAGTCCTCAAGGCAAAAGCTCCATGCGAGGAAGATCTGGTACCCACACCATCACCGTTGCAAGAACCGGTGGTGCTAGAAGGCAAAGGTGAGGAAAATTATAAAGAGGTCCCATGGCACTATCCAGGATGCGCGGAAGTAGGGAACATGAATCCCAATGGGCGGTGCATCCAAAGAGATCATCAGAACAGAGGAGATCCCAAAGGCGCTCTCTCAAGCCTCGGCAACAAAAACGAAGCCGCATACGATGTGGCAACTCAGCTCAAGTCAATCCCTGCTCAAATCTCAGTATGGGAGCTACTCTGCACATCGCGCATACATAGAGAAATGTTTGCCAAAACCTTGAGCGACGCTCATGTCTCCTCCGATACATCACCTGAAATGATAGCATTGATGATCAGACAGCTCCTGGGTCCGCCCGCCATCACCTTCACTGATAATGAGTTGCCACCAGAAGGGCGCGATCATAGGCGATCCCTCAACATAGCCTTACGATATAAAGACCTATGCGTCCCGCTGGTCCTCATCGATAACGGCTCAAGCTTAAACGTCTGCCCACTCAAGACTGCGGAACGTCTGGGAATCAGTCCCTCTTCATTTCGACCCAGCACCATATGAGTCAGAGCATTCGACAACACCCGCCGATCAGTGGAAGGGGAGGTCGACATAGAGGTACAGATAGGTCCGAAAATCTCCACCATCACATTCCAAATCCTGGATATATCAGCCTCTTTCAACATGTTGCTCGGACGGCCTTGGCTGCACAAGGTTAGAGCCGTGCCATCAACCCTGCATCAATGGGTGAAGTACATCTGTGGAAATCAAGTGATTTCTATCCATGCAGAGAAGGAGCTCATCATTCCTTCCAATGCTGTCGCCACTGAACCAGATATCCCTGTCATCGATATCCAGCACTCTGAGGAAGACGTCACGTTTCATAGTTTCGAATTCGAGACTGTGAACACTATCTCCAACTCGAAACCGATAAGGGTGGACCGTGTCTTTTCACCAGCAGAACATCTGAGCCTCAAGTATCGGATGAAGAATCATTTTAAATCCAGAAAGATACCGCTGGTATATAATCAATGCAAATGGGGACATGGATACAGGGCAATCTTCATGGACAAAAGAAAGAAGAAATTTCGGTGCTCACCCATCCCATTCATCAAGCCGGGAGAGCCTTGCAAAGATCCAAGAGGGAATCAACCAACTGCACTACACAAAGGCCTCCCAATGAGCCTAACTTGGGCCACGTGGCCCCCCATTTGATGGGATCGGATTCTTGAACCATCCAAGCCTCCAGAAGAAGAAAGGGATGAAGAAGAAGGAAAGAGTCAAATACAACAGCTTCAGGACCAGGTTACTCTGACACCTGTTCCCAACCAGGGGCACAACCTGCCCACTTCAATTCCAGCCAACCAGCGGCACAACTTGCCCATCTCAGCATCAATTAACAAGGGGCACAGCCCACCCATCTCTACAGAATCAACATCATCAATCATCAGCTAGGGGCAGAAGCAGCCCATCCATTGGACCAAGAAAGGGAAATGGCCAGCCCTGGATTGGTCCGATGTCCAGATTCCGAACTCATGCCTCAGTGTGAGGCAGACGAACTGCAATGCGATGTAAGTGATCCAGGAGGGACTGAGTATGACTCAGATCTCGACCAGTGAGAAATCATGGTCATTGGGCCAGACTGTGATTCTTCGCCCAAATCATCAACCCCCACCTCTTCAGGGGAGGGAGTGTGGGGCCCTGAATGGTCGTCTGTTCCCCTCACTTTTGAATCAGCCAGAGGGTCATTTGAGGGCTCTGGCTTCCAAAAAAATGCCGGTTTAAGTAGCGAGCGGAACTTTAGGACAAGCTGGGATCAATCATGGTCTGCAATGCCCACTTGTTCAAGGTCCTGCGAATTTCAAAAACCCAAAAATCAAAAAATTTCAAAAGCCAAAAACATCTAGCATCTCAATTCCAAAAATTCTTAAAAACCAAAAAACATTTCTTTTCCTGCATTCAATAATGTGCCAAGTTCGCCTATAAAGTCGCATGAGCTTGAAGTTGAATCATATAATTTTAACATCAAATTAGACTTCGAGCTCATGGGTCTGGACGAAGCTCGGGATGAGGAAGATGATGATCCGGCTCCTGAACTAGAGGATCTCCTCAAAAAGTTCGAATCCAAAGACAATGTTGTAGCTGATGATTTCGAGATAGTAAACTTGGGGACACTTGAGATCCCTAGGGAAGTACGCATCAGAAAATCGTTGCCACCAGAGATGAAGCAGAGAATGATAGAGTTCCTAGCTCCAATATTGTCCAACTTCGCGTTCTCATATGAAGACATGCCGGGGCTCGATGAAGAGCTCGTTGTACACCATCTACCAACCAAGGCAGATATGAAGCCAGTGAAGCAAAAACTTTGAAGAATGAAGCCAGAATGAGCTCTGAAAGTCCAAGATGAAGTCATTAAGCAGTACAATGCGGGATTCTTGGTAGTCTCCAACTACCCTAAATGGCTCGCCAACATCGTACCAGTACCAAAGAAGGATGGCAAGGTTCGAATGTGCATCGACTTCCGAGATCTCAACAAAGCCAGTCCTAAAGATGACTTCCCTTTGCCACATATCGACACTTTGGTCGACAACACTGCTGGGTACAAGGTCTTCTCATTCATGGACGGGTTCTCAGGTTACAATCAGATCAAGATGGCCGTCGAAGATCACGAGAAGACATCGTTTATCACTCCCTGGGGAACCTTCTGTTACAGCTAAATGGCTCGCCAACATTGTACCAGTACCAAAGAAGGATGGCAAGGTTCGAATGTGCATCGACTTCCGAGATCTCAACAAAGCCAGTCCTAAAGATGACTTCCCTTTGCCACATATCGACACTTTGGTCGACAACACTGCTGGGTACAAGGTCTTCTTATTCATGGACGGGTTCTCAGGTTACAATCAGATCAAGATGGCCGTCGAAGATCACGAGAAGACATCGTTTATCACTCCCTGGGGAACCTTCTGTTACAGGGTAATGTCGTTCGGTCTAAAGAACGCAGGAGCAACATATCAGCGAGCAATGACAGCACTATTCCACGACATGATGAACAAAGAGCTTGAAGTATATGTGGACGATATGATCGTCAAATCTCACACGATCGAAGGACACTTTGAAGATCTGAAGAAATTATTCAACAGATTAGAAAAGTACAAGCTCCATCTCAACTCTCAGAAATGTGTCTTCTGTGCAATGGGAGGTAAACTCCTTGGCTTTATGGTGAGTGAAGATGGCATCAGGGTCGACAAAACCAAAACCAGAGCAATCATCGAGATGCCCCCTCCTAGAACGGAGAAAGAAATTCATGGCTTCCTCGACAGAATTCAATACATCAGCCGCTTCATCGCATAGCTCACACCTATCTGTCAGCCCATATTCAAGCTCCTCCGGAAGAACGTTCCAAAAGAATGGAATGACGATTGCCAAGTCGCCTTCGATCGCATCAAGAAATATCTCATGAATCCTCCAGTTCTAATGCCGCCCACTCCCAGACGACCACTATTGTTATACATCTCGGTAGCAGCAGAAGCCATTGGCTGTGTCCTCGGCCAACACGATGAGACCGGGAAGAAGGAACAAGTAATATACTACTTGAGTCGAAAGTTCACCTATTACAAGACCAGGTATTCCCCGATCGAGAAGACCTGCCTCGCCCTAGTTTGGGCAACTCAACGACTCCGTCAATACATGATTGCGTTCCCTATTCTCCTCCTCACACACATGGATCCGCTCAAATACCTGTTCGAGAAGCCGACACTCACTGGAAGGATAGCTAAATGGCAGCTACTCCTGTCTGAATTCGACATCACCTATGTCACTCAGAAGGCAATCAAGGGGCAGGCCCTCGCCGATCATCTTGCCGCTCACTCTCATCTGGATTATCAACCGCTCAAGACATTCTTCCCTGATGAAGATCTCTTATGTATCGAAGGTGATGAAAAGAAGAAAAAAGATGAGTGGACATTATTCTTCGACGGCGCAGCAAATGCTAAAGGGAGTGGTATCGGAGCAATCCTCTACTCTCCAGACGATGTCCCTATTCCTATCTCAAGGCGCGTAACATTCGAGTGTACCAACAACATGGCAGAGTATGAAGCATGCTTCGCTGGCTTAAGGGAAGCCATAATCTTGGGCGTCAAGAAGCTACGAGTATTTGGAGACTCACAGCTTATCATCAATCAGACCAATGGCGAATAGAAAACCAAGGATGAGAAGTTGATACCATATCATGTGTATCTTAAAAATTTGATCGTAGAATTTAAAGAAATCACCTTCTCATACATGCCCAAAGCCAAGAATCAGTTTGCAGATGCTCTCGCTACACTTGCATCAATGCTCGAGATCCTGAAATGAGCTTCAGAATGGGAGCTCACAGTCAAAATTCAAGATGAACCTGCTTTCTGCCTGCAAAAAGAAGAAGTCGAAGCTGTCCCTGACAAACCCTGGTATGCTGACATCAAGCAATATCTTGAAACCCAGGAGTATCCGGAGTCAGCAACAGCAACAGGTCGCCGAACCATCCAGCGTTTAGCCGGCCAGTTCACCATCAGTGGCGAGGTTCTTTATAAGCGATCCTATAATCACATCCTCTTTTGATGCGTCGATGAGACAGAAGCTGCAAAGGTCATGAAAGAAATACACGAAGGAATCTGTGGCCCACACATGAATGGGCACATGATGGCAAAGAAGATTCTGCGACTTGGCTACTATTGGCTCACCATGGAGGCATACTGCTGCCAGCACATCAGAAAATGCTTCAAGTGTCAGGAGCATGCGAACCAAATTCATGCCCCATCGTTAGAATTATACAATCTGACGACTCCCTGGCCCTTCTCTATGTGGGGACTCGACATCATCGGCAAGATTAGTCCCAAAGCATCAAACGGTCATGAGTATATACTTGTGGCAGTCGACTACTTCACCAAGTGGGTAGAAGCAGCCTCCTAAACCACAATTGCAGCATCTCAGGTGATCAAATTCATACAGAACAATATCATATGCCGGTATGGAATCTCCAATGCTATCATCACAGATAATGGTACCCCATTTGTCAACAAGAAGATGGATGACTTCCTCAGCAAGTTCAAAATTCAGCGTCATCGATCAAGCCCCTACTATCCTCAGATGAATGGTGGGGTAGAAACCGCAAACAAAACAATTGTCAGGATACTAGAAAAGATGGTCGTGACTTATTGAGATTGGTCAGACATGCTCTCATATGCACTTTGGGCCTATCGAACGTCTGTACGGTCTGCTACAGGTGTTACTCCTGTCGAGCTTACTTATGGAATAGAAGCAGTTCTACCAGTCGAGGTGGAAATACCGTCACTACAAGTGTTACTCGAAAGCGAAATTGAAGAAGGAGAATGGCAACGGGCAAGATTCGATCAGTTGCAACTAGCAGATGAGAAGAAATGCGTGCGCTAAGTCATTCACAGTGCTATCAGAAAAGGATCGCTCGAGCTTACAACAAGAGAGTCCGAAAAAGAAGCTTCAAGGTAGGCGACATGGTCATGAAGAAGATTCTACCATCGCACCTTCCGGATCCCAGAGGAAAGTTCAAACCCTCGTGGGATGGACTGCTGATCATCAGAGAAGTACTTCCTGGAGGTGCCCTCAGACTCACCAGCATGAGAGGGGTGGATCTTTCTAAGCCAATCAACGCCGACAAGGTGAAGATCTTTCACGGGTAAGTCATTCTGACCTTATCAAGAGTTACTTTAATAGAGCTGAAGTCAAGAGGTTGAAGCTAAAACCTCTGAGAAATCATTTCCGTCCACCAACAAGTGTTTCAAATAAGGGGATTCAAAAGAAAAAAGAGAAAAAGAATACAAAAAAATGAGAAAAAAGAGTACAAAAAAAGAAAAGAAAAGAAAAGAGAAAGAAAATGGGAAGCCAAACAAGGCACCCGAGAAGAATCAACCCAAGAAGAAACACAGTCATCCATCTATTCATCTCAGAGGGGTCTTTAGCTAAGATCAACAGCTCTGTCATCGTAACCTAGGATAAGGGCCGGAAGATTGCCATCGGCCGGCAACGACGGATTCCCGACCTCTAGCCGCCGCAGTTATCCAAAGATCCAGAAAAAAGAAGAAAAAGAAAATGTGTGCTTAAACAAAGAGGGCAGAGTGAAAACCCGAAAGGGCGCTCTGAGTAAAAACAGTGGGCATACGGCGGACTTGGTGAAAATCCGAAAAGGCGCCGAGGGAAAAAACAGCATAGCTGCGAAGGGGCAAGCAAGATCAAACACCAGAGACGTGGTGAAAACCCGAAAGGGCGCCACGGGCAAAAATGACTGAAAAAGGCTGACTGTGGTGAAAACTCGAAAGAGCGCTGCAGGCAAAAATGGCTCAAATAGAAAAAGAAAAATTAAAAGTGCAGGTACCAAGAAATCAGACGGTCCAGATCAGTTCAAGCAGTCACAGTTCAAGAACAGGAAGAAGTACTGTCGGGAACAAAGAACTCTACAAACTCTAACAATCTCAGGAAGTAACAGTATCCATTGCGTACACCTCTAGGGAACCAAAGGGACCTCGCAAGTCAATCTCGAGACATCGGTCAAAAGCATTGGCCGAGCCTCAGTTCTGATTCCTATATCCCGACACAAAATCCAGACACACACTCACAAGACAACTCATGGCACAATAGATTTTCAAAAAGTTTCCTCCTCTTTCATTAAATGCATCATATTTCTTTTACATATATCATTCATCTTTTTCAAAAAATGTAAAAAATGCATTATCACCAGTCATGCAAAAGGGAATGTACAGATGGCCAACACAATTAATCTCTACCCTCCTCCTCGGCCACATCAGGTAAGTCCTCTGACTCATAATGAAGTAGCCTCGCTCTAAACTTGCTCACTTCCATACGTAGGTAATGCACCTCATTGCGCTCAAGGATACGGATCGCTGTCTCCTCATCAGACAACCCCTGATCGGCAGCCAATCTCCTCGACATCATCTCACAATGATACCGAAGTGCGAAAATCTCAGACAGCAAATGGCCATGAGTGGCCAAAAGGAAACCAGGATCGATGAATGAGCGCTCCTCAAAAGGCTCATATGAACCAGATGAAGAGTCGGCATCTCCAAGGATATCCTGCTCATCCTCATCGGCAGTCTGGTGCCAGCAAGGGATACATCGATACAGAGACTGCTCAGCAACCTAGTCTGATATGGGGCAGTCGCCATCGGAAAAGCCTGCAGCTCAAAACCAAGCAGATCAACAGTCAGGTAACTCACCCAGGATCCGTCAACTCGGGTCCTAAAGTCAGATAATCTAGATGGAAGTGCTCGACGCCCGATACCCGTAAAAGCAAAAAGAGGAACATCCTGCTCGTACCCAAATTGCTGTAGGAACCGGATAGGGTGGTAAGAAAAGTAAGATCGAAAGCCTACTAGCAACAGAGGAAGGCGGTGCGCATCGCAAAGCACTGGAGGAAGCGAAAGCAAAGATGACTCCCAATGAACATTCCAGTCACGAAGTTTAGCGAACATTCGGCGATATAAGGGCTCACTCATCCTGGCCATATGTGGAAGAAACTCCATGATGTGTCGCATAAGGTCTTGGCGACGAGTGCCAGGAAATGGTACAGGAACAGTCAGCGAAAGACGCTCCCATAGCCAGACCTGATCACAAGAAAGAGAAGAAATTCAGCTAGAGCAGAGAAATTCCAAAAAAGACGAGAAAAGAAAGGCACAGAAAAGATACCTGAAGAAATGCACAACAGCCGCGAAGGACATGAGTGCGGCCCAGGGCATAGTCAGTCAACCCATTAAACAACTCTGCCAGGACGAGAGAAATGATCCCCTGACGTCGAATAACTCGGCTCATCACCTCGAAAAGCAAAGGAGTCTGAGACCTCCGCCATCCCGAGAATAGCACCTCAACTATCAAGCAGAAGATCAGTGCATTCCGAGCAAGTAGAGACCCTGCCACACTGCGAGGACTCGAAAAAAGATCATACAATAATTCCAAGGAGAACACCACAGCATCTTGGCCGGCAGCTGCAGGCTGAACAAGATAGGGGATCCCGAACCAGTTCTGCGGTGTGGCAGTCTTCGGCGAAAAATACTGAGTATAATCCCAAGGAAGACCGGTCAAGCACGCAAGCTCCTCCAAAGAGGGTCCCATCTCCATGTCGTTAAACGGAAACAGGTTCAACGAGGGGATCCAGTCAATCAGTGCAGCCCCGAGCATCCTCCAGTCAATGTCAACTCCAGCCATATGGATCAGACCGCCGAAGCCATAAGTCTCCAAATCTCGAATCTCATAAGCTGACTAGCTGTCAAGCCAAGCAAGCAGCCATGGCGAGCAAGAAGGACGAGGAAGCAGCTGAGAAGTCCTCACAGGAATCCCCTCCAAGTCAAAAGGCCCAGAAATCAATGACAGCTTGTTGAGCTCATAATTGTGCATATTCTAACCCCAATTCATCACTCATTATGCATGATATACATGTTTAAAGGACCAACTTAATACATGATGTGTGCTTGTAGGAACAAGATGGAGAGTTCATCATTTGAAAGCTAAATGAGGCTTCTTTCAAGCATTGAAGACCATAGGATCAAGCATGAAGGAAGACAAAAGAAAGCCAAGGCAAGGAGAGAAGAGAAA
Organism: Liriodendron chinense; assembly: GCA_003013855.2. NCBI lineage: Eukaryota > Viridiplantae > Streptophyta > Magnoliopsida > Magnoliales > Magnoliaceae > Liriodendron > Liriodendron chinense. The sequence goes on along the minus strand of ML058493.1, from coordinate 193,201 downwards.
AGAAAGAAAGAAAGAAAGAAATAGAGAAGAAAGAGAGCCAGACCGGTCGGCTGACCGGTCGGCCAAGGAAGCTGACCGGTCAAGACCGGTCAGCCACACACATGCTGATGGAATGCCCACGCCGACCGGTCATGACCGGTCGGCTATAGTGCTGATTTGATCAAGGAGGGCAGCCGACCGGTCAAGACCGGTCAGCCATTGCTGCTGTACCAAAAGAACAGACGGACTGCCCAAGCCCGACCGGTCATAACCGGTCGGGCATAGCTGCTGGAGACTTGCTGAAGATGTCCGACCGGTCATGACCGGTCGGACAAGGTTGCTGGACAAGGAAACTTTCAAGGCCGACCGGTCCAGACCGGTCGGCCATGCGTAACAATCACTTTCTATTTCAGAAACTCCGGAAATCTCTGCGCAATTGCGAAAGCTTACGCAATTTCTGGATTCTTCTTGCGTATTGGACTTCTCCAAGCTATAAAAGGACTTCATATCTTTATACCAGTGGAGGCGAGAACGTGGAGATTGCTGAGGAGACGGATTCGACTTCGGATTTCCTGTTTTAGTAGTTTTTCTATGTTTTTAGAGGCTTTTAGTTCAAGGATGTTAGAGATGAACTAAACCCTCTTAGCTAGGGCTAAGAGGGGAAGCTCTTGATTCGTTTTTGATGGATTAATGCAACCTAGGTTTCCTTTTGTGTTTTAATTGATGAATTTTAGTTCAATTTGAGTTTGATTCAAGTACTATGTTGGTTTCTACTTTGATCTCTTGATGACTCCGGGCTCATGTGATTCTTAGTGATTCTAAGCATAGTATCTTAGCTTTTGAGCATTGTCATGCATGTGTAATGCATTGATCTACCATCGACTCCGGGCATGGTAGACGCTTTGATTGCCTTGTATGCAATGGCCTGATTTTCATGTGGGAACTCATGCAACTGAAATTCTTATCTTTTATGTATGATCTATAATATGTGTTTAGTGATTGATTTTAATTTAAATAGAGTTCAAATCATGAGTTGTAATCAGGTCTAGTGACAGGACTTGGTGAAGGCTATGGTTATGAATCTCAACTAGATTGGAAAGAGGCTTGGCCTATACAATTGAGTGTGCCCAAGGTCTGAGCATGGTTGTGGGAATCAAATCAGTTAATAAGCACCTATTTCAGACAACTGTGTTTAATTGCTCTATATTCCGATCGGATAGAGATGGAAATCTGATTCTGATTGAGTTATATGAGACCTAGTTGTGTTAATGCATTGAAATGTATCAAGAGTGGATCCTTGGCGCTCTAGTGACTTTTTAGATTGAATTTACCTTAACCATTCACTGTTTAAACTCAAATCACTGTTTGTTTAGTTTTAGTTCTTAATAGAGTCTTAATTACTAGTTGTTTTAGTTAAATTCTGAAGATACTCATACATAAATCTCTGTGGGAACGATACTCGGTCTTTCCGAATTATTACTACTTCGCAACCCTACACTTGGGGAGCGAACAAGTTTTTGGCGCCGTTGCCGGGGATTTCTATGCGATATTTTTAGAATTTTCTGAAATAACTTTTAGTTGAGATTGTGTTAAGATAGATTTAGGAGTTGTTTTGCTTTTTAGAGTAGGTTTTCTTCTAATTACTAACTTAGTTTGTTTTGATTTTTGCAGGATTCTAACCTAGGACTAATCCAGGGATTTTTAGGAAGTTGAAGAAGAAGAAGGCATCTTAAGTCACAAATCAGGTTTTATCATTCTAACCTTACTCTTCTTCTCCTCCTACTCATTCCTATCATATTCATCTATTGTAGAGTGGGTGGAGACTCCTTTTGGATCTCTGAAAGGTAGGCCTTGTGCCACCTGGATTCCTATTGGTCGGCTCTGCCGCCTTGGATCACCTTGTGCTCATAGATTTCTCTTCTCAACCTATTCCTCTTTCTTCTTTTTCTGTACTTTCTCTCAAAAGACTCAAAGAGTGGGTGGGGAGTTCTTTGAACCCCTATTGACCAGGAGAAATCGGTCTCTATCCTTGCTTCTGGCTCAGCCATAGCAAGACACCCTGTGCTTAAGTTTTAGAGAGGAGTAAAGGAAGGAAGGAAGAATTCTTTTATTCATTCTTTTTGGTTGCATGCCACATTGGGCTAGGACTTATAATAACCGACTTGTAAGGGACGGAGTAGTTGTTGAAGGGATTGATAGAGAGCCTCGTGCTAGAAAACTTCAGAATTTTCCTGAAATCACTAGAAATATGGCTACTAATCAACCTAACCCAGTCCGAAATCAAACTGAAACAGGGGAGAATGTGGTTGAGGATGTTCCCCGACCAAGGACTTTACGTGATTTCTTGCAACCTGCAAGAACGAGCACTCCCTCATGCATAATTTTTCCACAGAATGCAGGGAATGTGGATTTGAAACCGGGAGTGATCAATCTTCTCCCTAAATTCCATGGTTTAGACAGTGAAAGTGCCTATCAACACCTTAGGGAGTTTGATGAGGTAATCACCACCATGCACTTTGCAAACGTAACGGAAGATGTGGTGAGACTTAAATTCTTCCCTTTCACCCTTAAAGATAAAGCTAAGGGTTGGCTTTATGCATTGAGGCCAAGATCAATTGGTGCATGGACTGATATGCACAGAGAATTTATTAAAAAATTCTTCCCTACTCACAAAACGAACATGCTTAAGCGCCTTATCATGAACTTTGCCCAAAAGGAAGATGAAACCTTTTCCCAATGTTGGGAGAGGTTTAAGGACCTATTAAACACGTGTCCACATCATGGCTATGAAATTTGGCGGGTTATAAGCTTTTTCTATGAAGGACTAACCCCACCCATGCGCCAATTTGTAGAGATGATGTGTAATGGGGAGTTCATAAATAAGGAAGCTGATGAAGCATGGGATTATTTGGAAGAATTGGCTGAGAGTGCACAGTCTTGGGACACATCTAAACCAACAAATTCCAAGACTGGCCAACAAAAGGAAAAGGGAGGAATATATGTCTTATCAGAAGAAGATAGTATAAGTGCACGGTTGGCTAGCCTCACAAGAAAGGTCGAAGCCATGGAATTAAGGAAGGGAGAAACAATCAACTCCATTGACGTTGAAACTGTTTGTGGAATTTGTGCTGGAAATCAACATGCTACACAAGATTGTCCCACAATTTCAGCAGTCCAAGGCATCTTACAAGAACAAACGAATGCCATAAACAGTTATCAACAGCAATATGGTGCTCCAAACTCAAACACGTCTAATCCTAATTGGAAGAACCATCCCAACTTCAGTTGGAGGAATGGGCCCAATGCAAATGCAAACAACACTCCAAAAGTATCACTAGAAGAGATGTTGGGTGCATTCGTATCGGTCCAGCATGAGTATAACAAGACAAATTCTCTAAAAATAGATGGGTTCATGCAGGAGCAATTGAAATTCAATCAAAATACAACCCAAGCCATCAATGACTTGAAAACTTCAATGGCTAGGGTTGAATCTCACCTCAGTGCTAGGGAGAAAGGCACACTTCCTGCCCAACCTCTTCCTAACCCAAGAACCCAATTTGAGATACATGATGCAAGCCCATCTTCCCAACACATGGAGCATGTTCAAGCTATCACCACTTTGCGAAGTGGGAAGATAATTGATAAATCTAATCCGGTGAAGGCCCAACAGCCTAATGATCCGGAAATTTCCAAAGAGGATGATAACATGAACAACACCCCACAAGAGAAGGAACCGGAAAGGCAATACAAGCCGGTTGCCCCATTCCCCCAACGCTTGATTCCAGCCAAACCTCAAGATAAATATCAGGAATTTTTGGAGGTTTTCAAGCAAGTCAAAATCAACATCCCATTGTTGGATGCCATTAAACAAATACCGTCATATGCAAAATTTTTAAAAGACCTTTGCACGGTTAAAAGAAAAATACATGTGCAAAAGAAAGCATTTTTGACAGAGAATGTGAGTGCCATTATCAACCACGGGATGCCCAAGAAATACAAAGATCCCGGTTGTCCGACCATATCATGTATGATCGGAGATCACCGGGTGAAACATGCTTTACTTGATCTAGGGGCAAGTGTGAACTTAATCCCCTATTCGGTCTATGAACAATTGGGTTTAGGTGAACTAAAACCCACCAAAACCACATTACAACTTGCTGACCGATCAATTCGTATTCCAAGAGGGGTAATTGAGGACGTCCTTGTCCAAGTTGATAAAGTTTATTACCCGGTGGACTTTATTGTCTTGGACACGCGACCCACGGTTAATATTGGCCCTCAAATTCCTGTCATACTTGGCCGCCCATTCCTAGCTACATCAAACGCTATCATAAATTGTAGGAGTGGGGTCATACAAATGTCTTTTGGCAATATGACGATTGAGCTGAATGCTTTCAATATTGACAACCAACAAGAGGATGAAGATGAGGAGGTCCACCAAATAAACATGATCAATTCTGTTGTGGAAAATGAGTCCCTCTCACATTTTTACTCCGGTCCCTTCGACGAAGAAGTGACTCACTCCCTTGATGAGAACGATGATATGATAAGGGATATGGTCACACCTTTTGAGTCGGTATCGGCACATGACGTTAGCCGAGAGAAGGATGTGGAAACAATACCGTTTTTCGCTAAAAAATCAATTCAGATTTCCACACCTTTGTGGATCATGCATACCGAACTCCACCAACCCTGGGATGATCCTTACTTGCAATATCATTGCCCAGGAAAATCTGATTGGAGACATATCTTTACTGATAAATATGATGGTGTCTCCCCTGATACATGTGGTGCACACACTAAGGAACCCGCTGAAATTCCTTTTTGGGATTTTGAGTGGCTTATCTCCATCATTCACACACATGTACATTGCAAAGCAGGATATTGGATGACTTTACTGCGAAATCTTTTGATTCATCTAATGATTCTGCTTGACTTTATGCTTTTGGATGAGTTGTTGGGATTAACCTCCTAGTCTGACGGAGGATGATTTGTTAGAATGCTTTCCCATTAGGATTTGCTTTGATAGTTGATTTAGTTGTGAAGTAATCCATCTCCAAAAGCTAATCTTGCCATATGCTTCAGGTGATATCTCTCTTTCTCACTCTCCTTTATTTTATGTCATTGCTCTCATGTCATACATATTGCATATCTTATTACATTGAGGACAATGCAAAGTTTTGGTTGGGGGGTGAGAGATTCCTTAATTGATGAATCTGCTAGCTTTTGTGACATGTCGAGCAAAGATGTAGAAAATTTTCGATTTTTCTAAAAATGCGAAACTCTTTTGGAAGGCTTTGATTCTATGCATTCGAGATAGCATAAGTATAAGAAGATGAGATACGACGTGAGGGATGTTGCAAGCTTTGAATTTCTCTTAATATAATGGTTTTATATGTGAATTCACCTATTTTTATGATTGATAGAAAATTTGAACACCTTTTGCATCTAGTTCACATTACACAATTTTCATGATTTGAAAGGTTTATGTAATTTGTGGATTAGCTAGACTTTGGTTTAGAGGTGCTGAGAAACCAAGCCGGGGTATTTTGTCCATCATTGTCCATGGGAAAATAACTGAAGATATGGATTTCTAAAAATCCTATCTAATTTAAAAGAAAAAAAAAAGGAAAGACAGGATGAAATCGGGAAGGAAAGAAAAATGGTGGAAATTCCGATTAGGGCTACCTACTACCAACCGGGGGATGGTCTACCCGTAACCAAAGCCGGAAATGGGACGTAGTGTGAAAGTCGTCGGAAGGACGGTAAGGCAAATTCCTGTCATAGGCTTGTTGTTGCTCTATACACCTCGAGATCTATAGTTTAGTTGATCTATGAAGAATATAATCCTGAAAACTCATGAGATGAGCCTTCACTATGCACACTAGGTTGAATTTGTTCAAACTCTTCTATTGATCAATCAATCAGCGGGAATTTCATATAAACACTTATTATATCCTGAGAGTTTAAAGTTTCAACCTTTATCACTGAATTTCTCTGATTTTTACGCTTATGTGTTTTGGAATGTATAGAAGAGTAGTTTCTAGAGGAGAGTTGGGTTTTGGAAAATGAAACTTGTTTCACGCATGTTTTGCTCGGGACTAGCAAAATGCTGGTTGGGGGGTGTGTTGAGCTCATAATTGTGCATATTCTAACCCCAATTCATCACTCATTATGCATGATATACATGTTTAAAGGACCAACTTAATACATGATGTGTGATTGTAGGAACAAGATGGAGAGTTCATCATTTGAAAGCTAAATGAGGCTTCTTTCAAGCATTGAAGACCATAGGATCAAGCATGAAGGAAGACAAAAGAAAGCCAAGGCAAGGAGAGAAGAGAAAAGAAAGAAAGAAAGAAAGAAATAGAGAAGAAAGAGAGCCAGACCGGTCGGCTGACCGGTCGGCCAAGGAAGCTGACCGGTCAAGACCGGTCAGCCACACACATGCTGATGGAATGCCCACGCCGACCGGTCATGACCGGTCGGCTATAGTGCTGATTTGATCAAGGAGGGCAGCCGACCGGTCAAGACCGGTCAGCCATTGCTGCTGTACCAAAAGAACAGACGGACTGCCCAAGCCCGACCGGTCATGACCGGTCGGGCATAGCTGCTGGAGACTTGCTGAAGATGTCCGACCGGTCATGACCGGTCGGACAAGGTTGCTGGACAAGGGAACTTTCAAGGCCGACCGGTCCAGACCGGTCGGCCATGCGTAACAATCACTTTCTATTTCAGAAACTCCGGAAATCTCTGCGCAATTGCGAAAGCTTACGCAATTTCTGGATTCTTCTTGCGTATTGGACTTCTCCAAGCTATAAAAGGACTTCATATCTTTATACCAGTGGAGGCGAGAACGTGGAGATTGCTGAGGAGACGGATTCGACTTCGGATTTCCTGTTTTAGTAGTTTTTCTATGTTTTTAGAGGCTTTTAGTTCAAGGATGTTAGAGATGAACTAAACCCTCTTAGTAGCTAAGAGGGGAAGCTCTTGATTCGTTTTTGATGGATTAATGCAACCTAGGTTTCCTTTTGTGTTTTAATTGATGAATTTTAGTTCAATTTGAGTTTGATTCAAGTACTATGTTGGTTTCTACTTTGATCTCTTGATGACTCCGGGCTCATGTGATTCTTAGTGATTCTAAGCATAGTATCTTAGCTTTTGAGCATTGTCATGCATGTGTAATGCATTGATCTACCATCGACTCCGGGCATGGTAGACGCTTTGATTGCCTTGTATGCAATGGCCTGATTTTCATGTGGGAACTCATGCAACTGAAATTCTTATCTTTTATGTATGATCTATAATATGTGTTTAGTGATTGATTTTGATTTAAATAGAGTTCAAATCATGAGTTGTAATCAGGTCTAGTGACAGGACTTGGTGAAGGCTATGGTTATGAATCTCAACTAGATTGGAAAGAGGCTTGGCCTATACAATTGAGTGTGCCCAAGGTCTGAGCATGGTTGTGGGAATCAAATCAGTTAATAAGCACCTATTTCAGACAACTGTGTTTAATTGCTCTATATTCCGATCGGATAGAGATGGAAATCTGATTCTGATTGAGTTATATGAGACCTAGTTGTGTTAATGCATTGAAATGTATCAAGAGTGGATCCTTGGCGCTCTAGTGACTTTTTAGATTGAATTTACCTTAACCATTCACTGTTTAAACTCAAATCACTGTTTGTTTAGTTTTAGTTCTTAATAGAGTCTTAATTACTAGTTGTTTTAGTTAAATTCTGAAGATACTCATACATAAATCTCTGTGGGAACGATACTCGGTCTTTCCGAATTATTACTACTTCGCAACCCTACACTTGGGGAGCGAACACAGCTCATCAAGGATCGGAAGATCAACAGGCGAAGGAGAAGGAAAAGCTGGGACCTCTGCAGACTCAACAGCCCCTGACCTGTCCCAGCAACGGCTATGTCTGATATAATCGCATCGCTGTTTGAAACTGTCACGACCTCGGCCGCATGAGAAGACTTGCCCACCTTGTGAACGGAGTGCGTAAAGGACCGATGATCAGGAGAAGGACGGTACTCTCCATCAAGAGGACTATCAGTAAAGATCACATCACACATCGTGGCATCCTGACCAATCTGATCGCTGAAAAATGCACCTGAACCATCAAGAAGGGTCCTGGCAACCCCGATCGAAGAATCAACGGTCAGATTTGGACCTGCGGCCCTCTCTAACATAAAGTCGTGAATCTAATCATCATCATGTCCAATCAAAGGAATCATCAAGGCATCCACACCATCCACCATCAGAGGGACATCATCAAGGATCACATCAAGTCCACCCAAGCAAGTGTGCCGCACATCTCGGCCATCATCAAGAGCATCCAAACCGTCAAAGGTATCATCTGAACCATCCATACCATTCAAACATGAGATCAGCCCATCTATGTCCATCATACCCCCATCACCACCATCAATCACATCATCCATATGGCCCCCACTCAAGGGATGCATAGCCTCACCTATGTCCCATCTCCTCATCCCATCCATACCATTCATTTCTCCCATAATCAATGCCCCATTCAAATCTGAATTTACAGCATGGCTGCCATTAATGGGGTCATTCGAAGCTCCACCAACCACTCCCCATAAATCCCCATCAATACCCCATTCAATGCTTCATCTACACCATCAATCAAGGACATCTCACCATCTTTAAAGCCTTCACCAATTGCTGAAGTGTGGGACCCACCAACCTCTCCCACAATGGCCCCCAAGCCATCAACAATGGCTGCCCAAGAGAGAACCAATAGAGAAAAAGACAAAAAAGGAATGAAAGAGGAGACAAAAGGGAGATTCATGGCTGTAATCGAACCTGAGAGTACAGGGAATGTGGGGACAAGGATAGTGGACTGTGAAGAATGTTCGAGCATGAGCCAACCCAGACCGCACAAGAGACAAGTCCTGGGCGGCCCGCTGTGGGCCGCCCGTACGGACGCGCTCCCTCTCTCTCCGCGGGATTGGCTCCACAGTCGTTGGTAGGAGAGGATGACAGTCCACATCAGCAGATGGCACCCTGAGGGCCGCCCAAGGCCCCAATCAACTCTAAATTTTGTTTGAGGCTGATCCAAATCATCTAGAAGGTACCCCACTTGTTCAATCACGAAGTATTACGGCCAACATTGGCCTAGTCAAGTCAAAGAGAAGGAAAATTGATCAAGAGGGGCCCACAAGCAATCTGAGCCATTCAAAGACTAGATCATCATGATCTAAACCATGAAAAAGCTTGCCTGAGTCATCAAATAGCAACATCAAGGGTTTGATTGTAGAAAAAGAGGGCCAGAGTCCAAGATCTAATCATCAAGTGGGCCCACATGGCTGAAAAGAGCAATCCGAACCATTCAAATCATCATCCGCACCGTGAAAGGCCTTCTTAGCCTCATAAAACATCAAGAAAAGGTGCTCCAAAGCCAAGCTGAAGTTTGGAAAGGGCCCACGGCCAAGTCAAGCAATCTGAACCATTCAAGCCATCATCCATGATGTTAAGAAGTCTCATATTCCGCAAATCATTAGAAAATGAGTCAGAAATCAAAGCATCTAAGTATCATCAAGAGGTTTGAGGCAAATCAAGGATCGTGTATTCATTCAGAAGATTTTGAAACAAAAAGAAAAGCAAAAAGGAGGAGATCATACATCAAGTATGCTGAATACATCTGTAAGAAGCAGGCTACAGGTCACCAACATAGTCATCATCATCCCTCCTCTCGTCTCGCTCTCGACGATGAAGATCCATCAAAGGAACTGTCACTGAGCCTCTAGCGTACCTGCGACGACCCCAGGAACATAGAGCGGAGGAAGTAGAAGCCCCTGTCAGTACAGGAAGTACCACTCGTCATAGTCGCGATTCGGGATTGTGAAACGAACCCGGGCTGGCCCATAAGAGCATCAGCTATCTCATCAGCTGCGATCTGAGCAGCTGGAGGAGGTGCGGAACAAGGGACTCGAGCCACCCCAGTAATCTGTCGAAGCAGCCTCTCACCCAAATACCACTGAAATGATTCAGCGTCAGAAAGCATGATCCGGAGGCATGAAGAATCATATGCCTTCACACTGAGGGGTGTAGTAGAGAGGAAAGTTGGCGTATGCCATCCGAGCAAACTACAGCAAATGAGGTCATCACAATCAGTTACAGAGCAGCACAAGGGGTAAGGAAAACAAGATTACTTACATCCTCAACGGTCAATCCGTCTATGTCAGCACGCCAATTGTCCCCAGATACACGAGAGTTCCGTTGACGATTTTGCTGATGCCGGTGCATATGGCGGTACAGAGATGGCTCAATGTCATCTCGTATCCTCGGCGCGAGATGAGCAAAATGGTCATAAAAGCAAGTCTGGGCAAGGGCACACATAACGATCAGAGAAAGAAAGAAGGCAAATGTCTCCAGGGAAGGTTAAAAAGAATACCTCTATGACAAGTCAGAAACCTGTGAAGGACCGGCTATTCCGAGAGGTCTTATCCAAACCCAGGAAAACATGAGTCAAGATAGCCCCGTTCTAATTGTAGGGATGGTAAAGATCCTCAACCAAACGAAGAAATTTAGGATCGATCCTCTTGTTAGCGTGACAGAAAAGGAAGGACCCGAAGGCGTAAGCAATCATGGCCCGTGCTTTGTGGAGGGCCTCTAGCTCAGTAGTAGGGGTGACAGTAGCAAAGGTGTTGTAGAACCATCGTAATTTTACTTGATGGCCCTAGAATTCATCCTTAGGTGGGATATCACCCACAAGCCGAAGCCAGTCAGTGGAAGTGATGGGGGCAAGAGAGCCAACATGGGGAACAACTGCCCCATGAAATGGAAAGCCGATTTGCATATATATATCTAGGGGAGTTATTCCCCACTCGCTACAAGGGAGTTGAAAGGTGTGGGTCTCATCCCGCCACCTCTCACAAAGAGCCGCAAGCAGCATGCAGTTGGCATTGTTGTTATGGAAGCGTAAGGTAAGGAGGCCAGCAAAAGGAGTGTCAGCCAGAACTCGTTCAAGCAAAGGCTGTGGGTGTTTCACCCAGTTATCCCAATGATCTCTGGTACCTCGACCCTTGATGGATGGAAGAGGTTGGTGTTCTTTAGCCAAGGAACACATATGGGCCCCTTGGCGGATAATGAAGGCCGGATCATCCTCATCGATCACCCGTCGTCCTCTTGTACCATCCGCCATTGAATCCTACAAGCTTGGCAAGGTAAGTCCCTATTCTTTACCCGTTAAGATCCAAATCATCATCCAGAAACCCATGGGTTTGGACTCACATTCAAATGCAAAAATCCAAAGTCTGACTCCATGTGTCACCTAGGATATGTGTTAGGCCCATTGAAGAAAGCAAGGCCCACCTTAAAGAAGGTTGCATGTCATGCCTTAGGCAAGGAAAGTCCATCATCCAAGGACACACTTTGGACAACAAATGCACTCAAGTGCCATGAGATCAACAAGGGATAAGAATCCTACTTCACATGAGAAGTCCCTCTTCAAAGTCCATATGTGTCCAAAGATCAGTTCACTTTTCATACCAAGGCCATGATTCTCATTTAAGATGTTCCCATCTTTTTACACATGTACATGGACAAGTGGGGAATAGGAAGGAAATGGGCCCCCAAGAGCAACCTAAGTGCCTCATCTCAATGGAATGAAGGGAGCACATAGCCCATTTGAAGAACATGAGGACCCATTCATGGGTTAACCATGGGCAACCCTATGTGCATCATCTTGATAAAAGTTTTGACTATAAGAGTACAACATGGTGGTCTACCCACAAACATATGAATCAAAGAAGCCAATGGTAAAAAAAAATTGATGCACATAGCCCACATGAAGAATCAAAGTTGGAAATGTCCATGCAAGGGCAAGTTTGGGCAACTTATGTGCACCAATTGCTTTACAAAAGGGGACCATTTGAGCACAAGAGGGTGTAGCTTGATGAGTCACCCAACCATCATGAAAATGGCTAAGAATGGTATAAATAGCCCACTTGAAGATTAAAATCCAAAGTGCCCCAAAACATGGGACAAAATTGGGCAACTTATGGGTATCATTCTTTCTCACAAATTGAAAGAAAAATCACTCATCTTTAGGGATGATAGTGGATGACCCACCAAGCACCCCAAGAGAAGTTCAAGAAGCTATGGGTGTGTGGACAGCCCATTTGATGAAAGTCATCCTATTGAGGTTGGTAACATTAAAGGAAACTCTTGAGAACCACTTTCCTACCACATGAGGAAACTATTTGAACTTAGTGAGATTGTTGAAACAACTCACTCATGAGACTTGTAGATGATCAAGAAACTCAAGACCTCCATCCATCCAAAGAAAAGGCATGAAAGGAAAAAAATCCTACATGCACAAAGTGTAGTGGTGCACAAAGTTTCAATGAGGGCCCAAAAGCTCATCCATATGAAAAAATTCCAAGGAGCCCACCACACTTTGTGCATAAAGATGTACATCATAATTAAGAGATGGTGGGAGATTTGGGCCACTTGTCCATAAAGGCCCAACTAAGAAATCTAGCCCACTTGAGATCCAAGTGAAAATGGGCTAGTCACCTTTGTCCATACACATGAGAAGAAAGATGGGGCCACCCAAAGTGAGCCCTATGAGCCCAAAACTTGAGGTGAGCCCTACCATTCCCATGGGCCCAAACCTTGGAAAGAAGATGGAAAAGAAAAAAAAGCTTCAAAGGAAATGACAAGGAAAAGAAAGCAAGAGGGAGCCCAAAATGAAGCATTGGGCCCATCAAATATACCAAGGGCCATGACTTCACTTTGAACCCATTTGATACATATGAAAAGTGGCCCAACTCCCATGAAGAAAGATAGGATATCTTGCCATGCACACTTGATGGACATGGCAAAATTACCCTTTACATACACATGAAGGGAGTGTGAAAGAAGAAAAGAAAAGAATGAAATGGAAGCTTGCAATGTCTTTCTCCATGCACCACCTTTAGAAGAGATTGGAGATCTAGAAAAAGGCCAAAAAGACTTGGGCCCACCTTGGCTCCCTTGGTATATCTACATGGAGAAAAGAAAGGAAACAATATGAGAAGAGACAATGAAGAGGAAAAGGACAAGAGAGAAAAGGGAGTGGTCCTTACCTTTACCACTCACCAAAGGGGGACCACCTTGCTGTCCCAAAGCTTCACTAAGGCCCACTACTTGAAAAGAGCAAGGAACCACCAAAAGAAAGAGAAAAACTTGAAGAAAGAGAGAGTATGAGAGAGAGAAGAGAGAGATTGCACGTTGGAGGGGCCAAGGGTGCCCCATGCTATATAGAAAAGGGGAGGGCACCTCTTTACTCGACCCACTGGAAAAACCAGTGGGCAGAGACGGTTTGGGTGGCACCCAGGGAGCCGTCCATCCTCCCACCTGGTTAAAATGACCCCTCACCCCCTCTCCTTGGAAAGAACTCCTCCTTGGGAAGGGTGGTTGCAAGTGAATCTTGTACCTCCATGTAAGAATGAAGTGATGGAAGAGAAGGATGAGAAAAAGTAAGGAATCTCACCAAAATCTCATCTTGTGAGAAATTGGCTTGATGATGTGGAAAAAGCTCCATGGAATTTTCAAGAAAAAGAAAAGAATTGACTTCGTCAAACAGTGATCTCAACCATCCAAAGTCATGGCCTGATGATCTGAACCATTCTAAAAAGAATCCCAGAAATTTCCAACCTTGATTGCTGCCTACTGTACATAAGTTTTAGGTCGGAAGACCTTAAACTATGTCGGGATCGACATCTCGAGAGATTTTCAATAAAAATCCATAGCAGTTGTTGGGGTCCCAAAAGTCAAGGTCTTCAAAACAATGATTATGAGTGCCCAAATCATCACCTGATTAGATTTAGGGCCAGTGCATCGAAAATCGCGGCAAAAATCACCACACATCACACTAAACCAAAAAATGAAAAATTGAGCCAGTGGTGGACCCCACCGGTCATCATGATCAGAACCCTACAAATTTGGGAGGGTTACCTCAAACATGAAGAAATAGGGCCAGTGCATCGACATCCATCACAAAACGGGCCCCACAAGCCCTCCGTTTCACAAAACCTAATTTTATAAAACACGAGTACGTCAGCCCGTCTAGAAATTCATTGTCCAGCGCATCATGAAATTCAGCAGTTTTTACAAAGTAAATTTCAGGACGCACTGCCCCCAGCGCGTCAGAAAATTCGTCCAGCACATCCAATAATTCAGGAATTTCAGGATGCGCTGACCCTCAGTGCGTCCAATAAATCAGGCATTTTCAGAAATTTCAGGACGCACTAACAGCCAATGCGCCCTAAAAATCAGCATTTCAACAAAGTCATTTTAAGACGCGCTGAGTGATTTTCTCGACGCGCCAACCCATTTTCTCGACGCGCTACACGTGGCGGTCTCCTATTGGCCGACTTCGGCTATAAATACCCCCCCCCCCCCCACCTCATTTGGACGGATCAAGGGAAGGAGAGAGTTTTAGGTTTTTGAGCTCGCCGGAATCCCTTTTCCGACCGCCGGAAACCTTTTCCGATCACCGAAAATCCCACTTCCGACCGCAGCATGTCTGGTGGAGAACCTAAAAATATACAAGTGTAGTAGCGCATCACGAAATACGTTGAACCAAGCTTATTTTATCGACGCACTGGCCCCAGCGCATCGTAAAATAGGCTAGCGGATCAGAAATATAAACATTCCAAAACAAGTCATTTTTTGATGCACTGGCCCCAGCGCATCGTAAAATAGGCCAGCGGATCAGAAATATAAACATCCCAAAACAAGTCATTTTTGGACGGACTAGCCCCAGCGCATCGTAAAATAGGCCAGCGGATTAGGAAAATACATATCTTAAAAACAAGTCATTTTTGGACGCACTGGCCCCAGCGCGTCACTAAAATACCTCAGCGGATCAGTAAAATAGAACATTTTTAACAATCATTTTTGGACACACTGGCCCCAGCGCATCAGTAAAATCAGGCCAGCGGATCATAAAAATCAGCATTTTGAACGTTCATTTCAGTACCTTTAAATCTTCATTTTATGACGTTTTCCAGCCCCGTTTGGGCCTATTTTAGGTATTTTGAGCGTTCCGGACGCAACAGAGCGATCAAATAACCCATTCGGGCCACCTAAATGAGCAGAACGCAAGCCTTCGGAGTCCGATCCGATCCGACGAGACGACTGGAGCAATTCTCCCGAAAAGAGGCCGCCAGTGCCCAGAACCATACTGATGTATCATCATTACATGTACTATCATAATATCACCCAGATTTAGGTCTGGACTAAGCAAAGGGGACTATGGTTAACACGATAAACCATACCAAGAGAGTTCCGAACCATTACACAAAATTTGTTAAAGACTGACACTTCAAGAACAGTCGATGCCCTACCCATTCAAACGACATCCGCTGGTTGAACTACTCAGGTACATACAACTGCAGATCGATCTTCCCTGAGGTCACCCGTTCCAGCAACGGGCGGGGGCCCAAAGTCGCACCCCTCAGTTAAAAATCCTGACAGTCTCAGCCCGGATCTCCGGTCAAAACATGGGACATAGACATCCGACTCGTACAAAGATGGGTCAGTCCATAACAGAACACAACAAATACAGGTCTCCGCGACCATACAAATACAGGTCTCTACGACCACACAAACACAGGTCTCCACGACCATGAACTCTGAGACCATAGTCCCCGCTGACTAGTCTTTTGCCTTTTAATCAAGGGTCATCGATCATTCGATATAATTAAGGGCTCGTGCCAGATCACGGCCTTGAATGTACAAGATCTCAGGATCTCTGGAATAAAATTCGCCTTGCGATATCTCTTCTCTTGCGTACTTTTGTGAATGCTTGTGATTGTCTATGAATGTTTCTATTATTCAGAACCCCGGAACAACAAAACACGAGAAAACTGCGCCTGAGCATTTTTCTAGTTCTAATAGCAATCTTGATCGTCTGAATCAAGATCCGATAACACCGGACATTTTTCAAAAATCACAAAAAAATGTATTACCAGTCTCGCTCCTAAGTTCGGGTCCGAAGACCTTAAACTACGTCGGGATCAAGATCCTGAGTGATTTTTAATAAAAATCGGCGTCGGTCTTGTTTGCTCACATCAAGATCAGACGACTCCGGACATTTTCCAAAAAATAAAAAAAATGTGTTTGCCCTGTTCTGTACAAAGTTTTGGTCTGGAGACCTTAAACTACGTTGGGATCAATATCCCGAGAGACTTTTAATAAAAACCGGCATCGATCCCAGCCGTTCGGGCCAAGATCTGATGACCTCGATCATTTAAAAAAATCACAAAAAAGGAATGTATTTTCAGCTCTAATCTGTACAAAGTTTTGGTCTGAAGACCTTAAAGTACGTCGGGATCAAGATCCCGAGGGACTTTCAATAAAAATCGGCATTGGTCTTGATCGTTCGAATCAAGATCCGATGACTCCGGATAATTTTCTAAAAATAAAAAAAAAGTGTATTTCCAGCATCGCTTGTACAAAGTTTTGGTCCGAAGACCTTAAACTACGTCGGGACCAAAATCCCGAGAGATTTCCAATAAAAGCCAGTGTTAATCTTGATCGCTCAAATTGGGATTTAACAGCCTGGAACATTTCGAAAAATCACAAAAAGAATGTATTTTCAGCATGAACATATTCTGGGTCCGAAGACCTTAAACTACACTGGGATTAATCTCTCGGGGAACCTTTCCATGCTTTCAACCAAAAGCCAGCATCGACCTCGACCACTCGGATCAAGGCTCGATAACCCGGATCATTTCAAAAAATACCAAAAAGATTTTGAGCTCTCAATAAAAACCAGTATCAATCTCAGCTACTCAAGTTGAAGTCTGAAACTTTTCTAAAACAAAAACAAAAAAAAAATTCACCATCAATTTCAACTGCACAAATTCATCCCCAGTGGTCCGAAGACCTAAAACTACACTGGGATTAACTTCTCGGGGGCTTTCTTTCCCAACCTGTTCCGGACATGGCTAACAGTTGATCGTACGGGTGTCCGGAATCTTCTAAACAGGTAAAGGCTGAGGCGAGCAGAACCCCGCAATCCTGTTCATGTTGAACGCACCGTGATAGACAACCTTGATTTGGAAGTCGCTGTTGAATCTAACAGATGTTCCCTATTCCTAAAACTCATGAAGGGAATTAAGGCAGTTGGGAGGTGAAGCACACCCTCATGGAATTGTGAGCAACATAAGGCCCCAAACTGGATTGACAAAGGGAAATGTGAGGATGTGGCTCATTCTGTGGCCGAAAGAGTCCGTCGGACAGTACGTGGTTTATGTGCATTGCACATGAGGAACAGACAACTTTGTGGGTGTGTTGACTGAAAACCCTCAAAATTCCCTCATCCGAAGATGTAAAACTACGACACTTAACTGTGTGAGATTCTTCTTGCTCGCTGACGTAAAATGGATCGGGTGCCTTACCAGCAGTGGAAGCTGGAAGTGGATTAAAATTCCACACATTTCCCCGCATTTCAGAAAAATCAGAAAAATACCAAAACATTACAAAATCACCTTTCAAAAATCACAAAAAAATATTTTCCTTGCTTTCAAAACCAAATATTTTCAAAATCACAAAAAATATTTCCCTTGCTTTCAAAACCAAATATTTTCAAAATCACAAAAAATATTTCCCTTTCTTTCGAACCAGACACTTTCAAAATCACAAAAATATTTCCTTTGTTTTCAATAACCGATCCTTATCCTGACTCAGGTAAAGATTCGAACCAAATATCTGCAAAAATTATAAAAAAATTTGTCATTATCCCCAGCACTGCACTTCAAGAGTCCCGAACTTCGCTCACTCATTTCACAGTTTGGGATGACGGATCCGATCGCCCGCAAATTGGAATCTTGACCAAAACTGGCGACCAAACACTGTCTCAATCACATCCATTCATAGAATAACATTTTGAAGTTTGATAACATCCTTCGTCCATTCCCATTAGCAAAGAAACAGTATCTTGGGACGATGGACCTGATCGACCACGGGTCGGGATCTTGACCAACCCGCTGACCAAACATCCGCATTTAAAAGAAAATCTCCGGGGGAGCACAACCCTGCAATCAATAAGCTCAAAAGCCCTCTGCATCCCCAGCAGAAGCAAAATCATCGAACTAAAAGAGAATGAGTGAAACCATGCATCCATCATCAAATATGCATCTCCATACATCCCCATGCATCGCATCAATCATCATGTTTACCTGCTTACAAAATAAAAGTCGGTTAGCCAAAGACCTCACAGGCATCCTTAGTGGAGGCATGTGCAAGCCAGATTTTCTCTTCAAAAAGACAAAATTTTTTTATATATATTCCTATTTGCAAATAAAAACCCCACGGAGTATCACTCCCTAGAGTGGGTATCTTTTTTAAAATCCAAAAACATTTGCCCAGTAGAGCGTTCGACCTCTAAAGCACCAAGAGATCTTCCATATCTTTGGGTAGGAGCTGACGCAAAAATCAAATAAGATCCGATATCTCGCGGTTTCCTCGGGGACCATCGGATCCAATGCACTCAAAGTACGTTCGAACTGAACTCCAGTGTTGGTGAGGTCGTACCACATGCCAAGATACGAAAAGATGAAAGCCAAAAGGCTCGGTCAAAGAAACCATTTAAACAGGTGGAAACAATGAATTGTAACCCAAGTATCAAAATCAGCAGGTTGGGTGGAAAGAGTTCACCCGCACATACCTAGGCGTGGATGCCTGAAGTACCTTGACTAATTCCAAGTCGGTGTAGTGGACTCCCGTAAGACTACATGACGCAGGGCAGCTAACCACTTTGACAGTCAAGCAAAACAAGTACTCCTGGAGTGATCTGGGAAAACATCAAACAATCAATCTCAGGGTCAGTAACCTCGTAAGACTATGACGCAGATGCTTTGCTGTACCTTTCCGATGTTAGTATCGATCGGGAATGGAAGGGTTGCGATTGGGTACCCAGGTTGCAGCACACTGTAGGGACAATTGCAACGTTTTCTCCAAACTCCCGCGATATGTGCGAGTTATCAATCTCCAAACAACCAACTGACTCAGATACAAAGGATAACAAAGATTCCAGACCACAATCTAGGAAGGAATGAATTGCAAACCAAGCATTAAAACCAGCAGATCGGGTGGAAGAAGTCCACCCGCACATACCTTGGCATGGATGCCTGAAGTATGTTGATTGATTCCAAGTCGGCGTAGTGGACTCCCGTAAGACTACATGACGCAGGGCAGCTAACCACTTTGATAGTCAAGCGAAACAGGTACTCTTGGAGTGATCCGGGAAAACATTGACCAATCAATCTCAGGGTCAGTAACCTCGTAAGACTATGACAAAGAGGCTCTGCTGTACCTTTCCGATGTTAGTACCGATCGGGAATGGAAGGGTTGCGATTGGGTACCCAGGTTGTAGCACATTGCAGGGACAGTCGCAACGTTTTCTCCAAACTCCCGCGGTATGTGCGAGTGATCAGTTTCTAGACAATCAACTGACGCAGATGCAAAGGCAAGCAAAGATTTCAGACCATGATCTATGAATGACCGGGTCAGAAGTGGGGTGTCCACTCGCTTTGGCATTCGGTTGCACGCAACCTATGCCAAAGAGGGGCATCTGTAGACACCCCACCTTCGGCTACAATATTGGTAGAGATAGCTTAATGAATGGAGGACCGTACCCCTAAATCCCATGTCCAAACTCAACCAAACTCACCCTTGTAAGCCCCAATTCATAGCCCAACTCAAGCCTGAACCCAGTCAACTCACCCCTAAACATCAGCCTGAAAAACCCCCCATAAGAAAAATCAGTCAAAAAATTCAAAAAAAGTCAAACTCAGCGAGTCAACCCGCTGAGTCAACCCATCGAGTCAACTCACCGTGTCGACCCATCTCTCAAACCCAGTCAACTCACCGAGTTCCAGACCGCAGCCTCGGAGCAGGTCCATACTGCCCGCTGAATCCCAAGAAAGGCCATACGGGCAGCCCCCTGGGGCCGCCCAAACTTATTTACGGGTTCTGCCACTCCCCACTACTATAAATACCCCCCTCCCCTTCTCATTCAATGATCCCTCACAAGCTCTCCAGCCCGAGTGCGATCCGTCCGTTCCGAGTTCTTCTCCATCCTTTAGCCCATTCTTCCACCAAGGAGAGCCCGAGTGAGAAGAGCTTAGCCCTGGTCCAGCCCAGCCTGACCACTGGTCCAAGTCTCCCAAGCTATCCAAGTCTTGATCAAGCCACTCGAAGCCAATCCTTGCGACACCTCCGTCCATCCAGCTACTCTTTTACCAGCGTCATCTCATTCGCATCTAGCATAAGTGCAACATTTACTTTTCTTCCAACCCCCCTGCTTCACTACAAGCACTTTGATTATTCAAACACACAGCATGCATCTCGCATAAAGCACCTATCAGTTCGAGCGTATGCTCTGGGCTTGCCTGTTAATGAAAACCTGCCCATCAGAAACTCTTACTGTTTAGACCTGCATTCATGCATCAGTCACTACAAGCACTTTGATTATTCAAACACACAGCATGCATCTCGCATAAAGTACCTGTCAGTTCGAGCGTATGCTCTGGGCTTGCCTGTTAATGGAAACCTGCCCATCAGAAACTCTTACTGTTCAGACCTGCATTCATGCATCATGTCATCCATGAGAATGTACGAGGATTAAATCAGACTTTCAAGTATTAGTTCGATTCTGTGAAGTAGAGACCGTACTTTGGTACGGGCAGTGTGTGGGGTGCTTAACCTCTTCCCACCCTGTAACCGTGATCCCTTACCTCCAATCTCTAGCCGCAGATCAAAAGGAGTCATTTTAGAGGAAGAAATCTTTGGATTCCATTCTCTAACGTTTCTACGGGGTCTAGCCGACTGTAGATTCGAAGTAACTGGCTATTGGCTACTCTGGTCTTATATAAACTCATCTAAACTCATCCAGCTTAACACGATAACCAAACAAAGCCCTCGAAAACGAGGCAAGCCAGCGGCACAAACGGCGATTCGCGCGCACGCACCCCTTCTTCTTTTTCCGCAAGGAAAGGGAGAACGTCGCCGGGAGCGCGAAACGGCGAGGGTCCACAACAGGGAGTTTGCAAGCTTGCTGGACACAATGCCCGACTGGTCTTGACTGGTCGATGGAGGCAGATTTTAATATTTTTTCAAGGCAAACCTCACCGGACACTTTCTGCATAGGTTCGACCGGTCGTGACCAGTCAGGTATACACATGGTTTTGCGCAAATACATGTTGCATGTTTCTATTTTGAGTTGGAGGCTTATAAAAGCACCTCGTAATCCGTCTTAGAGGTATACTAATCAATACCAAGGAGTTCTATTTCGAGATTAGGGCTTGGGGGAGAGATTGTGAGGTTTGAAAGTGCCTTGTTCATCTTTGGAATTTGCTTGAGAGTAGATCAGCTTTGTAATGTTATGGAATTCATAGTGGAGGTGTCGCTTTGTGCCGTGGTTTTTTCCCGCAAGGGTTTTCCACATAAAATTTGTTTGCTTTTGCGTTGATTATTTGTGTAGCTATGTGGTGATTGTTTGATCTTCTTCGATACTTTCGCTAACTGGATTTTCAACAATTTCTGGATGTTCAGCAGCGGCCAAAGCCATCCGCTGTGAATATCCACAGCACAGCCATTTCTGTAAAAGCCAACCGACAGAGTCAAACTGTAGGTACAGCAAAAGCACCTCACCAAACAGATAGACCATGCCACCAGCAATAGTGCCTCCAACATTGACCACTTGGATTCGTATGTACATGTAATATTCCATGTACATACGTGACTTTCCGTATCAAGTGCCTATATGTGACACGTACAGTGTGCACTATAGATGATCTTCCAGCCCCTAACGTATGTTACGTGTGTACGTAAATAACCTAAATAGCATGTCCAAGAGAAATCCAGATGTCTGCTCCGCTTTTGCAGGATTTCCTTTGCCGACGTGTGATTGATCCAACTCAGTGCACATCAACACTGACGGCATTAAATTCATCAGTGCTGACAATGTCAGTGGTGAGCTAACCAATCGGGTCATTGGCAAACGGAAAACCTGTTAAAGCAGACGATCGGGCCTCATCCAAGAGGGGAGCTTAACTCTGACAATGGAAGGCTACTTTACCAACAACCAAACATGCTATCGGAACGAGCAAATCAATTCAACAGTTGCCACTCGTACTGTTGGAATTCTCCTTTTATACATGCATGGGTGACCGTTCAAGGATTTTCAGGCAGTTCAATTGATGGCCTTGATATTATACATAACGACCTATTGTGATAAGATATCCAATGATCTGGATGATGTCTTGATGACCCAACCATGGACGAGGATTGCGTCCTTCCTAGTATGGACACTTTGCGTCCATGCTGATCTGTGGAGGGGCCCACTGTGATGTATTAGTTTATTCCCTCTGTCCATCCCTTTTCTAATATTGTTTTAAGGCATGAGACCAAGAATGAGTAAGATCTAACGCTCAGGTGGGCCACAGCAAATATCCTTAAAAATGATCTTATAAAATGGATGGACAGAGTGGATAAACGGATACATCACGGTGGGTCCCTCCACATTTCTGCCCGGACAGTAATGCGTCCGGGCAGGGGCAGGACACAATCAGCGTCCAACCATTTATGCAATGTATGGACGGAAATGATCAAGGAAAAAAAAAAAAAAAAAAAACTCCTGGGTCAGCATCATTCAATCCTAGGGTCATTTAATTCTTACCTTTCAATACATCCTCTCCTTGATTAGCGGACGCGGATTGAATACTAACCCCGCATTTGCACAGGCAGTATCTCTGAGGGGCCCACCGTGATGTTTATATGCTATACATACATTTCATAAGGTCATTCCTACTGGGGATGAACAGTAAACACAAAAATATTTGCTGGTCCAAAACTTTTGTGGCCCACCAATGTTTCAACTGTCGACATTCAATTCTCATCTTCATCTTTCCCGCTATGCAGCCCACTTGATTTTTGGATCTGCCTGATCAGTTTTGGGCGGATCTCTTAACATGATCTGTTAAAACGGATCACAAGCATCACGGTGGCCCCACTTAGTTTCCTGTCCCAGGCAATCCGCGTCCACCTAGCTGGGTGGTGTTGGGACGCGAATGGCGCGGCATGTATCAGTGGTGTGTTGACGTGGCAAAGTTGAGTGGGCCTCACCATGATGCAGGTGCTATATCCATACTTTCCATCCATTTTGTGAGATCATTTTAGGGCATGAACCCAAAAATCAGGCAGATCCAAAGCTCAAGTGGACCACACCACCAAAAGCAATGGGGACAATGATACCCACTGATGAAACCCTGTTAGAACCCACTTAGATGATTATTTGCCATCCAATGTGTCCATAACATCACAAAGATCTGCATGAAGGAAAAACATAAATATTAACTTGATAAAAAAAAAAAAAAAAAAACTGTGGAAAACTCCGTAGCTCCAAAGTTTTCAATGGTATGTGTTCAATCCCAAAGCTTTCTGCGGTGTGTTTTACTTGAGCATTGAAAACGGTCATAAATCCTTCGTTACATGTCCAATTTTAGTGATCTTGTACTAATTGAAAAGATAATTGAATGAGATTTCAAATGACTTTAGAATCACCTCATTTAGAAATCATATGATAGGTCAAAAGTGTGTCTAAGTAATTATGGATCATAGATGAAAACTGCAGATCGCACCTAGATCATGTGTCCCACAAAAACGATCATAACTCCCTCGTTACATGTCTGATTTGGGTGATCTTATACTCATTGGAAAGATAATTGAATGAGATTTTAAATGGCTTTAGAATCACCTCATTTGATCACTATATGATAAGTCAACAGTAGGTCCAAGTAACTATGGATTTTTTATACTCACTATGAATCGCAGATGGACCCATGGATCGCTGATGCCAACTGTGTGTCTCAATTGAAAACTATGGATCATCGATGGAAGTATTGAATCGTAGATGGAAACTATGGATCATATATGGTAACTGTGTATCATAGATGGCAACTATGGATCGTAGATAAAATTTGTGGATAGAATATGAAATATGCAGATCACGGGCAACATCGATCAATATGCGATCCACAATTGCCATCTGCAATCCATAGTTGCCATCTGTGATCCACAGTTTTCATTTATGATCCAACATTTCTATGGAGATCCACAGTTTTCAACTGCAATCCATAGTTTCCATTATCGATCCATGGGTCCCATCTATGATCCATAGTGAGTGTCGACAATCCATAGTTACTTAAACCCACTATTGAGCAATAAAATGTGGTCTAAATGAGGTGATTCCAAAATCATTTGAAAGTTCATTCAATTATATTTTTAATGAGTATAAGATCACCAAAATCAGACATATAACAAGGGAGTTATGACCATTTTTGTGGGACAAGTGATCCAAGTGCAATTTGGAGTTTCCATTTGCGTTCCATAGTTACTTGGACCCACTTTTGACCTATCGTATGATGTCTAAAGGAGGCAATTATAAATCCATTTGAAACCTTATTCAATTAAACGATACAAGATCACCCAAATCGGATATGTAACAAGGGAGCTTTGACTGTTTTCATGGGACACGTGATCCAGGTGCGATCCGCAGTTTTCATCTTTGATCTATGGTTACTTGGACACACTTTTAACCCATCATATAGTGTCCAAATGAGGTAATTCCAAATCCATTTGAAAACTCATTCAATTAGCTTTCCAACGACTATAAGATCACCCAAATTGGATATGTAACAAGGGAGTTATGACCGTTTATATGAATCCACCTCATTTTTTGTGAAATGTCCTAAAATGATCTATCAAAATAGATGATCAGAGTGTATTTCTCACAAATATCATGGTGGGCTCCACCTAAGCATCTAGCTAGTAACTTCCAGATCGGATTAGCTATTGATAGAGCGAGGATCAAAATTCGCTACTAAAGTGACATCATCAAGTTCTATGGGCCCCACCATGATGTATGTGTTGTATCCACAATGTCCATCCATTAGGAGAGATTGTTTTAGGGCATGAGCCCAAGAACGAGACAGATATAAAGCTTAAGTGGACCCCACCAGTGGGGATTGAATGCCTACCATTAAAAACTTCTTGGGGCCCACAAAGTTTTCTATAATGTTGATATTTGTGTTTTCTCTTCTTCCATGTCTTTGGTAACTTATGAACAGGTTGGATCTAAAAAAAATCACATTGGGCCCTAAGAAATTTTCAATGGTGTTTTTCACTATCCCCACTATTTTCTATTGTGGGGGTCAACTTTAGCGTTAAATTTGCCTAATTCTTTGGATCATGGTCGAAAATGATCTTTCCAAATGGATGTATGGTGTGGATACAACACATACATCATGTAGGTTCCACATAACTTGGTGATGTCACTTCAGTAGTGAATCTCCCTACCCACGCTGCCAATAGCTAATCCGCGCCTAGAAGAGGGGGGTCGAAGATTGAGAGCGTGGAGAGAGCGGATTAGGCCCACCTTGATCATAGGTTATATATCCACTCTGTCCATCCATTTTTTATAGCCCATTCTAGAACACGGTACCAAAAATTAAGCATATCCAACTTTTAGGTGGACCACACAACAAGGAACAATGATGATTATAGGCTCATCTTTAAAAACTTCCCAAGGCCATTATAAATAGATTCGTAAAGTTTATTTTCCATCCAACTCATTGATGAGGTCAACCAGAACTTGATGAAGGGAAAGTACAAATATTAGCTTGATCCAATGCTTTTTGGGCCTTAAAAAAAGCTTTTAATTTTTGTTCACCAATTTTTCTAGTGATGTGGTCCACCAAAGATTTGGATCTACTTAATTTTAGGCATAACTTCCTTAAATGAGCTGAGAATACGGATAAGTGGGGTGGATATGAAACAAATTCATTAAAGTGGGTCCACATCGCAAAGGGTAACACCTTACTTGGGTAACAGTTAATCTGCTCTTGATTAGGTGAGACCCCGTACTCACGTGGAGGTGGTGCGCCCATGGGGTTACCCTAGGCTCACCTTGATGTATATGTTATGTATCCACGTAGTCCATCCATTTTTCTAAATCATTTTATGACAATATCTGAAAAATGAATCAAATTCAATCATCAGGTGGACCTTTACCATAGGAAACAGTGTTGATTGATCGTTAATGGGACAGTTTTGGATGAAAGCTGGTAATTTTTCTTCTTCTTCATCTAGGCTTATGTAGCCTTATCAATAGATTGATGGTAAATAAACACTATGGAAACATTAGGGTGCGCCCCAAGACGGTTGTAATGGTAGGAAGGTCATGAATCACCACTAGTTCTTATGGTATGGCCTACCTGATAATTGGATTTGCATCGTGTTTGGGATAATGCCCTAAAATAATATAGAAAAATGGATGGATGGTGTGGATACATAATACATACACCAAGGTGGGCCCCATGGTTACCCTATGTTAAGGCATGCCCCGTCTTACTTATGGTCGTTGGCAACGCATGTAGTGAAGAGGCCAGTGGATGGTTAATTAAGACGTGTACGACATCTCTAATTTGGATGGTTGGAGACTGTCTCTAATTCAGACGGTTAGAGGCCGTCTGTGATGGCCGCGACTTGGGTGAGACTCCGGAACCAGCAATGTGGGTGGGACCCTGAACCTAGGGCTTACCTGGATGTATTCGTTGTAGATCCATGCTGTTAATCTGCTTTTCCAGATTATTTTGTACTATGGTATCAAAAATGAAGAAGATGAAAATTTTGGGTGGACCACAACACAAGAAACATGGGTTAAATGACCATTAAAAACCTTTTGTTAGCCACAAAAGTTTTCTATCAATCTGATATTTTGTTTTTTTTCCTTTCATCCTTTCTACGTGACCTTATCAACAGATTGGATGGTCAACAAACATTACAGTAAAATAATATGAAGGATCAGATGGAAACCCCCCCCCCCCCCCCCAATTGCTGTTCCGAGGTCTATAAGACAACTAAGACCGTCTGTTATCCCATACCGTCTATGCCGGTCTTTTCTCTATAGATAATGACAGATTCTGACCGTTGTTAATGGTCATTGGACGTAAAAAAATTTAGAGACGGTTCATAACCGTCTTTAAACCAAAGGATTTTACGGATTTTTTTTTTTTTTTTTTTTGCCTTTTTTCACGTAGTATGTGGGTCACGAATAACTCCAAAAATAAATTAAAATGACTTTACTAGAAGTTCACGACTTTACGATTGAAGTGAACAAATCAGATCGGTTGAAGGGCGACCACAATTCTTGATTTAGTGGTGCCCACAACTCCCTTCTGAAAAGGCCCTCTCGCAAGCTACTTCTGTATGAGAGGACGGCTGGCAGAGGGGCATTTTCATCATTCGAAATACCAAAAAGTGCCTAAGGGCTAAAACAATAATGGATTCAAACTCTGATGTTAACACCTTTTCTACATCATAATTGAGGGTCATTTTAATTAATAACCCTATGTAATATATGTGACTACATCCATGCGGTCCATCCATATTGAAATCTCATTTTAGAGCATGATCCGAAAAATGAAGCAGTTCCAAATCCTAGATGGAACATAGTACATGAAAACGTGATGATTGAACATTTAAATCTTCCTATGGACCATAAAAGATTTGGATCAAGATGATATTTGTGTAGTCTTTTTATCTAAGTGGTTTTGACCTTATCAACAGGTTAGATGAAAAATAAATATTCCGGTCGAGTCCATGAAGGTTTTAATGGTGGAGATTCTATCACAACTGTTTCTGGTGGTGTAGTCCACCTAAGACTTGCGTTGGCTTCATTTTTGGGATCATTCGCTAAATTCAGATTTCAAAATGGTTAGACGGTGCACATGCATCACCGTGAGCCCCTCAGTCAGTCGGGTCATACCCACCTCGGTGGATCCCGGGTCTCAACTAATCCACTCCCTTACATCTCGAACAAGATCGAATACAAATCCGAGACCTGCATCAGACGGGCCCCACCACGGAGATGACCAGGGGCGGAGCCAGGATTTTCTTCCATAGGCGGCAAGGCACAAGTATGAAGCAACGATGGGCGCCTCACTGTTTTTGTGATGGGCCCATCTGAGCTTTGAATCTGCCTCTTTCTTTTATCAAGCCGTAAATTGATCTCTCTAAATGGTTGAACGGTGTGAATACAATACATACATCCCCCATGGAACTTGGTGACGTAACTTCATGGAGAAATCACCGTAGAGCTGGACGAGGATTTCTTTAGCAGGAAGTTCCTCTCCGAGAACTTAGGTGGGGACCACTGTGACATCATTTTAGGATATGGGACAAAAAAGAAAAAAGAAAAAAAGAATCGGATCCAAGACTGGTGGGCCGAAAACGTGAGGATTGAACTACCACAGTTGAAACATCCATGGGGCCACAAAAATTTTGAATCAGTCTAATATTTATGTTCTCAGTTGATCCAAGTAGCTAGGAATGATGTTATGAACGGTATGGATGGTACATAAACATCACCGTTGATCCCAGGGAGGTTTCAACGGTAAGAATTTCCCTACCCACCTTTTCTTTTAGTGCGGCCCACCTGAGTTTAGGACCTAGCTCATTTTCGGTCTCAAGTCCTAAAATGAGCTCAAATAACGGATGAACGGGTGGATTTCTCACAAACATCATGGTGGGACCACCTAGGTTGCCGGGGCAAGAACTTCGTGCCAAAGGAAATTTACGTCCCCAAGAGCTCTTCCGCGTCCGAATTTCCTGCCGACCAGTTCCCACCTAGCCTGGGACGGACGGTCTTGTCAGGGGCTCTGTGGGCCATGGTAATCTATATATTTTATCCAAGCGGTCCATCTATTTTGAAAGATCATTTTAGTTCTTGAGCTCAAAAAAGAGATAGATAGAAGGCTCAACTGAACCACACCACATGTGGATTGAAATCTTATGGTTGAAAACTAAGAGGTTTGCAATGCACATTCGAGGAAGATGGACGGCTTACTAATATATTCTGAACGACTTTAAACACAGCATGTGGCCCACATGATGAGTATCCAGTCAGATTTTGGGACCGGGCCATCTATATCGCGAGTTTACCTGATGAACAGGTCAGAGATCACACATAGTCCCTCTCTCCAACCATCCATTGAGAAATACTAAGTGGCAAAAGGCCGGTTGTTTGATAGCCGCAAAAGAGAACATACAAAAATATAAAGGCCGGCCAATATTCCTCATACACATACCCATGCAACAGTATAAGTACTTCATCAACTACCAAATAATCAAAACAACAAATATCTTTCGAAGGCCTGATGGCTTTCATGGCCACACCTTCCCACCTTCTCCTCCCAGCATCGATTCTTCTCTTCGCCCTTCACATTCTACAGTCGACAGCTTCCAATCGGTCCACGAATGTGGTCCATATGGACAAGTCGGCAATGCCCAAGCCATACGCCAATCACCACCATTGGTACTCTGCCACCCTCCAATCCCTAAGTGCCACCACTGCCAACGGCAATGCCAACGCCGCAGCGGATCCCATGCCGAAAATCATTTACATATATGACCATGTTGTCCATGGCTTTAGCGCTGCACTGTCGCCAGTAGAACTAGACATTCTCCAACGATCACCAGGTTTTGTGTCAGCATATCCGGACAGAACCGTCACACTGGATACCACCCATACATTTGAATTCCTCTCCCTCAATCCAGTGTCGGGCCTGTGGCCCGCTTCCGATTATGGTAAGGATGTGATAGTTGGGGTGATTGACACTGGAATCTGGCCGGAGAGCGATAGCTTCAAAGACGACGGAATGACTGAGATCCCCACAAGATGGAAGGGAGAATGCCAGCCGGGCGTTGCATTCAATTCTTCCCTGTGCAACCGCAAGCTCATTGGTGCCCGCTACTTCAACAAGGGTTTGATTGCCAACAAACCCAATATAAGCATCTCCATGAACTCAACACGGGACACACAAGGGCACGGGACCCATACATCATCCACTGCTGCCGGAAACTATGTCGTGGGTGCATCGTCCTTTGGCTATGCTAAGGGCACCGCCAGAGGTGTAGCGCCTCATGCAAGGGTTGCCATGTACAAGGTCGTCTGGGAAGAAGGGCGATATGGTTCCGACGTCCTTGCCGGAATGGACCAAGCAGTCGCTGATGGTGTGGATGTCATTTCCATCTCAATGGGATTCGATAGGGTCCCTTTGTATCAAGATCCCATTGCGATCGCATCCTTTGCAGCCATGGAGAAGGGAATACTAGTCTCCTCTTCGGCTGGCAACGAAGGGCCTTTCCCCAGCACTCTACATAATGGAATTCCATGGGTGCTGACCGTCGGAGCAGGCAGCATTGACCGTGAGTTCCCCGGGACGTTAACCCTGGGCAATGGGGTGACTATCGTCGGATGGTCTTTATTTCCGTTAGATGCATTGGTGAGGGACGTTCCATTGGTCTACAATGAGACCATCAAAGCATGCAATTCATCCACGATCTTATCAAAAGATCCCAATATGATCGTTATATGTGAGAAGAGTGAGGATATCTACAATCAGATCTCTGTGGTCACTCAATCAGGCGTTTCAGGAGCTATATTCATCACTAACGACACCTTCCCCCTTGAAGCCTACGATCTTCCTTGCCCGAGTGTCGTGATCAACCCCACTGATGCCATGACTGTGATCAAATATGCAAAATATAATACTAATCCGAAGGTGTCAATGAAATTCCAACAGACAATCACAGGAACAAAGGCCCCGGTCGTTGCATTCTACACTTCAAGAGGACCTTCTCCAAGCTATCCTGGTATCCTGAAGCCGGACGTGCTAGCCCCAGGGAAGAGAGTGTTGGCAGCATGGAACCCGAATTCGGCTGAGGCCTTCGTAGGACCGAATATCTTATTGGCCAGTGATTTCATCATGACATCTGGGACGTCCATGGCCTGTCCCCATGCATCGGGGGTGGCGGCGCTGTTGAAGGGGGCCCACCCTGATTGGAGCCCTGCTGCCATCAGATCAGCCATGATGACCACGGCTAGCAACTTGGATAACACTCTGAACCCAATTCAAGACAGCGGGAACGGTTACAACCCGGCCACCCCATTTTCTATGGGAGCAGGCCAGATCAACCCAAACAAAGCACTGGACCCCGGCCTTGTCTACGACGCGGATGTGCAAGACTACGTGAATCTCCTTTGCACGATGAATTACACCGCCAAGCAGATCCTAACCATCACTAGGACTCCTACATATGATTGCTCAAATGCCTCATCAGATCTTAACTACCCATCATTCATCGCTTTCTTCAATTCTACCACCAAGACTGTGCTACAATTCCGAAGGACGGTGACCAATGTTGGAGACGGTGCGTCAGCTTACAAGGCTGTTTGGACGCAAACGAAAGATTTTTCGATTAAGGTCAAGCCCGATATGCTTACCTTCCAAGATAAGTATGAGAAGCTGAGTTTTATTGTGACCATCACAGATGGCCCAAAAAGGAATGGGACGGTAGCATATAGTTTTATCACTTGGTATGATGGGGGAAACCATACCGTAACCAGTCCAGTAGTGGTTGTTTAAAGATCATTTTGTAAGTTTTCAAATCCGTCCGTCGGTATTGTATCATTCACCGATGTGGTCACATATCACTTGTATCGGCCGATACAGCCTTATTGCCCATGGGTAATGCTGGTATGTTTAATGCAATAAGTACCGAATTCAGACGTTGATTTAAACCTTATTTGAGGGCTTGAGATTGATGGTTAATTTTAGAAAAATATAAGATTTACTCGTTTTAGAATTATATGTTCTTCAAATCATTATAATTAGTAATTAAGTAAATCTTTAAGAGAAATGAGCACGGAGGGTAGTGGAAGCTATAGTGCTGCGAGTTGCATTGTTAGGAGACTTGGACAATCCAATCGATGGATATGAACTGTCCGTTAGGCGCAGCATATATTTTCATGTAATAACATTGATAAGAAGATTATGAGCGTTTTATCCAGAGAAATGCTCCAGTGTTCTCAGAGAGCATTAAAAGTTATAAAGCTCGTAGTTGCATCTGTTCGCTTTTGGACATTCCAATGATCTAAACTGTCCATTAAGTAGAAAATAGATTTCGTGAGTGACCATGAAAAACTCACACTGATTAGATAGATCCAATCCACGCTTGATGTGGCCTTATTTTCCATAGACATCCTTCTTTTTTTCCAAGCCATCGATGGGATGGTTACGATTGC
The DNA here is from genome assembly GCA_003013855.2 of Liriodendron chinense. NCBI lineage: Eukaryota > Viridiplantae > Streptophyta > Magnoliopsida > Magnoliales > Magnoliaceae > Liriodendron > Liriodendron chinense. Next base: position 161,039 of record ML058493.1, on the reverse strand, counting down.
CTAACAAAACTAAGCAACCCACGGTGGTCCCTAACAAATGGATGGATCAAAATATACCTAATTTTTTGTACATGATATTTATGGTCCATGTTTAAGGCTATTCATCAAATGGTTAATATTTGTTAGATTGGTGTCATGCTTTTGCGGTTGCCAATTAAATATGTGTTGGACCTAATATTGAACGGTATAGATCAATCGAAGTCGATTGTTTTAGTGCCCCAGTGCAACTAGGAGCACTATAGCTTATAGCATTTCTCTTCTATCAATTGCCTTGTAAAATGGGTGGTCAACATTACTTATAAAAGAGTAGATCCAATCAATGATTTAAACCGCCTTGTAGTCGGAAGCATACTGGATCGCTTATCTTTCCGAAGAATCACTTCTATCGGATCATACAAAACATATCTTCCACGGCTGAGAAAATTAATGGCTATTAGAAGTAAGGCCCATTTTCAGATGGATTGGATTATCCAATATTATTTTTTTTTTTTTTTTTTTTTTTTTTCAGAGCCAACTTAATTTGTGATGTGCATAATGGATGGTCTGGATTTATCAATCTTGACTGTCCAAATGTTGAGAACAAGATTTGTCGTTATGACTGGGAATTAATTTAGCACGTCCATATATCTGGGAATGCATAGAGCAAACCAAACAATTCATAAAGCACACGGTATGTTTATAAGGTGGGCCAGCTTTTAGACCACCCCAGTTTATATGTACTCATGGCATGTCTATAACGAGCCGAACTTTTCACTCACGGTAGAGCTGTATACCGGGCCGAATCGAATTGAGCTGGGCCTAGCTCTGCTCAGCTTGTCTAGCTCTAGCTCTGCTCAGCCTTTGAGCTGGAATGGCATGCTTAGCTTGGTTCTTTCAAGCTTTCGAGCCAAGTTTGAGAATGGAAAAAACTAAAATTTGAATAGGCCAACCAAAATGTCCGGCCTAAAACAGTTAAAAAACCGAGCTCGAAGGCAACCTCAGGCCTATTGACACCCTTTACTGCTTTTTCACTTGTGTTTGTAGCTCTTATTACTTTGCTCTCTTTCAATGTGGGACTAAACAATCTCCTTTTCCAACTAGCTGAGTCGAGTCGAACTTGAGCCGAGTCAACACGAACCGAGCTTTGAGTCGAGCCAAGGTCAACTCAAGCTTGGCTTGAAAATCTTCAAGTTGGAAAAAAATTTGGCTCGACTCGGAACCCAATGTCCTAATAGAGTTGAGCTAGCTCGACTCATGTACAACTCTACTCATGGAGGCTAGGACAAACATGAATGGGATGATCTTCACCTATTTACTTTGAATCGAAAACCCGCGTGGGTGGGTTGTGCCCCAAAACTCATCACGAATGGACCATACCATAGGAAACAGTCTTGATTGACTATTAATAGGCCACAAAAGTTTTGGATCAAGCTTATATTTATTTTTTCCCTTCATCCAGGCTTATGTGACCTTATCAACAGATTGTATGGTAAAAAACACTATAAGAAATAAGACTTTTAGCTGCCACAATTTTCGCAGTTAACAGTCCTAAAATCGCCACTAAAAGTTTTAGTGGCGACTTTTTCGTCGTCGCTGAGCCGCAATATGTGTTGTGGTTAAAAGTTTTAGCTGCGACTTCAAAAAAAGTCGCCATTAAGAGTCAGACAATTAACCACAGCAAGAATAACGCCACTAAAAGTTCACTTTTAGCCGCGACGTTTTCCACAGCTAATTGAAACCAGTCTTGTCACTGAAAATATAAAGTCACCACTAAAAGTTGTATTTTAGTGGCGGAAAACGTTGCAGCTAACAGTCTACTTTTAGTGGCGACTTCTAGTCGCAGCTGTTGGGGCTCAAAATTTCACCCATGATAGAAGGGTGAACGATGGCTCAAAATGAATGGTTTGGATCGGTTCAAGACCTGAAAAATAGCCACAAAAGCAATAGAACACCTTCCATACATGTAATACACATAGAACCCATGCAAGAGAATAGTGCGTATGGCTATGCATACCTAAAGCCCGCATGAGCACATGCAATCGTAAGCTAAGCCATCACGTGCATGCAACCAACTCATGCATACTATGCATAACCACACATGCCACACACATGTACCTTGTTTTGCATGCCATGAATGCAACCCATATAGCCCATGCGTGCTACCCATGTATGAAGCCCATGAAGGCACTGAGTATAAATGTAACTCTCATCTATGCCCATGCATATATCTCAAACATACATACATTCACACCATGCAAGAACACTATTCTCATGTAACCCATTCATACATGAATGCATAACACATATAAACCATGGACCATGCCTAAGACTCATGTATGAAACACACGTGTCATCCATGCAACAAATGCATACACGCCACAAACTACATGTTCACATACATATGCAATGCATGCATGGCTTGAACACCACCAATATATCATATGCACACATAAAACCACAATATGTACGTACGTTCACATTGCCCATGGTAATGTTCCCACCAGACGTTGTTCTCTATACCCCACCATGGAGTATATGCTTGATCTAAGTCGATCACCTGCTTCACCAACCCATTTTACCCCTTGGGACAAAAAATGAAGAAGATCTGAGTCTTAGAGAGACTACACAAGGAGAAACAGTGGAGGAAGAATTGTCCATGGTTGGAAGTTGGTAACACGCATAAAGCACGTAAAACTCACACTTTAAACTTCCAAATTTGTGAAAAGCACAACTTTATGAGCTTATTGCTGTGGGGCCCCCATCGTGATGCATAAGGAAAATCCAAACCTCCCAGACATCTTGATAGCTTATTTTAACCATTGGGACTAAGTATGAGGCATATCTGAAGCTCAGGTGGGACACACCACCAGAAGATCAACGCTCACCATTACAACTCCCAAAATGAGTGATCACCGGTTAAACCTCTCTAGTGGCCCACCACAATATTGTTTTCCAAGATCTGGACCGACCAGAGTATCCTAGGGGGTTCACACAAATGGAACATTTAAATGGTTGCTCGACCCAATATCTGTGTGGCCCCCAAATATCATTCAACGACAAAACAACGGTGACACTATTTCCTGTGGTATGGCCCACATGAACATCTGATTTGCCTCAAACTTGGGCCCACCCCCTAGAATAACACTCCCGAGCCAATGGGCGGCTTTAATCCTAGACCCATATACTATAAATGGGACCCACCTAAAACTTTGCCAAATCACGTGGGAGCATGCCAACATGAAAAAGTCACTTGCGCCCAAGCGGTGTTGAAAATAGTTAGTGATTAAAAACATGTGTGGGGCCACCATGGTGCCCTTTGGACCATCCGAATCGTTCATAGGGTCACAAGGGCCCACACGTGTCATATGCATGAAAACTAGCTTGATCTGATACTTCTATGGCTCCACATGAGTCCTCAACGGTGATTGAACGGTGGAACTGTTTTCTCTCGTATGGCCCACCTGGAACTTGGATTTAGATGAAACTTGAGGCCACCTCCTAGAATGGCAACCCTGAACTAATGAACCGCTCAGATTCGGGGCCCATGAACTACAAAGGAGACCCACTAACAGGTTTTCTAAAAGACGTACGAAACCATGCAAATTCATGGTACATACGGGTTGTCAACATCAACTAAGGTCCAGCGCCTCCAAGAGCTCACCATCTGAGTGATTTGGAGAATCTGACATGTTCACAGGATCAGTGTGGTCCACACGTGCCAGAGTATACAAGATTAACCTGATCCAAGTTTCAAGTGGACCACACCATAAGATGATACATATGAACCGTTACAACTCCCAAACCAACAAGTATATAAAGGGGTTGCGTGAGTGGCATTAAAAAAGAGATAGAAGGAGAGAGAAGAGGAGAGAGGAGAGGAGTATGAGATTGGGAGTTTCTCACATGCGCCCACCCTTTTGAGGTGGAATACATGCACTTGAATGCATGCACCCATCATTCCAAGGTGGGAGACATGCGCATGGATGCATTTTCCAATGGAGGGAGACATACGCTTGGATGCATTCCAATATTGGGAAGGAGACATGCGCTTGGATGCATTCCAATATCCAACTACCAAAAATCATAAAAATGCACCAAGTGCAAGGGGGACATGCGCCCAAACTCTGTTGGCCAAAGTGGTGAAGCCACATGCGCCCATCTCCACCCACCAGGCGCATGTGCAAAGCCACATGCGCCCGGAAGAAGTCGTCTCTCTCTCTCGTCTTGTATGTTGGTCATGTGCGCCCACTCCATGTCACATGCGCCCACCACCCTACTACATGCGCTCACTCTCATAGACATGCTCCAGCCCTCTTCCAACGTGCACCTGAACTGGTCACACCGGAACTGCACTGCACATCTCTCTGCACTGCACTGCACATCTCTCTGCACTGCCTGCACTTGCACTACACACTGCACACCTTATTTACATAAAAAAACGTTTAAGTAAATGTCATATTTTAATTTATGTTTTCCATTTACTTTAAGTTATTTATGTAAATAAGGAAGTACCCCCCATTTGGATTCAATAAAAAATACTAAAAAAATAAATTCCCAACAACGGAGATTTTGATTTTCCATCCGAAGTACAAATCACAACTTTTTGGCACTCCCCAAAAAGTTCGCCTTTTGATTGGAGGGGTTTTCTTCGAATCTAAACCGTCCAAAAAATCTGAAATACCCTAATTATGCTAAAACACCAAAGTCCGATGAAATATTCATGATATTTTATGGTCGATATGCGGATATATCAAAAATTCAGATTTTTACTTAGAATTTTCAGGCAGCGAAATTACCAAATTAAATATCGTTTTAATGCAAATTTGTACAGAAATGGAGTTATGACTAGATAATATTGATTGCTTCATGCATTAACACCTATCTTGCTTAATCTAGCATTCATTCACGCTTAATCTAGTTGCTTAATCCAGCACTCGTCTCTGCTTAATCTAGCACTCGTCTTTGCTTAATCTAGCATTCATCTAACTCGACATGTACTGAACTTCACATGGCATATATATTATTATGTTCTCATATACATTCATTCTCATATGACATACCTTCTGTTGTATTCATCAAATACAATCAATCTCATATGATATACATTCAATTACATTCATTGTACATTAAAAATCCCTTATCTCATTACAATGCCCTACACATTAATGCATGTGTGAGCAGGTTCTCTTCTTATCTCTCGTTGCGTATTAGCTATCAACGAAGGTGCGAGGTTGAGATCACTTCTGAAGACCAGTCGACAAACTCCAACCTTACTCGACAACTGATTATAGGAACTTTGTATCGATTATGTTCATTGCACAATTAGGATTCAGCTCGGATTGAGGCTCAAGACTAACCAAAAGGGACTATGGTTATCACAAGAAACCACAAACAAAAGAGTTCCAACTAAGCTTGAAACATCCTGCTATGGATTTCCATTATGAAAAAGACAGTCGATGCCCTACCCATCGACAACGGGTCCATCGGTTGAGCTGATGAGGCAGTTGCGGAGTGCTCTCCTAAGGTCACCCGTCATAAAAGTACGGGCGCGGGGATCTTAGGTTATGCCGACCAACATTTCGAGGATCGTGTATTCCAGCGGTCACCTGTTCACAGTAACAGGCGCGGGCCCAGAGTTGCACCACTCGATTAAAAACCTCGTTCGGGAATGTTGCGGAGTGCTTTCCTAAGGTCACCTGTGCGCTGTAACAGGTGTGGGCCTTGGGTCATGCCGACCAACATTCGAGGATTGTGTATTCCAGCGGTCACCTGTGCGCTGTAACAGGCGCGGGCCCCGAGTTGCACCACTCGAATCCTGACAGTCTCTCAACCCGGACAATCCGAAAGAAAATGGGACATAGACATCCGGCTTGTCTAAGAAGAAAATAAATAGGTCTCTACGACCATGAACTCAAAGACGATAGTCCCCGATGACTTAGTCACCTGCTCGATCTATCCGGGCCTTATCTCGAATACTCCATCTATTGTACAAACATTATTCATAGTGGAGCTTTGTCGCTTTGTGCCGTGGTTTTCTCCCACAAGGGTTTCCACGTAAAAATCCCTGTGTTCTCTGTGGTGTGCATGATTTACATTGATGTTTCTTCATTTGCTTTATTTAATCTATCTATAATGTATCCATTCATTTACTTTTGCCTTTTAATTAAGGGTGGTCAACCATTGATGTAATTAAGGGCTCGTGACAAATATCACAGCCTGGAATGTAAAAGATCTCAGAATCTCTGGAATAAAATTCGCCTTGCGATATCCCTCTTGTGTACACTTGGTGATTGCTTGTGATTGTCTATGAATGTCTCTATACTCATAATTCCCCCAGAACAATGAAACACGGAAAAAACTGCCTTGAGCACGATTTTTCTAGTTCTAACAGCAGCTAATCGTTTACTTTTAATGACGACTTTTAAAAGTAGCAGGTAAACAATAGACTTTCAACCGCAAAAATTTTCACTACTAAACGTCTTAAAAGCGCCACTAAAAGTTTAGTGACAAGTTTTCTGTCGCCGCTGAACTGCTGCAATATGTGTTGTCGCTAAATGTTTTAACTGCGACTTTAGAAAAGTAACTACTAAAAGTCTTTTTTAACCGCGACATTTTCCGCCACTAATTGAAACAATGCTTGTCACTGAAAGTTAAAAGTCACCACTAAAAGAGATCTTTTCGTGGCGAAAAAAGTCGTGGCTAAAATTCTAATTTCAGTGATAATTTCTAGTCGCAGCTAAACATTTATTTTTAGTAATGATATTAAAAAAACACGGTTAAAATATAGTTTTGGCTAAAAATTCACATTTGGTGGCAACTTCTAGTCATAGCTACAAGTTTACATTTAATGACGACTTTTAAATGTCGCGATAAAAATGAACTTTTAGTGGCAAATTAAAGTCGCAGCTTTATGTTGTTGGTCAGACTTTTAGTGGCCACTTTTATAGTTACGGCTCTATGTTTTCTCTTTAATACACCTATTTTGATAAACCTACTTATAAATGAAATGATATACCTACTTATATAAAAATGATAATTTACTATTTTAATCACTACCAACCAAGTGAACATAACTTCAAATTTAATTAATATAACTGCAAAACTCTTATATAAACCTAATTAAATTATATGTTTGCAACACATCATCATCATAAAAAATACAAATACAAATAAAATAAAAAAGAGTCATGACCATCGAGCTTCTCAGCAGCTATGCATCACATGTCTCTGGCCTGCAAGTAAAAAAAATAATTAGAGAGATAATAATTTTTCATTTCACAATTAAATTTATAATGAACTTGTAAATAAAGACATCTTACACTGTCAGAATGAGAAGGGGTAGGCATTTGCATTGACTCATTGTACTGCTGGATGAAAGGTTAGATCTGTAATTCTATAAATTGTAAGCGACTCCTATCTGCCTCAGCCCGCCCCATATTATCCATCAACAATGACTCCAAGCGATTCCTATCTGCCTTAGCCTGCCTCTTATCTGCCTCAACTTACTTCTTAAGCTCCTCATTTTTTCTCTGTAGCTGCGCACGAATTTTCTGCCCAGATGTAGATGTCTTAGGCTTTGGACTGGCCTCATGGCCACGTATATCTCTGGACCGCTCTGGTCCGAGCACTACCTCGAACCTCTCATCCTCAGTCAAGGGATTAGTGCCTTCCTCTACTGGCTGAGATTGTAGTCTTTGAAGCTCCTCCAACATTTGAAAACCAATTGTAAAATGATTATTATCTATCAATTTAGTAATATATAAGTGTTATATGCAAAATGATGGAGATAAGATTTCACGCGGAAATGCCCATAACGTCCATTCGACTCTCGAGATTATATGATCGAGAGTCGAATGTTGGATAGGTACGAGACGTCCATTCGACTCTCGAGATTGGCTGATCGAGAGTCGAATGTTTGATAGGTGCGGGACGTCCATTCGACTCTCGAGATCACCTGATCAAGAGTCATAGATTGAAAAATACGGAGCAGCTATTCGCAAGTCCCGAGTCTTCATAATCGATAGTCAAATACGGCAAAGCTCGATCCGCGAGCAGACCTTCTCACAAGTCGTTGAAAGACATTACACCCAAAATATGTACTTGGACTCGCGACCACATTTTAACCTGCGAGCAACTTTACTACAGGCGTCTCCTTCCTTTTCGGAGGCCATGACTCCCAGCTACGGGCGTCTCCTTCCTTTTCGGAGGCCTTGACTCCAACTATGGCTTCCGGCCGGATCCAGCCGGATTTCAAGGGATTACCATCTAGGGGCGCGATTGTTGGAATAAGTCATTGGGTTGGATCTGACTAAAAAGATAGGATCTTATCCCACGAAATCAGCGGATTCTCAGTATCGTATGCGACATCAATGGGATTTCGACATCTCACGTAACAGATTGGATTGCTTCAGATCTATATAAGGGGGTGGCTCCATTGAGAGCAGGTACGCATCATTCAATCTTGGTCCCGTTTTGCTTGGCTTCTCTTCTGTGGCCTAACTTAAGCGTCGGAGGGCTAACGGCTGGTCCCCAGCCACCCTTATTCGCTGTCTTGCTTCAGGTCTGGTGGTGGAAATCCCTGCTGGAGCAAAGGAGAAGAGCCGGAGGATCTCGTTTACAAAAACTGACATTAACAATAAGAAATTAACAAGGAAATATAGAAAGGCATGATCACATACGTATACTTCACGAGATCTCAAATCAACCCAATTGTTTTTCTTTTTGCTAAACCGGGTAACGAACTACATATTAGTTCGGGAGGGCTTATCTCCCATCTCAGGATTACACTATTATTAGCAAAGTTAATACATATAAGATATATATTTATTAACATAAGTGTTATTTGTTAGTGCACTTTTCTGTGGCATACTAGTGCACCTTGTTTGTCAATTACTTAGGTCAGTGGGTCTAGTGTTGGTTAAGCTTAATGAAGACGAAGACCGAAGACTCAAGTGGCCCTGTTACATCAAGGAAGAAGAAACAGGTAAAAGTGATGCCTTGGTGTGCCTTAACCTTGACGAAAACCATATCCTAAACCCTTTGATGACCTTGACCATGTTTAGAAAACCTTTAATCATCATAGATTGGCCCTAGGCGTCCCAAAAGATCACTCATACTATGGCCAAAGAGATTGGGCAGTGATAGAGTGGGTCAGCATTTCAACTTGGTTGAACCCAAGCCTGTCCGACCGGTCGGCTGGACTGGACCAACCGGTCAGACTGGCTTCCAGACCATACATCAATCTGTTGTAGTGTGCAGACCATTGGGCTAACCGGTCTTGATCGATCGGCAGGTCTGGTCTGACCAGTGGCGACTGGTTGGACAGACACCCCTCCTAAACATCGTGCTCACTGTCTTGCCTGGTCGTTGGCCGACCGGTTGGGACAGGTGGAGACTAGCCGATTTTTGCCCAGTTTTCTGTCCGTTTGAACCTCTTTTACAAAGGGGCTTGGCTCATTTTGAGGGGTAAGAAGAGGGATTTTGGGAGGACTGAAGCCACCATTGTTGGAGAACATTTGAGGCTTATTCCCAACCTATGCAAGGCATCTTCCTTATACTTTAACACAAAATTGGAGCATTCCAAGCTCATGAAGAAAATGACCTTCATCCCCTCTTGATCTCTAGAGTTTGGATCTTCCTTGATAGTCATATCCTTATCCAAAACTCTAAGATGAGATCGTTGTAGGTGAGCAACTCTAGGCAACCCATTCCTATTAGTTATAGAGTTCTCAAACCTACCCTCCCATCACCTTGGGCATCTCAAAGGCATCACAAGCAAGGTGATTGAACAAGTGTAGTTGAGGCATTGGCGACGCAATGGCAACACGATCGCGGGAGCAAGGGAAGCTGATTGAAGCACGGGAGAGCGGAGATCAAGCAGCCCAAACCGGTGCTGAACTAGGGGCTCATCCGACAAGTAAGGTTGTCTTTGTTGAGAATCCATCCACTCAATTCCCTGTGAGAGTTAAGTGTAGAGTTTGTTTGTCAAACTCGAACTAGGGACGTTGGTCGTTCCTTGGCCTATTTGTCGGCCTAAAGACTAGGGGTTGTTTGGCACTCCTTCGCCCATTTGCCGGATTTAAACAAAGTCTCCAAGGGGGAGCCTCCGACACGGGAGTGAACGTGCGTCGGGTTGAGAGTTAGCCTATGTCCAAAACTCCGTTTGGGTTGAGAGTTAGCCCTTTGTCCAAAACTCCGGTTATGGTTGAAAGGTGAACCGGAGAAACCTTCGTGTAAAGGTTGAGAGGTGAACCTCATTTAAAACCTCCGATAGTAAATGCCGATGTGCTCAAAGAAGTTGAGTACTTGAATCGGGAGTGGAGTAGACCCAAAGTTGAACCACTATACATGCTTTTGTTTGTGATTGAATTAAGCACATTGTTATCTTAACATTGTATGTTTAATTGTTTAATTATGAATTCTTAATAAGAGTGTATGCTAGGCGCTAGATAGGCACATCCACACACAAGATGTACTTTCACTGGTTGTGTAGACTTGAGCTCATTAATCCATTCTCATAAGTCTACATAGGTTGCATAGATTAGGAGCTTGATTAGTTAAATCATTTGATTATCTATGCATGCTTAGACTAGGTTATTTATTGCTTAACCCATATGCTAGTCTTATGATTAAACCCACTTAGGCTTGGAAGCTGAAGTGTTCTTGCTTACTTAGTTTAATGTGTTAAATTGTGTAAGTAGGCGAATTCTTTTTTCAAAAGGTCCTAATCACCCCTTAAGGACTTACCCAGAATTCTAGTTGCTCTTTAAGCTTCCGCACATACGAAGGTATCGTGTTAGTGTAGACACCTCACCTTTGGCTACACTATTGGTAGAGATAGCTGGATGAATGGAGGACCATACCCCCAAATCCCAAGTCCAAACTCAGCCAAACTCACCCTTGTAAGCCCCAATCCATAGCCCAACTCAAGCCTGAACCCAGTCAACCCACTTCTAAACATCAGCCTGAAAAACCCCCATAAGAAAAGCCAGTAAAAAAATCCTAAAAAAGTCAAACTCACTGAGTCAACCCACTGAGTCAACCCGCTGAGTTAACCCGCTGAGTCAACCCGTCCAGTCAAAACACCGAGTCAACCCGCCGAGTTAAATCACCGAGTCGACCCGCTGAGTCAACTCACCGAGTTAACCCACCGAGTCAAAACAGCAGCCCCGAGAAATGACCGTACCACGTGCTGGAAACCGAGGAGCCTCCGTACGGGCGGCCCACAGGGGGCCGCCCAAACATATTTACAAGATCTGCCACTCTCCAATGCTATAAATACCCCCTCCCCTTCTCATTTCAACACACCATCCAACCCAGAGAGAGCCCGTCCGTTCCGAGTTTCCTTCTCCACCCTTTAGCCCATTTTTCCACCAAGGAGAGACCGAGTGAGGAGAGCCCAACCCTGGTCCAGCCTAGCCTGACCACTGGTTCAAGTCTCCCAAGCCATCCAAGTCTTGATCCAGCCACTCGAAGCCAATCCTTGCGATACCTCCGTCCATCTAGTTGTTCCTTACTAGCATCATCTCATTCGCATCTAGCATAAGTGCAACATTTACTTTTCTTCTAACCCCCCTGCTTCACTGCAAGCACTTTGATTATTCAAACACATAGCATGCATCTCGCATAAAGCACCTGTCAGTTCGAGCGTATGCTCTGGGCTTGCCTGTTAATGAACCTGCCCATCAGAAACTCTTACTGTTCAGACCTGCATTCATGTACATATCACTACAAGCACCTTGATCATTCAAGCACACAGCATGCATTCCGCATAAAGCACCTGTCAGTTTGAGCGTATGCTCTGGGCTTGCCTGTTAGTGGAACCTGCCCATCAGAAACTCTTACTGTTCAGACCTGCATTCATGCATCATGTCATCTATGAGAATATACGAGGATTAAAACAGACTTTCAAGTGTTAGTTCGATTCTGTGAAGTAGAGACCGTACTTTGGTACGGGCAGTGTGTGGGGTGCTTAACGTCTTCCCACCCTGTTACCGTGATCCCTTACCTCGAATCTCTGGCCGCAGATCAAAAGGAGTCATTTTAGAGGAAGGAATCTTCGGATCCCCTTCTCTAATGTTTCTACAGGGTCTAGCCGACTGTAGATTCGAAGTAACTAGCTAGTGGCGACTTTGGTCGTATATAAACTCATTTAAACACATCCAGCTTAACACAACAACCAAACAAAGCCCTCGAGAACGAGGCAAGCTAGTGGCACAAACGGCGATTCGCACTCACGCATCCTCTCCTTCTTTTCCCAAAAGGAAAGGGACGAGAACGTCGTGTGGCAGTGCGGAACGGCGAGGGTCCACAGAATGGCGACTTCGCTGGGGAAGAGCTAGTCCCACTAGTCGTGATCCGACTTGAAAAATAGAATCCTTCCCGTACTTGAAAGTCACTAATCCTCATACAATCTCATCTGCATAGCATTCTACCCAAAACAAACAAAAAAATAGAAAATTCCAAAACCAACAAAAAAAAAAAAGAAAATCCCAAAACCCAAAAAGAGTATAGTCCTCACCATTGCGCCTCCTCGGGCTCAACGTGTTCGGAAACAACTTCCCTTCCGCAGTATAATCCGCACTCGGGCACAGCAAGCCATGTCCGACCACGAAGAAGAAACTCATCTCTTCCCTGCTCTTGAGATGACCGAAGCGCAACCTCTAGCGCAACAGCCAATTGAGAATACGCCAATCATACAAGAATTAGCACAAGGAATGAGAGCAATGCAAGAAATGCTCTTGCAATTCATGGAAGCACAAGCCACCGCAGCAGCCAACAATCAAGTTGGCCCAGTTTAGCAATCTCAGCAGCCATGCCGGGTCCTCCCGGCCTCCAGTTCAAATCAAGCACAACCATCGGAGTCTTCCTAAGACTACCGACAGCAGCCATCTCAGCCCTTCGCTATGAGGCATCCTCCTCAGTACCTTCATGCAACGACAGGGCTGCCTCAGAGCACTCCTGTCGTAGGGACTTCTTGTCAGCTTCCAGTCAATCTTACAAACAACAGTCTCAGTAGATCTCAGCATGTCCCCACCGATGGGACTCCTTTCCTTCCTCAGCATGTCCCAGCCGATGGGACCACTTTTCAATTTCAGCACATCCCCGCCGATGGGATTTCAATTCAATTTCCAGCAACAGGGACAGTACTGGCGAATGCCCACAATGGGGGTCAGTGTCAAGTCCACATCAATCAGCGGACAGTGGCGAATACCCAACAAGGAGGTCACTTCTCAGCATCTCAGCCTCCTGCAAACAGGAGCACTTTTCAATTCCAGCACATCCCCGCCGATGGGATTCCAGTTAATTTCCAGCAATCTTCAATTCAGCAAACTCCAGTTAATTTCCAGCAATCTTCAATTCAGCAAACTCCAGTTAATTTCTAGCAAGTTCCAGTTCAACCTTCAGTACAGTCTCCAGTTCAGCTACAATCCTTTCAAGCACAAGTTCATCAGAATCCAGTTCAATCATCAAATCAACTTCAGCAACCCACGGTTGCTTTTCAGCAAACCCATAGGGTCGAAGACATCGACCACTATGTCGAAGAAGAACGTGCCTTACTCCAAGAGGCACCAGTCACTCGAACAGATCATTCAGGACTGGACGAGTTGCGGGAGCAGTTCCAAATCTTGCAAAATCAGCTTCAGCGACAACAAGGAATCGATCTACCTTCAACCAAGTTCAGAGACTTTGTGTCCTTTCCCAGATGCTCAAGTACCTCAAAACTTTGAGGTACCAAAATTCAAAAGATACGATGGCAGCGGTTGTCCCACAGCACACCTCAAGGCCTTCTGTGGAGAGCTGAGTGCAATCTCAGGAAATGAAGGGGCCCTCATTCGTTTGTTCCAAAAATCTCTGAAGGGCGATGCCCTAGATTGGTACACCTCATTGGACTGTCACCGCATTAGGACGTGGGAACAGCTTTCCCAGGCTTTCGTCGACAGATTCGCATACAACCTCAACATGGCACCCAGAAGAGCTGACCTCGCAGCTCTCAGGCAAAGGAGTGATGAAACGCTATCAGTCTATGTGGGACGTTGGCGAGCTATGGCAGCCAGAATGCGGACACCTATCGACAACGAAGAACAAATCTCCATGATTGTTCATTCAACATATCCTGGCATATCTGGATATCTCATCTCACATCCATATGCGAATTTCTCACAGTTGATCCGTGCTGGAGAGCAAGTCGAAGCAGGAATCCATGCCGGGACGATCTCCCCATGCCTCATCAAGCCACTTCAGTTAAAAGAAACAGAGTGGAAGGAAGACCTATCGGGTATGGGAACGGAAACCGCAGCGGTTCTCCTCCCCGCCCGATAGAGGTAAACAACATTAGCACCACTGCTCAGGGTAATCAACACGCTCCCCCACAGGGACATCAACAGCATCAGCAGAATCAGGTTCAGCACCAACCTCAGAGGTATCAACCGCAACCAAATCCGCAACCACAGCCACAACAACCTCGACAGCAGCAGCAGTTTAGAGGAAATGGTCAATACTCATACCAGAACAGGCAGAATTACAGGGAGCTCAGGAAGTTCACCCCACTCACTCAACCACTTAGTCAAGTCATGACTATGCTGGTACATAAGCAGTTACTCACTCTAATGGCACCCAGGCCTCCTCCTCATCCTCTGCCTCCGAATTACCGAAAAAATGAGTACTGTGCCTACCATCAAGGGCGTGGCCACACCACTGATCGATGCTTTACTTTGAAGAATGCCATACAAGATCTGATCGACGACCGAAAGATCGTCATTTCAGTCCCTGGAACTCCTGCAGCAGCTTCCACCAACATCCTTCAGAATCCTCTGCCTCAGCATCAGACGGACCCCAGTTCATCTCGAGGCCCCACCATCAACAGCATAGAAGAAGGAGAACGCCTCGATCGCTTCTTCTCCCCCATCTAATCCATTCATGCCTACACTTATGGGCCGACAAATCCTCCTCCGATCTTGCAAGGGGCAAGTCCTTTTCTTCCTTCAGTCTCCGAGCCAGTAGTGCTCGAAGGAACGCTTCCATATGATGCGCCAGTTGTGCAAGGGGCACCTTACAGCCCTTCATGTTGGGAACCAGTCGTCCTGGAAGTAGCACAATTATAATCGAGCCCACATACGAACCTGTCATCCTGCAAGGGGCAATCTCAGCACAGGAACAATACAATTCGCAATGGAGGAACCATATTCATCAGCAGCAAGAGCCCATTGTCTTGGAAGGAGCTCCTCCAGTTGAGCCAGTCATATTGCAAGAGGCAAATCCCGGAGGCGTGTCAATCACACTACAGCAGCTGGGACGAACAGAGAAACCTCCTGCCATATCAAGAGGACCAGTATTCATTCCATGGGAGCCTCCTGCTCCCATATGCCCATGGGTAATGCTGGTATGTTTAATGCAGTAAGTACCGGATTCAGACGTTGATTTAAACCTTATTTGAGAGCTTGAGATTGATGGTCAATTTTAGAAAAATATAAGATTTACTCGTTTTAGATTTATATGTTCTTCAAATCATTATGATAAGAGATTGAGTAAATCTTAAAAAGAAATGAGCACGGAGAGCAGTGGAAGATATAGCGCTGTGAGTTGCATTGGTGGGAGACTTGGACGATCCAATCGATCAATCAGAACTGTCCGTTAGGCGCAGCATATATTTTCATGTAATTACATTGATAAGAGGATTATGAGCGTTTTATCAAGAGAAATGCTCCAGTGTTCTCTGAGAGCATTATAAGTTATAGAGCTCCTAGTTGCATCAGTTCACTTTGACAGTCCAATGATGGATCTAAACTGTCCATTAAGTACTAAATAGATTTCATGAGCGACCATGAAAAAATCACACTGATCAGATGATCCGATCCACGTTTGATGTGGCCTCATTTTCCATATAGCCATCCTTTTATCCAAACCAACCATGGTATGGTTATGATTGCCTAACAAAAATAAGCAATCCACTGTGGTCCCTAAAAGATAGATGGATCAAACATTAAGCAGATGTAAATTTCAGGTGAACCATATGCCACATGAAATAGTGGTTATTCATCGTTAAAATCCTTTCGTGGACCACAAAAGTATTGGATCAAGCTGATATTTCGTTTTTTTTTTCTTGTTCTGTGTGATTCTTTCAACAGGTTGGATGGTCAACAAATATTATAGTGGACCCTACAAAGATTTTAGTAGTGGCCATTCAACGACCACGGTTTCATATGGTGTGGTCCACCTTGAATTTTTATGTGCTTAATTTTTGAGATCATAAACTAAAATAAGGTTTAAAATAAGATGGACGGCGTGTATATACAATGCATCATCAAGGTAGGCCCTACGGTTAGGATCCTACCGACACCGCTGGTTCCTGTGGCAACCATGTCCCGCTTGAATATTAATGCTTGTCCCCGTCCATGATAGTAACGGATTAGGTGCGCCTGTGGCCGAAATCGAACATGGCCCTGGCAATGGAGCCCACTTAATGTATGTATTTTATATCCATTCTGTTTATAATTTATATGTTTTCCCATATCATTTTATGTCATTGGCTCAAAATTGAAGTAGAACGAAATCTCTTGTGGAACACACCACAAGAAACAATGGTGATTGAAGTCCTACCATTCAAAACTTTTCTAAGGCCCACGGTAATGCCCTTCTTAATGTTTATTTGCCATGGGACATGGATTGCGTTCAAATTGAGCTGTGGAGGGGCCCACCATGATGTATCTATTTATCTATTCCGTCCATTTCTTTTTTAAGATCATTTTAAGGCATGAGACCAAGAATGAGGAAGATCCAATGCTTAGGTAGGCCACACCATAGTTGGCCCTAGCATTTAATGCAGCCGAGGTCAGTATTTTGGTGTGGCTGCTCTCAGCGTTGGATCTGCCTCATTCTTGGTCTCATGTGGTGGGCCTGATCTTAGACGGGGAATGGACGGAGTGGATAAACAGATACATCAAGGTGGGCCCCTCCACAGTTTGGATGCAATCCGCGTTTTTTGCCATCCAACCATGAGCTTGATCCATAACCTTTGTAGCTCACAAGATCGTTGTTAATGGTCAATCACAACTATTTCATGTGGTGTGGCCCACCTGAGATTTGGATATACATCATTGTTGCTATGATGCCATAAAATGATACGGCAAAACGGATGTACGGCGTGGATATAGAATACATACATGAAAGCAGGCCCCATGGTCAAGGCCTTGGGTGAGACGGCTGCCGCACCTAATCCATTCCTATCATGGACGGGACAAGGATTAATATTCGAGCGCCAGTTGGCTGCCACCGGGAACAGCGGTGGGTGGAACCTGAAGGTAGGGCCCACCTTGATGCATACATTGCATATCCACGCCATACATATGCTTTCCCAGCTTATTTTAATGCATGTTCCAAAGAATTAAGTGGATAAAAATTTCAGGCGAAAACAGTAGCCATTGAATGGCCACCAATAAAAACTTCCACCGTAATTTTTGTTGACCATACAACCTGTTGATAAGATCACATAGACCTTTGCGTTGAAAATAATAATAATAATAATAATAATAATAATATTATGCTTTCAAAACTTTTGTGGCTCATAAAAGGTTTTTAATGATCAATAACCACAGTTTCCTGTGGCGTGGTCCACCTGAAATTAGTATGGGCTTAATTTTTGAGACCATGGCTTAAATTAAACTGAAAAACGGGTGGACGGTATGGACATACAATGCTTAGATTAAGATGGACCTGTTGCTTAGGCTCCCACCGACATTTCTGGTTTTGGGAAAGTCGCGCTCCGATATTATTGCTTGTCCTGGTCCATGATAGGACTAGATTACGTGCGCCAGCGGCCTTACCCAATAAAGTGTAGCCCTGACCGTTGGGCCTGTTCTTATGTAGGTATTGTATATCCATGTCGTCTACCTGTTCTTCCATATCATCTTATGGCATCAACCGAAAAATGAAGAAAATTCGAATATCCGGTGCAGCACACCATAAGAAACAATGATGATTAAATTTCCACCGTTAAAAACTTCCTAAGGCCCATCCTAATGCCCATCGTAAAGTTTATTTACCATCCAAACGGTTGATCAGGTCGAACAGTTGGAAGGGAAAAAAAGAAACACCAGACTGATACAAAACTGTTGTGGCCCACAAAAAGCCATTAATGATCAATCAAAACTATTTCTTTTGATGTGTTCCACGTGAGATTTAGACTTGTTGCTTCATTTTTGGGCTGATGCCATGAAATAATGTTTCAAAACCAATGGGCCGTTTGGATATACAATACATACATGAAAGTGGGTCCCACATTCAAGGACACACTGTGTTGGATGAGGCTCCGAGGGCACCTAATCCACTCCTATCATGGGCGACAAGCATTAATATCCGAGCGTGACTTGGCTGGAAACATTGATGTGGGTAGGACATGGCCGTAGGGTCCACCCCCATGTATGTATTGTATATTCAGGCCATCCATCTTTTTTTCTAGCTCAATATAGTGTATCGTCCGACAAATTAAGCAGAAAAAGAAATTCAGGCATACCTCTTGATGTAGTGAGGTACGAAGAAAGGAGGACTAGTGGGCCCACTTGAGCTAGCAAAAGGGGTTGGAAAATCTAAAAACTCTCAAGTCTTAAACTCCTACCGACCGGCCGAACGACATGTCGGATGCTTCAGCCGGCCGGTTGGATTTCACAATCCAGAGAACAAAAACTCTCTAAACCGCCTGGACCATGTTCAGCCAGTCGGAGGCCCCTGACCGGCCAACCGGCCACTGTGTAGAGTGCGCACGAACACTTCCTATTTTGATTTTTTTTTCTTCCGTTTTGAATTATTTTCTTTTCTTTTGTAATTAGGACACAGGTTATGTTTCTAGGGCTTAGTTTACTATAAATACTTGTTTATTTTTCATTTTAGGGAGATCATTGAATAATATAACTCTTTTTTTTATAGAAAAACTACGGTTTTCTATCATTCTTCATGGATTCGAGAGAAGGTCTCGTGAATTCGAGATATCCCGTCATGGATTCGACGAAGACAGGTTGAGGAGTCCCTGTAGATCCGAGATTCGGATTAGTTATCCCCATGAGAGAGACGTTGCTCAATCTCACCACATTTCGCCCGCATCAGATTGATATCAAAGTGAGGCTTTCCCTTGGGTGATGGCTTTTAATGGTGCCTACGGCAAAAAGCCTGTGGATGGTGCTCCAAGGATCCATCCTCTCAAAGTGGCGGCTTTCAGGGCGACGCTTGAGACACTCCACTAAAAAAACCATCAAGCTATGCAAGGGCTGCAGGCTAGTTCAACTGCAAAATAAAATATCAAGGGAGCAGATTGTTTTAAGTAGAGATCTAGGAGATCGGACAGGTCGATGCTACAAGAGGGCGATAAATCTTCCTATCTTCAATGGCCAGGGTCACATCGACAAATGGCTCTTCGGGCTCGAATACTTCTTCAACCACATGCGGATCTTGGAAGAAAGTAGGGTTCCACTCGCATCATTTCATCTGATAGATGACGCTTATGATTAGTGGGAGCACGTTCAGTATTGTCGAAAGATGGAGATTGTTCGCTTCCCCAAGTGTAGGGTTGCGATGTAGTAATAATTCGGTAGAGACCGAGATCGTTCTCAGGGACTTATATAGGAATTCACAAAATACCTCCGATGGTCTCTAATTGAGATAAACTAAACAGATTTTTAGAATTTGAATGTATAGGAATATTCTTAAACTAAAAGTGAATGTAACTAATATAAAAGAGCATTAGGGTTCAAGGATCCACTTGTAGCAATCTTTGATGCATAATTCGTTGTGGTTTCCCAATTACACAACTAGAATCGAAATCAAATCCTATTTAGCCGGATGATAGAGCAGTTAATTCAGCAAAACAGCCCAATTCATATGTTGTTCATAACATGATTCCCTCAATTCAAGTTAGGACTTGAGCACAGTCAATTGTATAGGTCAATCCTAGTTCCAATAGGTTAAGATCACAATCATAATAATCATCAAACCCTGTCACAAAACTTAACTATATTATGATTTAAACTTTATTCAAATCACATGCACAAGCAACACCCAAATTGGACTTTAGAACAAAAGGTAGAACATTGGTTTGAAGTTCTCACATGAGAATTTAAGTCTAAAGCGTATTGAATCTGATTCCTCGGAGCGTACATGCAGGTTTAGATCCATGCAAAACAACAAAGAACTAAAGCAATTCTTCCAAACATCCATGAGTCATCATAAGATTGAGAAAAACTACTTAGAACTTTATTTAAACTCCCAAAAATCATTGTTCTTCAATAAAATTTCAAACTTGAAACCAGATAAACGAATTAAAGCATCTTAGATTCACTACAAGCGTCACCTCTTAGCCCTAGCTAAGAGGTTTAGCCGATCATGATCCAAGGAAACATGAAATCAAATAAAAACATGAAAACTGAAGGAAACAAACTAAGAGGAGTTGTGAAACTCTGAATTTATCTTTCTCCGCCTCCCATTGTAGTAAATCTCTTTTAGGATACCTTAGGAACAAGGTAAAGGAGTCCTTTTATAGATTTTGGGCTCCAATTGCATAGAATCTTCGAGAAAACGAGCAAAAGTTGCGCTTTGTGCAACAAAATTCGGAGCTTGTAGAACAAGTTCTGTTACGCAGACGACCAGTTTGAGCCCATGGACGACCGGTCATAAAAGGCCAAAAACAGTCCAGAAAGTTTTTTCTGAAAATTCAGTCCTCACTTTTATTTTAACGACTGGTCTGAGTGGTGGATGACCGGTCGTATTTTATGAATTTTGGTCCAGCAAGGTTTGGCAGCAGGGGTCTTCCTATTGACTGTTCGGACCGGTCGGACTACCGGTCCTGGGCTATGGCGGACCGGTCGACAATGCAATCTTCTGCACTTCTTTCTTCTTTCCTTCTCTTTCTCTCTTGCTTCTTTCTTCCACCCTTTGGCACTTGGTCTTTTGATCTTCAATGTGTATAGAGTGACCTTTTAAGCATTAAATTGGTGAAGTCCACTTCTCATTCCTACAATCACAAAACACGCATTAGAATAGCTTTTAAACATGTGAATCATGCATAGTTAGTGATGAAATGGGGTTAGAGTATACAATTTTAAGAGCTCAACAGAGATAAAGCAACCAATTCTCTCGTGGCCGTGGATGAAGCGACGCTTACTGGCCCATTTTCTATGTAGCGAATGATGTCTTGGTGTTACGTCGGCACAAGAAATTCCCAGTCCTGTCAACAACACACATATTGTGCCTGCGGAAACAAAAGGCCACCAGCAGATGGAAGTTCCTCTCACGACTTTTGAAGTGGAGATCATTCATACAGACATAGGAATCCCTCTCGAAGGATCTGCTGAATCAGTAGAGGAAGAAGCTATGAAGGGAGAGGAGGTACCACCCACCATCGTCTCAGAACATATTCAAAGTTCTGAGAAGATGGAGGAAGACGATATCCTAGATGTGGTGAACAAAGAAGAGGTTCATGTTGCAGCTCCAGAAATTATTGATATGGATTTGCAGGAGTCCATTAATGTGTCAGAGGATTTACAGGAGCCCATGAATGTGTCAGAGGCCCATTTTTCTCAAATTGAGCTAATCTTTAGTAGCACAGTTGGTAGAGCGGATCCATTTGCAATTTTCCTTGTTCCCACTGAGAAGAAGATGACAATGTTTGCTGTGCTATGCCAGGGAATGGTTGAGGATAAGTATCCCCATTCAACTCCAAGTACTATTCTTAAGTAAAGGCCATGAAAGAAGATAAAAGCAAATTTCCATCACGACATGAGGCAAAACTCAAGGTTGAGTTTTCTTCAAGTGGAGGAGTCTGATGTAGGGGGAGAATTCCATGGTCAAGGGCGATGATCGACCATTACTACAGATGTGGACAACTAGGCCACCTATCCAACACGTGCCCTCAACGGCCTATGACTAATGTGGTCATCTCCACAGAGGATGCACCAGCTGAACCAGAAATTAATGTTGATGCTGAACAAGTTGATGAAGATGAAGAAGGAACTGATTGGATCTCGGGAGATCAGGGTGTATCCTTGGTCATACAGCGATAGCCACCTACATGTGTTGAACCGTCTAATCCCCAGTGACACAATCTCTTCCGCACTAACTACACCGTGGAAGGAAAGGATTGTACTGTGATCATCAATGGTGGTAGTTGTGAGAACATAATATCACAGGCCATGGTCGAGAAACTGAAACTCAAGACCACACTGCATCCCTCGCCCTATGCGATTAGCTAGATTCAGAAAGGCATTACGATGGTGGTTAAGGAACAATGTCTCGTATCACTTTATATCGGCAATTCTTACAGGGACCGAGTACTATGCGATATCGTCGACATGGACAAATGCCACATGATATTCGGACACCCGTGGCAATATGATCGGGATGCCATACATGAAGGTCGTGACAACACCATCACCTTCATTAAGGATGGACGGAAGTTCATCCTCACCCCAGCTACACCACGTGAAGGCCGCCAAGTAACCAAAGGAGATGGACGATCTCTCTTTGTCTCTAGCCACAAAACTCTAAGGCCTTGCCAAGGCAAGCGAAACTCAAGATCGAGTTTCTTTCAAGAGAGGGCGACTGATGTAGTGAGGTATCCTCCCAATCATGAAGAAAAGAGGACTAGAAGAAGGCCCGAAAGTGGGCCCACTTGAACTGGCGAAAGAGGTTGGGAAATCTAAAAAATCCCAAGTCTTAAACCCCTGCCGATCGGTTGGATTTCGCAATCCAGAGAGTAAAAACGCTCTGGACTGTTTGGACCATGTCCGGCTGACTGAAGATCGGCCAGCCACTTGCGCAGAGTGCGCACGAACACTTACTATTTTGATGTTTTTTTCTAGAAAAACTACGATTTTCTATCGTTCTTCGTGGATTTGAAGAATTCGAAGAGAAGGTCTAGTGGATTGAAGATATCCCGTCGTGGATTCGACGAAGACAGGTTGAGGAGTCCCTGTAGATCCGAGATTTGGATTAGTTATCCACGTGAGAGAGACGTTGCTCAATCTCACCCTATTCTGTCCGCACCACCACACAATAGGAAATAGTAGTCAATGGCCACCATTAAAAACATCCTACAGTCCTAGTAATTTTTGTTGACCATCTAACCCGTTGATAAGATTACATAGACTTAGATGAAAAGAAAAACAAATATCAGCTTGATATAAAACTTTTGTAGCCCAGAAAAGATTTTTAATGATTAATAACCACTATTCCTGTGGTGTTGTCCACCTGAGATTAGTATCTGCTTAATTTTTGGGACCATGGCTTAAAGTAATCTGGAAAACGGATGAACAGCTTGGATATATATACAATGCATACATTAAGGTGGGCCCGATGGTTATGCTCCCACCCACATTGCTGGTTCGAGGATGCAGCCGAGTGACACTCGAATATTAATGCTGGTCCATGAAATGGAGGGATAATGGTTGAAAAAACCTCGAATTTTGACTTCATTTTGGTTATTGGCCAGTCCATACCAAACCTATTATTTATATAGCCCGTGGGGCACTGTAGAGATTTTCCTCAGACCAAAACCTCTTTATACGGATAGGCCAATAACCAAAATGACGTCATAGGGGTTTTTCAACTATTATCCCTGATGGGAAAGGGATTAGGAGCAGTAGTTGCCCCACCCAACACAATGTGGCCTAGCCATATTGGAGCTTGCTTTCACACACACACACACACACACACACACACACACACACACACACACACACACATTTATATATATTTTGTATATCCATGCCGCGTCCATTTGTTTTACCAGATCATTTTATGGCATCAGCCCAAAAATGAAGCAACTCCAAATCTCGGGTAGACCACACAACAAGAAACAATTGTAATTGAATGTCCACCGTTAACAACTTCCTAAGGCCCACTGTAATGCCCATCTTAATGTTTATTTTCCATCCAACCTATTGATAAGGTTACACAGACCTGGATGAAGGGAAAGAAAACAAACATAAGCTTGATCCCAAACATTTGTGGCCCACAATAAGTTGTGAATGGTCAACCACCACTATTTTATGTGGTGTGGCCCACCTGAGATTTGGATCTACTTCATTTTTGGGTCATGCCCTAAAATAATCGGAAAAAATGGACGGACCGGATGAATATACAATACATACATCAAGGTGGGCCTTACGGTCATGACCAGATTGTGTAAAGTGAGGCTGGGTGCACCTAATCCACTCTCCTGTCCATGATCGTCAAGTCCTCAAAATTGTAAGATTTCGCCCATCCGATCTTCCGCATGCCTTGTCTTTCAAAGAAAAATCGCAATCGACAATCAAGGTTATCTCATCAATTGTATGAATCATGTGGACCCCACTTGTGACCTTGGGACACCGTTTGGCTGGTAACCCAACACAAGCCTGCTATCTAGTGTTAAAGCTCCATGGCTCCACCATGATGCATGTGTTTTATCCATGCCATCCACCCATTTTACTCGCTCATTTTAGGTAGGGCTGAAAGTCGGGCAGGTTGGGTCAAGTTGGTGCTTAACCCTAACCCAACCCAAGGTTCCTATACCTCAACCCTAATCCAACCCAACCCAACCTCTAGTTGGGAATTCTCAACCCAAGCTCAACCCAAGTGGGCTCGGTCGGGTTGATCAGGTTGATACGTGCTAATATTTTCGTTATTACATTAGTATATTATGTTTCAATACACGTATTATTTTTTGTACCTATGACTTTATTAATTATGTATGTTGTTATTTATTGTAACGAACTTCACTTTTTCTAAACAAATAAGCTAAAATATAGGATAACTACTTCTTTAACACACAAAGCATATCAAATTTCAAACATTATAAGTTTACTTACTAAAGTAATATAAACTAATACGTTTACTTAACTAAAATATAATAAAATTATAAGTAACTTGTATATAGATCGGGTTCGGGTTGGGTCGGGCAACCCGAGACCTCAACCCAAGCCCGACCCAAGCTTTTTCGGGTTGGTCTTTGCATAGCCCAAGCTCGAGATTGGGTTCTATACTTCCTACCCAAGCCTAACCCAATGTTGGGTCGGTCACGGGTCGGTCGAGTTGAACCCGCCCAACTTTCAACCCTAATTTTAGGGCATGGGCCCAAAAAATAGGCAAATCCAAATCACAAGAAGACCACACAAAAGAAAAAAGTAGGGATTAAATTCTTATTGTTGAATGGACCGTATGGATCATGCGCTAAAATGTTCTAAAATGAGCTGGAAAAATGGATGGACCATATGGATAAAATACATACATCATGGTGGGGTGTATAGAGCTTTGACACTTGATGTCAGATGTAGGCAGATTGCCTACTAACTGTGTCTCGCCTGCTAGCCTAGCTAGAAGACGCCTGGGCGTTTCAACAGCAGGTCTCAAGTGCGAGTGCTAAGGAGATACACTAACCCCACTAGTGGGTGGATGCATTGTGTGACTAACCGTGTGGGTGCATTGGCGTCTCGCTTGCTAGTTTAGCTAGAAGATGCTTAGGCGTTTCAACAGCAGGTCTTAAGTTCGAGTTCTAAGGAGACACACTAACCCCACCACCCGTGGGTGGGTGCATCGGGTGAATAACTGTGTGGGTGCGTTGCATAAATAATGTTGAAATGTAATTTGAAAATAAAATAAATATTTTGAAAAGGCCTAAGAAACATCTAGAAAGAGTCTCCTAGTCTAGTCTAGAAGATGTACTCCTTCAGTCTTCCTAGGATATTAAATGCTTAGGAAGGTGTAAAGACTTCTAGAGCTTCTAAATCATTTATGTAATTTGTATGTAGAAACTTCTCTATGGATCTATAAATAGGCCAAGGGTCCATTGGTGGCAATCAAGCTCAAAAGCTCAAAGCTAACAAAGTCTTGTACTACCAATTCAAGTTAAGAAATACATTCTGCCAACAATTTTCTCCTCTCTCTTTGTACCTTCTTCTTCCTCTTCCCCAACAAATTTGTTATCAGAGCCAAGTTCAAGATACATTTATGGTAGCAAGTTCTAGCAACACTACCTTCAACTATTCATAAAATTTGGTGCCCATATTCGAAGGAGAAAGGTATGACTATTGGAGCATTCAAATGAAGACTCTCTTCATCTCACAAGACTTGTGGGAGTTACTGGAGGACGGCTATGAAGCACCGGAAACTACAGTAGTGTTAACGCCAAAAATTGGCTAACAGATGTTGGTCAGAGACCAACTTTGATTCTTCGTCGTCTGACCTCCAATCGGAGATGAATGGTGTTGATTGGGGAACCTGCAATCACCAAGAAAGGTTAGGACCACCGCTAGTTGGCCCGGCTTATGGCCCTCCGATGGCAAAGTCAGTTTGGGTACTGTGATAGTAAGATGAAATGTGAAATGTAGGCTTAGAAATTGTGTACCTTCTCATTGATGAAACCATCTATTTATATAGATCTAAATGTCCCATTCTGTTACGTAAGATACCGATATCATCTACTGATTTCATGGGATAAGGTGCTTATCCTGCTTATCCTCAGATAAAGGAATAATCTAATCCAATTACTCATCTGGTCAATTACGTTCCTTGATAGCGATCCCTTGAGACACGGAGCCGTAGACGAAGATAAGCCCAAAATCGGCCTATACGTGCTGCTGGTACTATAGGCTAAGGGATGTCATCGCTGATCATCAGTAGTTAAAGCTACTCGCACGTCGGAAGATGCTTGCGAGACAAGCTGCTCGCATATATAGGCTGCTGGTACTATGAGCTGAAGGACATCCTCGCCAGAGAGCAAAGACCAGAGACCAAAGACCAGAGACCATAGAGCAGAGACCAGAGACCAGAGACCAGGGCTGCTCACATGACAGGAAGCTGCTCATATCAAGAGTGCTCGCATGTGGAGATGCGACCCCTTCTTCGAGCACGAGCCGGGCTAGTCGCATTTTGGAGATGCGACCCCTTTCTTCGAGCACGAGCCGGGCTGGTAGCATTTTGGAGATGCGACCCCTTTCTTCGAGCATGAGCCGGGCTGGTCGCATTTTGGAGATGCGACCGCGATTCCTCACTTCTCTTTAAAGCCAAATTTGTCTACAACAAGTAGCATTAGCAACATGGACGGATGTAAGACAACAAGCATTCAAGGAGAACAAAAAGAAGGAATCCAAAGCGCTACTTTTCATCTAACAAGGAGTGAGCAAAAGCATCTTTCCTAGGCTCCTGCCCGCAACAACTTCAAAAGAAGCATGGGAGATTTTGAAGAAAGATTTTCAAGGATCAGAAAAGGTGATCACTATCAAACTTCAATCTCTTTGGAGAGATTTTGATAATTTACAAATGAAGGAAGGTGAGTCAATTCAAACTTATTTCTCTCATGTTTCCGGCATTATTAATCAAATTAGAAGTTATGGAGATACAATTCAAGATAAGAAAATTGTGGAGAAGATTTTAAGAACTCTCCCCATCAAATTTGATCATGCAGTAGCTACCATCGAAGAATCTAAGGATTTATTTAAGTTTACATAAGCTGATGGGTTCTCTTCAAGCACATGAACAAATAATGAACAAGTTTGTGGAGCAAAGTGTAGAGTAAGCTTTTCAGTCCAAAATAAATATATCAAAAAAGAAGAACTTAGAAGCAGATAAGAGAAGTCAAGAGGCACGTCCAAATCAAAGATGGCAATCTGGAATAGGTCGCGGGAGGACATACTTTAACCATGGCTGTGGAAGAGTTAGAGGAATGTTTGATTTCAACAATCAAAGAAACTAAGAGGTAGTAAGCAAAACGATTCTCAATGTTCTATTTGTAAAAAATCTAATCACGTTGATAAGGATTGTTAGTACAACAAATGCAAAAAATCGGGTCATATAGATAAAGATTGTTGGTACAAGACAAAGAATGAAGCAAATTTTTCTGAAAAGACAAAAAAATCAGAAAATCTATTTTATTCCTGTTTAAATACTCAAGAAGAATAAAATAATATTTGGTATTTGGATAGCGGTTGCAGTAACTATATAACAGGAAATCGGAGTTGTTTTGTTGATTTAAATGAAGGAGTGCAGTCTCAAGTAAAGTTTGGAGATGGAAAGCTTCAAAATATTGAAGGAAAAAGAGTCATAGCTGTACAAACAAAGGGATGTAATTCTAAACTTATCCGTGATGTTCTTTATATTCCTGACCTAACTCAAAATTAAGTGTTGGACAATTGATTCAAAAAGGATATTCAGTCAACTTTGATAAAGGTGAATGTGTAATCTTGGATAAGAAAAATAAGCAAATTGTGGCAAAAGTGAAAATGACATCAAACAAGGTTTTTCCTCTTAACATGCCACTAAAAAGAAGTGTTGTATTAAAATCTGAAGAAGTTGATGAAACTTGGCTATGACATTTGAGATACGACCATTTAAATTTCAGAGGCCTAAAATTGCTGAAGCAGAAGAATATGGTGATTGGTCTACCTTTTATTAACAAAGAAAATAAAGTTTGTGAAGGTTACATCTACGAAAAATTTCACTAGGCTTCCTTTCACAAGTTCATCATGGAGAGCAAAAGCTCCTCTTGAACTTGTACATGCTGATATTTGTGGCCCTACGTAGACACCGTCTCTTAACAAAAAGAGATATTTTCTACTATTCGTCGATGACTATAGTAGGATAATGTGGATATATTTTCTTGAACAAAAATCAGAAGCTTTCACCATTTTTCTCTAATTCAAGGCATTTGCAGAAAAACAAAGCGGCAAATTCTTGAAGGTTTTAAGAACAGATCGTGGTAGAGAATTCACATCAAAAGAATTCTGAAATTTCTGCAAGTCAAACAGCATCAGAAGGGACTTGACAGCTAGATACACTCCACAACAAAATGGCGTGGCGGAAAGGAAGAACCGAACAATTGTAGAAATGGCTTGGAGCATGCTCAAAGGCAAAAGACTTCCAAATGATTATTGGGTGGAAGCTGTACACACGGCGGTCTACATCCTGAATAGATCTTCAACAAAAGCAGTAAGGAACATGACTCCATATAAAGCATGGCATAAAAAAAAAGCCATCGGTAAAATATTTCAAAGTTTTTGGATGCATTGCATATGCTCACATTCCACACAAAAGTAAAAGAAAAGTTCGATGAAAAGGGAGAAAAATGCATATTTATTGGCTATAATGAGGACTCCAAAGCATATTGCCTTTATAATCTCATTTCTAGTAAATTGGTGATTTCCAGAGATGTGGTCTTTGATGAAACAACAGGATGGAAATGGGATGAGAAACAAGACCAAGTTCCAAAGACATTTGAAGAACTTGAAATTATACCAAAGGCAACTCCAACTCCATGTTCTCCTCCACCAAGCCCTACTACACTAAATTCAAGCAGTTCTTCAAGCTCATCAAGTGGCTCTTCATCATATTTTGATTCACCTCCTAGGAAGGTACGTTCTCTAAGAGAAATTTATAATGCATGTGATGTTTCCTTTTTTGCATGTGAGCCGCAGAAATTTGAAGAAGCAGTAAAACAAGAAGCTTGGATTAAAGCAATGAATGAAGAAATTGCAGTCATTGAGAAAAATCGCACATGGGAGCTCATTGATCGGCCCAAAGGAAAAGATATCATTGGCTCGAAATGGATTTACAAGACCAAGTATAATGAAGATGGCTCAATTCAAAAGCATAAGGCTCAATTGGTGGTGAAAGGCTATTCTTAACAACAAGGTATAGACTTTAATGAAGCTTTTGCTCCTGTCGCTCGTATGGAAACCATAAGAATTATCTTGGCTCTTACGGCTCAATTAAAATTACAAATCTTTCAGTTTGATGTTAAATTGACATTTCTCAATGGAGAAATTGAAGAAGAAGTATATGTTAAGCAACCACGAGGTTATGTGGTGAAAGGAAAAGAAGAAAAAGTATATGGGTTAAAGCAAGCACCAAGATCATGGAATAGCAAGATCAACAAGTACTTTCATCAAAACGGCTTCAAAAAGAGTCCAAGTGAGCCATCCTTATATGTAAAGAAATAAGGTATGCATGGTTTTCTTATTGTTTGCCTCTATGTTGATGACTTGATCTATACTAGCACCAGTCAAAAGATGATAGAAGAATTTAAAAGAGCGATGATGAAGGAATATGAGATGACCGATCTTGGCCTTATGAGGTACTTTCTTGGTATCCAAGTAAGGCAAAATCATGGCGAAATATTTATTTCACAAGAAAAGTATGCTAATGATCTCTTAATGAGATTCAACATGTCAAAATGCAAATCTGTCACAACTCCAATGGCTTCAAAAGCTGTCAAAGAATAATGGAGCACAGAAGATCGATGCCTTAATTTACAAAGCTTGGTTGGTTCGTTAATTGATCTTTCAAATACAAGGCCCGATATTGTATATGCAGTCAGCTTGGTCTCGAGGTTCATGAGTGAGCCTAAGAAAAATCATTTTGAAGCCGCAAAAAGAATCTTAAGGTACATCGAAGGGATTAAAAGTTATGGCATCAAATACTCAATAGAAGAAGATAACAGGCTTATTGGATTCACAGATAGCGATTGGGTAGGATCAGTTGATGGTAGAAAAAGTACTTCAAGATATGTGTTCTGCATGGGATCAAAAGTTGTCTCATGGTCATCAAAGAAGTAGAATACAGTTGTGTTATCATCCATCGAAGTAAAGTATATTTCAGCCACTGGAGCAGCATGCGAAGCTATATGGATCAAAAGGATTTTGGGTGATTTACAAAATGAACAAAAATCCGCTACTTCTAATTTCTGCGACAACATGTCAGCAATTGCCATGATAAAGAATCCAGTCCTCCATAGTCGATCAAAGCACATCGAGTTACGATATCACTTCATTAGAGAGTTAGTTGAAGAAGGCCAAATCGAATTGAAGTTTTGCAAGTCAGAAGATCAGCTCGCAAATATTTTCACTGAGGCCGTGACTAGAGAAAAGTTCATCAAATTCAGAAAGATGATGGAAGTGCACAATTTTCAAATTAAGGGGAAGTGTTGAAATGTAATTTGAAAATAAAATAAATATTTTGAAAAGGTGTAAGAAACATCTAGAAAGAGTCTCCTAGTCTAGTCTAAAAGATGTCCTTTAGTCTTCCTAGGATATTAAATGCTTAGAAAGGTGTAAAGACTTCTAGAGCTTTTAAATCATTTATGTTAATTTGTATGTAGAAACTTCTCCATGGGTTTATAAATAGGCCAAGGGTCCATTGGTGGCAATCAAGCTTAAAAGCTCAAAGCTAACAAAGCCTTGTACTACCAATTCAAGTTAAGAAATACATTTTGCCAACAATTTTCTCCTCTCTCTTTATACCTTCTTCTTCCTCTTTCCCAACAAATAACTTTGTGGCCACCATGATATGGCCATTGTAATGTTTATTTGTCATCAAGCTTGTTAATCAGGTCACACATACCTTAATAGAGAAAGAACTCAAATATTAGCTTCATCCAAAACCTTTGCGGCCCTTGAGAAGCTTTTAACGGTAAGCGTTCAAAAACCACAATTTCTGTGGTGTGGTCCACATGAGATTTAGATCTACCTCGTTTTTAGGCCCTAAAAATATATGAAAAACTGAACAGATAATGTGGATAAAACAAAAGGTATAATAGTTGAAAAATGCCCAAATTATGATGTCATTTTGTTATTGGCCTCGTCTATACATAACCTGTTATTTATGTAGCCCGCTAGGCACTAGTAGCGATTTTCGCAGGACCAAAATGTCCCCTCTACCATATCCTGCCACACTTCCTCTCGTACGGCAGTAACTTTTTGCGGAAGTCGAGAGAGCTTTTTGAGAATTGAGTGTGGGCCCCACAAAATTGATTATTGGTGCCATCCCTCGGCCGATCTGATCCATTTACTTTAATTGGACATCTGTGAACTCACAAGAGGGTCATTTCAAAAAAATATTAGAGCTTTATGAGGCCCACACCTACATTAACACTGTAAGTTAATTTTGAACTATTTCCTCCAGTGTGGTCCATCCGTGATGATTTTTGCCATCAAATTTAGATAAATGACATGAAACCACTTTCATATAGACGTCTTAGATCTGCTCCAAGACTATTCAGTGGACCCCATATAAGATGTTCGCTCGCCTTAAGTGCAAGGCTGCGATGTAGTAATAATTCTCAGTAAGACCGAGGTCGATCCATAGTGAATTAGGGTAAACCGATTCCAAACATTCTAGCAACTTCAATCGCAACAAATTTATATTTCAATTTAAAATCTAAATAAAAACAGTAACTTTTATGAAAATCTGATAATTAATGGAACTAAGGCCTCAAGGATCCACTTGTAGTAGTTCCATGTGAATTCATTCATCCAAGCATAAACACAACTAGATTTGAAGTTCTATCTCTCTTTTAGTTGGAAGATTTAACATTTAAACACAAACAATCCCCACTTAAAGCAGAAAATCAAATTCTAGTTCTAACGAAGCACATAGAATTCAAATATGTAGCCTTCGAAGTAACAGTCATGCCAAGAGATTATAGCACGCTCTAGGGTTACTACAATTCGAATCTAATCAATCCAAACATGATAATCTCAGAGAATTGTAAGGAACCCATGTCCGAAGCACATGAACTCTCATAAAACATTTAAAAATACCAACTTTATTCAAACTAGAACTTAAAAATCCAAACTTTAAGTAAAGTAATTGAATTAAACGAATTCTATATGATAACTGACTACAAGCTTCACCTCTTAGCCTTAGCTAAGAGGTTCTAGCCGAGCATCATCATGCTATAACTAAAAACAATGAAAAGTTAAAGAAAAACATGAAAAATCGGGTTTGGGAGAGTTGTAGATGCTCCACGATGATCCTCTTCACCTCCCACAAAGTCCCAAGCCTTCTATGATGCCTTAGGAACAAACCATTGGTGTCCTTTTATAATGGAGAGGCCACACCAACTCAGAAACTTCCAGAATTGTGTAGCCACTTACGCAACGCATGAAAATCAGAGTTTGAAGGACTAGCTGCTGAAAAATCTCTAAATTTCACATGGCCAACCGATCTTGATCGGTCGGACTGGGCTGGCCGATCGGTCTTGATCGGTCAAGACCCATCCTGGTGGGTGAACAAAGAGTGCAAGAGAGGGGGGGCATATGGCCGACTAGTCTTGACCGGTCGGACCTGTCCAGGGCAATTGTCCAGTGACCTCCAGCAGCTGTTGGAGTGATTTGTGAAGGCTGGCCGTCCGATTTAGACCGGTCTAACCTCTTTTCTTCCTTTCTTTCTCTCTCTCCTCTCTTTGATTCTTTCTTTCTTCTTTGGCTCACCTTTAATCACCATCAAATGGCTTCTAAATATAGTCTTTTTATCATGGATTAAATGAAGTCCCTCTCTCATTCTTACAACTACAAAGCATGCATTAGATAAGTATTTTAATATACAAATCATGCATACAATGTGATGTAATGGGTTAGAATATGTATAAATTAGGAGCTCAGCATAAGACATGGGATGGATTCAATAGATGGATCCTTACAGGAAAGGCCATTTAGCCTTTTCCTTCTTTTCTTTTCTTTTCTTTTTTTTCCAGGAGGGGACCATTTAGCCGTTATGACCCTTACCATCTCCGTGGGACCCACTCTAACGAGCTTCCAACGTATATTCAATGTCATTCCCTCAATTCCAGCAAGCTTCTAAGTGTTTTTTTGGAGTTAAACTATCGTAACTTCATGCAGGTCGTAGATCCCATGAAAATAGAGTCTAATTTTGGATAATCAAATGGTGTCCAAATTAGGAGATTCTAAATTCATTTAAAATTTCATCAAATTACCTTTTGAACAAGTATAAGATCACCTAAATCGGACATGCAACGAGGGAGTTATGACTGTTTTCGTCGGATCTATAAATGACGGAGTATTGAAGAATGATAGTAACTTTGGGACCACTTTTAGGCAATTAAATTGTGTCCAAATGAGATGATTCAAAAGCCATCTAAAACTTCATTAATTTACCTTTCCAACAAGTATAAGATCATCCAAATCAGACTTGTAATGAGAGAGTTATTACCATTTTCGTTAGATATGCAAACGATAGAGTAACGACGAATGACAGTGACTTTACGCCCACTTTTAGGAAATCAAGTAGGGTCTAAATGAGTTGATTCTTAATTCATCTGAAATTTCATCAAATTACCTTTCCAACAAGTACAAAATTATCTAAATCGAATATGTAATAAGAGAGTTATGACTGTTTTCATCGGATCAGTGAAGGACAGAGTATCGACGAATGACAGTAACTTTGGGCCCACTCTTGGGCAATCAAGTAGTGTCTGAATGAGGTGATTCAAAATTTATCTGAAAGTTCATCAAATTAACTTTCTAAAAAGTACAAGATCACCCAAATCGAGCATGTAACGAGGGAGTTATGACCATTTTTGCCGACAGACACTGTCCATCGCTGATACTACATTGTCAATCGTCAATATTGCACTGTCATATTTGAATGATCTTGTACTTGTTGGAAAGGTAATTTGGTGAAATTTTAGATGACTTTGGAATCACTTCATTTGGACCCTACTTGATTGCCCAAAAGTGGGCCCAAAGTCACCAGTCATTCATCGATACTCCGTCGTTTGTAGATCTGACAAAAATGATAATAACTCTCTCATTACATGTCTGATTTGAGCGATCTTGTACTTGCTGGAAAGGTAATTTAATGAACTTTCATATGGCTTTAGAATCACCTCATTTGGACACCATTTGATTGCCTAAAAGTGAGCTCTATTTTCATGAGATCTGTGACTTGCATGGGGTTATGATAGTTCACTCCAAAAGAAGACTCAGAAGCTCGTGGAATGGATGGAATTATGCTGGATGCAAGTCAAAAGCTCATCGAAGTGCGTCCCACAGAGGTGGCAATAGTTCTAACGGCCAAATGGTCACCTCCTGGAAAAAAATGAAAAAGAAAAGAAGGAAAAGGCCAAATGGCCTTTCCCGTGCAAGGGACCCATCTATTGAACCCATCCCACATCTTATGTGGGGTCCACTGAATAGTCTTAGAGTAGATCCAAGACATCCACATGAAAGGGATTTTAATTTCATGCCATTTGTACAAGTTGAAGCGAAAAACTCATCACGGATAGACCACACCGGAGGAAACAGTTCGAAATTAACTCACAGCGTTAATGTAGGTGTTGGCCACAAAAAGCTCCATTTTTTTTAAATGACCCTCTTATGGGTTCACGGATATCCAATTAAAGTGAATGGATCAGATCGGCCAAGGGATGGCCCTAACAGTCAATTTTGTAGGGCCCACACCCAATCCTCAAAAGGCCTTTTTAATTTCCGCAAAAAGTTGTTGCCATACGAGAGGAGGTGTGGCAGAAAGGGCATTTTGGTCAAGCGAAAATTAAATAGTGCCCAGTGGGCTACATAAATAATAGGTTCTGTACGGATGAGACAATATAAAAAATGACATCCCAATTTGGGGCTTTTTCAACTATGATTTGTACTGAGTAACTAAGTACGCTAAGCGAACTGCGTAAACTCTATAAGGTCCACTATAATTTATGTATTCTATCTACTCAGTCCATCCATTTTACCAGATACTCTTAGGGCTTGAGCCCAAAAAATAAGCATATCCAAAGCTCAAGTGGACCATACCATAGGAAAAGGTGTGAATTGAACGTCTGGTACAGTTGAAAAACTCTTTGGGGGCACATAAGTTTTGGATCAAGTTGATATCTGTGTTTTACCTTCATCCACGTCTTTTTGAACTTATGAACAGATTGGATGACAAATAAACATCACTATGGGCCCTAGCAAGGATTCAATGGTGGAAATCATTACTCCCACTGTTTCCTGTGGTGTTTTCCACTTAAGCATTGGATATGCTTCAATTTTGGCTCAATCCCTAAAATGAACTGTAAAAATGGATGGACGATGTGCCCAACAGAGTTTACTCAGTACGATAAAAGTGGACTGAGTACCTCAGCACACAATCCAATTTTGAATAAAACACATACATTATGGTGGAGCCCACAGTGCACTATCCAGTAGCTAGTGGCTATGGGCGGTGGTCAGCTAAACATTTAATGAACAGAGGTCATGAGTTCGAGTACCCAGTGTGGTGAAAATTCCACTGTAGTGTGAGTGCGTGTGTAAAAAAGAAAAAATTACAAGAAGAGAAAAATTATGTTAGTCTGGAAGAGTGTTATGACTAATAAGCATTCACTTAAAATATGCCTATATGTAGGGCTGTAAATGAGTCAGCGGACCCGATGGGGTACCTAGACCCAACCCATTTAGACTCGACCCATTTGTTAAATGGTACGGGTCTAGGTCCAAGAACAGACCCATTTTCTAAACGGGTCTGGGTCTGGTTTCCTTTATTTTAAGCCTGACTCGACCTGACTCAAACCCATTTATTAAGTGGGCAGGTTTGGTCTATGTTTCAAGGGACCCATCCAGCCCAGACCCGATTTAAGACTTGTTAAAATGCTTGCATACTAGATCCAGACCCAGACCCAGACCCATTAGACCCGGCCCATTTATAAATGGGTCTGGGTGGATCTCCCTCTACCAGACTTAGACCCATTTATAAATGGGTTTGATGGGTTGACTCGGACTCGACCCAGACCCGCCTATTTAGTAAAAGGGTTTGGGTCTAAAATTTGGACCCTTAGACCCAAACCCAGTTAGTAAATGGGCGGGTCTGGTTTTGGCTAAACCTGCCTCGAACCCGACCATTTATAGCCCTACCTATATGGAATACAGTTAGGTCAAACTAATCCATCCAAGTTATTATTACCAGTTTAGATACATTGTTAATCAAAGCTTGAACTTATTCAATTGTCTGATTATCAGATTAGTGGATATTCATTGGACGACTAGAAATGAAAAATGCTTATGGTCAAGGTCAATACCTGCCATGTGCTTGAGTGTCTAGTATCAAGTGTCATACTCTTTTTTTTTTTTTAAATAAAAGTTTCATACATAAAAGGAGCTATACATTCGGGCGACCTGAAAGGACAAAAAAAAAAAAAACCCCAGGCCGCCTATCGTGGGGAGAAGCTACTACTAAGATGGGCCCTCCTAAGAGGCGCCCTAACTGGGAAAAGAACATCAGATTCAATCCTCCCTGATGGAACCCAGACCGAGACGGTCCATGAATAACAAACCTCTACTGTCCAAAGGGAGGGACAAAGCCGTATTAAACTCCTTGGCTACCTGGGTCTCACTCCCGAGTCTGGCAAGGCCATCCGCGACAGTGTTAGCTTCCCTTGGAGTGTAAACGATAAGAACTTGGGCAGATTCACGGGACTTCTGGACTCTGGCCTTCCAATACAGAAACCTCCATGGGGTGTGGGCTCGCTTTTCGAGCAAATCCACAACCACTTTGGAATCACTCTCCACCACAATCTTTCTATGCCCTCGCATCACACACATCGCTAGCCCATCAGCGATTGGCCTCGCTTCGGCACAACAACTAGTCCCCAGCCCATAGCCACTGGAGAAGGCAAAGAGAAACTGACCCTCTTCGTCCCTACACACACCCCCACCACCTGATGGGCCGGGGTTACCTCGAGAAGACCCATCGACATTTAACTTCACCCAGCCCCTCTCAGGTTTTAGCCATTTGAAGATTGATATCCGAGGCTTCCTAGGGGGTTTAAACGAGAGGCCCAACTCTTGAATTAGACCCAAGTACGCGGTAGATATTGAACGCAGCAACGAGATGTTAGCCGCAATAAGAGAAAGCCACCACCGCACCTTCCAAATAACTTGCCCAGCTACCGCCTTCTCACCTTC
Source organism: Liriodendron chinense (assembly GCA_003013855.2). NCBI lineage: Eukaryota > Viridiplantae > Streptophyta > Magnoliopsida > Magnoliales > Magnoliaceae > Liriodendron > Liriodendron chinense. The sequence goes on along the minus strand of ML058493.1, from coordinate 123,351 downwards.
AAAACGCTGGCGATTCCTAGCTAGCCATATCTCCCAGAGGATTAAGGAAGGGGCGAGACCTCGCATCAAACCCACGCCATCAGCTGAGGGTGCCATGATCCACCACTGGGAGGCCCTACTAAGCACAGACTGACCCTCCAAAAAGGAGACCGCAAAGGCCATAGAGAAGTACTTCCAAACTAGAGTCGCCAGCTCACCTCTCGTGAACAAATGGTCCACCGATTCCTCGGAAGAATTCATCTCGCTCCCACAACATTCGCATTTAGATGCGACGTTAGCACCTCATTTTTTAACCTGAATATCCACTGGAACAGCTCCGAACAGGATTTTCCACACACAAGTAGCAATCTTTGTCGGCATCTTAGCGTGCCACACCCAGCTAGCCCAAGATTTTCGGGTACCTGCACTGCGAACCAGCTGCCAAGCAGACCTCACTGAAAAAGCCCCTGAATTCTCCCTGGTCCAAACAAAATAATCTGATCCAGGACTGGTACAAATACCTTGCTTCCTCACATGATTTTTGATCCAATCTGGCAAAAACTGCGAAAAAGGAGATTGAGGCAGCAATCCATTTTCTCCCAACACATCACAGACGAGAAGATTCTCCAAACCCGGTGGAATAGGACCAAGATTACACTCTGAAAGCAAACCTAACCCCGTCCAGTTTTGAGTCCAAATATTGCAATCTCCATTCCATAGCATTAGGCGAGAGTTGTCTTGCGTCAGCTCCTTGAATTGACACATTTTCTTCCAGCAGGAAGAGGCCCCTCTTCTTGTAATAAAGGGGTCTTGAGCGTGCGTGCCAACCCTGTACTTAGCTTTCATGAACTTGCCCCAGATATTGTCGTTACAGCCAAAGAACACTGTCCATGCTATCTTCACCTTGAACGCGTTCATAATATCGCGCAACCTTTTCACCCCCAGCCCACCTTCCTCATTCGACAACGAGATTTTCTTCCAGCTAACCCAATGGAGTTTTCTTTTACCATCCACCCAGCCCCAAAAGAAATCTGCAAAACTCCTCTCAAGCGAGTCCAATAACCCTTGGGGAACCTCGGCAGCAGCCAGAGTGTGGATAGCCATACTGCTAAGAACATGAGCAATAAGCGTTGTTTTCCCCCCTTGATTCAGCAAACGACCCTTCCAGCCTCCTATCCTGCGAAGGATCTTATCAAGAATATATTGGAACTGAGATCTGCGAGGTCTCCCTTTGATGAGCGGGACGCCCAGGTAGCTGAAATCTGCCTCAGATCGCGATATTCCTGTCACCCTTTCCACCACTCTAATACGACCTTCCGCCATCTTGGAGGACACAATCAGCTTACTTTTCCCCCTGTTCACCTTCATTCGTGAAATAGCTTGAAATCTGGATATGAAGTCGAAAAGAACACTGAGGGAGCTGACACTACCGCTTGTGAAAATCAGAGTATCGTCTGCAAATAGAAGATGAGAGACGATGGGGCAGCTGTTATAGGTATTGTAAGACTTACAAAAACCCCTCTCCACTAACCTTTTGAGGCCCCTACTGAAAGCTTCCACCGTAAGGATGAACAGGCTTGGCGAGAGAGGGTCACCTTGGCGAAGCCCCCTATGAGATTTGAAGAAACCGCAAGACTGGCCATTGATGAGAACTGAAAACTAACAATTATCCCAGCACTTCTCAGCCAAACGAGCCCACTGATCACTGAACCCAAATTGATGGAGCACTGCTTTGAGGAAGGCCCAGTTCACTCTATCATACGCTTTCTCCAAGTCTAACTTGATGATAACATTGCTCCGGCGAACCTTCTTATCGATGTCTCTGAACAGCTCTTGGGCTAGCGCAACACTATCCGCCATGGATCTGCCTTGGACAAAAGCTGCTTGTTCCTCCGAGATTAGCTTGGGCAGGAGGGAACTAATTCTTCCTGCAATCACTTTAGAAAAGATCTTGTACAAGCAATTACATAAACTAATTGGGCGAAAATCAGAAAATTTACAAGGGTTAGAGGCTTTGGGGATCAAACATATTAGAGATGCCGTGAGGATTCTAGGGAGATCCCCACCTTTAAACAGGTATTTTATAGCATTGGAAACATCCTGCCCAACAATCTCCCTAGCAGGAGGAGAAGAACGCACCTGAAAAGCCATCTGGCCCAGGGGCAGCGTCCGCAGGCAAGGAGAAGACGGCATGTTTAACATCTTCAATGGATGGCTCATTCATCAGGATGTTATATTGTCTTCATTCGACACTACCCTTAGGATTGCCTCGAGGAAATCCTCCAACGGCTCTGTGGGTTCATTTTGGAACAGGGACGAGAAGAAAAAAACTACATCAGTCTTGATTCTAGACATGTCCGCCGATCTCTCTCCATTCAGCAGCTCCATCTCCCTAATAGAAGCACGACGAAGTTTCTCATTTGCAACTCTATGGAAAAATTTAGTGTTCCGATCCCCTTCCTTTAGCCATTTATTTCTAGCCTTCTGCTTCCAAAACACTTCTTCCATACCTTCGAACCGCATTAAATCGTCCTTAGCTTGCTGGAGACACTGAAGGTTGGAGGAGTTCGGGGATGCAATGGATAGGATGTCTGCTTGCTGGACCTCTGATTCAACCTGCCTGATTTTGGAGAAAATATTCCCAAAAACGTCTCTGTTCCAGCCCTTTAAAGCACATTTAACTCTGCTTAATTTACTGCACAGGGATATAATAGGATTACTTACTTCTGTCAACGCCCACGCATCCGCCACCAGACTCTTAAAGTCTTCATGAAGAGTCCACATGCGAAGGAATCTGAAAGGTTTGGGGCCGCTAGAAACTTGCTGAGGAGATGACAATAGCAACGGCACATGGTCCGAATTAATCCTGGGCAGGTGTTGCACCTGGAATTGAGGGAACCTGATTGAGCCATTCTAAGGAGCATAGCGCGCGGTCCAAATGAGCCCACATCCTAGCTCTACCTGCTTGGTTATTACACCAGGTATAAGCGTTACCAATAAACCCAGCGTCTAGAATGCCTGCACCATTAATTGCATCAACAAACTCTTCCGAAGATTTCAAATCCGAAGCTCTACCACCCAACCTTTCCGATCTGTCCGTAATGACATTGAAGTCACCACATACCAGCCAAGGACCCGGTCTTGTTCTAGACGTATCCACCAAATCTGACCAAAGCACCCTTCTCAGAATGCTAGTGCATTTCGCATACACCACTGTGATCAACATCTTCTCTGTTGTATCAATCACTCCCACCTAGAATGACAGGAGTTGGTCTGTGGCTTGGACTAGGTCAATAGAGAGACTGGTAGAATGGAACACCCAAACCTTTCCTCCCTTCTCCACATTTGACAGGGAAGCATGATATCCTAACTTAAGGCCTGTTCGAACTCTCTTAGAATCTCTGAGCATTGGCTCCAGAAGAGCAACAATGGCTGGTTTATACTGACCAACTAGCCTCCTTAGAGATCTATTAGTGGCTGAATTCCCCACTCCTCGAACATTCCACACTAGGATTTTATCCATCCGTAACACATCCTGAGTCAACAGCCCTGCATCTTTTCCTCCACAATCTTCCCTTCCATTCCTTAGCTGTACTGACATCTTGCAGCTTCTTCCCCTTTTCCCCCCTCACAGTTCTTCGAGGTATGCCATGGGGTGGCCTCAGACACTTCTGCCTATTCATAGGATCCTCAACCTGTAGCCCATTCGCATCAAAAACCAAATGATCTTGGCCTACTTCTTCTCTGCTTGAGTTACATGGCCCATCCAGAGGAGCCGCATCCATCCCTCCATTCTGGTTAGCGCCTTCGAAGAAAGGGGACAGGTCCACCTGCACCTGCAGACCATCCCTCTGCTGAGAGCTTCTTTCAGGTGCTAGGTAAACTTCTGGTGTTTCCCCCACCACTTCTGGGGAGCCCCAGATGTCAAAAAGCATTGGGGGGGAATCCACTTCCGAACACCTGGGTGAACAGCCAACGGATAGGGATCTCAGCCTGCTGTGCGTATGCTTCGTGTTGTTCTTCCATATAGAAAATTTTTCCTGATCGTTTACCAGGAGTGATTTCTCCAGTAGAGGGCCACAAGCTACCTTAGTGGTTAGATTAAGTGTTGGTTGGGTAATCTCCTGCAATGGACATTGCTGTGGAACCTCTGGAACTATCCCCTGTCTGATCTCAATGGCCCTTTCCAGAGCAATTCCATGCCCCACTCTCAGCCGGGAATTTTCCCCATCCACTGATAAATCTGGAAGGTGGCCCTGTCGAAGTCCCAGCTCCCCTCCTTCCTGCTGACCCGTGTCCCAGTTATCTAGATCAGACGGACGAGGTTTCTGAGCATTAGGTTGCTCATGGAAGCGTTCCTCTGGATCCATAGAAGGACCACCCTTCAGGCTATCCTAAGGTGGAATAACCTGATCACCTTGGTTACCCACTGAGGCAATATGACAAAGACCTTGGGAGCTGTCAACTGAGGCAAATTGACAAAAACCTTGCAGGCTGTTGAGTGAGGCATTATGACAAACACCTTGCAAGCTGTCAACTGGAGGGGTTTCTGGTCTCTGTTCACCCGGACTCTCTACTGAAACTAAAACACACGCACCATGCCGGCCTTCCTCTGGAGACATTACTGATCTTTGCTCGCCCCTTGATACCATCTTGCCATCACCTTGGTTAGATACGAAATGAGGAAGGATCAATTCTCTTAGATTGCCAATTTGAGCATCACCTCCACCCTGTGGGATCTGTAGAGGTGAGGATTCTATTCTACCAAATTTTTCGGCCACCCACCCCTTGGTGGTAACAGGTTCTGAAACTAGTATCTGGCCAGGTGATCCAGCCTGCTCTGTCACACCCCCTCCCTTAGCTTCCACCTTCCCATGTCAAACCCAACATCCTGTGCATTCATTGGGTCTTCTATCGCCGCAAAAATCTTGTAGGATTTACCACCTGCTATCAACTGTATAATTCTGGAAGCCTCATTCCTTGGCTATAGCTCTACCTTAACTCTGGCGAATACCTGAAAAATTCCATATCTAGAGAGCGTATCAATCTCCATGACCTTACCTAAAATGCTGGCCCAGTTCCACAATCGTCGCCTCAAACCAGGCATTGGCCAGAATGCCGTAGATCCTAATCCAGCTACCACCGCTCCCCAAAACAGAGTCTGTATTCCATGGTTCTACACTATCTAGGCCCATCTGAGCCTGGAGACTTCCATCAGAGAGGAAATCTATTAATTCCATCTTTGATTTGAACACCATAAGGAATCGGGTAGGCGAAATTCGGGCAAAATCAACCGTTGCTGCTGCAAACCTGGAGTTCCTCATAACAGAAATCAGCTGGATGATAGGAATGTTGCTATTTCTAGCTTTTCCTACCAGAGCCAAGGCCAATGCTTCCATCTTGGCTTCTACTGCCCGCTTCGTCTGCTCTAGCCGTAAACGAATCAAGCTCTTGATTCTGATCTTTCCTCAGGGGAGGAATAACCAGTGGTCTATGGCCGCTTCTGGTGGCATCTGCAAAGGAGCGAAGAAGGGGCACAGGTACTACATTTCTAGCCATGGGTATCACTGTCTCATTCATGATTGACGGGCTTGTATCTGTTCCCCTCGCTGCCTCAAGGGTGGTGGGTAAAGGTTTAGGGGCATTAGGAACGCTTAATTTCCTTGCCTCTCTTGGGTTAGCGTCCGATACTGTCACGACTCGGCCGTCAATCCGCTTCCCGTTGAACAACCCTTTGGCATTATGCGCATCTTCCTCATATAAGAACCGGATGAAAGCAAAACCTTTCGGACGCTTTAGGCGCTTATCCCAGGGAACGAAAACGTCAGTTATCTTTCCATAAGCACCGAAAATCCTGCTCAAATCGTCGCTGGTGGTATCGAATGTGATGTTCTCGACGTGGAGGCTAAAATCCCGTCGTGGAGATACCCTCTGGCGGACCAGTTGCCACTACTGATCGGCGCCGATTTTCATTCTCCCTCCTATCACTCTTAGATACTCTATGAAGGAAAGCTGCAGCATTAAGGAATGGTCTCCCAAGTGTCATACTCAGCCATAGTATCAAATCACTCCTCAGAAAGGGGACGCGGTTTGGCAGGTGATCCCAACATCAGCTGGCTATTGACAGATATCATGCTAAATACAACTTCATAGATTTCATTCTTCTTAACTGAATTTTTTCTTGGCCATGATTTAAGCGGCTCATCTTAGTGACAAAGACATTTATAATGGGCGCCATGATCGCAAAAAACTAGTCCACAACCACCCAAGCAATGGGCCGTCAAGACACTTGGGGGAAGGAATAATGGTGTAGGCGCGAAAGAAAACACACGAATTTTACGTGGGAAAACCCTTAGAGGGAAAAAGCCACGGCACAAAGAGACAAGTATCCACTATGAAAATGATGTACAAGAGATGAATACAACTTATAGAAGATGCGAAAAACCTTAACTTTCTCCTCTCCAAACCCTAGAATCAATTTAGCTTTCTTCATTCTACCCTAATCCCACATTACACACATATATAGTGTTCCACCCGGAATAGAAAACTAAAACTGCGCACTTACGCAAAACCGTGCAAACCATCGATCTAAGCCTCGAGTGATCAACACCGATCGAGCGACTATCGATCAATCAACAATCACATGTTCGAGCGATCGAAGATGCCAAAAAGTATCCAGAGAGTAAACATGATATTTTTGAATTATTTCAATCGATCGAGCCTCAACTGAACTTGTCCAAAACTGTCTAAAGAACAATTTATTTCAATCGGAGTATTTTCGATCAATCGACTATAGTTGTTGATCGACCAACGACCTCCAAAACTATTCAGATTGAAGACTCCAATCAACAACTCTACAAAGCCTTCAATCTTCCATCACTTCTCTACTTCAAGTTGTTTCCTTCATCTCTAATCGTATTCATCATAGTAGCATCACCATCATTGTTTCTCATGCATACTCTGTCTTCATTCTTTTAATGTCAGGCTCAAAGAAGTTAAACATAAAACAGAAGGAGATGGTGAAATTCCTAAGTAATGATCCTCTCCTCCATCTCTCTCTCTCTCCCACTCTCATTTCTCTTCTTTCTCGTCATTTCTCTTCTTTCTTCACCTGCTGCCCTTGTTCAGATTCAGACTATCCTAACGTATCTTGGGCTTAACATCAAATGACGTGTCACACTACCAATGTAAAAAATCTTCGTTCTAGCATCCAGAATGTATCTAGAGAATGCAACCAAGTCTCACAAAAACGTCACGTTCTATAAGAACTCACGGATTTTTTACGTATAGAATTATCGGGTCTATGAATTTATGAAAGCGTATTCACATTGATGATACTACATATTACCAAGAATCAACAACTCTTAAAATTAGTTATACTAGACCAATGGGTTTAGATTTTTAAATCTTTTTTAATCTAAATCCACTGGTGCACCCAACCACGTGCTGTGTAATTCATTTACTTTCACCTTTAGACCTACAATATGAGAGGATAATATTCTCTATCATCAATTGCTATTAACCATTGATCCATGGCTATTTGGCCATAGATCTTACCGGTCTACCAGGAGAAAGGTAACATTTTTACAGATAATATAGGGAGGAATAGTTTAATTAGTGTGCATTGATTAATATAATCTGGTGACGCTCCCCTCTTTGTGGGCACCGTGGTTTCTTGAGGCATCATGCATGTTCATTAATGCACCAATGGATGGCCTGGAAGCAGATTGGCTGGTGTATCCTATTGCTGGTGTGGGTACGTGGTAGACTCAGAAGAGTACGCCAGTCTCGAGCACATGATTGTACGAATGGTCCAAAGAAGATTAAGACTATATGGACCCCACAATGATGTATTTAGTATATCCACACCATCCATCCATTAGGCGAGTTCATTTTAGGGCATCATACATAAAATGAATCATATCTAAAGCTCAAGTGGACTGCACCACAAAAGGCAGTGGGGACAATGATTCTCACTGTTAAAACATACCTAGGGCCCACCATGATGTTTATTTGCCATCCAAACTGTTCATAAGGTCAGACAGACCTGGATGAAGGGTAAAAAAAATATCAGACTGATCCAAACCTTCTGGGACCCCAAGAAGGTTTCAATGGTATACGTTCAATCTTCCACTGCTTTCTGCAGTGTGGTCCACTGGATCTTTGGATCTGTCTTAATTTTTAGCTCAAGCCTTAAAATGATCTCAAAAAATGGAAGGAAGGTTTGGATATAACACGTACCTCATGGTGGGACCCACAGTACACCAGCCAATCAGCTTCCGGATGGCCCACCAACCTTTTGACCAAAAAAAAAATAAAAATAGAAGAAGAAGCAAAGAAGGATCATTGGACCAAGAGGATTTTGACCAGGCACCATTCACTTTTCGGACTCATAATTTAGTCGGTCTGGATTAACAGTCGTGCTATTTATTCATGTGTGTGATGTACCATGGACTGCAATAGTATCATACAGTCCCATACAATCCCTGTACATATGTTTTTATGTTTATGGAGAGAGAGAGGCTATTGCCTACAGTTGGTCAACATTGTTTACTTACATCCATCATCGTTCCTTACGAGGGAGAGATAGGCAGTTGCCTGCAGTTGGTCAACATTGTTTACTTGCCTCGACGATCGTTCCTTCCGATAGAAAAAGAGGCTGTTGCCTGCAGTTGGTGATTGTTTACTTAAGAGAAAGACAGAGGGTCGTTCATTACGAAAGCCTTAATCCAAGACCAGCGTCTTCGCTAGCTGCCGTGTGAGAAAAAATTTGTTGCTACACCCACGAGTCACCATGATGTATGTGTTGTATCCATGCCGTCCATCCATCTGGCGAGATCATTTTAGTGCATGATACAAAAAATGAAGAAGATCCTAAACTCAAGTGCCCCCAAGAAGTTTTAATGGTTGGCGTTCAATCCCCACTATTTTCTGTGTTGGGTTCTCTTGGGCCTTGGATCTGCTTCGTTTTTGGTGTCACACCATAAAATGATCTCACCAAATGGATGGACGGCATGTATACATGACATACATCATGGTGGGTCGTCATTGCTACACCCGTTGTAGGTAATACACCGGTGTAGCAAATTTTTTCTCCCCACGGTTTTTCTACCAAAATCACGTGCTAAAAGCCGCTCAAGAAACAACGAAGAGGTGAAACGGCCGTCCATTTGACAACTACAAAGAAAACACAAAACAAGTACAGCGTATAAGTGTCACTTTCTCCACACGTGACCGTTCATCACATGAGCCCCATCATACATGTCAGATGGCATTAAATCAATGCCTATACAATCATCAGGTGGGACCACACAACTGTAGAATGTGGACCATTTCTCTGAACCTTTTTTCCGATCCATTTGGTACGATGTTTTGCACACCAGATTATCGGACCAGCTTAGTTTCCATCGTACGTTACAAATACAGTGGGGTTCACCTGACTAATCTTAAAATGCTCCAAAGTGATTCAACCACCTAGGTGGACCAGATTTTAGACCTCCACATGGGCGTGCCTGCAACTAACCAAAGAACCAAGTAGGAGAGAATGTGCATCAGATCCAACCCGTCCATCAGGTGTGCTGCCATATTTTCACCACAGATCCTAAAATTCAATCCAGTCCAAGACTTAAGTGTACTACGAAACAAGAAACGGTGTAAGATCACCCCTAAAAGCTCTAAACTCATGTGGCCCAAAGCGATCTTCGATTGTCTTTATTTTGGGGGAACCCATACATCCTGTCGTGGCAAATCAGGTGAGTGAATTCGATGGCATAACTTACCCCGATGGACTCCACAGACAGTTTGCAATTTGATAGTGAGACTTCCCATCTCAATTGTTCCCTATGAGATAACTCACCTGAGTTTTGTATGAGCCTCATTTTTGGGCCCACTCGAACGCCGGATGGCGGCACTTTGATGCATGGGATGGATCCCATCCACATGAAGTCCTCCATCAAGGTCAGCCAATAGTCATGCACCCACTGACTAGCAAGTAGTCATAATAGCGATTTCACTCTTTTAAACCATCCATTTCATAGCTATCATTTCGATGGTTAATAGTGCTTCATCAATGTGATTTTAAAGATGTTCCTTTAAACAATACGCATCACAATTTGGATGGTCTAGATAGCATGTTCAAATATGAATGGTCGACCATGATCGGTAACTCCTCAGACGTTGCAAGAACTTTCCTTCCATCCTTATTTATTTAATTATTTCATTTAATTTGAATTTGCAGCCAACGGAAAAAAAAAAAAGATTAGTATTGTATCATCAGATGGATCTTTCAAAACATATTTATCCACAGTCAAGGTTATCTGATCAATTATCCAAATCGCCAACACGTGGACCCCACTTGCACGGTATCAACGTGTCTTATAACTATGCATTTACCACTGCCGATCGGACTGGAATTAGGATCATCTGACCGATGTGTATTTTGACTACGCCCCCATCGACTTTGAGACTCATAATTCGTTCAGTGCGGATCCACATTCGTGCAGGGAACCTGTACGGAATATGTATTTGTGATCATGATCTATACATGACAAGAAAAATGACATTTCCCAGCGGCCAAAACCGCTGGTAGAAATCTAAAAAACCGCGGGTCAAACTTTTCCCAGCGGTCAGGTAAATGCTGAAAAAAGCTGCATCGGCAAATCATTTACCAGCGGCAGTATGATTCAAACAGCGTTTCTCTGGCCACCGGGATAAGTTAATTTTTCCCGGCGGCCATAATCATTTTCCAGCGTTTTTCTAGCTGCTGGTAAAAGCCTAATGAGGCGCCGGAGAAGTTCTCTAGAGCGCTGGGAAAGGCCTCACAAAGCACTGGTAAATATCTGAGAAGCGATGGAAAATATATGAGAAGCGTAGGAAAAAGTCCATTGAAACGCTGGAAAAGGTCTGTCGAAACTCATATTGAGGCGCTGGTACAGGTCTATTAAAGCACTGGTAAAAGAGTCCCAACATGCAAGCCCAGCTAGGGCAGTTAAAAAGAACCAGTATTTTTTTTTTTAATATTTAAAACCTAAAGAATGATGCACAATTCAAGTAAAATTGAATACCAAACAATAATTGTATTACTTTACAATACAAAAATATATAATATTTATTACAATGTGTTGAAAATTTGTTCGAATACATCTAAAAAAAAATAACGCCATTCATCCCTCATTCATCTTTTGCTTAGAACCTGCAAATCAAAATAGCCCAAAAAAAAAAAAAAAAACATTCCAAAAATGCCATCCAGCCCTCATCCATTTTTGCTTATAACCTGCAAATCAAAATAACAAAAAAATTAATTACATTCCAAATAACACGCAAATCAAAATAACTAAAAAAATTAATTACATTCCAAATAACCTGCAAATCAAAATAACAAAAAAATTTAATTAATTACATCCCAAATCCACTATTCAGCCCTCATCCACCTTTGCTTATAACCCGCAAATCAAAATAACAAAAAAAATCACTTACATCCCAAATAACCAAAGTTGCACATAAGCCAAGCTGAACCGAGTTTCACTCAAGTTTGGTTTGACTTGTTTATGTGGGTCCATCTATTTTACTAGCTCATTTGGGGGATGGGCCAAAAAATATAGCAGATCCAAACCTCAGGTGCACTACACCACAAGAAACGAGGTAATTGAAAACTTGATCCAAAAATGTTTATTTGCCTTTCAACCTCTAAAGATCATATAGCTGTGGATGAAGGGAAAACATAAATAAAAACTTGATCCAAAAATTTTATGGCCCACAACTATTCAATCACTACTATTTCTTATGGTGTAGTCCTGCCGAGAATTGGATTTACTCCATTTCTTCAGCCCATGCCTTAAATTGAGCCAGCAAAACAAACGGATGGCATGTCTATGCAGCATGTACATCAAGGTGAGCCCATGGTCATGGCCTCACCAAATCCATGTTCCTCTAGGAATATCCATGGAATTGGACGTGGCCCAAGCTCTTTGAGCCACAACGTATCATTATCCATGCCATCCATCCATTTTGCTAGCTCATGTGTTTTGTCCACGTCATCCATATGTCTTGCCAGCTTCTAGGACATGAGTCATAGATGAAGCAAATCCAAAGCTCAATGGACCACAACACTGAAGATAGTAGGAGTGAATGCTCATCATTAAAAACTTATCGAGGCACAAAGAAGTTTTGGGTGAACCTAACATTTGTGTTTCACTTCATCCTGGTCTAGTTCATGTTATGAAGAGATTGGTGAACCATTAAGGTGAAATTACATGGGAAGGTTTTAACAGTGAGTTTTAGAGCTCATGTAGTGTGGTCCACTTAAGATTTGGAGCTGCCTTATTTTTGCCTCATCATGCTCTAAATGAGCTGGCAAAATGCATGACAACATGGAGAGAACACATACATCATAGTGGACCCTATAGAGCTTGAACCATGTCCATTTTTGGAGACTAGTGTTGCAAGAAATTTGTGTACCTCTTTTGAAATGCCATGACCTTATGGCATCACATCCACATCCACGTGGCTGGATTAGGATGCAAATTGCCTGCAACACTAGTCTCTATGTCCAGGAAAATCAATCAAGCATGACATACAACCCCCTATTTGAGCTTTAATTTACACGAGCCAAACTTCGTGCCTATCCCTACTGTTTGAGCTTGGTTAGGTCTAGATTATATGAACTTGAGCTTGGTTTGGTTTTGTCCAAATATCTGAGTCGAGCTGAACTTAGCCTAGTTCAAACAAGGCCCACCATCATGTATATATATTTATAATCCACTCTATCCATCCATTTTTACATATCATTTTAGTGCATGATCCAAAATTGAATCATATCAAAAGCTCAAGTAGACCAAACCATAGGAAACAGTGTGCATTCATGTATATGTATTATGTAAATGGAATGAGAACCGTTGTTGGAAAGGGAAGAGTCTTATTTCGAATATTTGAATATTCCAACAGGCTTTTTTTTAGTTCTTTGTGAATTGGAAGAGAAATATATTACAATTTCTCATATCAAAATATATTAAAATAATTCTAGTAATGCGTATATATTTTTTAGTCCTATATAATAAACCCCCAAATGAACCTTGGCTTTCCACAAATCTAACTCACCTTTGGGGTACTTGTTTCAGAGGCATTCTGGCAAGCAGCTTGAAAGGATCTTGATCAACAACTTGCATGAATCCTGCAAGCCATGACATTTTCAGAAATAGATGGATTTTCTCAATTGATGAGAAAGTAGACAAAAAATAAAATCAGCTCCAAAGACAAAATTTAACCTAATTTCCATGATGGACAGAAACCAGAAGGTTTTTATCTATGAAACAGCCAGCAACAACTTTGACCAGCATATCTACAAAATCTGAAACACGACAGAAAAAAGAAAATATGTAAAATCCAACTGCTCATTGAGGCTCATTGACAATCCAAATGAAAATAGTTCATGTACAAAATTTCACTGACCATTTAATTAGATTTTGAGAGAGAGAGAGAGAGAGAGAGAGAGAGAGAGAGAGTACATATATATACCTCAATCTGATGGCCTAAATTCACCACAAATGCATTAGGAAAAGCTTCCACATCCATCCATTCACCATCCTTGAAGACTTGGAGGCCACATACTTCACTTAGAAGAAGAAGGGATATCACATTTGGGTCACAAAACTCAATGCCAGCGCTCTTACCTCTACACTATATGTTCCAACCACATGCCTGGAAAAAAAATGGTTGAAGAATCCTGACATATGATTCATCGACACTTGTCCAGTTGAAATATGATTATTGGGCCCTGTTTTGGTCCACACACTCTATCCAAGCGTGAGTCCATACTCTAGACAGATTTGAGAAGGTTTTTGGGCCCTCATGCTAGGAAGATTTGAGAAGCTTTTGGAATCCACATGCTTTACAGATTGAAGGGTCACTGAACTGTACACGTTGAGCAGTTTTCAGCCCACATGCTGTCCATAATTTTAGACAGATTTATGTAATTGAAAATCATGAAAATAATCAGAGATTTCTTCCAGATTATTACATCCTCAGGTGGTGGCATTTTGAATGGTCAGATTTGGTCCAAACAAATGCAGGTTTGGGCATCCCAACTAGTGTATATGGCTCAATTTAAATCAATGATTGTAGCATAGTTTCTAGTCATTGAAATGGATCACCACAAGTCCTTGTCCAGAAATTCCATATTAGAAATATGAAGATTGAAATAAAATAATAACAAAACAAAGTACAAACATTACTTCCAGTATATTAATGGCATAAAATCTTAATAAAAATTCAAGCAGAAAGGGAAAGAAAAAAAACTGAGAGAGAGGAAAGGCTTACTCAGATTCTCTAGAAACAGGACAGAGAAAACAAATCATCGATTTTCACCTGAAATTACAGAGAAATTTTAGAAATTAAAATAAGAGGAGATACATTGGAAAGAGGACTGAAAACAGTAAAATGACGGGATGGAAATACGTGCCGATGAGTGTATGTCTTCACCGAACAAGGGCTACTGGACAGTGGAAGGCGTCGGCAAAACGGCACGACAAACTGACCCACCTTGCTAGAAAGTGGACGACATCGTTTGATTCTTGGCTTGATTTAGCTGCATTAATAATAATAATAATAATAATAATAATAATAATAATAATAATAATAATAATAACTCATCTAACAATATGAAAGTAATTTTCCGAGCACGTTATGGTTCCATCTCTAACCAAAAGAAATTAAACGAAGATGAAAAAAAAAATTGAAATAGGAAAACATCCAAAGATCAAATTAATTTAGGATGTGAAGGGAAGAATTTTCAAGATGACATCAAAACAATGCATGCATTCCAATGCAAGCACATTAATGACAGTTAGAATGGTTGTATAGAGACCATTTATGTGCTATAGATATTGCGTTCATTTTTTTTTTTCTTTCTTGGAGGAAAATATCATCAAAGGCCTGATTGAAAACACAAAAATAGGAAAATAAGTGAAAATTATTACAAATCTTTCAATTCCTCGAAGGGAGTTTGAAATGCCAACATGTAACCTAAAAGAATCTAAAAAGAAGCTAAAAGCAAAAACACTTGCACGCAAATTTGTTGTATTCCATTGCTTTTCCAATATTGTAATAGACAGTGGTGTTCGAGAAATTGCAGAGTTTAAAGCTCACATATGAATGCACACATCATCACCTTCAGTCAACTTGCAACCATTATTGATCATCTCAAGTGTCTAGACAACATCAGATAGTCAAGTTGATCCATTTCGTCAAAAAGTGGAGTTCTCTAGCTAATGAATGATTAGTCCCCCATTTTACAATGCACACATCATCACTTTCAGTCATTTGTATATGTATTTCAGACCTATATAATGAACCTTGGCTTTCCACAAATCCAACTCACCTTCAAGGTACTTGTTTCAGAGGCATTCTGGCAAGCAGCTTGAAAGGATCTTGATCAACAACTTGCATGAATCCTACAAGCCATGACATTTTCAGATACAGATGACTTTTTCTCAATTGATGAGAAAGTAGACAAAAAATAAAATCAGCCCCAAAGACAAAATTTAACCTGATCTCCATGATGGACATAAACCAGAAGGTTTTTATCTATGAAAGAGCCAGCAAGCACTTTGACCAACATATCTACAAAATCTGAATCATGACAGAAAAAGAAAATATGTAAAATCCAATGGCTCATTGAGGCTAATTGACAGTCCAAATGAAAATAGTTCATGTACAAAATTTCACTGACTATGTAATTAGATTTTGAGAGAGAGAGAGAGAGAGAGAGAGAGAGAGAGAGAGAGAGAATACATATATATACCTCAATCCGATGGCCTAAATAATTCACCACAAATGCATTGGTAAGAGCTTTCAAATCCATCCATTCACCATCCTTGAAGACTTGGAGGTCACATACTTCACTTAAAGAAGATGGGATATCACATTTGGGTCACAAAACTCAATGCCAGTGCTCTTACCTCTACACTATATGTTCCAACCACATGCCTGGAGAAAAAAAAATGGTTGAAGAATCCTGGCATCTGATTCATCAACACTTGTTCATTGAAATATGATCATTGGCTATTTTTTCATTTTTAGCAGTCCAATAAATATCTACCAATCTGATAGTAAGATAATCAAATAAGCATAATCTTAAAGCATCCTCAAAGCATTGAGCATCCTTGAAGAATGGAGCATATTGAGGACAAAAAATATCAAGTCAAATATGAGGATTATGACATCCATGTGCTTCAAAAGAGGAGATGCACCATGAAGATCACGCTGATCCTCTCATATTTAAGGCATGTTTATTGTGGCCCAAATGAAGAAAATCATCCGCTTTGCAAAATGATTAATTAATCCTAGCCCAAATTCATGTGCTTATGATCCCATAGATGCAAGATGATCAAAAAATCAAATCATAGATAGGGATACATACTCTAGGATTTTAAAGTAAGAAGTAAGATAAGGCAAAATATATTGTACCTTCGTTAGTAGAGATCTCACTCCTAACAGTAAAATATAGAAAGTTTAGATGTGCCTAGCTTATCCAAATCCCCCAAATCATGGCACTCCACTTCCCTCATTTACAAAAGTTGTTTATAGTTTCTAACACTTCACAAAAAAAAAAAAAAAAAAAAAAAAGAAGAAGAACCATCCATTCAACCATCATCCATCCCTGCTTTCAACCTACAAAACAAAATAACAAATATATATATATATATATATATATATATATATATATATATATATATATATATATATATATATATATATATATATATATATATAGCATTCACAATCTTGTACCAGAATTTCTACTATATATGCAAAAATAATGATCCTAATAATAATTCTTACCATGCATAAACTAATAGGCCAAGCAATAGTCGATCCAATTGCATCCCCAATTGTTTTATACCGCCCATGGGGTCTTATTGTTAGGGTCCCAAAAGTCAGGATCTTCAAAACAATGATTGTAAATGTCCAAATCATCACTTGACTGGATTTAGAGCCAGTGCATCAGTAAAACTCAACAAAATCACAACACACATCCGACTTGACCAAAAATGAAAAATTGAGCCAGTGGTGGACCCCACCGTTCATCATGATCAGAACCCTCCAAATTTGGGAGGGTTACTTCAATCATGAAGAAATAGAGCCAGTGCATCGACATCCATCACAAAGCGGGCCCCGCAAACCATCATTTTTGCAAGATAATCACAAAAAGGAACGTCGGCGCATCAGAAAATTCACCCCAGCGCATCAAGAAATTCAGGCTATTTTACAAAGTGAATTTCAGGACGCACTGCCCTCAGCGCATTAAGAAATTCGTCCAGCGCATCCAATAATTCAGGAATTTCAGGACGCACTGACCCTCAGCGCGTCTAATAAATCATGCATTTTCAGGAATTTCAGGACACACTGACAGCCAGTGCACCCTAAAAATCAGCATTCGAACTAAGACATTTTTAGGCGCGCCGAGTGATTTTCTCAACGCGCCGGCATGTTTTCTCGACGCGCTACACGTGGCGGCCTCCTATTGGCCAAACTTCGGCACTTTTCGGTATAAATACCCCTCCCTCCGCTTCATTTGAACGGATCCAGAAAGAGAGAACCGTGTCCATTCGCCGGAAAACCCATTTTCGATCACCGAAACCCTCTTCCGATCCCGGAATTCCTCACCGAAAATCTCATCTACGACCACAACAGGTCCGGAGACGAAATAACTTCAAGTCGCGCAAATATAGTAGCGCATCATGAAAATCAATATTCCAAAACAAGTCATTTTTAGACGCATTGGCTTCAGCGCATCAGAAAAATAGGCCAGCGGATCAGAAAAATATACATCATGAAACAAGCCATTTTTGGATGCACTGGCCCCAGCGCATCAGAAAAATAGGCTAGCGGATCAGAAAAATATACATCATGAAACAAGTCATTTTTTGACGCACTGGCCCCAGCGCATCACAAAAATACCCCAGCGGATTATAAAAATCAAACACTTTAACAATCATTTTTGGATGCACTGGCCCCAGCGCATCAGTAAAATCAGGCCAGCAGATCATAAGAATCAGCACTTCGAACGTTCATTTCAGCACCTTTAAATCTTCATTTTATAATGTTTTCGGACCCCATTTGGGCCTATTTTGGGTATTTCGAGCGTTCCGGACGCAATAGAGCAGTCAAATAATTCATCCAGGCCACCCAATGAGCAGAATGCAAGCCTTCGGAGTCCGATCCAATCCAACGAGATGAACGAAATAACTTCTCGAAAAAAGGCCGCTAGTACCCAGAATCATACTGATGTATCATCATTACATGTGCTATCATAATATGACCCGGATTTAGGTCCGGACTAAACCAATGGGACTATGGTTAACACGATAAACCATATAAAGAGAGTTCTAAACTATTGCATGGAATTTGTTAAAGACTGACACTTCGAGAACAGTCAATGCCCTACCCATCCAAACGGCATCCGCTGGTTGAGTTGCCCAGGTACATACAACTGCAGATCGGTCTTCCCACCGGTCACCCATCACAAATGACAGGCGCAGGCCCAGAGTCGCACCCCTCGGTTAAAAACCCTGACAGTCTCAGCCCGGATCTCCGGTCAAAACATGGGACATAGACATCTGCCTTGTACAAAGATGGATTAGTCCATGACAAAACAGAAAATACAGGTCCCTACGACCATGAACTCTGAGACCATAATCCCCGCTGACTAGTTTTCGGCCTTTTAATCAAGGGTCATCGATCATTCGATGTAATTAAGGGCTCGTGCAAGATCACGGCCTGGAATGTACAAGATCTCAGGATCTCTGGAATAAAATTCGTCTTGCGATATCCCTTCTCTTGCGTACTTTTGTGAATGCTTGTAATTGTCTATGAATGTTTCTATTATTTGGGACCCCAGAACAACAATACACAAGAAAATTGCGTTCGAGCGTTTTCTAGTTCTAACAAACTGGCGACTCTGCTAGGGATCGAACTATACCAAAATCTCTAGTTATATCTGAATATAGGAACACTCTAAGATCAATTACTTGCAAACACGAATCTACGCAGAGGAAAGCTACCACGAGGCGTAATGTTTGGGCGCCCCTCGGGAGTCAAACTGGTGACTCTCAACGGGAACGTTCTTCCCTTCATCTCTAAGGCAATAAACATTTAAAAGGTTTTCAAACCCATGAACTTCCACAACCACACATATTTTTTTTTCCTTATTGCTTATTTCTGTTAGTTTATGCACCGCGATCGATGGGTTCACGCTCCCGGCCGCATTTATGAACTGTTCTAATGATTTTCTGACACAACAGAATTAGCAAAATACTAGAACAACAGAAGAAATGACATGCTCGATGAACAGTTCATGCACCTTCCTTGTTGCCGGAGGCTTCAACTTCCCCCGCGTCACCCCAACCACAACAAGTACTGGCAACTCACGATGGCAGATGGTCGAAACGCGTCGACAGAAGAAAGAGCAGAAAAGCAGCCATCTTAGCAGCATGTAAGAAGGCGAATGTTGCAAGACCTCGCCCTACAACCAGGAAACAATGGTAGCCAAAACAGGGGCAGAAGATCCCTATTAGCGGTCAGGTCGCATCAACCAGGTCCTCGGTGCCCGTGATGACGGTCGAACAGTTTCCACCATTGTCCAGGACCACCTGTGTCACACGTAAGTCGACCGGGACCATACTTGTGAAGAGCTCCAAGCCCACGACAGTTTTCGACCCAAGATAGGGGCAGGTTCAGAAGGTGCGACCGATGCTAGTCGCAATGGTTCAGGTAGCAGAGGAAGAAGGGGGATCGTATGAAGCAGAAGAATTGCCGACTGTCCAAGATCAAATCGACAGATTAGTTCAGGCCAATCGTGAGACGAATGAACGAATGAGGATCATTCAAGAAGCGTTGACCACTCTGATAGCCCAGAACGCTACCAGAAGTCCTGTACCACCTACGCACCAGTCAGCCGAAGAATCTCAAGGGGCGAAAGAAGGGCCAGCTAACGCCGAACAGCTTACCCAGGCCAGAAGAGTTCCAGCGGAGCGAATACCAGCCTCGACTGCGCAAATGTCGAGAGAGGAACTGTCGCAAACAATTACGAGCCTCATGCAACAAGAGAAAGAGAAGGAAAGAGGAACTGGGTATAAATACCAAGTCTCGTACCCACTAGAGATGGAAGAGATACCATTCCCGGTCAATTTCAAATGTCCGAATTTTGAAAAATTTGACGGTAGAGGATCACCAGAGGAGCATATTACTCACTTCCTCACAGCGTTGGGGAATTGGTCGGCCGTCCCACCGTACTGTATGCGGCTATTTGGGTTGACGCTGACAGGGAAAGCTTTTCAATGGTACATGTCGCTACCAGCCGGATCAGTGAGATCGTGGGAGCAAATGCGAGACAGTTTTATCTCGAAATTCTTCTCTACAGAGAGAGAAACATCAGTGACAGACCTGGCCTTGATCAGACAAAGACAAGGCGAACCCGTGGAAAAATTCATGGACGATGGGGGACGATAGCTGCTCAATGCCAAGAGTTGCCCAGTGAGAAAGAACAGATGAAGATGTGTATGTGAGCCCTGGACCCAATGATATCATACGGATTATCGGAGAATAGTTTTCACTCTTTTCGAGAACTGGCCACCAAAGCACACCTGGTAGAAGGCCCGAAAGGCAAAGAAGGGAAGGAGTAAGGATTGCAGAAACGCACAATATAAACAAAGGCAAAGGTATGATAGATTGGAAGCGGCCCGCCGTGGATTTCAAGACAGACACGAAAGCAATAGCTACCCAAGACAAAGGCAAGAGGCCTTACGTTTCTCGAGGAATAACAATAGCCGAGAGAGAAAGAGCCAATGACCCGTACACATTCGACCTGGCCGATCTGATCCCCATCATGGAACAACTAGTGGAGGAGAATGTGATCCGCTTACCAGAACGAATTCGTCCACACAAAGTTGGGAGGGTGAATGATCCCCGATATTGTAAATACTATCGATGTCTGAGCCACAAGACAAAAGACTGTTGTAGTTTAAAGGGAAGAATACAAGGGTTGATCAACCAAGGGGTGATCAGTATGAAGTCACTAGAAACAACAATGAAGGAAACATCTGGGATAGTTTCAGCCTTCCCCTCAGAAGAAAGCATCCGATTGCACGGCCCGTTCCCTGAACCTGAAGAACCCTGGACTTTGGTTAACAGCAGGAGGAGGCTCGAGAATAGACGAAGACTCCTTAACCACAAGAAACAAGGGACGAGAAAGAAGAGCAGCCAGGAGAAGAGCCGACTTATCAAGGCAAGGTATATTGCGCAATGGTATCATTCACAGAACAGCCGTCGGCAGGAGAGACATCAGGAGCATGTGAAGAAGAAGTCAATGTCGTTATCCTCCGGTCCGGAAAGCAAATGCCGGAACGCGTTCGGCCAGAACCAGTCGACCCGATGCAAGAAAATGGAAACTCAGATATACCATCAACGAGGCCCCAGGGGCAGAAGTTGAAAGAGAAAGTTGTTGAAGCCATGCCCGGCCGGCCGGAGCCAAGGCAAGGGACAACGCCGATAGCATACGATGTCGTGTCACATTTGCGAAAGGTCCCGACTCGCCTGAGTATATACGATGCCTTATGTCTCTCAAAGGTGTATAGGGAGATGTTGATCAACGCGCTACTAGACAGTGAAGTCAGAGAAGTGATGATGACAGATATCGAAACATAAATGAACGATCCAGACAAGTTTTGGGAAGGAAATGCACCGATTCAACAAGCAATGCAGATAGATCACCCCTCTGTAATCACATTCTCCGAAGAAGACTGCATGATTGAAGCGACAGACCACAATCGCCCGTTGATGGTTATAGGGACGATTAGAGACACAAAGTTAAGCGATGCATGCTTGACGATGGATCCGCAGTAACATCATGTCATTGAAGACATTGCAGAGGTTGGGTTACAGACCGTCAGCCCTGTGTCCTAGCGCCATGGTCATTCAAGGGTTTAATCAAGATAGCCAGTGCATTCTAGGGTCGATCACCGTGATGCTAGAAATGGAAGAACTAAAGACGAAAGTAACATGCCAAGTAATCGACGCAGTAACAACGTATAATCTCCTGTAACGGAGGCCATGGCTCTATCAGAACCGCGTCATTTCCTCAACCTATCATCAGTGCTTCAAATACAACAGAGAGGGAGTTCAAACAGAGTGGCAGCAGATCCAAAGCCGTATACGATCGCAGAATCATTCTTGGCCGATGCCCGATACTATGACCTAGTCGACGAAAGAGAGGTCAAGAAGAAGCCCGAAGTAACGCAGAAAGGGCAAGGGGCAAAACCTAGAGTCAACAAGTTCGAACAGAGAAGCAAACCTTAGTTCATCACTCAGAAAGAAACCGCAAGTCAGTCAGCCGAGGAAACTCAAGAGACTACCAAGAAATTCTATATAATCCCGAAACACTTACGACAACTAGGGCAATCTGTCTTAGAGATGATATCGAATCAGCACATGAGTGTGCTCAAATCTAGCTTCAACATACCAGTACCGAAAATAGGAAGAGTTAAAGCTTTCCCAAGAGCTCCCGGCCAGTTTGTGGTACCACCAAGTGCCAATGCGAAAGAAAGAAATCAAATTTTATTCAATACTCAATGAACCTATGCAGTCCAAGGACGAGGCCGAGAAATCACCCCGTCTACCCCAATCGATAGAAGAGGGAAGATACAGTGAAGCTAGCCGTAACATCATGAAGAATATGAGCCTCTGTTACTCAGAATCAGCCTCGAATGGTAGAATGTTAGCACCGTTCGAAGAAAACACCGAAGCTTACCAAGGAAGAGAAGGGTTAGGGGCAAAGATGAAGATTAGACATGTCAACATGGTGACAATCAGTCCCACAGAAGAGGTGCAGCCACAAGAAGTAGTCGACATCATTCAACCCAGTGCCGCACCCGCACAAATAGAAGACGGGGGACAGCCCACGATAGATGAGCTTGAAGAAATAAATCTGGGAACCCCAAAAGAGCCTAGAAATACATACCTAAGCAAGAACGTCCCAAAAGAAGAGAGGGAGAGATACATTCAACTGTTGAAAGAAAACAAAGATGTATTCGCTTGGACATACTCAGAAATGCCAAGGCTCAGTCTAACAATTGCGATGCACAAGCTAGGCATCATGAAAGGGAAGAAGGCGGTCAAACAACCCCAACGATGATTCCATCCAAACATAGTGCCCAAAATCGAAGAAGAGGTCAAGAAGTTAATCCAAGTTGGGTTCATCCGAGAAGTCAAATACCCACGATGGATTTAAAATATTATGCCAGTCAAGAAAAAGAGCGGTCAAATCCGAGTATGCGTAGACTTTTGGAACCTCAACGAGGCATGCCGTAAAGATGATTTTCCACTGCTATCCCGGAACTACTGATCGACAGCACGACAGGATACGCAGTGATGTCCTTTATGGATGGTTACTCGGGGTATAATCAGATTCGTATGGCCCCAGAGGATGAAGAATCGACACATTCCGTACGACATCGGGCATATACTCACTACAAGAAAAATGACCTTTACCTAGGAAATTTTTACCGAGGAAACGAATTTCCTGGGTAATAATACACTTCTACTAACGAAATTCTAATTTCCTAGGTAAATACTGATTCACTTTTCCCAAGGAAAATTTTCCTTCGTAAAAGTGACAAATGCCTACGAAAAATATATTTTGTGGGTAATTTTGTGTCAAAAACTAAAAAATTTTAATTTATTTAGCCTAGTTTTACCGATGAATACATTCCTCAGTAAAAGATCACAATTACCCATGAAATTAGTAATTTGTTGGTAATTATCACTTTTACCAAGGAAATGTTTCCTAAGTGAAAGGTCACGTTTCCCAAGGAAAATATTCCTCGGTAAAAGTACAATCATCAACAAAACAAATTTCCTAGGTAATTATATACTTTTAACGAGGAATGGTTTCCTCGGTAAAACATTACTAGAAATGATATCCTCTACCACCAGTGCTCTATGGGCTCCACCATGATGTACATGTTTTATCCACGCTATACATCCATTTCTAAATATCATTTTAGGGCTTCAATGGCTGAATAAACCATATACATCAGGGTGGCCCCACGAAAGCCCTGATAGGATCGTCCATCTGTTCGAGTGTAGGGGCGCGGTTTAGGTGGATCCCCAAATCCATCGAGGTTGGTCGATCACCAATTGTGGGGCAACAAAAGTTTTCAATTAAGCTGATATTTGTGTTTTCCCTTCTTCCATGTCTGTGTGAACTTATGAAAAGATTGGATCTCAAATAAACATCATGACTGGGCACTAGGAAGGCTTACAACCCTAACTGTGGGGCCCATTGTGATGTATGTGCCTTACATCCACACTATCCATCTTTTGAAAGCTCATTTTTGGCATGATCCTAAAAGTTAAGAAGATTCAAATCTTAAGTGGACCACATTACAAAAAATAGTCATGATTGAATCTCCATCGTTAAAAACTTCATGGGGCCACCAGAAGGTTTATTTCCCATCCAACCTATTGATAAGGTAAAAAATACCTGGATGAAGAGACTACAAAAATATCAACTTGATCCAAAACTATCGTGGCCCACGAGAATTTTTAATGGTTAATTACCACTGTTTTCTGTATTATGGTCCACCTGAGATTTGGATCTATTTCGATTTTGGTAGGATGCTCTAAAATAAGTTTTAAAAATGGATGAATGGCATGGATACAAGGAAAATGCATCACAGTGGACCACACGGTTAGGCATACCTTCAGGATCCAACTAAACCCCACTCGATCTATCATTGAAAGCGGATTAGCTATTACTTTGGGAACATATTAGTTGGTGTTATCCTAACCATGTGGGGCCCATCTTGATGTATTTTTTATATATCTAAGCCGTCTATCTATTTTTTCATATCATTTTAGGACGTGATCACAAACCATAAAAATGTCCAAATCTTAGGTGGACCACACCGCTAGAAAAAGTGATGAATGGCCATTAAAAAGTTTTTGTGGGCCAATAGAGCTTTGGATCAATCCGATCTTTATATTCCCCCCTCATCTAGACCATCTTTACATTATCAACAACTTGGATTGTAAATAAACATAACCAAATCCTTACCATGAGAGATCTTTTGAATTTTTAATGGTGGGACACTCAATCACCATTGTCTCCAGTGGTATGGTCCACTTGAGATTTTCTCCTTAACTTTTGGAACCCCATCTTAAAATTGGATGGAGAAACGGATGGACGGCATGGATATACAAAATATCATCCATGTGGACGACACAAACGGGAAAACGGATTGGCTAGTGACCCTGCCACTAAAAGTGATGAATGGCCATTAAAAAGTTTTGAATCATGCTGATATTTGTTTTATTATGCTGATATTTGTTTTATTCCCTTCATCCAGGTATATATTGCCTACTCAACAGGTTGTATGTCAAATAAACATTGCAGTGGGCCCTAGGAGGCTTTTAATGGTGGACACTCAATCACTGCTTTTTTTTTCCCATGGTGTGGTCCACTTGAAATTTATATTTTTCTCATTTTTGGAATCAAGCTCTAAAATGATCTGTAAAAATGGATGGACGGTGTGGATAAAACACATACATCATGGTGGGCCCACAGAGCACCGACCACTAGCCACAGCGTCACTAGCCAAACCGTGTCTCAAATAAGGGGTAACACGAGAGCAGATTAGGTGAGACCCTGGCCTCACCTAAGAAGGTGTGGCCCTTACGGTGGGTTTACCGTGGAGCCCACCTTGATGTATGCATTATCTATCCATGTCGTCCATCTGTTTTTTCAGATCATTTTATGAAATTATCCAAAAAATGAAGTAGATCCAATAATCAGGTGGACCATACCATAAGAAACAGTGGTGATTGACCATCCTACCATTAAAAACTTCTTAATGGTAAGGTCACATAAGCCTAGATGGTCAATCAACACTGTTTCTGTGGCCCAAACCAATCAGATCAATTGGAAGCCCGTGACTGATCGGGGTTAGTGGCTCAAATCTCTACCATCGACCGTCTCTCGTTTTACCCATCAAATTGACGGACACAAGCTTAAGTGGACCATCCTTGCATTTTTTGTTACAATTGGTAAATGTGCATTAGATCCACACCATTCATCAGGTAGGCCTTGCATTTGTTGGTTTATAATCCAAAATTCAACGGAGATTGGCGACCCAAACCATTGGATTTGAGGAACTTTGGTAGGTATTTCTTTTTATAACCATTCATTTTGGCGTGATTTTTGTGTATACGGATGATCCATCACAAAACCCATCTACTTCATTTTTTGGATGATTCTATAAAATGACCTGGAAAAACAGATGGATGGCGTGGATACGTAATACATACATCAAGGTGGGCCCCACGGTAACCCACGGTAAGGGCCGCACCCAATCCGGGGTAACACCCAATTCGTTCCCATCCCTCCCTAATTTTCACTTTCCCAAAAAAAGTCCCCGCCCCCCCATTTTCACTGTCCCTCCCTTTCACCCCCAATTTTCACTGTCCCTCCCTTTCACTCTCAAAATTTCTTTCCCTCTCCACCCTCGGTCCTCTCTCTCTAATCTCTCTCCCTCTCCACCCTCGGTCCTCTCTCTCTCTCTCTCTCTCTCTCTCTCTCCCCCTAGAGTGTTTCGAATCTAGGGTTTTCGAAATTGAAACCATAGGGTTTGAAACAAAACAAAAACTCAACTAAATCTCTCTTCTCCGCACCACCATCACCGTCAATCGGCAGGAGCATGTTATTGAAGAGTTAAAGGTTAGCTTTAGAACTTCCTATTGTTATGATATTGCACTATAGATTTTATTGGATGGTTGTTCAATGTTTCCATTTTAATGTTCATTTGGGAAAAAAGAGAAAAAAGAAAGAAAGAAAGAAAGAAAGAAATGTTGGAGGGTCCAAATTCACTGATCATCCATGGCAAGGCCCACTAGATTCACTGATCATCCGTAGTAGGGCCCACCAATTGGACGTTCCAGATTCACCTGTCATAAGGATGATTTAGAAGCAGTGCTGGAGAAGTGCTGTAACTGTTTGGTTGAAAGAGGAAGTACTGAGTGAAAATTTTGATTGATTTTTGGAATGCATTGATTTTCTAGAAGTGATTTGATATGCAGACAATTAGAAATTGTAAATTGGTTGAAAAATCCTAACCTCTGATTCATTGACACTTGGTTGTTGAAACAGGACCATCAGATATTTTTCATTTTTAACCGTCCAATAAATGAATGCCAATCAAATAACGAATTTTTTTGGTTCATGATAATCTAAACTCGGACACTTAATTTGGGTAGTTTTGTTTGAATTACTTCAATGCCACACATGCAATTTATAAGTAATCTCTAATTATTTGTGTATCATCTATAACACTCTGCTAGAGTATCAAAGATCTCTTCTTGCTCCAACTAAGATCTTGATGGTTCATATTTACACACTCAGAATTGGACACACGTAATTGAAATAAAAACTGTCCAAATCGAGGCACCTGTTGTACATAGGTCATGCCGAGCTAAATTGAATTGGGTATTCACGGTACATTTGACCAAATGTAAAACACATGTGGGAGATATGGGACATTGGTTGGGTGGATCCCATCGATTTGGGTGTGATTGTGCACAAAATCAATGGACAGATTTAAGCAATTCTCAATACATGAACAATAGGCAGATTTATGTGATTTGAATAGAAAGAACAGTTGATGTTATTTATTTTTGCTAGATAAATAAAAATGAAAATATCATGTATGAGTGAAATGTATTAAGTTTTTTTTCATGCATAAATAGAATTTTGTATTTGCATATGTCAACAAAGTATTGTTCTCTGGAGCTGGAATTTCCACTATAAACCTGCTGTGTATACAGGTTACCTGAACTGGATGAGTCGGACAATTTGATAAAAGAACTTGTGTTGTCCAATTGGTGGAGGGGAAATTCTAGAAAATAAAAATAAAGAATAAATGACTTTTCTTTTTTCAGTTTCACCCTTACGAAAACAAGGTCACGTCCGTGTGCATAAGAGGCATGCGCCTCCCATATTCCTCACCATTTGAGGCATAAGCCTCAAGTGCATTTTCCTTGAGGTGTGTGCCTTTGGCCTCGCTTTGAGGCGTAAGCCTCCATGGATTTTCAAACATTGAAGAATACATGAAATTTTTTGTATAAGTTCAACTTCTAGAAAGTGGACTAGAGCACTGTTGGGTCCATGTGGTGTGTGTATGACATCCAACCTATCCAACAAGTACAACTGATCATCTACAACTCAGGCAGATCAAATCATCAGGTGGGTCACACATAAATTGGAGGTTTTTGGGTGGTGTGTATTGTTTTATGATATGGCCCACCTAATGATTGAATAGGCCTGAAGTTTTGTTTCGTCTGATCATCATGGTGTGTTGCACTTGTTGGGAGGGATGGATGTCATACATGCACCACATGGGCGGATAGGCCCCATAATGCTCAACCTCCACATTTTAGAAGAAAAGGTAGAGAGTGCATTTTGAGCCTACAAAAAGCATGTTCTGGTACTTACAAAAAGTATCATTTTTTTATATAATAAGAATTCATGAGGAATTCTACTATAAAAATCCTAACTTTCTATAATAAAATAATTGATAGTAGTTTTCTTCAGTTCTGCTTTTGAACATTATCATCACCAAAGTTACAATTGAATATCATGCACACATCACAGGAGCCCCACACCACATAGTTCTACAACCGTTGTAGAGGAACCAACCTCAGTACCACTATATGCATACTAGCTAATATAACATGAATTGGAAAGAGAGAGGTGATGTAATTTTTTTATGCACACATGTTTGATGTCGTTTTGTATTAAGACAATTGTGAGAAGGAAAGGGATGGAAATCCTGTGGTTAATTAGTGCATGATTTTGGTGCGCCACATGCAAAGAGTCTCCCCTCCAACATGCGACATGTGCATGTTCCAAGCCATCCATCGGGTGGGTCTGACCATATAGCTTCCCTATTCATGAAACCGAGATGGTCAACATAGCCGAGGTCCGTAATTTGTAAAACAAATGGACTTACAGGAAAAATAATAATTATGCTCATTTTTCAAAAGGTTACTTGGAAAATGTTTCAAGAAATGCCAATTATTCAATTTTCAGACATAATGATAGCATTTTCTTTTCTTTTTTTTTTTTTTTTTTCTCTATCTCTACCAAATGATGAACCTAACTCTTCCGGAGTCAATGGGAACTCAAAACTTGGAATTTTGAGGAAGAGGTAAAAGAAAAAGAAAATATAGAGGAGAAAAATTAAGAGCATGAGTAAATTCCAATAGAGAAGCATCTTCGCTCAAGCAATAAGAGCTTACATGTTAGTAAGCCATCCATTTGTTTCATAAACTATGGCCCACCTAATCAGTCACGACATGTATAGGCAAGTACACTTGTACGGTTGTACCCACTTGATGGGCTGCTTGGTTCTCTCACTTGCATGACATGTTAGCATGTGGTAGTGTGTAGAGGGGTTTCCTTATACATGCACATGTACAAGTATTTACTGTGTTCCTGGATAACATCATTAATGACCTATGATGCCCATAATTTTTATTTTCTATTTTCTCTTTACTAGGAGCATTGAATTAGCTCATAAAGAATTTGGCATGTGAGTGCGCAAAAGACAACATACAGACTAATAGTGTTGCACCTTGGACGACAAAGACTCCTTTGACAGAAGATGTAAAATTCTCCATTGTAATATTCTATTGAATTATGAATAAGAGAACCCATGGCCTGAGAGCCAAAGACACCACTATGAATTTGAAACCCCTAAGGTTGCGTTTGGTGAGCACATAGTACTCATTGTGCCCCAGACTCCAGTAGCTTTTGAAAGGTGCGCCATTTTGATGAAAATTGAGAGTACATTTTGCATTATGTGCAAATTATCCTTTTTCATATGGCCTGAAGAGACGCATACTCTCTACTGCGAAATCAAATGGCTACGCCACCCAATGGTAATTCAATAATTAAAAGTAATAATTGTGACACATGTTCTGATATTCTGTTTTTTGCCCCCTTACACAGCTTCTAGCAAACAAGGAGTTTGTGGAAGAACTGCTTTGCCTAACTCCCCTTTGACGCTTAGCAGAGCCAAAGGATGTTTCATCTTTGGTAGCATTCGTTTGCTTACCCTTTGCATCATACATCAATGGCCAAGTCATAGCTGTCGATGGAGGATTCACTGTCAATGGTTTCTACCAATCGAAAGACTATTACTAGTCCAATCACGTTTATTAATTAAGGTGGGATGGGTGCATTACTTGGAGAATGCTACCAAAAAATTTATACCGTCCATCTTTTCATAAATTTGTGTGGCCACTTAGGGATTGTATTTTTAGATCATGCTCAAACATGAGCTGGCAAAAGGGATGGACAGGGTTGGTTTCTTTTCCTTAGGGTGTATCTATGTATATGCTTGTCTTTGTCACAGGATATCACGATGGCACCAGGGGGTGGCAGAAAACGATCTCACACGGGATCCACCATTACACCACAAGCTAGGTTGGAGCTTCTGTTAGAGTCTCAACTTCCACAACAGTCTCAGGCTCCATCACAGTCAATGTCGGAGCCTTTTGTCCATCCGACCACACCTACCACCGCATGTAAGAATTATAACATTTAAACTTACTGTTAATTTGCATAATATGGATTACCCCTAGTTTTGATAAATATATTCAATTCAAGTTTTATTTCTAAGGTTTCATAATGTGATTTGAAAATGATAAATTATCACTGATATTGTATGTTGTTTTATATTGCAAATTGTTTGTTGGTGGTAGCGAGGATGTTCATGCTAATATTTATTTGTTTTGTTTTTTGTACAGGTGGAATTGACATTTGCATGTACAGGTGGAATTGACATTTGCATGTACGGTTGGCTGGTCATTTTGATTGGGATACGAAGTGGATGGTCATTTTGGATATGAATTGAATGGTTTATCATGTGATTGAGATATGAATTGAATGGTTTATTATGTGATTGGGATATGAATTGAATGGTCACTTTGGATATGAGTTGAATGGTTTATCATGTGATTGGGATGTTGAATGCTTTATTAGGTGGCTGTGAAGTGCATGTTTATCAGGTTATTATAATATTTATAGAAAAATTATATTTGCTGATTTAATATTTCGTTGGTAATATAAGTTTCCCAAGGAAATTTTTTGTTGGCAATAACGCCTCTTACAACTAAATATTTTCTTGGTAATACTTTTCCAAGGAAATACTTCGTCGGTAATGATATTATCTTTTTTCAAGGAAATAATTCGTCGGCAATTCTATTACCTTTTCCAAGGAAATAGTTCGTTGGTAATTTTACAGTTATACGACTACTTTGTTCAAGGAAATAGTTCGTCGGTAATTTCCTTGACAATGGTTTTTTCCAATGAACTTTTTCCTTGGTAATAGTCTCATAATTACCGACGAAATAAGTAATATCCACAAAATTTTCAACTTATACTGACGAAATATATCGTCGGTAAAAGTCACTTTTTACCAACGAAAAATTTCATTTCGTCGGTAATTGTTTTCCTCGACGGTCTTGTTGCAACGAAGAAAGCGACGAAAATTTTCATTGGTAATGACCTTTTGCCAGGAAATTCTAACTTCTACCTAGGAAAAATTTTCTCGGTAAAAGTGAAAATTGTTGTAGTGACTGTTACCTGCGTGATGCCGTTTGGGTTGAAGAATGCAGGGGCGACATATCAGCGCGCGATGCAAATAATCTTCCAGGACATGATGCATAAGCACGTCGAGTGCTATGTATACGATCTGGTAGCAAGGTCGGCCGGACATGAGCAGCATAGAGAGCATCTACGGCAAGTGTTTCAAAGACTGAGAAAGAAAAGCCTCCGTATGAACTCGTTGAAATACGCGTTCGGAGTTTCCTCTGGCAAGTTCTTGGGGTTTGTTATCAGACACCGAGGCATAGAAATCGACCCGACGAAGATTAAGGCAATCAGGGAGATGCCACCACCAAAGAATCTCAAAGAGCTGAAAAGTTTCCAAGGTAGGGTCGCGTACTTAAGAAGATTCATCTCAAACTTATCCGACCGTTGTCAGCCATTTTCATGCCTTAACAAGAAAGGGGTCCAGTTTGAGTGGGATGATGCTTGTTAGAAAGCGTTCGACTCTCTGAAAGACCTGCTCGAAAAGTCTCCAGTCCTTACGGCACCAATCAAAGGAGAGCCACTAATCCTCTACATTGCCGTCGGCGAAAATTCACTAGGAGCCCTCTTAGCCCAAAAGAACGAAGAAGGAAAGGAAAGCGCACTCTATTACCTGAGCCGCACTACTGGTGGGAGCTGAGTTCAACTACTCAACGATTGAAAAAATCTGTCTGGCCCTAATCTTTGCCGTCAAGAAGCTTAGACATTACTGTCTCTCTCACCAGATAACATTAATATCCAAGGCAGACCCCATCAAGTTTCTCATGAACAGACCCATGTTGTCTCGGCGGTTGGCCAAGTGGGCCCTTCTTTTGTCAGAATTCGACTTGACATACATGCCGGCTCGGGCCATCAAAGGACAAGCAATTGCAGACTTCCTTGCCGCACATCCAGTACAGAGTGGTGAAGAAATAGAATATGACCTCCAAGATGATTATGGCAGTTAATGAAGCACGCCATTGGGAGATGTATTTCGATGGTGCGGCCAGAGCGATAGGGTCAGGGGCAAGAGTTATATTCATAAGTCCGCAAGGGGACTTGTTACCCTATTCATTCACGATAGTCTCGGCATGCACCAACAACGAAGCAGAGTACCAGACTCTTATATCAGGTTACAATTGGCCCTGGAAATGCAGATCAAGGAAATACGTATCTATGAAGACTCTAGGCTTGTCATCGGACAACTGACGACAGAATACGAAGTCTGTAAGCCCGAGTTATCGCCCTATTGCCATCAAGCACAGTCGATGTTCGATCAGTTTCGGAACAGCAGTATCTCACACATACCGAGACAGGAGAATGTACAGGTGGACGCACTTGCTAGCTTAGCCGCTGCTTTGGCCAACCTCGGGGGCAGCCCACTTCAGGTAACAATTGAAGAAAGAAGAGTTCTACCGACAACTGTGTTGCGTAGTGGAGAATTGAGTGCCAATCCCATTTGCTGCTTCGAAGTTACGGAGGAAGATGATTAGAGAAAATCATTCATTGATTATCTAAAGTACGGATTTCTACCGGAAGATCCCAAAATACGCACACAAGTCAAAAGACGCGCCAATTCATTTATACTTCAGAATGATGTACTTTACAAACGATCATACGAAGGAGTACTACTACGATGTCTAAGCCGAGACGAAGCATACGTTACATTGAGAGAAGCTCATGGAGGAGAATGTGATGCTCACCAGGGAGGGAAGAATTTGCATCACCGTGTACGACACATGGGTTACTACTGGCCTGCGATGACGAAAGATGCGATACAGTACGTCAAGAAGTGCCACCAGTGTCAAATCCATATGGATATCATACATTCACCACCGGAAGAATTACATCAGTCGGTGATGTCCTGGCCTTTCGCAGCCTGGGGCATGGATGTGATCGGGCCGATTAGTCCACCATCCTCCCAAGGGCATCAGTACATCCTTGCAGCGACCGATTATTTCTCCAAATGGGCTGAAGCAGTTGCCCTGAGAAATGTGAAAGCCAGACACGTTGAAAGCTTCATTCGTCACACCATATTGTACCGACATGGTATCCCTGAGAGAATTACCACGGACAATGGAACACCTTTCAAGAATGCCACTATCGATAAGTTGTGCGCGAAGTTCAAAATCAAGCACTGTTGTTCATCGCCTTATTACCCTCTTGCGAATGGATTGGCCGAAGCATTCAATAAGACTATCGTGAAGATTCTGAAAAAGACAGTGGTAGAAAGTAAGAAAGACTGGGACAGACGATTACCCGAAGCATTATGGACATACCGAACTACACATCGCACAGCCACTCGAGCTACACCCTATTCACTAGTGTACGGTACAGAAGCTGTGATCCCGATGGAAATCCAAGTTGAATCGCTACGAGTCGCACTCCGGCACTCCCTGACCACCGAGCACAACGCCAAGATCAGAATGGCCGAACTCGATGGTTTAGATGAAAAGAGACTCGCTGCCCAACAAAGGCTCGAAATGTATCAAAAGCAAATTTCAGCTGCGTACGGTAAACGTGTCAGGGGCAAATCATTCAAGAGGGGTGATCTCGTGCTAATGATAAAGCGTCTGGCACCGACCCAAGGACTGAAAAGTAAATTCGACCCAAAATGGGATCCCATCTGCATCATCGACGAAGTATATTCAAACGGAGCCTATCGGGTAATAGATTGCAAAGGGCAGGGCATCAGTTCGCTGGTGAATGGCCGATTTTTGAAAAGATATTATACTTAACATAGGCTTATCGTTGCAAGCTGTAAACGCCCCAGTAGAGGGAAAGTGTAATAAAGTAGACACTAAAAGAAAAGATACCATACAATGATTAAATCAAAATACTAATCATCTACTTTGTGCTTGCACAGGTATCAGAAAGGTCGTTAAGGCTCAAAACACGTCGGGTATGGCAACCTGCACCTTTTCGAAACCATCAAGAATCAGGATAAACCCCAAACCACGGCCCAGTTACATCTTTGTTCGCATGAGTGTAGGTTTGAGTCCTGACAGGGGGACATTCCTTTCCAAATGGCCTAATTTATTCGCATTCAAACTCAAATGAAATGACAAGTAGGCTAAAAGCACAACATAAATTCAGAACCACAATAGTATACATATTGTTACAACATTCATTACAACATGTTTCAAATTATAAATAAAAATCATTGCAGCTTAACCATCTAAAGTTCTTAAACATTGTTCTAATAGGTTAACTGCAGATTCTTCGATCGCCTTCTGTCTTGCCTCAGCCTCGGCCAAGACCTGGGCAGGGTCCGGAGTATCTTGGAGAGACTGCTTCAACTCGGCAACCTGTGCCCTTACAGCAGTACATCTCGCTTTGTGTTGGTCGACGGAGGACTGCAGGGGTGCCTTCTGACCACTGAACTTCGAGAGTTTAAGATGGACGACAGAATGTTTGGCTCATAACCGGGCCATCTCATTCTCAATCTCTGTGAGACGTTCAGTCGCTTGTTGACACTCAACATCGGCAGCCTGCCAATCTTTCCTTACTGCAGCCGCATCCGCCTTGTGTAATTCAAGCTTCGGAAGGAGGGACCACAAGTGATCGCGTTTTTCCTCAACGGAAGGATCAACCCTGAGGTGCCTTGCCTCGTTCACTCGAGCCATCCCTTCCTTGAACTAAGCTACGTGACCAACTATCAAAGAAATGTCAATTTCGAGCCACGTAGCTTTAAGTTCTAGTGCCTG
The DNA here is from genome assembly GCA_003013855.2 of Liriodendron chinense. Lineage (NCBI taxonomy): Eukaryota > Viridiplantae > Streptophyta > Magnoliopsida > Magnoliales > Magnoliaceae > Liriodendron > Liriodendron chinense. The sequence goes on along the minus strand of ML058493.1, from coordinate 87,987 downwards.
CAGTGCTTCGTCTAAAATGGACCATTCATCTCCATTCTTTAATGAATCAGCGATGTCAGACAGGAGGCTCTTCAGCAAATTTGCTTTGGTCCTTGACAAGCCTCAGAGAGAAGAAGCAAATACATCAGGCAAAACTGCAGGAACCGGGACGCTGGTGGGAGCAGCTGCCAACCGAAGAAATGATAAACATTAGCACACCGAAGAAAGAAAAAGAAGCAAGCAAGGTAATAAGGCGAGTAGTATACCAGTAGGAACTTCATCGACCGAAGCACTGATGAAAGCAATGGGCACTGATAATGCTGGGACACATTCAGTCGCGATCTCCGTGGATGGTGCAGGCAACTCGGGGGAAGAAGGCGTGGTGATCTCAGGGGCGATAGTCGCATGTATTGATTTGGCAACAACGTTGGAGGGAATGGTTTCCTGAGCAGGAGGTACTGTCTCTTCCAAAGCGGCAACAGGGCCTGCCTCAGGGGTAGGGCTAGGGTTGATTACAGCCACAATACTGACGGGATCGGCAAGAGGAGGATCTTCAGCTTGTAACCCACTGTCAAGGTCCATAGGGACGGGTTCGGTGTTTGCTTCGGGAACAGATCTATTGTATATCGGCTTGTTATCTTCACCCTCTCCCGTGGGACGATTTCTGCTAAGGTCTTCCTGCGAGCTCATCTCCCCTTCCTCGGTCCACCCAAGTCGTCAAGCGGGACGCTGCCGGCAGCCTTGGAGAGTCGACTCCGTGCCTTCTCGGCCTTGTACAGCTTCCACATATCTTTTATTTTCTTTCCTCCATCAGCAACGGGGACGCGATGAGCGGTCTTCACTCGAGGTCCAGACCGCTCAGGAGACGGCTCAGAATCACTATCTCCTGGAACAGAACGTCTGGATAGACTCGTCCGACTCGCTGGACTCTGATCGTAACCTCCCCGACCACCAGTCAATGGGGTCACAGCAGCCGCAACGTCACCCTCTCTGCCCCCTTCAATGTCTCCACCGCCTTCACCACCCTCGACATCACCGCCTCCGACGTTACCATCACCAGCATCTTCGTCACCTCCACCACCAATGTCGTCACCCTCGTCACCACCCTCAACGTCGCCATCCTCATCATCATCACCGATATCATAACCCTCTCTCCGCCCCTCTGTCATGGGACCCACAAGTGAGAACTCTGATCTTCTCGCAGCACGATCCTCTGGCCATAAGCAACCCACCCTTCTAGGGTGTGCTCAGGCTTCTCATGATCTATTACCACGTTCAGAGAAGTCAGAAATTTCTTCACACCAGGAGTGGCCAGTTGATGTAGTGGCTCTGATACATAGCCCAGGCCGTTAGCAGGAGAAGGGTCGATGATAGGAGGAGGAACGAAGACAGGATCGGCCACGTGTCGATTGTTTCTGATCAAGGAGTATTGGTGAGCCCACCACCTCATACATCCATACGTGGCGCTGGGAAGTATACTCTGTACCCGGGACGATGAAGGAACAGCCTGACCCGGTTAGCAAGAGTTGACGCCATATCCACTTCCAGTGAATCGGTCCTGTGCCATAGGCTTGCTGCTCTCGTGTCACCGGTTCAAGAGTTTCTGGTATCCACTGGTCATAATCGAATTGGCGAGCGAATCGGTTTGGGTAGTACGGCTCTCTCCAGAACTCAGCCCCCTCCCTCAAAGGCAGTGAACTCGGGCGGATGGACACCAAGAATGAGCGTTGATAGGAACTAAGACTCTCATCATCATTGAGCAATTGTGGATCCTCACTGTTGGTCCCAGAGAAAAGGAAAAAGTCGATATCGTCATGACGAGCTATCTTTGCCTCGATAGTTGCCAGGTTTCCGCTGTTCATCTTCCGCTTCTGAAAAGCATGCAGCGGAACCGATCATCTCCGGATGAAGTCCTTAAGTTCCATAACGTAGACCCACGGGAAGTAAACCCCGAGCCAACCGGAAAAATAGTGCCACCCGCAGAAGGAAGAGTTTATTCCGAAGGAAGCAGAGCCCTTGTTACTGATAACGCCGCCGAAAGCTCGGTAGATAGAGCATAAAACTACCGGAGCCAGTGCGTAGCGATGCCCGTTGGCCAAGCTCCTCGCCACAACGAAGTAAGAAACTCTTACGCTATCCGCTTGTTTAGAGCTCGGTAAGGCCACACAACATAGCCAATAAGCTAAAAACCCGGCTAGTTCGCAGGTGGGAGACAACTTGTTTGGCTGTGAGAACTTCGCTTTCATCTTAGCCTCCAATACCAGCTTGTCCTTACGACCTTCATCATAGGACGCATAATTCAAGCTGTGAAGAGAAAAGGAAACCATCAGTTAAGGAAAGAAGACATAATGAAATAAAGATGCAGGACTCGAGTCGAGAAACTCACTTCAGACCATGACTGGAGTAAATCAGCCAATCCTCAAAGGGCACTTTGACTCTGGAGCCCAGGAATTGTGGCAGCTCCGCAAACAATTCATAGTAGGCTTCGGAGTAGAAGCCTTCATCCACGCCCTTCCTTTTCTTGGACAGCTCACCATCATGGGCGTCCACTCATCGTAAATTCTGCCACGGATAGGGAGACCTGCTATCCGGTACAGATCCCAAAGAGAAATACTCATTTCCCCATAAGGCATATGGAAGGAGTTTGTGATGGAGCTCCAATGATTCAAAAATCCCTTGTATACCCATGGCTCTCGATAGAAATAACTCGATGTCGCTTGGATGGCTCAGAGGAGACCCACCTGCTTCAGGACCTCGGCATGCTGTTCAACGATTCGGTTGGGCCAAGCCTCATAGCCAGGGTGAACGCTTAGATGCCCTCGGGTCCGGAATCCACCCGATGGCCAAATCTCTATATCGGTCAAAGGACGAAATCTCTAGCGCAAAGTCTCAAAATAATGAGTTGGGAAAGGTTGATGTGGGTCATGATTCGGCTCCAGAAATATCATGTCCTTCTCGCCAAGAACGGACTGAAGTGTTCCATTTTTGGATACCGCGCAATTGAGAAAGGTGGCAGGAATAGAAGTCCAAGAAGTGGCAGTGTAGAAAGAATTGGCACGGCACACATCGGAAGGCTCGATGCTTGGCAGGGAGCGATATCGTTGAAAGCTCTTCGGGAATCGGATATATTGCTTCGTGTAAGGATTGCGTATGATAAGAGACAATATCGCCAACTTAACAGAGGACCAAACAACCTCATCTTATCCATCTTCGACTTGTCCTGCTTCTCCAAGTATACTTGCTTGGCACTCTTGCCAGCTATCTTCGGGCGGCCACGCTTGACGGACTGCACGGGCACGATTGGGCTTGCCTCACCTTCTTCGGACACAACAACGTCATCAGTCCGAAAACCTTGCAGAGGAGCGTACCATGCGTCCCATTCTTCTTGAGTGCCCTCATCAGGAGGGGTCGGTAGAGCCTTGTCGCAGAGTATCTTCCGCTATACGTTCTTCGGAATCGTTAGAATGCGCTCATAGAAATTGAACTTCTCCGGGGGATGGAACCATTGGGGATTCTGGTCAGATGGTCGTGACACCTTCTTGGGCGAGGGTCTCTTATACTTACGAGCGACTGCTTTAGAACCTGAGGGACCAGCTTTTGAAGGACTAGCGTTGGAAGAACCACCAGCCATGAGTATCTGCACAAGCACACCAAAGACATCAGATAAAGTACAAGCACCAGAAAAAGATACATTCAGGTATGCGCAAACTCCAAATAACTTAAATTGAATAGGAACATCACATTCGGTCCAGCACGATCCGAGGATAATAAAGCGTATGGGGTCCAACGTTTCTCTAAGCATAGACATATGATAGTTCAAAAGGAAGAGAGTGTTGAGCTCCGTACGCTTTAAGATAACAACCCTTATACCCAAGGGAAGTGATCTGTTAGCCAGAACGCGAATATGATGACTCAAGTCGCACACTAGAGGCCTGAGCATGTACGCTGGACTCCGGTACATCAATCATCTCAGGGTTCATCAAGTCCAGAAGCCATGAGCGCCAAGTCCAGCCCATTGACCAATCCATCACAAAGTCTTAGAGCCGAATGCACTGGACCCAGCGCGTCCCAAAAATCAAACAAAATCTTAAGTTCAAATACTCGACGCGCCAGGCCGAGCGTGTCAACAAAAGCACCAAGTCCGGTTTACGCTACGTGCTGCAACTGGCACGTCGGAAATGGGTTTTCCCAGACACGCGGGTACGCGCTGGGGCCAGCGCGTAGAATAAAACATATGAATTTGCATCAAATGAGAAAGTGTACGCGCTGACCATGGCGCGTCCATAAAATGATGTGCTGGACCTAGCGCATCCAATAAAATTTGTTAAGTCATAAATTTGTGCGCACTAAGCATGGCGCGTCAGCCAAACATGCGCGCAACGCCCTGGTGCGCCCAAAAATTAAATTATCCGCCAAGTCCAATTAAAGGACGTGCTAAGGGTAGCGCATCGAAATAATACTAACCTTCGAATATTAGGACGCGCGCGACTAATAAACGATGCGCTGGCGATAATATTTGGACGCGTTGGAGAATATATGGACGCGCTGACAACCGGAGTCACATAGAAACTGAAACAAGTGAAATGACGCAAATGACCAACTTTCCTATTTTATAGTGGGACCCGAAAAATTCGACGCGATGCAATGAACGATCGATGTCCATCTCATCGCATCGGAGGGGCATCTGTTAGGGTCCCAAAAGTCAGGATCTTCAAAACAATGATTGTAAATGTCCAAATCATCACTTGACTAGATTTAGGGCCAGTGCATCAGCAAAACTCAACAAAATCACAACACACATCCGACTTGACCAAAAATGAAAAATTGAGCCAGTGGTGGACCCCACCGTTCATCATGATCAGAACCCTCTAAATTTGGGAGGGTTACTTCAATCATGAAGAAATAGAGCTAATGCATCGACATCCATCGCAAAGCGGGCCCCGCAAACCATCATTTTTGCAAGATAATCACAAAAAGGTACGTCGGTGCATCAAAAAATTCACCTCAGCGCATCAAGAAATTCAGGTTATTTTACAAAGTGAATTTCAGGATGCACTGCCCTCAGCACATCAAGAAATTCGTCCAGCGTATCCAATAATTCAGGAATTTCAGGACGCACTGACCCTCAGCGCGTCCAATAAATCATGCATTTTCAGGAATTTCAGGACGCACTGACAGCCAATGAGCCCTAAAAATCAGCATTCGAACTAAGACATTTTTAGGCGCGCCGAGTGATTTTCTCGACGCACCGGCATGTTTTCTCGACGCGCTACACGGGGCGGCCTCCTATTGGCCAAACTTCGGCACTTTTGGGTATAAATACCCCTCCCTCCGCTTCATTTGAACGGATCCAAAAAGAGAGAACCGCGTCCCTTCGCCGAAAAATCCATTTCCTATCACCAGAACCCTCTTCCGATCCCGAAATTCCTCACCGGAAATCCCATCTCCGACCACAACAGGTCCGGAGACGAAATAACTTCAAGTCGCGCAAATATAGTAGCGCATCACGAAAATCAATATTCCAAAACAAGTAATTTTTGGACGCACTGGCCTCAGCGCATCAGAAAAATAGGCCAGCAGATCAGAAAAATATACATCATGAAACAAGTCATTTTTGGACGCACTGGCCCCAGCGCATCAGAAAAATAGGCCAGTGGATCAAAAAAATATACATCATGAAACAAGTCATTTTTTTACGCACTGGCCCCAACACATCACAAAAATACCCCAGCGGATCATAAAAATCAAACACTTTAACAATCATTTTTGGACGCACTGGCCCCAGCACATCAGTAAAATCAGGCCAGCGAATCATAAAAATCAGCACTTTGAACGTTCATTTCAACACCTTTAAATCTTCATTTTATGATGTTTTCAGACCCCGTTTGGGCTTATTTTGGGTATTTCAAGCGTTCCGGACGCAACGGAGCAGTCAAATAACTCATCCGGGCCACCCAATGAGCAGAATACAAGCCTTCGGAGTCCAATCCAATCCAACGAGATGAACGAAGTAACTTCTCGAAAAAAGGCTGCTAGTGACCCAGAATCATACTGATGTATCATCATTACATTTACTATCATAATATGACCCGGATTCAGGTCCGGACTAAACCAATGAGACTATGGTTAACACGATAAACCATATAAAGAGAGTTCTAAACTATTGTGCAGAATTTGTTAAAGACCGATACTTCGAGAACAGTCGATGCCCTACTCATCCAAATGGCATCTGCTGATTGAGTTGCCCAGGTACATACAATTGCAGATCAGTCTTCCCGCGGTCACCCGTCACAAATGACGAGCGCAGGCCCAGAGTCGCACCCCTCGGTTAAAAACCCTGACAGTCTCAGCCCGGATCTCCGGTCAAAACATAGGACATAGACATCTGACTTGTACAAAGATGGATCAGTCCATGACAAAATACAAAATACAGGTCCCTACGACCATGAACTCTGAGACCATAGTCCCCGCTGACTAGTCTTCGGCCTTTTAATCAAGGGTCATCGATCATTCGATGTAATTAAGGGCTCGTGCCAGATCACGGCCTGGAATGTACAAAATCTCAGGATCTCTGGAATAAAATTCGCCTTGCGATATCCCTTCCCTTACGTACTTTTGTGAATGCTTGTGGTTGTCTATGAATGTTTCTATTATTCGGGACCCCAGAACAACAATACACAAGAAAATTGCGTTCGAGCATTTTCTAGTTCTAACACTTATCAAAGGCTCCTAACATACCATTGTCACCTGAATAGATACTTCCCAGAAACTAGTTCCAAGTTCGAGCCCTCCTACTTTTGTGAGCGGATCTTTACTGAAAATAGCTCCTTTAGCCACAGTAACCCCGGGACTCACGATGCTCTTAAGAAGGACTTCGATCACATTCTACAAATAAGATTCTCTATTTAATAAAATGCATTGTATCGAATAAACACTCGTTTATGTACCACATGTAATTAAGAACAAAATAATCTCAAAATACAATAAAAGGATTTTCAATTGGTGTGTGGATTTACCTTGGCACTAGTGCAAGTGGTAGACTTATCCTTGTTCGTCGAGTGTCTCTGCAAATGATAAATCAATTTTAATCAAAATATACCACTTGAAGTACAGATAATTCTAAGACATATATAGTACACATGTGTATATATATATATATATATATATATATATATATATATATATATATATATAAATTACCTGAGGGGTTGGAACCAAGCGACTTGATAATGAGGACGGTTGGTTTAAGTTGGGATTAGCTGAAGCACCTAATACCATGGCTAGGTTAATGTTTGGATTCATCATGGCGGACATCAATGTCGCCATAATTTCTTTTAAGGATGACATTTTGGCATATCTTTCAGCCATAGTTTCTTTCAAGGATGACATTTCAGCATCTCTTTCGGCCATAGTTTCCTTTAAAGATGACATTTCAGCGTCTCTTTCAATCAGAATTTCTTTTAGGGATGATAATTCATCCTGCAATCCCTCGTATCGTTCATCTCTCATTTGAGTAGCGGATGCATTCCTTTGGGACTCGATGGGTCTGATTGTTGTGCCCCACAAATCAGAAGAAGAGGGACCTAAACCGTAAGTCCAGACGCGTCCATGTCGATCTTCTCCCAAGACTTGGGAGAGTACATCATTCCTCGCAGTGCTGTTCTGTGAGAGCTCAGGCTGTCCAAATATTCGTTCATTAAGTTGTTCCTGCAATAAAAAACGATGGTTTAGATAATATAATGATAAGTAATAGGCTGGTCATATTTAACTACACATGAGCGATGTAGCTATTAAAAAAACATAACAAGTAGATACATGGACATACTATTATTAATGATGAGGCTCCATCCATGGGCCTCCCATTCTTACATGTATGAATCAATATGAACATATCTACTCGCGTCGAATCCTCTCCACTAGGCCTCTTCTTTCTCTATCATTATGTAAATAAGTTATATATCACAATAAATTGATATGATTTTCTAGAGGTAAATAGACTGATATGGTCGATGGGGTGATTTCTAAATTTTACCTCTTCCTCGCATATCCGTGCAAAGTTCTTCGAACTTGCAGTGTGGTAGAATAGTTATTTTTTTTTATTCTCTGTATTTGTCCTATTACGAGTCTATATGTGACAAACCGATAAAGTAAATTGTTAAATATCAACAATATGTTGTGTAATTCTAGAACGTAAAGCATTCAGTAGCTACTCATTACATACCTTTCCCTCTTCAGAGTTCCAAAACTCAACAAGGGCCTTCCATTGATTCGCTAGGACCCGCTTATCAACGTCTGCAAGTCACTCCTCATCAGTCTCATAAGGCAAGTAGTGGAGTTTCTTCAGTTCACATTTCCACTCCCTCCATTTTTTACCAATTGACATCATCACCCAAGACTTTGCATTTTTATCAAACTCAAACTTAGACTGCATCACATGTTGAAAGTAGACAATCACATAATGAATATATAAGAAATAAAATCTAAAAGAAAAAATGAAAATATTGTCACAATTATCGTGACAAGCCCCCACATATCATCCTTCTTCTCAACTGGCACTGCCCTCCAATCAGAAAATGTAAGGGGTGCGTATTGCCCATTATGTGTTATGGTCCCCAGGAAGCTTGTCAACTTGTTAACCTTGTCACAAACGGGCTGCTTTATAGTGTTGGTAGAAATACAAATGTGTTTTCCTTCGGACATCTACCAAACTTCAAGGCATCATCTGTAGCCTCGAGTCTTTCTATTTGAGGACATCGAATCTGTTGAAAAATGCCACAACAATAATATACGTACAAACTTATAACATACCATTGCATAGCATAAAACACACAAAATTACCAAGGATATTATAACCAATGCATAGCATACCACTAGAAGCTTGAGGCTGGGAAGGACCAACAGTAGCCTGAGATAACTGAGGCTGGGAGGGACTAGCTGTAGCCTGGGGTAGCTGAGGCTGGGAGCGATCAGCTATAGCCTGGGGAAGTTGAGGCTGGGAGGGACCCGCTGTAGTTTGGGGCAACCGAGATTGACTGGTGCTACCAAGTCATAGGGCCTACCAGTCGCCTAGCCTTGCGTCCAGTGCGCCTCATGTCTAACATCCTGTATATGTCCAACAATATAAAAATATGATAATCAAATATTTCTCATTTTTGTTATTGATATATCTAAACGAAGATCCATAAGATGGCCAACTTGATTTGTGGATAGTTGCTTGTTGAAAAGACATGAAGGCCCACTGAAAAAAAATAATAACAAAACCACAAGAAAAAAAGACATTTGAATTTCTTTTTCATACATCAAGACAATATAGCTCATAAAAAATCAATTATTGTACATATTGTCATCTCCATCGGGATAAAAAAATACAGTATTATCTATTTGGTCCTCTGCCATCGTTTGGGTGGGTGGTAAAGGTGTGGCAATTATTGTACCATCTACATCTATCCTTTCCCAACTAACAGTGTCATCACTCGGGTCCTCCAAATTTTGATCATCGCATGGCGAGCTCCCCAAGTATGTGTCAACATCATCTGCAGACTCTTCTCCATGCATCTCAAACAAGTCCCTAGGTTTCGTTCTCACCACAACATGCCAATCCTTCTCGATGGGGTCTTACACATAGAACACTTGCTCAGCTTGAGATGCGAACACAAATGATTCATCAAACAATTGTTGACCAGTATGGCATAATTGTTTCAAATTCACAAGGATGAATCCAAACTTATCCTTCTTGACACCCTTGCCATGAGATAGAACATCAATCCAATCACACCTAAATAATACAACCTTCCGATCACCACAATATTCCAGCTCAATGATCTCCGTCAAGACACCATAATAAGTTACATCTCCTACAATAGGGTTTCTATCATTGACACTTGAAAAGCTTGATGTCTTTGCAGTCACCACAACTCCACTATGTTGAGTTTTTCTTTTCTTCTCTCGATCTTTAATGTGAAACTTGAAGCCGTTTATGATAAAACCCTTATATCTTCTTGCCACATTAGGACCCCGAGCTAGCCACCTAAGGTCTTCTGAGACATGCTCATTATTTGCCTTGCGCAATTGTTCAACCTAATAAAAAAATGTTAAAACAGAAGCACATGTTCAAACATTGAAAATAAATGCACATGCTAAGACTGACAGTCAACTTAATATCGACTACTTACATGATCACTAAACCATTTATGAAATGTTTCATTGTGAATGCGTTCTATATCCCTTGGTCGTGCACGATGAGTCTTTTACTTAACAAGATTCATATGTTCTTTGCATATGAGTTGATTTCAGTAAGACACACCGTAGTAAGTTATTTTCAACTATATATAAATTAATTTTCGTAGTTGTCTTACTCAAGAAATGGGATAAGTGCACCGCAGTTAAACAAAGCATATCGATGTGCCTGTATAAATGTAACTTGATCTAATATACAATCCTCAACCTTCCCTAATGCACAACCTATTCGTGGGAAAATAGATGATTGTTCTTCTACAATAGTGTTACCATGGTCGTCATTCCGTAATGGTCGGTTGAACCTTGTCTCTGCACCATGCAAGTACCTTGAGCAAAATGTTAAGCATTCTTCTGCTAGGTACCCTTCTACAATTGAACCCTCAGGCCGACTTTTATTATGTACATACGACTTCAATGTGAGCAAGTACCTATGGCCACAAATATTAAGAAGTTTAAAAATATAGGTTGATTAGCATGATGGGTATAACATGATAAATAAAATTGATTTCTAAACATTAACACACACCTCTCGATGGGATACATCCATCGGTATTGTACCAGTCTGGCTATTTTGGCCTCGCCTGCTAAATGAATGGGCAAATGCACCATAATCTCAAAAAAAGCAGGTGGAAAAATCTTTTCAAAATGACAGTGTTAGCGCAATTCGAAATTCTAATCTATCAAAGTCTTTTACTCGGACAACTTTTGAACATAATTCCCTGAAGAAACTGCTCAATTCAAGCAAGGCTGAGCTCACACACTTAGGTAGTGTTGTTCGTATCGCTAACGAAAGCAGTTGTTGCATCATAATATGACAGTCATGACTCTTGAGTCCTGAAATTTTGCGTTCTTTTAGATGCACACGTCGTGAAATATTGGATGCATAACTATCTGGAACTTTGACTTGCTTCAAAACTTTACAGAAGTCATTCTTCTCACTCAGTGACATGGTAAAGCATGTAGGTGGCAAATATGTTTTGTCAGATGAAATCTGCCTTGGGTGTAGTGATTGCCTTATACCCATATCTTGCATGTCAAGACATGCCTTTATATTGTCCTTTCCTTTCCCTTCAAAATTCAACAGTGTCAAAAGAACATTGTCACACGCATTCTTTCAATATGCATCACATCTAAATTGTGACGCAGTAGATTATGCTCCCAATACGGTAAATCAAAGAAGATACTTTTCTTCTTCCAGTTATATCGCTCTTCTACATTATCCTGTTGTCTTCTCTTGTTCCCATGATTGTTAGAAGTCTTCTTCCCAAATGTGACATTAATTCCTTCTAACTGAGCCAACACATCAAACCCAGATAATAGAGTTGGTGCCCCATCAATTCTTCAGTGCCATCAAAGGATCTAATATCAGTTCTAAACTTATGATCATGTTCTAAGAATCAACGATGACCCATATAATAAAACTTATGACCATGTTTTAACCATTTAGATGAATTGTCTTTGTTGCAACAAGGACAAGCTAGGCGTCCTTTAGTGCTCCATCCAGACAAGTTGCATATGCAGGGAAGTCACTAATAGTCTACAACAAAGCCGCACGCATACGAAAAGTCTCATTGCTTGAGGCATCATAAGTGTCTGCACCGACCTCCCACAAGTCCTTTAACTCATCTATCAAAGGTTGTAAATATACGTCAATGTCATTACCCGGTCCAAAGGGAACAGGAATAAGCAAGGACAACATGATATAAGGTTGCTTCATGCACATCCTATGGTGGCAAGTTATATGGTACCAGAACAACAGGCCATATGTTGTGGCCAATACTCATTGTCTTGAATGGATTGAAACCATGCATCAGCCGATAACCCGAGTCTAACATTGCGATTGTTCGAGGAAAAAGTTGGGTGATTGTAATCAAAAGTTTTCCATGCTGGGGAATCAGCGGGATGCCTTAATATTCCATCATCGGTGCGTCTCTCGAAATGCCATTTCATAGAGGAAGCCATTTTAGATGACATTAACAACCTCTGCAATCTTGGTTTCAAGGGAAAATGACGCAATATCTTCGTCCGAAATTTTTCGATCTTTTGCAAACGAAGAAGTTGCCTCATCGTTAGACTGATGTTCAATCATTTTCCATCTAGAAGCACCACATGTAGCACATGATTGGTCGGCAGCGGCCTCCTTCTAGTATAACATGCAATCATTAGGACATGCATCAATTTTATTATATTTGAGGCCCAAGTCTCCAATGATCTTCTTAGTTTCATAGAAATACATTGGCAACGTTTCACCCTCAGGGAGTGCTTCCTTCAGTAATTCAAGCAACATGGTGAATGATTTGTCACTCCATCCACCAAGGCACTTGATATGCGAACAATGAAAGATAGCTTGCTGAACTTCTTACAACCTGGGTATAATTCTTGATCAGCATCTTCCACCAATTTAAAAAAAAAAATTGTGCTTCAGTATTAGGCCCGTTTGTAGGTCCAAATGCTGCATCACTCTCTTGATCATCCGACCTCGAAAAACCAAAAGCATCGTGTAACAATCTGTGCATGTCATCGTGTTAAACCATATCATCATCTGCACAATTTGTAATAGGAGGCATAGAAGAAGACGTGGATTCCCATGGAAACGCCAATGGGTGTAACTTATATTAAATCCGTCATTCACAATATGATCGTATGCTTCTTGTCAAGACACCCAAAAGTTATTGTTGCACTTCTTACAAGGACATAAGATCCTCCCTTTATTACTTGCATTTGCAAATGCAAAATCAAGAAATTCTGCAGCACCACTTAAGTATGCGTTGCTTAACCTAAATCATCTAATGAAATTGGAGAACACGTTAAGACAATGCATCGTAATTATTGGGCCACGACAACTGGAAGGAAAAATTACTGAGGTACCTTGACAGATGAATCCAACTCTTATCCATCATTATGTTCTCAGTCACTCCACAAGTTAGTGAAAATAGAACGTAGACTTGACAAAGCTTCCTAGGAGAAATTAAGTAGAATGGTTATAGGAGAAATTTAGGAAAGAACATTAAAGAGACAAATTAGAATGAAATAAGCATCAGTATCATCCTCTCTCAAATTAATTTTTTTTTTACATTAAATTGGATAGATCTTGGTTTAAAACATAGAGAAAATCGGCAGGCGCTAAATCTATCCAATATGCAAAGTGTTTAAGGTAACGATAAATTGTTTGCACCATAAGAAACTGTTTTTAATAGTTAATAACTAAAACAAGTAAGAGCATTCAATTCCCACTTGCACAAGAATTAGTTGCTTGTGTTAATATTGGGAAGAAAGCATAACCCATTCATCATCATCATCTATGCCTTTTCCTAACATACTTGGGGCCGATTGCCTCCTTTTATCAGAATTTCCTACAACAGTGAAGCTTTTGCTGCAGAAATTCACTGTGGAACCATTTCTACACTCTCAAATTTGCAAAGAGATGTGAAAATTTTTAGTTATAAAGCCTTGGATCATGCTTGATCCCATATATTTCTATGAAAATAGAAATAGACATGGAAAATTTTAATTCTAAAGCCTTGGATCATGCTTGATCCCATCTATTTCTATGGAAAAGATTTTGATTATGTAGTACAATCAACTGGTCTCAAAATGGGGCCCATAGCTATCTCACAATGGGCTAGGGCCAAAAGGGCAGCATGTCAAGTCCATTTGTAGATACAAGAACCCAAATTACAGGATTGGTGAAGATCCACGCCTTAGTGTGCGACTAATGGTTGGGACCCACAAGGGAAATGAGAATTCTTTGTTAAGTTTAAGATAACATGATTCTTTCTATTTATCTTTTTTTCGTTCTTGGATATAATCTGTTACCAGCTTTGTTAAGTCTAGACACATGTGCAAGTCTGCTAATGCAAATACTAACCATGTGCAGTGTGGGTGACAGGTGCAATATCCAAGCCATCCATTAGGTGGTTTTGATTCCATGCTTTTTTAAAGATGCATTCATGAATGGTGGAGTAGTGAACTAAACTAAGTAAACCGGGTTCACTGAGAATCCTATCAATCATGAACTGCAAGACAAACCCAAACCAACAATAAATCAAACTGAGTAAATTGGGTTCACTGAGGATCCCATGAATCATGAATTGCGGGACAAAGCCAAACCAAGCAAATCAGGATTTCCAAGCATGGGTCCATACTCTAGACAAATTTGAGAAGGTTTTTGGGCCCTCATGCTAGAAAGATTTGAGAAGCTTTCGGAATCCACATGCCTTACAGATTGAAGGCTCGCTGGACTGTACACGTTGAACAGTTTTCAGCCCACATGTTGTCTATAATTTTGGATAGAATTATGTAGTTTAAAATCATGAAAATGATAGACATGATTCTCATCAAGATTATGGACAATGAATGTCCACTAATCATAGAGTCAATAATCAAATAAGCTTAGGTTTTTGTTAATGATACATCTAAACTTGTAAAACTTAATTTGGACAATTTAACTTCGAGTTATTCTATGCCCACATGCAATTTCTGCCTGCAGATCATCAAAAGCATGGCACTCTTCCCTAATATCAATGTTTTTTTAAATAAAAAAATTGTAGATTTTTGCACGTTACTAATTCTTTGGCAGAGTCTATGGCAGCCTGTTCACTCAAAATTTGCACATGTGCAACATCCACAATGCATTCAACCACAATTATAATATCTAGGACAAGCTCATTGGCAGTGGAATTAGCTGACATTTACATAAGAGAATTAAACTGAAATACTACCATGTCTCTAATATCCACATCCAATGAGCAAGGCACCAAGTGTAGGTGGCTGAGGTGAAATCAGCCAACTAAATGGCATTTGCATAATCCCCTTCAAAAATCGAAGCGGGGGCATGTCACCAATCCAACTCTTTCATGCTTAGACATAGAGCTTCCTCACACACCTGAAAATTATTTTCTAATAATGGCCCACGAGATTGATCTTCTAAATTAGCTTTAGAAAGCTTTATTGTTGGTGAGCAAAGAGGGTTGCCTGAAGAGTAGAGAGGGTTGCCTGAAGATATTGCCTCTCATGGATCATGCAACTAGATCTTTATGGGGTCACCTATGGTGTGTAAGGAATCTGACTTTTTTTTTCTTTTTCTTTTTTTTTTTTTTACCACAAGAGACCACAATTGAAAAAGTATTAAAATGTGATAATCAAGAAGCATGTCCCATTGGTTTTCCCAAATGTCTTTTCACAAGCGACCAGATAAAATAGAGGTTGTCTCAGAAAAGGACAAGAAAATGCAAACCCATTCACCAACTAGCAAAATTTCAACTAACTACCATACTTTTTCCTTATCATCCAAGCATTCGAATCGGTCAAAAAACACATGCATGAACCCGAAAAGCTTACCAAATTTAGTTGCACTGATGCTAACTCAGTGGGACTTCACATACTCCTGAACAATATGAAGACCCTCTGATTCTTCTTCATAATCCTTCACCACGACACAGGAACAACCAACAACCTTCCTTGCCTTTCCCTCTGAGTCAATCTTGCAGAGCCCAGCCCACTCGCCAAGGGTTTTAGCACTTGGGACCGATATCAAGCTCACGTTGTGGTCAGCAGAGGGAGCCCTGTAAGGAATCTGACTTGCCACCAATGTTGCCCTACAAATGCAGTTAGACACCCCCAATCAGCGTGATAGGGGCCCCATTTTCATGAAGGGGCAAACCTGTTGGACAGGTATGGCAGACACCATTGTGTGCCCCATACACAACCAGTAACATGAAATAAACATCCACAACTAGCACATGTGCATCTCTAAAAAGATCAATCAATGGAAGAGACTATAGAATGGATATAAACAATAACAAACTTGAATCAAAGTACAATATTAAACATCCACATGCCAGTTCAAAAGCCCTAGTAAAATTGAAGAAGAATAGGAAAAAGGGGATGGAAAGCAAGAAATTGAGGACTTACAGAGTTTTTTCCAAGTCCACAATGAAGCTCTGTTACCAGCCGCAGCAGAGAGCTATAGAAATCAAGAGAAAAAGAGAAGGGTGTTAGGATTTTTGGAGATGAGACGTTAGGGATTTCAGAGATGGGGACTTGAGAGATTTTAGAATGGGGGCCTTGGGGTTTTTGGAGATGGGGGCCTTAGGGTTGAGAGAGAGAGAGATTTTGGAGCTGGGGGCCTTAGGGTTGAGAGAGAGATTAGGGTTGAGAGAGAGAGAGATTTTGGAGCTGGGGGCCTTAGGGTTGAGAGAGAGAGAGAGAGAGATTTTGGAGATGGGGGCCTTAGGGTTGAGAGAGAGAGAGAGAGAGAGAGAGAGAGAGAGGAATCAGGGGTAATAGAGATGGGAGCGGGGCAGTGAGAGAGAGAGCGCGGGAATGAGAGGCGCGCGCAGGCGCCCTATATATATATTTGGGTTTTTTTTAAGACTTGCCAGCGGTTTTTAATTACTGCCGGCATATATTACCATAAAAACCAGCTTTGTAGGTGGTCTATCTTTTAATCAGCAGCGGACATAAGTACCACCGATAATTATTACAATTGCCAGCGGAATATGTTGGCCGCTGAGAAAAACGCACTGTTAATTCCACCTTTTGCTGTAGTGATTTGCTATCCAGGCGACTTTCCTTTTTTTGTTTGATCTGTAAATCGTCTCTTTTGTGGGGATAGGTTAGGCTTTACGATAGGTGAGGCCCGGATCCTTTCTGGTGCCCGCACGAACCTTTGTACGTTGCCAGATTAAAAATAAAAAGTAGTATCATACAGCTCGTCTACGTTTGTTTAGACATGCATGCATGATTCGCTTTACGGAAAACAAGAGGCCTATAGTGGATCAACATCGTTTATTTCCATCCAACATCGTTACGTAAGAGATAGTAAATAATCATCACGAAAGACAGGCTGTTAGGTGAACTGAAATGAACCTACAAAAACAGCTCCCTTTGTGGGGAATCACGACGACGCGAAAAGGACAGCCATTTGACAGCTACGAGGAAAACGGAATTATAGAAGAGTGCAATGGATAATCGCGAGATTAGGATATATGCACCACACTCACCACACGTGCAAATGTTAAAATCGAGCCTTTGCATCCTGTGATCTTTCCCGGATTGCGCAGCGTAGAACACAAAACCGAGGTCGGTATGGTGTTGACGTGGGAGCGTCCTGTGGGCCCACCATGATGTATGTGTTATATCAATACCATTCATCCAATTTGCCGGATCATTTTAGAAGATAAAGATTCAAAGCTCAAGTGGACTGCACCACAAAAAGCTGTGGATATTGAATGCCTAACATTGAAACCTTCAGAGGGCTATAGAAGTTTTGGATAAGCAAGATTTATTGAATATAGCAATAGATTTTAGAGGTTGAAATAAAAATTCATAGTTATAAGAAATCCATAGCAAAGGATTTTTAACTTCTGCCTGTTGTACACCTTCTTTCGTCCATGGTGGGTGTTATTGTCCGTACTTATTTTTGTGATGTAGCGCACTTGAGCTTTAAATTTGTTTTATTTTTGAGCTCATGCCTTAGTGATAATTTAAAAAAATTGGATGGATGGTGTAGATAGGATGCCGATTGTGTCCTTACTCAAAGCATCCATGCTGATATGTAGAGGGGCCCACCATGATGTATCTATTTATCCACGCCGTCTATCCCTTCTCTAAGATCATTTTAACACCTGAGACCAAGAATGAAGTAGATCTAACATTCAGGTGGACCACACCAGAGATGACTCTTACATTTAATGCTTTGTGCATTTAATGCATCCAAGCTCACTATTTGGTGTGGTCCACCTGCGCATTCGATCTGCCTCATTCTTGGTCTCAGGCCTTAAAATGATCTTAGAGGAGTGGATGGCGTGGATTAACATATATATCATGATGGGTCCCTCCACAGATCAGCATGTACTTAGGAAGGACGTGGGTGGATATAACACATACATCATGTTGGACCCATAGAAATTTGCCATGTCTACACAGTACCAACCTTAGTGCTGTATTCTACACTACGCAGTCCGAGTCCCTTGTGATCCCCACTGTTCGGTGAAATAGCGCAAAAATGGAGCCGTCCAGTCACAATGTGGGGACCACATGCATGCCGAATGTGGACCATTGCTCTGAATCCTTCTAGCAATCCATTTGATACACATGTGGGCCACCAGATTGGGTCCTTACTATTGCGGTGTGTGTGGGTGTGAGGGTGTGAGCGTAATAAAAAAAATGTGGGCCACCATATGACCAGACCAACTCAATACTGTACGTAACAGACATGGTAGGGTTGACCTGGATATTGACACCGATCTTTCACACGTGCATGGTTTCCGACCTTGGACATGGTAATCATCGAGAGCCTACTCGCCCAAGTAGCCGTTTCATTCACTATAAGTACGTTCTCAGCTTCCTGATTCCCATGCAGAAGTCACAGTGTTGAATGATGAAGGCTTCCATGGCCACTCCTTAGCATTCTCTCCTCCATGCATGGCTTCTTCTCTTATTCACCGTCCATCTTGTGCCATCGGCACTAGCTGCTCGGTCCACCTATGTCGTCCACATGGACAAATCAGCCATGCCCAAAGTATATGCCAATCACTACCATTGGTATTCAGCCACCATCAAATCTCTGAGTCCCTCTACTATAGGCGATCATGAACGGAGGCTTGTCTACGTTTATGATAATGCCATCCATGGTTTCAGTGCG
Source organism: Liriodendron chinense (assembly GCA_003013855.2). Taxonomy (NCBI): domain Eukaryota; kingdom Viridiplantae; phylum Streptophyta; class Magnoliopsida; order Magnoliales; family Magnoliaceae; genus Liriodendron; species Liriodendron chinense. The sequence goes on along the minus strand of ML058493.1, from coordinate 69,125 downwards.
GTCCTCTCTCTTGAGGAATTACAAGCTCTCAGGCAATCACCAGGCTTCGTCTCTGCATAGCAAGACTTGAAGGTCACAATGGACACGACCCACACATACCAATTCCTCTCTCTCAATCCCTACGCTAGGCTATGGCCTGCATCTAATTACGGCAAAGATGTCATCATCGGTGTGATCGACACTGGTGTTTGGCCAGAAAGCGATAGCTTTCAGCGATTTCGGAATGACGAAAATTCCAGCAAGGTGGAAGGGAGAATGCGAGTCGGGACAAGCCTTCAATATTTCCATGTGCAACCACAAGCTCATCAGAGCATGCTACTTTAACAAGGGCTTGATAGCAAACTACCCCGGTCTAAACATCTCCATGAACTCGAAGAGGGACACACGAGGGCATGGGACCCACACATCATCAACGGATATAGGGAACTATGTTCCAGGTGCATTGTATTTTGGTTATGCCAAGGGAACTGCTACCGGAGTTGCTCCTCATACCACTAACAAAAAAATGACTTTTCCCGACGGCCCCGCCTTTTTTCCCCGACGGCTTATAGCCGTCGGAATTTCCGACGGTCGAAAACCGTCGGTGAATCTATATAGGCCGTCGGGAAAACACTACCCGAAAAAGACTTCACCGACGGTCCCGCCTCTTTCTCCCTGACGCCTTTAGACCATCGCTATATCATCTCAAAATTTTCTTCTCTTTATCACCGCCATCATTCCCGCCATTTTATTTTGGGGTGCCAATTAGGTGTTACCCCAGAACAACTTAGTGGGTGTTACCCTAACCGTGTGGGGACCATATTGATGTATTTTTTTTTTTTTATATATATCGAAGTCGTCTATCTGTTTTTTTGTATCATTTTAGGATGTAGTCCAAAACCCTAAGAAGATCTAATCTCAGGTGGACTATACCACTAGAAACAGTGATCAATAACCATTAAAAACATTTTATAGGCCACAAAAGTTTTGGATCAATCTGACATACATAAAGAATTTATTGACATTATAAAGAGCTTGGATTGCAAATAAACACTACTAAAACCTTACGATGGGCTCTTTGGAAATTTTAATGGTGGGGCAGTCAACCAAACTGTTTCTAGTGGTATGGTCCACTTGAGATTTGGATCTGCATAATTTTTAGAACCTCATCCTAAAATGGGACTTAGAAATGGATGGACGGAATGGATGTACAAAGTATCATCCATGTGGCCCATACGATAGGGGTAACAGCCACTGAGCTGTTCCCGAGGTAATCCCATGTAACAGGCTATAGTGACCCATGTAACGGTGGACTTGCTTAAGTGATGGTTTCAAAGCTCCATGGCCCCCACCATGTTGTATGTGTTTTATCCACTCCGTTCATCCATTTTTCATATGATTTTAAGACATATGCCCAAAAAATGAGACTGATCTAAATCTCAGGTGGATCACACCACCGGAAAATAACTGGGATTGAATGTCCACCTTTAAAATCTTACTAGGGCCCACTGTAATATTTATTTGCCATCCAACCTGTTGATAAGGTCATATAAACCTAGATGAAGGGAAAAAACAAATATCAGCTTGATATGAAACACCTGTGGCCCCAAAAAGTTTTAACAGAAAATCCCACTATTTTCCTGTGGTGTGGTCCACCTGATATTTGGATATGTGTCAGTTTTGGGCTCATACCTTAATATCAGATGTAAAAATGGATGGACTGGTGTGGATAAAACACATACATCATGGTGGGGCCCACAGAGCTTTGAAACCATCCCTTATGCTTTATGCGCTCAAGTTCCTCGAGTAACAGCGTCTCCTGGCGCCCATTTGTATAGAGACCCTAATCTCTCTCTCTCTCTCTCTCTCTCTCTCTCTCTCTCTCTCTCTCCTCCCTTTGAAACTCTAGAAGCCCTAATCCTATCATTCACTCGCCCCTGCCTGCCTCTGAGAGCATCTTCTCGCTCACCCCGATCTGTAGAGAGAGAGCAACAAGATCCTTGCTCGGTTTTCATCAGGTCTGGGATGTGGATTTTGATTTCTAGTTTCTTTTTTTCTAATTGGGTTTTGATTTCTCGTTGGAAAATTGATTTTTTGATTTCCAGCTTCTTTTCAATTGATTTTGGGGGTTTGATTTTATTTTTTTCTAGCTGGGTTTGTAATTTCTACTAGAAATACTAATTTCTTTTCTAATTAGATATTTTACCTCTAATTTCTTCTGACTAGGTTTTTGGTTCTGGCCTTTTTTTCTTCTAATTGGGTTTTTGCTTATTATAGTTCTACCTTCTTCTCTGATTGGGAGTTTGATTTTTCTACAGAGTGATTTTGTTGGGTTTCTGAATTATTGATTGGGAGTTCTAGCTTCTTTTGTTCTAGGTGTTTTATTAATTTACAGTTCCTCTTTTTTTTCTGAATGGGTTTTTGATTCATAGTTTTTTTTTTTGGTTTTTCGTTTCCTTTAGTTAGGATTTTGATTTCTAGTTTCATTTCTAACTGGTTTTAAATGATCTAACAGACCATGAAAAAAGACATACCCCCAAATCCGTTGTTATGAAATCTATTGTTTCCTTTTTGTAAGTTCTTTTATGCGAATGCTGGAATGCTGGCCTGAATTGAAATGGCACTAGTTCTTGTTGAGCATTGTATATTGCCCCCATTGGTTCTGCTTTTGCCCCCTTCATTTGAAAATTTTGATTTTTGATTGTTTGATTTCACAATAGCTGTGAGTTGTGGTAGGATTTGTTTGAGAGGTTTGCTTAAACCCACATGCATATATAAGGTAGCTGGCAACCATCTTCACGCCTCAAAAAATGCCAGCATGGCAGCTGGTAGCAATTCTCAACAGGTAAATTCATGGCCTCGTTTAGCGCCTACAAAAAAATGACCTTTTGGCCGTCGGACGGGCCGTCGGGAAAGGGGGTCGGCGTTGCTTCCCGACTGGTTTATAGCCGTCGGAAATACCGACGACTAATAACCTTACCGACGGCGATGAACCGTCGCAAATTTCGTCCGTCGACGGTCGGAAATACCGACGGTTAATAGCCGTCGGCGTATCCCTGGCATATAAAAAAAAATTCATCAGCGTTCGAGCATATGCCCACAACAGCAAATAGTTGACTACCAACATTAGAAGACAAATGTGCTTGGGAAAATAAATGCCTAAGCAATCATTTTTCCGAGCAAGGTCGTCTCCTAACATCAACAGTCGATCCATAATAGACTACACGCTAGCTATCTGCTATTGTGGCCATTAACTCAAACACCATCGACTTAGTTGTTGGAAACCTACAGGAAGAAGAAAAAAATTTAACATGATATGAAAGTGGTAAAAGTGGATTTATAAGGAGTTTAAGAAAAAAACTAAGCAGTAGATGGATTTGATAATAATAACCTCAATTTAGTCAACATATACTTTGCTGAATTTGGACCATTGATGATGCTTCATTCGCCAATTAGACAGCTAGTATCATCCAGTCTATGTTATATTTGGGTTATGCGGCATCCACAACGGAGCCCACAACTTGTATGGTTTTGATTGAGTTACACACGTACCACGTGTGCATCGTTTTCGCATGCACACTGTTAGAACTAGAAAAATGCTCAGGCGCAGTTTTCTCGTGTTTTGTTGTTCTGGGGTTCTGAATAATAGAAACATTCATAGACAATCACAAACATTCACAAAAGTACACAAGAGAAAAGATATCGCAAGGCGAACTTTATTCCAGAGATCCTGAGATCTTGTACATTCCAGGCCGTGATCTGGCACGAACCCTTAATTACATCGAATGATCGATGACCCTTGATTAAAAGGCAAAAGACTAGTCAGCGGGGACTATGGTTTCAGAGTACATGGTCGTGGAGACCTGTGTTTGTGTGGTCGTAGAGACCTGTATTTGTATGGTCGCGGAGACCTGTATTTGTTGTGTTTTGTTATGGACTGATCCATCTTTGTACGAGTCAGATGTCTATGTCCCATGTTTTGACCGGAGATCCGGGCTAAGACTGTCAGGGCTTTTAACCGAGGGGTGCGACTCTGGGCCTGCGCCCGTCATTTGCGACTGGTGACCGCGGAAAGACCGATCTGCAGTTGAATGTACCTGAGCAGCTCAACCAGCGGATGCCGTTTGAATGGGTAGGGCATCAACTATTCTTAAAGTGCCAGTCTTTAACAAATTGTGTAATAGTTTAGGACTCTCTCTACATGGTTTATCGTGTTAACCATAGTCCCCTTTGCTTAGTACGGACCTGAATCCGGGTCATATTATGATAGTACATGTAATGATGATACATCAGTAGGGTTCTGGGCACTGGCGGCCTCTTTTCGGGAGAATTGCTCCATTCGTCTCGTCGTATCGGATCAGACTCCGAAGGCTTGCGTTCTACTCATTGGGTTGCACCGAATGAATTATTTGACTACTCCGTTGCGTCCGGAACGCTCGAAATACCCAAAATAGGCCCAAATGGGGCCCGAAAACATCATAAAATGAAGATTTAAAGGCGCTGAAATGAACGTTTAAAGTGCTGATTTTTATGATCCGCTGGCCTGATTTTACTGATGCGCTGGGGCCAGTGCGTCCAAAAATAACTTTGTTTTGGAATGTGTATTTTTCTAATCTGCTGGCCTATTTTATGATGTGCTGGGGCCAGTGCGTTCAAAAATAACTTTGTTTTGGAATGTGTATTTTTCTGATTCGCTGGCCTATTTTGCAATGCACTAGGGCCAGTGCGTCAAAAAATGATTGCTTAAAATGTTCTATTTTCCTGATCCGCTGAAGTATTTTAGTGACGCGCTGAGGCCAGTGCGTCCAAAAATGACTTGTTTTAAGATATGTATTTTGCTAATCCGCTGGCCTATTTTACGATGTGTTGGGGCTAGTGCATCCAAAAATAACTTTGTTTTGGAACGTGTATTTTTCTGATTCGCTAGCCTATTTTGCGATGCGCTGGGGTGTTTTTGTGATGCGCTGGGGCCAGTGCGTCGATAAAATAAGCTTGGTTCAACGTATTTCGCGATGCGCTACTTCACTTGTATATTTTTAGGTTCTCCACCAGACCTGCTGTGGTTGGAAGTGGGATTTCCGGTGATCGGCAAAAGGGTTTCCGGCGATCGAAAAGGGATTCTGGCGATCTCAAAACCCAAAGCTCTCTCCTTCTCTCGATCCGTCCAAATGAGGCGAGGGGGGGGGGGGGGGGGGGGGGGTATTTATACCTGAAGTCGGCCAATAAGAGACCGCCACGTGTAGCGCGTCGAGAAAATGGGTTGGCGCGTCGAGAAAATCACTCGGCGCGTCTTAAAATGACTTTGTTGAAATGCTGATTTTTAGGGCGCACTGGCTGTCAGTGCGACCTGAAATTCCTGAAAATGCCTGATTTATTGGACGCGCTGAGGGTCCGTGCGTCCTGAAATTCCTGAATTATTGGATGCGCTGGATGAATTTTCTGACGCGATGGGGGCAGTGCGTCCTGAAATTCACTTTGTAAAACTGCTGAATTTCATGATGAGCTGGGTGAATTTCACTTTGTAAAACTGCTGAATTTCATGATGCGCTGGACAATGAATTTCTGGACGTGCTGACGTACTCGTGTTTTTTAAAATTGGGTTTTGCGAAACGGAGGGCTTGCGGGGCCCGCTTTGCAATGGATGTCGATGCACTGGCCCTATTTCTTCATGATTGAGGTAACCCTCCCAAATTTGTAGGGTTTTGATCATGATGATCAGTGGGGTCCACCACTGGCTCAATTTTTCCATTTTTGGTCTAGTGTGATGTGTGTTGTGATTTTTGCCGCGATTTCCGATGCACTGGCCCTAAATTTAATCAAGTGATAATTCGGACACTCATAATCATTGTTTTGAAGATCCCGACTTTTGGGACCCCAACACACACTTATCATCATAATCAGCAAGATTATTGAATAATTCCCACAACTACAGATCTCCATTATGAGGCTAGCAATTTAGTTTGCAGGCAGAAATATAATGGAACACCTCCAAAAGATTACACTTGATCTTATTAAAAACCAAGCACAACCATTTGAGAGAGCGACTGATTACTCGTGCTCGAGTTTCACATTTCCAAGAAGTTCTCAGTTATGAAATCAGCATCGTAATATACAAAATGTCACTCCTTTCAGATAAATTACCAAATGGGTTTTTCAATTCTTATCTATACTCAAATTCAGCACCAATGATGGAGGGTGTGGTGTTCTATGGGTCAATGGAGAAAGGGTTATTGTCATCATTAGGTGAACGAGTTGAAGTAGAGGTGGACCACCATCGACCGATCGAAAGGCTTAATATGCATGAAGAAAGGGCCAGTTTCATCATCTAGTGGAGGATCTGAAGTGCAAGAGGTGAGCCACTATCTGCCAGCTGATGCACTCTATTTACATGAAGGGGGAGAAGGAGATGGTAATGGACTAATAGTCATAGAGGAAAGATCATTATCATCATCTAGTGAAGGAATTCAAGTCAAGAAAGTGGGCCACCATTCATCAATCAAGTCCTAATGTACTTGAAGGGGCAGAAGGAAATGGTAATGGGTTGGAGGGTATGTTACTCCATGGATTCACAGATAAAGGGTCACTATCATCTAGTGAAGGATTCAGATTGGAGGTGGGGGGCCACCAACATCTGCCTAGCAAGGGGCTCTATTTACATACAAAAGGGATAACAGGAGATGGTAACGGACGAGAAAGTGCATCATTCAATACATCAAATGTGAAAATGCAGGTAACTCATTGTCATTTAGAGTTCAACATGTGAAAATGCTTGTCTCATCGTATGGGGCACTAGTGTATACCAATTCAGACCATCCAAAGTGTGGGCCACATTGTGGATGGATATCTTAAGAATCACACTAATCAACCAATCCTAACCATTCAATTGATGGTTAGAAAAAAACAGTTAGTGGTTCAATTTTCAGTGGTAACATAAGATGATTACTATCATCTTCCCAGTGTAACGTTCATCATAAACAAGAGCTAAATTATGATTTAATGCTCTTCTATAATCTTAATGTAAAAATCAGTAACATTTGTGGATTTTCGTCTGAACAGATAAATATTTCAAGAGACTTTCTACCACAAGAGCTCATGTTCTATTATCACCAATTCAAAAAAAAAAAAAAAAAAAAAAAAAAAAAAAAAAACAGAAAAGAAAAGAAAAGAAAAAGGAAAAAAAAAAGAATAAAAAGTGGCTCTTTTGATGCCATTATAATGAAACAAAGAAAATGAATGCATCTAATGCAAACTTGTAAGAAATGCAGTGGAAAATTCAGTAGGGTAATGAATCATTGTTAGCACAAAGTTTTGAGTACTTCCTCAAAATTAACTCATGAATCATGAACTAATTAGAAGAAAAGTCTTTTCCAAATAAGATTCAAGAATAAATTGTGATTTTATTCAGGCATGGGGAAAAGTAATATCTCACCAAGCAAACTAAGGATGCCCATAGTCCAGGGATTAGGAGGCTGATAAGTAAGACTACTTTGACTGGCATGGCTCTAGAATCTGCAGAAAATATTGGTATATTAAAAACCCAGAACTGTGGAAACTTGAGAATGCAAATAGATTAAACTTTCAACACAATTATACTTTTGAGGTGACTGCAATTACTGTAATCATCAATCATTTTTCATATGCCTGGCCAAATATGGAAAGAAGCAGCACCACCATAATTGCAGGCGACATATCCCAAGCCATCTCATTGGAGCCCAAATTGGCAGCCACACATCCAGCGGCCCCATTAGTCATCCATCAGCAAGACACAAATTGAAAGGTTATATTATCCCACCTACCTAGGAGATTTTCATAGAATGGTCCATCCACAGTAGGAATCAACATACAATTGGACCTAGATCATCTAGTTACCAGCCCCACTTGTCAAAACTGAAAACTAGTGTATACTATGCATTGCCTCAGGTTGCCTATCTCGCATATAGAAATTACCCAACTTGGAATACGCCAGTCAGCATCCTTGATAAAGGGTCAGAAAAATATAATAAAATTTTGAAAAACTGGGACATTTGAACAAATAACTGATTGTTATAATAAAGCAAATAAAGTTTTCAAACAACAAGGATAACTACCCAAAATCTCACTCATATCTTCTTGTATATGAAATGTCTCTAAAACGGTCATTTCTCAATAATTCCTTATAAGTTATATCTGATCATGAGTGCATTTTCATTCAAATTATAAGCTTCTCCTGATTTTCACCAATGGCATTGACTTTTCACAAAGAAGTGAATGAAATAGTTTTTTTTTTTTAAGAAATAATTTTTAAAAATTATTTGAGAAGAAATTGAAAACCCTCATTAAAACAGAATTTTGTAGCAAGGAAAGAAGTAAAAAGAGACCAAAAAGCCCATTAAGATATGCATCTAAGATTGTAAATGGTATGCAGTTCCAAAAATGGATGGTTCTATGTTCATTCAGATAGTGTACCTATGCATAGGAAGATATGCATAGGACCCTATTGCACATGCATCTTCAAATGGATGGTATGTAGTTCCAAAAATGTCTGAAACAAATCACCAACACCTAAGTTTGCAGTTTTCTAACCATTAACCAGAACCAAATGTCACATGCCTGATGCCGCATCAACCAGCTCCTGGTCCTCAACCATGTACTCGTGCATTAACCAGTCAGTTCTATCTCCTCAAGTTGCCCAACCTAAATAAAAAAATCAGAGTTCTCTTCATCCCTACGATCTTAGAATTATGACAGACAGGTCTATCTTTCCTAGTGTATTCCAGTACCCTCTTTCAGAAACTAAATTTTGTTGAATCTCCAATTGTTAACAAGGAATAATCATTGAACCTACCACTAAAAGCTAGAAAGATGTAGATAGATAGAGAGATACCTGAAAGATCCCAAGGACAGAATTTGTATAATTCAATCTCTGAAATGGCTTCAAATCTTCTGCAATAAACAAAAGTCATGCTGAAAATCCGCATTAAGCATTTTGATAGGCAATAAAACACAACTGAATGATCAATATGCTAAATAAATATAATGAAAGAAACAAAGGCAAAAAGAAGCAAGGAAAAAAGAAGCCCAATTTTAGTTGCTTGGAGTCGCAAAAGAACACAAAAGAGCAATTAGATTAGCTCTACAACATAAAAAGATATTGGAAAGCATGTTTGGGAGCGTTATTGCATTTGGTTCTGTCAACTTGAAACAAAGAATAAAACATGGTACAAAAATCAACTTAATCAGATGATTCTAAACATCCCATCAATATCATGGAAAAATGATAGTCAAAATTGGGAAGAGAAACTAAATTAGGTGCAATCATCATTTGAAGAACAGCACGCGCGCGCACACACACACACACACACACACACACAAGATTAAACATGGATATCATCTAGCTCATAGCCAGTCACTAATTTTCATAATTTACACAAAGTCCTTGTGTGGTCCACTATCTACCTTAGCAACACCTTTCGGTTGACGGGCGACAGTAAGGAAGCATGGATTTTTGACATCGAAGATACGCTGTTGACTGCCTCATTTTTTCAATCACATTTTAACATGATCAGCTGGAGAAATTGGTGTATGAAGTGGATATCAGATGGACATTGTAGTAGGCCTTATAGAGTTTTTGCTGGATGCAATTGATGTCCCTAACATGGTGGGCCACAAGTATATGGGACAATGACCATTGAAAAACAAATAAGAGGCCCATACTGGGTAGCCGTGTGAAGCCCACCTAATGAGCAGGCATGGCTTGGATTCTACGCTCCATCTGTCCATATTAATTTATTATTTAAAAAGGACAATGTGATTTATTCTACGCTCCATCTGTCAATATTAATTTTTTTTTTCAGCAACTTGGAGATGTTTCCAATTGCACTAAATGGGCATACCTCATTTGAGGGTAACAGAACATGTGCAATGCTTATGTGCATACTACATAAGCACACATGTTAGAGATCCAGGCCATTCATTATGTTGGAAATACTTTGAACATGCCATATACCAAAAGTCATGGTAGCACACTCGTAAGGTGAGCCACACATGTACACTGAATCTAAACTGTGGGACTTTTATGGCCCATTTTTCTTAGAATAGTTTGTGGTTCCTGATCAATGGAACAACATTATTTGTGGCCCATGGCATGCGCTCTGTGCTCCCCACCTCATGAATGGTCTAGATTTCTGACGGGTGTGTTGTGCTCCCAATCTCCAACACATGTTCCATCCCTTCACATGTAACAGAGGTATTTATTTAATACTCTGGCAGGGTATCACATTTGATATGCAGGTACTCAGAAGTTGCACATATGACATACATTAACTATGGAACCCACCATCACTAAGTCACACCCCCAAAATGAGATTGGTTGAACAATCATGATCTCTAATACATGGATTCTTTTTTGTTGAACAAATCATGATCTCTAACACCACATACAAGGCTATAAAAGGTAGGTGGTTATATGTGAGAATCCTTTTTTTCTTTCCTGGCTAACTGCTTCCTACCACTGAAGAATCCAACAAACCCATTTGTATAGGTAGTAACAGCAGGTGGTTTAATGTGTAACGGTGAAAACTTTGGAAAAATTTTAGAAAATAGTTTAAAAGTAGGGGGTTTTCAGTCCATAGCCCAAAAGGAAGGCAGCCGTATGGAAAAATCTCAAAAGTTTATGCCATTGCCTGATGAAATCGGATACCATACATAGAGGAATTGTGAGCCACGGATCTCTCACAATTCCTAGTAGGAGTTGGCGAGAGAGGAATAAGAGGATCCTAAAATCATAATAGTGATTTTAAGAGAAGAATAAGAGGAATGCTATTCTCAGCAGCCAAAATAAAACAATATTAAAATAACAATGAAAAGAAGAAAATCGAGCTTACCCCAAAACCCGATCCGAATGCTATTCTCGGCAGCCAAAAACACAGCCTCTTCTTCCAGCTTACCCCAAAACCCAACCTCAGGTGGGCCATGGCGTCTAGCGTTTGGCGTTGGCGAGAGAGGAAGAGGAGAGAAATAGAGGGAGAGGGAGAGGGGGCGAGTGGCGTGAGAGGAGAGGGAGAGAGCGAGGGCAAGTGGCGGGAAAAGAGGGCCTTTAGAAACCCTTTGTTGAATTGAATTTATTTTTAAATCCGGGTGTGTTTTACACCAAATAAGAATGATGCTGCAACGTGTTTTGTGGGCCTCAACACGATGTATGTGTTCTATCCACACCGTCCAATTATTTTTAAATATTAATTTAATGCTTGATCCCAAACATTATCCACATATATATCTCTAATGGACCACACCACAAGAAAACAATGGTGACACTATCACCATTACAAAAAAATCATTTTCAGTGGGATCGGTGCTAGAACCGGCCGTCCAATCAGGGCCTCGTGGGGTCCACCGTATTGTATATGTTTCATGCACTCCGTCCACTCATTTTAGCAGATAATTTTACACTTTTAACCTAAAAATGAAGCATATTCCAAACTCAATTGGACCACACCCCAAAACTGCGCGGATTAAACATCAACCGTTGAAAAATTCTTGGTGGTCAAAGAAGTTTTGGATCACGCTGATAATTGGTTTCTTCCATTCATCCATGTACATGTGATCTTATGAATAGGTTGGATGACAAATAAACATCACCGTAGTCGTAGGAAGGTTTCGACGGTGGAAATCATTATTCCCACTCTTTCTTGTGGTGTGGTCCACTTGAGCTTTAGATATGCTTCAATTTTGGGCTCAACACCTAAAATGATATGAAAAAATGAATGGACAGTGTGGACAAACCACATACATTTACGGTGGGCCCAACACCGGTTATTAGGTACAAAAGAAAATTCTTAGCACTTTACTCGGTACGATGCATCCCACGAATGGGCTTCGCCGACGGCTGATTACCACATTCGCCGACGGCTTTAGACCGTCGGTAAATTCCGACGACTAAGAGCCGTCGCGAAAGAATTGGGGGCCGTCGGGAAAAGTCATTTTTCTGGTAGTCGATCTTTGGTGAGAGCCAGAGGTATAATTTTTTTTTTGTCTTTCTTTAGATCTGAATGTCATGCTATCATATTTCTGTAGACTAGTAAATGGGCTCCACAATCTGAAGTTTGTATCAAAAAAGTGTTGCCTTTAGCATTCCTTGTGGCATTAGATTGTTCACCGGATATCACTTAGATTACAGTTTCCAATAATCTGGACTGGTCCATCTGACTTCTGGCCAAATTGCTCTACCCATATAAAGGCATTTTAAGTGAGGCCCACCCACTCTTTGTAGCTGTCAGAGATGAATCTATGCTTGAATATATGACGTGCATGATTGCTGGACATTGATTTTGGGATTCAAGGGGTGTTGATTTTATAGCAATTTATCTTGTCAAGTTTGCAGTAGTGATTAATCATCGTAAAACCAAATTGTTGCATGGTCTTATGATAGGTAAAAAGAATGTCGTTCTTGAATTTCTTTTTATTTATAGTGTTCTTTTATTATGTCTTTGTGATTTATGGTTAGATAGCTCTGAAGTGTATTTAAAAAATAAACTTAGAGCTTCAGGAGCTTTGAAGTGATATGCATCCGGGGGAGGAGTTGCTTGGTAATATGTGTGGACCTGTGATCATTCATGACCTTTCCCTTGGTGATCTAAACCATTAATTTAGCTAGCCCCTTTTTGGTGGGTTCATGGTGCAAGCGTTCTTTCCATTAGGTGATCTTACCCATCTAATGAAGGAATTTTGGTTGATTCATTTGAATTTCACGATGGGACGCACCCGATCATGGAGCATGGCTCCATGGATGATAAAGGGCACGAGGAGTAATGGCCCTATGGACATTTTTCCAATTAAAACTATATTTTCCTTCTGGCTGTATATTTATTATGCAATTCATTTCATTCAAGTCTTCCATGCTCTTGGGTTGTTCAAATGCTATCCTTTCCATAATTTCTTTCATTAGGGGTTTCACATATACAAACAAATCCTTGGATTTATTTTCTTCTCTTCCTTTTTGGTAGTCAATATAGGTCAGTTGGACCTGATAAAGTCTATTAATCAGATCTGAAATCTTGATGTTTTATATTGATTTTAGAGGTCACATGTATGAAAACTTGTGGGCTTATTTACACATCGATTTATATAAATGTGTTATTAATAATTGTCTGTGCATTTTAGCGTCTAATCTCTAACTTGGTGTAGCCTAAACTTGCTGAGCCAGCCAACACTACTGCCCTGTAATCATATATTTTGCAGGTATGAAATCTCTCTCTGTCTTTTAGTTGGGACTGATGTAAATATGATTTGGTTCTGCAATATGCTTAACATCCTCTTCAATTCATGCAGGTCTTGTATTTCCAAGCCAATGGAATTTGGATTGAAATGCTCTGTCTCACCATTTGTTAATCAGGGTATAGTCACCAACTCTAATGGATTTTACATCACTCACATAATAGGGCTGGAGGCATTTAAGCTTTAGTGCACCCTGGTGCTTCTCGAGCCCTCTTCACTCATGATGGGTACAGTGTAGAAAAAGTTAAATTGACTCGATGTTCCTAACCACCTCATATCTCAGTCTTCTTGGCCGCAAATTCATGATTGTTGTCATTTTCACAAATTGATTCTATACATGCTTTGGTTATGATTTTCAAACTCAAGTGAATCTCACATGGACAGTAAATATATGATTGGGTCTACTCCATTGTAATCCAATTGAGTTGTTCATTCTCTTGAGCATTAACTAGAGTTGTTGAAGGCAAAATTACATTCTATCTACAGCCATAACCACAACTCAAATCAGCAGAAATGTGTTTCTGCTTTGATAAGAAGTGAAAGTATTGTATTAGGTATGTGTTTTTGCTTCTTTGATTGGTTAAATGTATGTGTGTGGACTTATTAGATTAAAGAGAATATAATCTGCCCATCCTAAAAGTCAAAAAAAATTATTATGATCCACTATAGCTTTGGACTAAAAATTGATTCTAGATCAAGTGTTCATATTTAATCTCCATCACTTGTGTATGCATGTGAATGTGAAAGGACTATAAAATCTTCACAACATAATGCTGATGAGACATGTAAGCAAGCCCTAGGCCATTCGGGTCTAACGACCGTGACCATTCCCTGGCCCAAAAGTTATACCAGTCCAATCATCTAGTAGGCCAACATTAGATTAAGTGGATGGTCTAAGAAAGGATCTACCTGTCCATGAGTGAATTGAAATGTATGCCGGTGGAAACAGAATCTGAAGGTGATCATTTTATTTCATGTTTTCTTCATTGCGTTATTCTTATGGTATTGTTAATTTAGTGGAAGTATTTTAGGAAATTCTATGACAATTGATGAAAATGCATATCTTTCTGAGCCTAAGAAACTTCTTGACAAGTTGTCTTGAAGCTGAATGGAGGTTTGGGGACTACTAAAGCTTGCACTGGTCCTAAGTAAGCTTTCAGCTGATTTTGATGATCAACATTTTCTTTTATAGCAATTTTAGGAAGTTTGTTCTGTTGTATAGCAATTTTAGGTTTCTTTTATATCAATTTCAGTTCTTCACATTCTTCACAACAACAGTTTCTGAAACAAATTTACGACTGAAAAGAACTGGAACGAAATTTTCTAAGCTGTCATTGTAGCCCACCTAATGAGCAGATCAACCTGGTCTTTGAGTCGAAACATTTGCATGGTTTTGTCCACCTGATGGATGGTTTACACATCGCACTAATCTGCTCATGTGCCAAGCAGATGACTTGCCTCCTACATGGGAATGGCCTCAACAAATCTCTTAATGGGCATTTTTTGCTTCTTCTTTCCTTCAAGGGCAATGTTGCTTAAAAGAACTCTCCAGTAACAGGCATGGGGCTGCAGCCCTTGTAGTTAAACATTTAATTCTTTTATTAATTGGGGATTTTTCATATTCAAGTGGTGGGTGAATGAACTTATCATTTTGATTTTTTTTTTTTTTTTGTAATTACATAAACTATCGAATGTATCACTAAGTGTTGAGCTGGTTGTTTTGGCATGTAGTACAGAAGCTTTGGAGGCACTTGTTTTATCAAGTAGCCTAATAAGTGCAATCATGATTATAATTCAGTTGGACCATGCTGGCCAGCCTTGATGCCTCAACCATGTTGTGTACGTGTATATGCGTGTTTCATTACTGACAGTTGGTTTGCTTGATTCAGCACCATATATTATTTGGTTGACAGTTAGTACCCGAAACTCAAGCACCATATATTTTTTTCATCTCGTGCCTTCAAACTGGCTAAGGAGTTTGATTCAGAAGGTGAGTTCCATAGTTTTGACATTCAACCAACAGATCAAACATATCAAACAACAGATCTGGGCCCATAGTTATGACATTCAACCAACAGATCAAACACCTCAGAAATCTGGTTGGAGATGCCTAATCTGTTGGTTAATACAAGTACAGTCCCTCTCCTCATCTCTTTGGTCTAACCTAAAATAATTATTACAGCCCTGCAATAAAAAAATTTTCCCCCAACTTGTTGAATACACAATCCATTGATATCAATAAAAAAATTTCCCTTCATTTCGTATGTTAATGGCATTATCTCTAACATGCAGCTTCTAATAGCCATATTGATGGAAAACAAATTTGTGGTTCTTGGGTTTTTAAAACTCGCTTAGAAAATATTTCATTCCCAGTCCTTTAAAAAGGAGCATCTTTCATTCCCATCACTCATCTAATGGACGCCATTACCTTTAATTTTTTATGAAAGCATTTTTCTTCATTTGATTGACATTTTCTTTCTTGTTGCAGAACAGTGAAGCCATATGCATGATCAATTAACATGCCGGCTGGCCCATCGGAAGTTCCAGTCATTGCTGACAAACATGCCAACCTTGTTTATATAGCTACAGATTTATTCTCTCAGATGTCCCTCTCTCTCTCTCTCTCTAAGTTATGTACTCCAACCCATTTAATTTGTTAATGGTGAAACTGGGGTCATTTTAATTTGTGATGACTCCCCAACTCCTAATTTAAGTTCCTTGTATTTCAAGTTAAATCGGAAGTCACAATGATCGTATTTCAAGTGAGTCTCATATTTTCATATAATGGAGATGGCCCCATTGTTGTTTGTTTGTTATTGAACTGAGCTGTTGCAATTCAATTGTACATCCAAACACATCCTTATGGCCTGTTTTGACACACTATTGAAAGGGTTTTTGAGACCTGAACCCTTTTTTAGCCAAATTGCAGTTGCTTTTTTTTTTTTTTAATGAAACAATAAACTGCAGTAGCTGTTTCAATTCAATTCCATTGAACATCCAAACAAATTGTTAGGACCTGTTTCAACACACTCAAAAGGGGTGTTTAAGGTCTAAACCCCGTTTTGAGCCAAACCGCAGTTGTACTTATTGCGTTTGGATGTGCTTTGTGAACCACCATATTTCATTACAATGCCC
The DNA here is from genome assembly GCA_003013855.2 of Liriodendron chinense. NCBI lineage: Eukaryota > Viridiplantae > Streptophyta > Magnoliopsida > Magnoliales > Magnoliaceae > Liriodendron > Liriodendron chinense. Next base: position 52,760 of record ML058493.1, on the reverse strand, counting down.
TGTGACGTTTGTGTAGGTGACCCATTTATATGCCACCACATGTGCCAACATGATGTGGTATGGGATCTAAGCCATCCAAATGGTGGGTTCCACCTTTTTTTTTTTTTTTTTGTCTCTGCACTAATCATGTCACTCCACTCATAAAATTGGTGATGTTAGAAACAAAACCATAGCTTAGCACAACTTGGCTGAGTTTTTAGCCATATCCTTGTTCTCATAAGCTGTAGATCAACTGATCAAGCTGAGTTTTTAATCATCCATTGTTTCATATAAGACCTGCCCCACCTGTCGAATGTGCTGCCTAATTTTTGTCATGTTCACAGTGGCCGCCACCTTATGCAAGGCTCATTCCACCCATGCGCAAGCCAACAATTTTTATGAAATTCTATAGCTCAACAAACCATACACTAGAACTACAGGAACATGACTGCCATAGTGACTACAGAACTATTTCTGATTTTGATCATGAACTGTTTTTGTATTTTTTATGGTGGTGGTCACAAGTAGGATGTAAATTAATCTTTTTTAATTGTCATCGAGGGCAAAATAATGGTGGTTACAGATTGTTTATCCTATAAAATGGATCTTCTATTGCTTAGAAATTTATTTTCATCTCTTTCTAAATCCACTTTTATATGATGTTCATTTATTTTCACTTTTATCTTGCAGGTTTTCAACAATTGAGCTATTGGTGTTTGAGCTTATTGGCCACAGCAACAGATGGCTAGCAGTCTCTTATGAATCAACTGTTGATGTTAGGAGATGAGGAAAGATGATTGGTTGGCATTCATTTTTCGGAGCACATTTATCTTCTAATGTCAACAGTCAATCCATAAGAGACGGCCAACTATTTGCTGTTGTGGCCATGCTCAAATGTTGATGGCTTTTTTTTTTTTATATGCTAAAGCAACGTTGGCGGTCATAAACCGTCGGAAATTCCGACGGCTAATAGCCGTCAGAAATTATGGCTGCTTGAGCTGTCGGAATTACCGACGGTTCATCACCGTCGGAAATTACGACGGTCGAGCTACGGCTCATCGCGGTCGGAAGTTTTGACGGTCACGCGATGGCTTAAAGCCGTCGGGAAGTCCGACGACTCATAGCCGTCGGAAAGCAACGGCGACGCCCCCTTTCCAGACGGCCCGTCCGACGGCCAAGAGTCATTTTTTTGGTAGTGCGTGCTAGGGTGGCCATAAGGTTCTCTGGGACGAAAGAGGCTACAAGTCGGACATCCTCACAGGAATGGACCAAGCAATTGCATACGGAGTAGACGTGATATCGATCTCGATGGGCTTTGATTAGGTCCCTATGTATGAAGATCCTGTAGCCATTGGGTCATTCGCAGCTATGGAGAAGGGCATACTAGTCTCATCTTCGACAGGCAACGAAGGGCCATACCCTGGAACCCTACACAACGGAATTCCATGGCAGTTGACTGTTGGCGCTAGAAGCATTGACAGGGAATTCGTCGAAACGTTGACTCTGGGCAATGGGTTGACCATCATTGGTCAAACTCTTTTTCCCACCAATGCATGGCTGGTTGATATGCCATTGATCTACAATGAAACCTTCAAAGCATGCAATTCATCGTCATTGTTCTCACTGGCGGAAGGATCCATTGTCGTGTGTGAAAACAACGACTCGGTCTTCAATCAAATGTATGAGGTTTCTCAGTCAAACCTCACCGGAGCGATATTCATATCCGATGACGATGGCATTGGATTGGTGTCTTTTTCATACCCAGGAATCGTAATTAACCCAACTAACAACAAGAAACTCATATCATATGTGGAGAATGACAATAATCTGACGGTATCTTTGAAATTCCAACAGACCATTGTTGGGACAAAGCCTGTGCCGTTGGTTGCCAGATATACTTCTAGAGGTCCTTCATGGAGTTATCCTGGTATATTGAAGCCCGATATCCTCGCTCCTGGTTCAAGAGTGTTGGCAGCTTGGATCCCAAATGCACCAGTGGCCAGAATTGGGACCCGTTTGATCTTGTTAAATGACTTCCACATCATCTTCGGGACATCCATGGCTTGCCCACATGCATCCAGAGTGGCTACATTGTTGAAGGGGGCCCACCCTGATTGGAGCCCGGCCGCAATCCGATCAGCCATGATGACCACAGCAAATCTACATGATAACACTGACAATCATATCTTAGACAGTGGGAATGATTACAAACCAGCCACTCCGCTCGACATGGGGTCTGGCCACATTGATCCTAACAAGGCGCTGGACCCGGGACTTGTCTACGACGTGGATGCACAAGACTACATTAATCTCCTTTGCACAATGAATTACACCGCTGAGCAGATCTTAACAATCACTAGGACTTCACACCAATGCTCGAAACCATCATCTGATCTCAATTACCCATCGTTCATTGCTCTGTTTGGTAACATTAGTTCTTCACAGACCCAACAGTTTCAAAGGACGGTGACCAATGCCGGAACCGGTGCATCAACTTACAAGGCTATCTTAACCGTCCAGACGGAAGGGTTCTTTGTTAGCACGAGCCCGATACACTTGTTTTTCGAAAGAAATATGAGAAGCTAAGCTTTACTTTGACTTTGAGGGGACAGTCCACAGAGGAAAGAGGGAGTACTTCCATATGGATTTTTTACATGGGCGGATGACGGGGAGAAGCATACAGTGAGGAGTCCTATAGTAGTTGTTTAAGATCATTATGCGAGGTAGTTTGTTTTATTATTATTATTATTATTATTATTATTATAATAAAGGTATTATTATTATTATTATTATAATAAAGGTAGGAGCATTCCACCTGAAACTTTGTTGCTAACCCCTCTTTTATCTCATGAGCTCAACTCAAGCACCTTACGTCATGGACAAGAAAACTAAAATAAAAAGGCATGGACTTTTCAAATGGGTGGGGATGTTTTGCATACAGCCGCATAACATTTGGTCTATTAGAAAAAGAGAGCCTACTTTTAAAATATTTAAAGTAAACCACTCGAGGTTTCAAAAGTTAAGTATATAACCGCCCGCTGTGGCTTAAGTGTACAAAACTCATAATGTATTTTGGTAATGAGGTAGAAACTACCCAGGTGAAACTGAACTCTGGCAGGCTTACCATGTTTAAACTTTTGTAAAAGGTGCTTAGTGTACTCCACCATAGACTCCACATCTCCGAGCTGCGTGGGGCCCACTATGATGCATGTGTTATATCCACGCCGTCCAACCTTTTGATAAGGTCACATTAGCTTGATGAAAAATCCTTATACCCTACAAGAAGTTTTTAATGGTCAAAGACTACTATTTTCTATGTTTTGGTCTATCTAAAATTTTCATGTGCTTAAATTTTTTACCCATACCCTTAAATAATCAGGAAATACGGATGGACCGACCGTGTGGATATGCAATACATAAGTCAAGGTAGACCCCACGGTCAGGACATCACCATAAACGGTGAGACCGGGTCGCACCTAATCCACTCCCGGATGCTGATGCGGATTGCCTACAGACGCTGCCATTTGCCACGTGGCTATACTAGACGGTGCTATATGAGCCCCACAATGACATATGTGTTTTATCCATACTGTCCATTCATTTTGGATAATTAATTTAAGCCTTGAGATAAAAAAATGAGGCAGATCCAAGTCTTAGGTGGACCACACAACAGAAAAACAATGGTGATTGGACTCGCACCATTAAAAACTTCCTAGGTCTCTCATTGATGCTTATTTGTCATCCAACCTGTCATTGGTCCACTTTGGCTTTGCATCTGCTTCATTTTTGGCCTTAAGCCCTAAGATTATCTGTTCAAATGGATGGACGGAGTGGATAAAATACATTAATCGTGGCGGGTCTCCTAGAGTTTACTCAGTACGCTTATTGAGTTACCCAGTAGGCAATCCGGGTCCAATCCCTTGGCACGGATTCGGTGGATCCTAGGATAAACCAAGTTCGGTGTATTCCTAATTGTGGGGCCACTATAATGTATCGTCCTTACATCCACACCGTCAATCCACTTTGGCAGCTAGTTTTAGGTAATTATGCCAAAAATGAAGCATATCCAAATCTTATGTGGACCACAGAATATGAAAACGGCCTCAGGCATGTTTACTTTCAATCCAACCTATTGATAAGGTAAAAAAAGGCCTAGATGGAGAGACCACACAATATCAGCTTGATCCAAAACTTCTGTGGCCCAGAAAAAGTTTTTAATGGATGAGAATTTTTAATGGTGAAAGGAACCCAACGTTGGGAGGTAAACTACTAAAATACCCTTCGTTTTGACGAGAGTTTGCTGGAGAGAGACGGACGGTCCTGGCAGTGGCTCTGTGGGGCCCAACATGATGTATGTGTTTTATCCACTCCGTCCATCCATTTTGACAGATTATTATAGAGTAATAACCAAAAAAGGAGGTAGATCGAAGGCTTCAGTGGTTCACACCGTAGTAACAGTGGTGAAAATGATGCTCACCGTTGAAACCTTCTTGGGCCAATCCGTGATGTTTATTTTCCGTCCAACCTGTTTATAAGGTTAGTAAGACCTGGATGAAGGGAAAACATAAATATCGGCTTGATCCAAAACTTCTATAGCCCCCAAGCGGTTTTCAACCGTAGGCATTCCATGCTCATTGTTTCTTGTGGTGTGGCCTGCTTTATACTTAGATATGCCTCCTTTTTCGGTTCATGCCTAAAATGATCTGTAAAAATAAATGGACCGTTAGGATAAAACACATACATCAAGGTGGGCCTCACAGAGCCCCGGTCAGGACCGTCTGTCACTAGCTAGGTCCCGATGGGGTTGTACCAAATCGGGGTCCAGTAGCGGGACAGTGCTCTGTGGGCCCACCATGATATATGTGTTTTATCCACTCTGTCCATTTATTTTTCCAGGTCATTATAAGGCACGAGCCCAAATGGAGAGACCATACAATATCAGCTTGATCAAAAACTTTCGTGGCCCAGAAAAAGTTTTTAATGGCCGATAATCATTGTTTCTTGTATTATTGTCCTCCTGATATTGAATCTGCTTTGTTTTTTGGGATAGTGCCCTAGAATGGGTTTTCAAAATGGATGGACGGCGTGGATATAAAGCAAATACATCTATAGGTGGGCCTCATTTTCAGGTCATCACCGTGTTAGATGAGACATGAGTTGCACCTAATCCATTCTCCTCCTTCTTATTAAAACTGCCCTCGATCACATAGTCAACCATGTCAATAGGGTATAATTGTAAAAACTGAAAGGGTGAATCAGTCATTTCTAACTGCTTTCTGTCACCCACGGTCACAAAAGTTACATGTGGTAGGTTTGCGGTTTACTTTAAATATTTTAAATATTTTAAAAGGAAGGTTTTTTTCACAAATACTATATATGTATGCAAAGAGGGACACTCCCGAAAAGTATATATATATATATATATATATATATATATATATATATATATATATATATATATGCAAAGAGGGACACTCCCGAAAAGAATGAGAGAGTTTTATACGGATTTCTTACTTGGGCGGATGATGGGGAGAAGTATACAATGAGGAGTCCTATAGTAGTTGTTTAAGATCATTACGTGAGGTTGAGTTTGATTTGGAATCTTCACCAATAAAGATTTCTTATTTAGAATTTGTAACGGTTTTATTATTATTATTTTTTATTTTAATAAATGTAGGAGCACACCAGAAACTTTCTTGCTCGATCTAATAAGCCGCGCTTTATCTTATGAGCTCAACTCAAGCACCTTACGAGATGGAAAAGAAAACTAAAACAAAAGGCTCGAACTTTCCAAATGGGTGGGGATTTTTCATTCAGTCGCCTAGCCTTTGGTCCATTAGTAAAAAAGAGCCTCTTTTTAAATATTTAAAGTAAACCGTTCAATGTTTCAAACGTTAAGCATATAACTGCCTGCGTGACCTAGGTATACGAAACTCATATTGTATTTTGGTAATGACGAAACTACCCCTATGTGAAATCGAACTCCGGCAATCCATTAGTCAGTCGTATCTCGTCAGTACATCTTCTTCCTTTGTCCCCCATCCGATATTCTCTCCATTTTCTCTCACTCTGATCACTTCGATCATTGGAAAAAGTGGATGCCCCTCATCTCCCTCTCTTCAGGACTACCTTACCACCCACTCTGCACACACAAGAACATCTGCGCGCATCAAGACTCAAGACTTGACTTTCTGGATATGCAATCTGAGCTAAAACAGGCTGGACTCTAGAAGGAGATAGACCCTCAAATTACATACATGTTGAATCATCTGAAGACCAAGTTCAAGGCAAATTATATTGATTCCATTATGGAAGGGGACCCAGAGATCTCTAACCCCAGAGATATTGCGGCCTCCATCTCAACACTTCTATTCTCAACTTTGCACTTCACAAGGGATGAATAATGAAGCTGCGGAGGACTTCCGAACCAATCGTATAACCCATTTGGCAAATAAGTATCCACTGATTGTCCTTTTTTGCACCTTCAGCAGAGAAAGCAGGTGGTACAGTCATTTATACTTCTTCATGAAGTTCTCTATTACAGAAAGCATTCATTGACATCTAACTGGTGGAGCTTCCAGTTCGTCGTTTGCAGTCACTGAAAGAATCACTCTCATCGAGTTGAACTTGGCTACCGGAGCAAATGTTTCCAGGTAGTCGATCCCATACATCTGAGTCTATCCCTTCACTACAAGACGAGCCTTGTGTCTCTCAATGGATCCGTTGGGCTTAGACTTTCGGGTATACACCCGAGCGAGTGACTAAACGAGACTCCATCCGAATCTCAGCCAACGGCCCCTTTCCCAGCCGATAGCTTACTATGATTAAACTTTTGCAAAATGTGCATAGTGTGTTCCACCAAAGACTTGACGTCTCCAAGTTGCTTGGGGCCCACTTTGATGCATGTTTTATATCCACAATGTTCATCGAGTATCTGTAACTTAGCAAGACATGCTTAATCAATGTGATTCTACCCATTGGAGAGAGAGGCTTCGCTTTCTATCCAGCAATCTTCACCGCCATTTTCTAGGTAAGGAATAGGAGGTGCATGGCCCGAATGCTGAAAAGAAAGGTACCCTAAATAAGTCAATGGCAACGTAGCATAGGCCTCCTATACCTAATCCTCCTTTTCAAGAAAGGCACCTGAAATAAGTTAATGGCAATGTAACATAGAAAAAGCCTATGCTCTGAGCAATTTGAGAGATGCTTCGCTTTTTCTCCCACAATCTTCACAGCCATTTTATCCGCCATTTTCTAGGTAAGGAATAAGAGTTGCCTGCCCGAATCCTCCTTTTCAAGAAGAGTGTGGATCCTCTATTTTCAGGATACAGGGATTTTCTGTATCCTAAAATTTTATTGGGCGAGCACATTAGTGCTGACAATAGCGCAACGGGCGTGAATTAGGTGTTACCCTGGGAACAGCTTAGTGGGTGTTACAGTAACCACATGGGGCCCATTTTGATGTATTTTTTTATATATCGACACTGTCTATCTGTTTTTTCATATCATTTTAGGATGTGATCCAAAAGATTACGAAGATCCAAATCTCCGGTGGACCATAACACTAGAAATAGTGATGAATAGCCATTAAAATCGTTTTGTGGGCAACAAAAGTTTTGGATCAATCTGATCGTTATATTTTCCCTTCATCTACACATTATTGACATTATCAAGAGCTTAGATTGAAAATAAACAATAAAAAAAACCTTACAATAGGCTCTTTGCAATTTAATGGTGGAGCACTCAATCACACTGTTTCTAGTGGTATGGTCCACTTGAGATTTATATTTGCATAATTTTTGGAACATCATTCTCAAATGGGCTGTAGGAAAGGATGAACGGCCTGGATATACAAAATAACATCCATGTAGGCCATACGGTAGGGTTAACACCCACTAAGCTATTCCCGGGTAATACCTAATTCGCGCCCAAAAACCCTCGTTAATACTGAATTGCATTGCGATACCCTTTTTAACGGGAGCAGATCCTGCGAGATCCCGGGCTCACCCATGATGCTACAACCGTTACCGTGGGGCCCGCCTTGATGTGTATTCCTTATCTACTTCGTTCATTCTATTTTTTAGATTAATTTAGGGCATTATCCAAAAAAAAAAAAAAATGTAGAAGATCCAGTCTGGAGCATACTGTAAGAAATAGTGGTGATTGAACACCCTGTCATTAAAAACGTCTTATAGCTCACCTTAATGTTTCCATAGTATTATAGAATTTACCGGAAGCAGAGTTTAGATTACGTGAGATCCACCGAGGTGGGTGGGACCCCTGATTGTGGGGCCAGTGTGATATATGTAACTACATCCATGTCATCCATATGCATTAGAAGCTCATTTTGGGTCATCATTAAAAAAATGAAGTAGATCCAAATCACAGATGGACCATAGTATAGGAAGCAGTGGTAATTGATCATTAAAAACTTCTTATGGGCCACAAAAGCTTTGCATCAAGATGATATTCTTGTCGTCTCTTCATCGAGGTCTTTGTGACCTTATCAGCAGGATGGATGGCAAATAAATACTTTGGTGGCATCTAGTAGGTTTTAACTGGTGAGGATTCAATCACTACTGTTTCCTTTGGTGTGGTCCACCATTTTTGGGATCATTCCTTATACTAAGATGTCAAAATGGTAGGACGGTGTGGATTTAAGTCACATAGATCATGGAGGGCCCCACCCACCTCGTTAGATCCGGGGTCAAATAACTTTATAGCTTGAGAAAAAAAATAAAGTGTATCCAAATCTCGAGTGGACCACACCACAAGAAACAATGTAAATGCCTAACGTTGAAAATTTCTTGGGGCCACAAAAGTTTTGGATCAAGTTGATATTTATGTTTTCCCTTCATCTATGTTTATGTGATCTTATAAACAGTTTGGATGACAAATAAACATCATTGTAGGCCCTACCAAGGTTTCAATGGTGGAAATCATTATTCGCACTTTTTTCTATGATGTGGTCTACTTGAGCTTTGGATATAATTCCATTTTCTGCTCAACCCCTAAAATAAGTTGGAAAAATTGGACGGATGTACATTTAAGGTGGGCCCAGTAGAGTTTACTTGGTATGATAAAAGCATACTTAGTAACTCAATACGTAAACATACTGAGTAACTCAATACGTAATCCAATTTCGTGTTTACTTTCCATCCAATCTGTCGATAAGGTCACAACACTACAAGAAATTCCCTTTTTACCGACGAATGATTTCGTCGGGAATCAGTAAAATTTCGTCGGGAAATCTTTTTCTCGACGAAATGTTTCGCGGCTAACATCGTCGCAGAAAGGCCATCGGTAAAGGTTTTTACTGACAAAATCATTTTTCGTAGGTAATAATAAAACCATTACCGACAAAAACATTCGTCGGCAAAATATATGAATTTTGTCGGAAATAAAAATGATACGTCGGTGAAAAAACTTTTACCGACGAAATAATTCGTGGGTAAAAAGATGAAATAATTTTTTACCGACGAATTATTCGTCGGTAATAAAAACTGTAAAACTTTTACCGACGAAATATTTCGTCGGTAAAGGTTTTTCAAATTTTATTACCGACGAAAAAATTCGTCGGTAAAAAATTATTTCATCTTTTTACCCACGAATTATTTCGTCGGTAAAAGTTTTCCCTGTCCCGGTTTCATTTGTTTTCAAAATTCAGGAAAATTCCTGATATACACCTGTAAAGAAACCTATATATTTTTCTCCTATTCACATCCACATACATACAAATAAACAGAAACTACACCATCCATACGCAAATAATCCATTCCACATCCACAAACAAACAATATTCATCAACACACAAATACATATAAGTTAAAAGTCGTATAGTAAAAAAAATAATCAGGAAGATGAAGGCGGAGGTGGCGGGGCATCGGCGCCAAGGCGTGCAGCGAGAGCCTGAAACATCTCCTGCATCCGTCGCTCATGCTCCTGTCGCTCCTGCCGCAACTCCTCGATCCTCCGCTCCTGCTCTTCCTGTCGCCTCTTCTCCTCCTCCTCCCTACGCCTCTGCTCCTCTCTCTGCCTCTCCAGCTGCTCTCGAATCTCATCGACGACGACCCGTAGCTGCTGAACCTCTCTCTCTCTGCGATATCAGCTCGGCGTTGAGCGCTCTCACCAGTTACGGATCGGCTGGAGCCAGCTCTAGTTTGTGCCATGAGCTTGGCACCATGGCCAAGCCCACGCACATATCCAAAACCGGTGCCAAGCACCTCGCTCAGGATTTCTGGCTCACTCCGCTGACTACCATCGGGAGTGGGCTGACTGCGTATGGTGTCCATCGCCGCCTGTAATGAAAAGATATGAAATTTCATAAAAAATGACATGAATGACATTATTATCAATGAATGCGCAATTAAATTTTACAAAGTAAAGATTTTTACCCAATGCTCACTGGCTCTAGGATGAACCCAAGATCCCGTCGCCTGCCGACAGTGAGTCCCTCTGTAGAGGTCTACTGGTCCAGGCTTCTGGCCGGTGACGGAATCTCGCTGCGCAATTGAAAGGAAAAAAGACTTATATATAATAAATGCCAATCAAAATAATATATTAACTTAATAATCATCAATAATTTCTTACCATGTCGTAACGATGTCGTACAAATGACTTTGAACCATCTACGTGGTTCACTTGTAACTTTTCCCTGTTCGCAGAATTTATTCTACTCCTCTTCTGAACACATTATACAAAATACATTTATATTAATTGCGAAATTAATTACGAATTTAATTGTTACCGTAAGATATCGTACATGTAAATATTACCTGAAAAGCCTCCGACGAAAATCTCTCGCAGAGTATCCGCCAGTCGTCTGTAGTAACGTGTGGCGGTGTGGACAGTACGGCCTCATCGTGTGTCTTGCACCGCTTGTACCCCTGGTACAACTCTTCGCGGTACTCCTTGAACCGCTCTCTAATCATGTCGTCGACGGCATGAGAAATGTAGGGAACATTCAAATCGAATTCAAATTTATCCTGCAGTTTCGTAAATAATAAATTAAGGCAATAAACTTATTAACAATAGGACTTAACCGTAAATGAACTTTCACAAAAGAAAATTTCAATTTACTAAACTTTACCTGAAGGCGCTGACGGATGAGCTGTCGCACATCATCTGTCACGTCAGTCCAACGGGGGGTGGTGGCGGGGATCAGAGATCGGCATAGGACACCGACCTCAGACGTAAACAGTCTGGCACTGTCCCCAACAGGTCTAAGGTAGTCCTGTGGGAACTCTATCGCCACCCTACCCTCACGCGTAAGTCGCTCTAAAACTAACCCACGCGTGGGTCCACGTCCTCGTCGGCTGGTAGAAGATGCTGCTGCGAAAAGATATATGTAAGTAACAATTTAAACAGAAATCACTAAATAAATGTCTAGACTTACATGCAGTGCCCGGTGTATGCTGAACCGAAGGATCAGATGACTGTGATGCACCGTGCGACGTCGATGTTGTCTGTGTCGCATCACGGGTGGAAGGGGTAGATCCAGTGCTCGAACGACCTGATCTCCCACCTGGTGCCATGACTGAATATATCTGAAATACAAACTTATAAATTTAAACAATGTCAATGCAAGTTTATGAACATCATTGTGGAGTGAATTTGTGCTTATGCTTAGAGAGATGATAAAAATATGATTAGACCATTACACTATAATGCAAGCAGAATATAATAAAACCGTAAACAGAATATAAAAGTTGAAAAATTCATTACACATTGTCATTCTATATTAAATACATATATCTCATTGTAATACAAATCAACTTCGGATCAACTATCCGAAATACTCCCTGCGTAAGTTATCGTACGCTGCAGATGTATATGTCAAGCTGTATGAAGCACTCGACATTGTTACAGCCAACATGCCAGTCATAATAGGAGAAATCTGATCTCTCAGGATTCCATTCAGATGTGCAAGTGATAATGTCGCATCTTCCATACGAAGTTTTCCGCGGTTATATTCCTCAATCAGGTCCGAAATTTCTTTGAGATTGTATAATCTTTCATCTGAGTCATCGTCGTCCTCCCTACATTTCTTGACCAGACTGGGTATCTCTCTGGCCCTACCAGAAGAATATAGGGCCGGAAATTCCATCCGCAACAGCTGATGAAGTATGCTGCGTGCTTCCGCTACGCTCTAGTTTGTGGAGGACATGATCAGAAGGTGACTTAACTGTAAATGTAGATTATAAACAAGTCAATTCAGGAAAAAATCATGACTTGTAAAACATATATACATGTAATAATCAAATTAATCGAATTGAAAATTACATGTAAATCTTGTATACATTTAATAATCGTCGTCTGAATCATTATCGCTTAGGACTCTTTCTTCTTCACCATCACTATCGCTGATCAGAATTTCCTCTTCATCGTCTGCAACGTTGTCATCGATGAAAGCGCTATCATCTCTAACAATGTCATTTATGATTGAGGCATCAACATGATCAGGTGGCACATCATCTCTATTCAATTGCACCACATCAATATCAACATTTGGATCATTCCCTCTATCCCAAGATGGCATGTCTTCTTGGTATGCTTGTTCAACTGACGACGTTCTATTACTCCCTTCATCGTTATCTTCAACGTCTACTTCGGGAATGTCAAATATGTTCCTGGGCTTTATTTTCTACACCACGTGCCAAGAGCCGCCTAACTTGGTGTCAGCGAGGTAGAATACTTGTTTGGCTTGGCCAGCTATGATAAATGGGTCATCTTTAAACCACTTCCGAGATAAATTTACGCTCGTGAAGTAATTATCAGTCTGTATTCCCAACTTTTTATTTCAATGTCCCACCAATCACATTTAAATAAGTACACCCGCTTTCTCATACAATAACTCAGCTCAATAATATCCGTCAAAACGCCATAAAAATCAATTTCGACCTCCTCATGTGTTCCCTTCACAACCACACCACTATTTTGTGTGGTCCTATATTTCTCACGCTCCTCAGTGTGGAACCGAATCTCGTTTACAATACAACCTGTATATCTACATACACGTCTATCAGGGCCACACGCCAGTGAGTAGAGCGCATCAGACGTATCCGCAGAGTTGCTAGCTCACAACATCTTCATCTATCATCACGTACAGAATATAAATGTACGTTTAGGCATTTAAAATTACGTGTAAATATTGTGCAATACAACAATATTGTAAGTATGGTGAGATAGAAGGTAAATTAATCTTACACATTTTGCAAACCATTCTGGAAACAAATCCTGATGCATTTGATCATAATTTGTAGGGTATTAGGACTTCATCTCCTCGATGTGTTCGCTATACACAATTGGTACGTTGTAAGCAAGAAATTTTGAGATTAAAACTGTCTGTAGATATACAATAATTATGTGCGAAGACTTACTCCAAGTACGACTCTATTTCTTCACAGTTATGCAACACATACCACCGCGCCTTCGCTTGATCCCGAGGGTCCATATCCTGAAACGTCGGCGATCCTAAAGGACGGACGTTATGTGCGAATACAGATATGAGTCCTTGTTCATTCTCCTGCTCTGCATCGGCATTCCGATCTTCTCGGTTGAATCTAGTCTCTATGCCACGAAGATACATGGAGCAAAATGTCAGGCACTCATTATCAATGTACGCCTCAGCAATGGATCCCTCTGGACGTGCCTTATTCCTCACATATTGTTTTAATGTGTGAAGGTATCTGTACACAAAATCAATATGTAAATGACATGAAAACATGGATATACGTAGTTTGTGGAATGAATAAAAATTATGATCATTGTTCTATCACCTTTCGATCAGATACATCCAACGATATTGTACTGGGCCTGCAAGCTTCGCTTCGTGCGGTAAGTGAATCGCTAGGTGTACCATGACATCGAAAAACGCAGGTGAAAATATTCTTTCAAGTTTGCAAAGGATTACGACAATATCCTTCTCCAGTCGTTTAATAACCTCTACATTCAAAGATTTCGAACACAAATCCTTAAAGAATATCCCCAACTCAATCAACGTAGCACTAACATCCTTGTTAAGGAATCCACGAATCGCAACCGGTAGTAGACGTTGCAGAAGGACGTGACAGTCATGACTTTTCATTCCTGTTACCTTACAGTCCGTAATGTTTACGCGCCGAGAGATATTCGATGCATACCCATCGGAAAATTTCACCTTGTTCAACCATTCATATACACGTTTTTTCTCTAGTTTTGTCAATGTGTAGCAGGCTGCTGGTATAGTATATGAATTTTCATGTGGTTGCAAGTGCAACTCTTTCCTTAAACCCATTGCTTGTAGATCCAATCGAGCCTTAAAACTGTCTTTTGTTTTCTTCTCTATGTTCATCAATGTTCCAATCACATATATTCTTCTCAATATGCATGACATCCAAGTTGTGTCGTAATTTCAGATGACTCCAATAAGGCAACTAAAAAAAATACTCTTCTTCCTCCAGTTGTACTCCAATACTGTACCTTTTCTCTTCTTCAAGTGCGGTGCCTTACCAAATCTAACTTCTTCAATGTTACTCAGCTGTTGTAACACATCTTCTGCAGATAGTTCTTTCGGTGGTGGCCTATGATCTTGTTTGCCATCAAAGATTACTGTCTTCCTGCGCCAACTATGATCCCTCGGAAGGAAGCGACGATGGCCCATATAACACGTTTTCTTACCATGCTTCAATGACAATGAACAAGTCTCAGTACTACATGTAGGACAAGCCAACTTTCCCTTCGTGCTCCACCCAGACAAATTCCCATATGCAGGGAAGTCATTTATTGTTCACAAGACCGCTGCATGCAATCGAAACGCCTGTTCTGTAAAAGTGTCATACGTCTGGACACCTTGACTCCACAACTCGTTTAACTCATCTACTAACGGTCGGAGATACACATCAATGTCATTCCCCGGTGACTTGGGTCCAGGAATAAGCAACGACATCATAAAAAATGATTCCTTCATACACAACTAATGAGGTAAATTGTAGGGCATAAGTATCACTGGCCACATACTGTACGAGCTAGTCATATTACCAAATGGATTAAAACCATCACTTGCAAGACCTAGCCGAACATTGCGAGAATCCTCTGCAAACCAGTCATATTGCTTATCAAAATGTTGCCAGGCTTCAGAGTCAGCGGGATGCCTCAATGTATTATCATCATGAACGCGTTTCTCCTTATGCCACCTCATATCTTCAGCCGTCTTGCTCGACGTAAACAATCTTTGTAATCTGGGTTTCAATGGAAAGTACCTTAACACCTTATGTGAAATTTTCTTACGCTTAGCTTCATCATATTTCCACCTAGACTCTCCACATTGTGGACACTCCTCAACATTTTCATGTTCTTTCCAATACAATACACAATCATTTATACATGCATGTATGAGGATGTAACCAAGGCCCAAGTCTCGCATTAACGATTTTGCCTCGTAATGAGACTTAGGCAATGTCTCACCTTCAGGTAATACTTCTTTCAACAAGCCAAGTAACATGTCGAACGATTTGTTACTCCAACGATTTATTGTCTTTAAATGAAGTAACCTTGTAAGGAAATTCAACTTGGAGAAGTTCCGACACCCCGGATAGAGTAGACGTTGCGCATCCCTCAACAACCTACTAAACTTTTCTGATTCGGCATCACCCATAGGAGGAATATCCTGGCTAGTACTTGTCGCTGCAAAATCAGTATCCGCAATTGTTCCCCTTAGCACATCCCCAATGATATCTTGCATATCGTCAACATCTTCATCCTCGTCATTACGCACAATTGGGTCAGCAAGGACTTCAGTGGCCTCAACTCTTTGGTGGAAGTCTTCACCATGATGAATCCACCAAGTGTAACCCTGGTCAATCCCAACTATGAACAAATCATCTTCCACTTTGTCCAATGTCTTGTGAATCATGCTCTTGCATTTTTGGCATGGACACCTAATTCTATTACCTGAATCTGCCCGATATCTCGCAAATTCCATGAACTCCTTAACACCTTATTTATACTCTAACCCTGGTCAATCCCAACTATGAACAAATCATCTTCCACTTTGTCCAATGTCTTGTGAATCATGTTCTTGCATTTTTGGCATGGACACCTAATTCTATTACCTGAATCTGCCCGATATCTCGCAAATTCCATGAACTCCTTAACACCTTCTTTATACTCTGGGCCAAACCGATTCTTAGCTTGCATCCAACTCTTATCTATATCTACAATGCAAAGATTAGAGTCAGGTTTACTTTAGGTGACATGAGTTTAGGATTAGGTTTAGGGCATAAGTTGAGATTTTCAGGTTCGGGATCGGGTTTCTGGTTTGGTTTTCATGTTTGGGTCTAGGTTTAGGGTATGTGAATGGATTTAGGAATAGGTGTAGGTTTAGTTTAGGTGACATGAGTTTAGGATTAGGTTTAGGGCATAAGTTGAGATTTTCGGGTTCGGGATCGGGTTTCGAGTTTGGTTTTGGTGTTTGGGTCTAGGTTTAGGGTATGTGAATGGATTTAGGAATAGGTGTAGGTTTAGTTTAGGTGACATGAGTTTAGGATTAGGTTTAGGGCATAAGTTGAGATTTTCGGGTTCGGGATCGGGTTTCGGGTTTGGTTTTCGAGTTTGGGTCTAAGTTTAGGCTAGGTGAATGGATTTAGGAATAGGTGTAGGTTTAGTTTAGGTGATTTGAGTTTAGGATTAGGTTTCGGGGATAGGTTTAGATTTTTGGGTTCGGGATCGGGTTTCGGGTTTGGTTTTCGTGTTTGGGTCTAGGTTTAGGGTAGGTGAATGGATTTAGGAATAGGTGTAGGTTTAGTTTATGTGACATGAGTTTAGGATTAGGTTTAGGGCATAGGTTTAGATTTTTGGGTTTGGGATCGGGTTTCGGGTTTGGTTTTCAGTGTTTGGGTCTAGGTTTAGGCTAGGTGAATGGATTTAGGAATAGGTGTAGGTTTAGTTTAGGTGATTTGAGTTTAGGATTAAGTTTCGGGGATAGGTTTAGATTTTTGGGTTCGTGATCGGGTTTTGGGTCTGGTTTTCGTGTTTGGGTCTAGGTTTAGGGTATGTGAATGGATTTTAGAATAGGTGTAGGTTTAGTTTATGTGACATGAGTTTAGGATTAGGTTTAGGGCATAAGTTGAGATTTTCGGGTTCGGGATCGGGTTTGGTTTTCGTGTTTGGGTCTAGGTTTAGGGTATGTGAATGGATTTAGGAATAGTTGTAGGTTTAGTTTAGGTGACATGAGTTTAGGATTAGGTTTAGGGCGTAAATTGAGATTTTCGAGTTCGGGATCGGGTTTCGGGTTTGGTTTTCGAGTTTGGGTCTAGGTTTAGGCTAGGTGAATGGATTTAGGAATAGGTGTAGGTTTAGTTTAGGTGATTTGAGTTTAGGATTAGGTTTCGAGGATAGGTTTAGATTTTTGGGTTCGGGATCGGGTTTCGGGTTTGGTTTTCGTGTTTGGGTCTAGGTTTAGGTTAGGTGAATGGATTTAGGAATAGGTGTATGTTTAGTTTAGGTGACATGAGTTTAGGGATCGGGTTTAGGAAAAGGTTCTCGTGTGCAAACCAAGGTTTAGGTTAGGAATTGGTGTAGCATTAGGTTAGGTGATTTGAGATTAGGATTAGGTTTACGCATTGGTTTATAGTTTCGGGTTCGGGATCGGGTTTATGGTTAGGTTTTCGAGTTTGGGTCTAGGTTTAGAGTTATGGCCCGTTTGGCACCATGGATTCTAGGAGAAAGGAGGAGAAAGGAGGAGAAACTGGTTGCTTTATTCTGTTTGGCACCATGGATTTGATGAGAAGTGGATTTGAGAGGATTAAAATTTACACCGTCCATTCCTTCATGTTTGATTTCTCTCAAAATCTTGACTGCCAAACAGAAAATCTGGAATTGGTAAGAACTGGAATTGATGAGAATTCATATCATGGAATCCATTTCTCCTCAAATCCATGGTGCCAAACGGGCCATTAGATGAATTGAGTTTAGGTTTCGGTTTAGCCGTAGCTTATAGGTTTTAGTTTTAGGTTTATGGTTTCGGGTTTAGGGTGTAGGTCTTGGAGACTCAAGCAACTCAAGGATAGCTCCGACGCACATCCGGGTCTGCTCCACACAAATCGGGCCTGTCCAAATGGCCAGGCCACCCATATTGCTGTCCATAGGAAATGGACAGCTTCCTCATGGTCATAACAGCGGTTCCCACCTTCCAGGGACCCCCGCTCAACACCCGGATAGCTTCGACGCACATCTGGGTCTGCTCCATTAATTTCGAGCTAATACATAAACACGGGCCTGTCCAAATGGCCAGGCCACCCATATTGCTGTCCATAGGAAATGGATAGCTTCATCATGGTCATAACAGCGGTTTCCACCTTCCAGGGACCCCCGCTCAACACCCGGATAGCTCTGACGCACATCCGGGTCTGCTCCATTAATTTCGAGCTAATACATAAACACGGGCATGTCCAAATGGCCAGGCCACCCATATTGCTGTCCATAGAAAATGAACAGCTTCATCATGGTCATAACAGCGGTTCCCACCTTCCAGGGACCCCCGTTCAACATCCGGATAGCTCCGAAGCACATCCGTGTCTGCTCCATCAATTTCGAGGTAATACATAAACACGGGCCTGTCCAAATGGCCAGGCCACCCATATTGCTGTCCATAGGAAATGGACAGCTTCATCATGGTCACAACAGCGGTTCCCACCTTCCAGGGACCCCCGCTCAACACCCGGATAGCTCCGACGCACATCCGGGTCTGGCTCCATTAATTTTGAGCTAATACATAAACACGGGCCTGTCCAAATGGCCAGGCCACCCATATTGCTGTCCATAGGAACAGGACAGCTTCAGCATGGTCACAACAGCGGTTCCCACCTTCTAGGGACCCCCGCTCAACATCAACATCAATCAACTACTCTTAATCACAAGTATCATGTTCGTCATCTAATTTGCCACTAAATGATAATATAATAAAATCAGTCGCCCATCCAAGGATGGATAGATTGAAATGCTATCATTATTTCCATTTATATGCCCAAGCCTAAATTTCGACAGCATCTCCCCCTAT
This sequence comes from Liriodendron chinense, assembly GCA_003013855.2. Classification (NCBI taxonomy): domain Eukaryota; kingdom Viridiplantae; phylum Streptophyta; class Magnoliopsida; order Magnoliales; family Magnoliaceae; genus Liriodendron; species Liriodendron chinense. The sequence goes on along the minus strand of ML058493.1, from coordinate 33,745 downwards.
CTCTCCAGATATATTTATCTTACATTTCATTTCCACGTCAACTATCCACACATTGTGTGGATTAAATTGACAATGGAATTAAACATAAGAAACATATCCAGAGAGAATAGGAGAGTTACTGCACGAAACTAATGACCCTACGCATGTAAATGACAAACAACGATAACATTCCAATCTATCCAACCTTGGACTGTCCAACAGGACAATTTGGCAGATTTCTATACCTCCAAAACACACTTTATCTATGCTCGGCAATATAGAAATCTCCAAATGGGCTAACTGATTCTATTATACTACCATTTGTGGACAAAAAATAATTATTAATAATAAGCCAAATACATCCACAACATACATATCCACATAAATCAACCACGGATAGCTCCGACGCACATCCGGGTTTGCTCCATCAATTCTAGATACACAAGCACATGAAAATGGCAGAATCATCAACACCATGAATCAAGTTTAATCAAATACCTAATGACTATTTTGTGAACAAATAAGTATGGGCGGCCCACCATGGGAATCGGATTGCGTGCGGAGTGTAGAGTAAACTCAGTTGGGCCCACCTAGAATGTATGTGATTTATCTATTCCGTCCTTATGTTTTTCCACCTCATTTTAGTGGTTGAGCCCAAAATTTAAGCATATCCAACTCTCAAGTGGACCATGCCATGGGAAACAGTGGGAATAATGATTTCCACCATTCCCAGGCCCTACAGTGATCTTTATTTGTCATCCAACCTGTTCATAAGATCACATGGATATGGATGAGGGAAAACACAAATATCAGCTTCATCCAAAACTTCTGTGTCCTCCAAGAATTTTTCAATGATACACATTCAGTTCACACTTGTGGTGTGGTCCACTTTAGATTTTGATATGCTTCATTTTTGGGCACCATACCTAAAATTTCCTGCTAAGATGGATGGACGGAGTGGATAAAATACGTAAATCACTGTGGGCCCCACAGAGTTTACTCCACACAAATATATGCTTGATCCAAAACAGTGGACAGTGAGGGTGGGCCCCACGAGTAGTGGACAGCGACGGTGGGCCCCACATTTATTGTATATCATGATTTTTATTAATTTGTAAATCACAAATTAAAATCCCTAATTAAGGAAGGAATTAAGGGATTTTAATTTCGAAATCCCTAATTAGGGGATTTTAATTTCAAAATCCCTAATTAGGGATTTACTAAATCAGTGGGCCCCACCAAATCGTGGACAGCTAAGGCGGACCCCACGCACATGCAATGGACAGCGATAGCGACGGTGGGACCCACATGCAATGGACAGCAACGGTGGGACCCACATGCAATGGACAGCAACGGTGGGACCCACATGCACTGGACAGGGATGGCGCATGGGACCCACATGCTTTGGATTTTGGCAGTGGGCCCCACAATGAACAACGAGGAGAGAGAGAGAGAGAGAGAGAGAGAGAGAGAAATGGAGGAAGAAGGAGGAAGGGGGAGATGGTTACCGGCGGAGGCGGCGGCGTACGGTGGCTGGTGGAGGCACGTGCTCACGCGGGTGGCGTCGGTGACGGCGTACGGCGGCGTCGGTGGTCGGCTGGGGGTCGGTGGTTGGGTGGCCGCCGGTGACGGACGGCCGGTGGTCGGCAGTGAGGGAGATGGCTGCGAGAGAGAGAGAGAGAGAGAGAGAGAGAGAGAGAGAAAAGAGGGCGATCGGGTAAGTTAAAAAGACGACTTTTACCGACGAAAATTTTCTTCGGTAAAAGTTTTTTTTCGTCGGTAAAAGTCCGTATCAAAACTTTTACCGACGAAAATTTTCGTCGGTAAAAGTCATCTCTTTTCTTGGCGGGAATCACACATTACACATTATTACCGACAGGCCACAGTCGTCGGGAAAAGTTTTCGCTTTTACTGACGAAAATTTTCGTCGGTAAAAGTAAAATTTGCTGTTTTATTTTTTAGCGACAGGTATCTTCGTCGGCAATAAACTTTTTACCGACGAAATTAAAGTGTATGGCGGGAAGCAAATCCGGTGGTGGCGGGAAGCTGAAATGATTTTTACCGACGATTTCTATATTTCATCGGGAAAAATGATTTTTCCCAACGAAAATAATTTCGTCGGTAATACTTTCGTCGGTAAAAATCCGTTCTCTTGTAGTGCAAGATCTTGGATCAAGGGAAAAATAAATCTCAGGTTGATCCAAAACTTTGTGGTCTACTAATGGTCAATCACCATTGTTTCCTAGAGTATGGTCCACCTGATAATTGGATCTTCTCCATTTTTTGGATCATGCCCTAAAATGATATGAAAAAGTGAATGGATGGGGTGGATACAGAATACACATATCAAGGTGGAACCACATTACTTTGTCTGAAAATCCCATCACTTTACAAGTAGAATCCCATTACTTTGTCTGACAACCCCATCACTTTGTCTAGTGGAGCCTCATCACTTTGTTTGGCATACCTTATTACTTTACTAGTGGAAACTGAAATTGTGTCAGATCGTCTGACACGACACCTTGCGCTACGTATAGAAGCTTAGAGTGGAGCTTAGAACTATGGCTAAGTCCTAGATGGGGAGGGAGGGTGATTAAGACTATTTTAAGATCCTTAATTTTTTAAAAACCTCTTCTCTAACTAAACTAATTAGTAATAATAAACTAATTAAATAAGAACACTTAGCTTCCAAGCTTAAGTGGGTCCAATCACAAAGGCTAGTAAGAAATAAGCATTTAAGCAAACTAGCCTAAGCACATAGATTATAATGATGCACATATTAAGTTTCTAATCAATGTACATTTATCTAGACTATAAATGATATATTAATCAAAATCTTAGTCTAAAAGTGAAACTACAACATGTGTATGAAAATCTACCTACCAATACATAACATACATTCCATTCAAGTATTCTTATAATTAACAATTAAAGACAATGCAAGAATAGAAATGACTCAAATGAAAATTTCAAATACCATCATGTATAGTGGTTTGATTTTCCTACTTCACTCTCGGCTCATGTACTCATCCCTTAAGCACATCGGATTTCACTAGGGAGTTTAAATCAGGTTCCTCCTAACCTAGTTGTTTTAAATCGGTTCCACTCTACCGGGGAGTTTAACGGGGTTCCTTCCAACCTATGATGAAGATTTTACTAGTTCATCTCTCAACCAAGATGTTTACAAGTTCTATCTAACCCAGAAGTTTGATAAGGATCATCTCAACCCTTCAGTTCTAATCCTAGAACCTAGCATACATGTCTACTAGAGGCTCCCATTGGAGACTTTATCGAGTTTAATTTTAAACTTTCATACTTAATCCTCCACAAGGAAATAGTGCAATTGAACTCTTACAATTGACACTTGTCGAATTGAGCCCCTTTTGAAGCGCCGCTTGGGTTGTTTGATCTTCGATCTCCTGTGATTCAATTAGCTCCCCGATGTTCCCTTGATCATGTTGCCAATGTATCACCAATGCTTCAGCTCCAATAATCAATCACTACAACTAGTAAGATTTGGTTGCTTAAAGAAATTTCACCTAATTGGATCTCTAGAGAGGTTTAGACTAGTGATCTACTTATGATCAAGGTGCTTAAAACATCTAGAGACTAAGAGAGAGTAAGTCCATCTTCATATGAGCTTTGAATGCTCCATCTTGTGATCAAACACAACGAAGATGGCTTGAAATGGCTAGGATTAGAGCCTAATGTTGTCGGTAATGAGGGTGACTTCTAATACACTAACTTCTCTCTTAAAACCCCAAAAATCGAGATGTAAATATATAGAGCAAAAGCTCCAACGGATAGAAAATGGGCAGCAACGGCTAGTTGTCGACCGTCCGACCGACCGGTCTAAGAGTTCCTCGACCAGTCGGTTGTTAAGGCACGACCGGTCTAAAAATGGCTTAAGACTGATCAATGTTGTTGTCCCAATCTTAGCCTCTGGTCGATCAACCGACCGGTCAGACAGACACATTGACCGGTCTGAAATGGCTAGGGACTTGTCTTGCTTGTTGTCCAATTCTGACCTTTGACGACCAGTCAATAGGCTATGAGTTATGCTGATTGGTTTGTCCTATTTCCAGCAGCTCATGCAACCTCTTGGACCTAGCTATCTTTGGGTGATCTTTTGGGACACTTAAGGCCATTCTAAGATGACTAAAAGTATGCATATTGGGTCAAGTCATCTAGAGGTTTGGTTTTGGTTTAGAGTCAAGGTTCAAGGCTCACCAAGGCATCTCATTACCTATTTCTTCTTCGTTGATGTAGTAGGTCCACTTGAGTCTTTGGTCTTCATCTTCTTTACGCTTAACCAACACCTAAATTCATTGACCTACATAATCAACAAATAAGGTGCACTTAGTGCACTAACAGAAACCATGTCACTTTGCCTAGTAACCTAATCACTTTGTCTAGTGGAATCCCATCACTTTGTCTAGCAACCTCGTCACTTTGTTTAGTGGAACGACATCACTCTGTCCAACAACCCCGTCAATTTTTTTAGTTGAACCCTGTCACTTTATCTTGCCTAGCCCTCTATCATGTTCTAGTGGAACCACGTTACTTTGTCTAGCAACCTTGTCACTTTGTCTAGTGGAATGCCATCACTTTGTCTAGTTGAACCATTTTGCCTGACAACCCCGTCACTTTGTCTAATTGAACCCTGTCACTTTATCTTATTTAGCCATCTATCTTATTCTAGTGGAACCACATTACTTTTAAAGGTAACCCCATCATTTTGCTAGTGAAACCATGTTACTTTGTTTAACAACCTCATCGCTTTGTCCAGTGGAACTCCATCACTTTGTCCGGCAACCCCATCACTTAACTAATGGAACACCATCATTTTAGTGGGCCACGCCAAAGGAAATAGGTGGGAGAGAGATGTCCACCCTTGATTTTTTATAGGCCCTACTATGAAATTTATATAAAATCCACTCGAACCATTAGATTATAAAAAAATATTTAAGGCAGTGGCCAAAAAATCATATCCATACGTTCTTTACTCAGGCCACATTAATGGACACACTTCGGAGGGCGAGTGTTTCCATATATACATTTTCCAATCATGTAATCCACCTGAATAGTAGATGTTGTTGAGTTTTGCACCCTTGACCTAACATGGGGTTAAGAACCTGGTGGTCAGGGTTGATTTTAAGTAAACATCATAGTGGGACTCACCAGATCCACCGACCCATTTGTAGGCATGGGGCATGAGGGAAGTCAGGGTAATGATTAAAAAGAGGAGTGAATTAGGTGGGACCTCGGCCTCACCCAAGACGGTGCGGCTTGGCCTGGCAAAATTCCACACAACCTGCTAACCCACATGAAACTTGCATGAAAAAACTAGTGTTCTGGTCCAGCCTTATCGTGTCGGGTCACTAACAGGTTGACCCATTAACATAACGTGTTGGGTCAATGTTTCACCCGCGAACCCGACCGTTTAACCCATTAACATAATGGTCTAGATCATCAAACCATGGCCCACCTATGAACCTTGGCACTCCATCATATGCAATATTACAGGTGATTCCTCCTCATCTCATGAGTAAATCCTATTGTTTTCAGTGATAGAATGGCCCATTAGGTGGACCACAGCTATATGTTGGGTCGTACTGCTAGTTGTCCTCATCAATGGTGTGGACATCTGATGAGTAGACTGGCTTAATGGGTTAAACGGCTTAGGTTACGGGTAACCCGTTAAATTAATGAATGGGTTTGGGTTTCTAGATTTTGACCTGTTAGTTAACGAGCCAGGTTTGGGTGAGCAAAATTTTGACACGACAAGAACACGATACAACACGAACACGGTTCAACATGACCTGTTGCCAGGCCTAGGTGAGGCCCTTACCATGGCACCCACCTTGATGTGTGTATTTTATGTCCACCTTGTCCATCCACTTTTTCTTATCATTTTAGGGCATGATCCAAAAAATGAAGAAGATTAAATTATTAGGTGTCCCATACTCTAGGAAATAATGGTGATTGACCATTAATAGACAACTAAAGTTTTGGATCGAGGTGAGATTTGTTTTTTTTTCCCCTTGATCCATTCCTTATCGATAGATTGGAAAACAAATAAACACGAAATCAGATTGCACGCTTTTATTGTAAACTTTATTGGGCCCACCTTGTATGTATGCGGTTTATCTGAGCTATCCATCCGTTTTTCCAACTTATTTTGAGGGTTGAGCCCAAAATAGAATTATATCCAAAGCTTGAGTGGACCACATCATAGAAAAAAGTGGGAATAACGATTTCCACCGTTGAAACCTTGGTAGGGCCCACAGTGATGTTTATTTGTCATCTAAACTGTTCAAAGATTACACAAACATAGATGAAGGGAAAACAAAAATATCATCTTGATCAAAGACTTTTGTTGCCCATAAGAATTTTTCAACTTTCAACGATAGAGCTTCACACAGTTTTCTATGGTGTGGTTGACTTGAGACCCGGATATACTTTATTTTTTTATCTCAAGCTATAAAATTATTTTACCTTGGATCGAAGGAGGTGGGTGGGACCCCAGACTATGGGGCCCACCCTGATCTATGTGACTTAAATCCATACTGTCCAACCATTTTGATATCTCAGTTTAAGGAATGATCCAAAAAATGAAGCTAACCCAAATCCTAGGTAGACCACACCACAAGAAATAGTCCTGATTGAATCACTACGCCAAAATCGCATTTTGGCAGTTCTGTGGCAAATTTTAAACCACGGATTACATTCATCGCTAAATTATGTGAAGCGACAGATTTAGCCACGGATTTTGTTCATTGTACTAAATTGTTGCCACGGATTTTGTTCATCATACTAAATTGTTTCCACGGATATTGGTTCGTCGTTAAATTTTGGGCGACGGCATGATTCAATTTATTCAGAATTTTAGTGACGATGTTGGTCCGTCGATAAATTTTCTGCAACAAAAACGTAATGCCCGAATTGTTTCTTGAGTCTGTTGCACCTGATAGTCATCTAAAATAAAAAATAATAATAATAAAAAATAAAAAAACTGAAACCCTCACAAATCATCATTATATCATATATGAAACTTAAAAATCCTTACATTTCTAGTGGGCATTAATATTAATATTTGTTACAAATCTACACATTTAAGTGAACCATTCTCCATAGAATGAGCAACTAGGCTTTATTTTGTCCCCAATATTGAGACCGATCTCTTGACCATACGTGAAGCCTTCATTTCTACTCTTTCCTTTATAGCTGCTTCCACCTCATATGTTAGCAAATCCATCAACTAGCCCACCAGCAAAATCCAAAATATAAAACACAGAGTATCCGTTTTATAATCTAAGAATAAAAAAGGAAAAAACAAGCTTGATAACTATTATGCAAGGCACATTTCTAATCTTGAAAAGGATGAAATCGGAAACTTGGGAGGAAATCAGTTTTATAATCTACGAAGGCACATTTCTCCTACGCCTCAATTATAAGTTCCTTGAAATTTACTATCATTGATAAATAAGGAAATTGAAAACAACAACAAGATATGGATAATGGAACAAAAGATAGAAGTAGTTTCACCTTTAATTCAAGTCTTGCAGAATCTGGAAGTATCACAGGCCTAAATGAAAGGAAGTGTGGACAGATTGGAGTAAACAGCATGCATGGAACATTCGGATGGACCGGCATTTTTAATCATGCCAACTCATTTAGATGGAACAAGCTTATATAAACACTAGAAATGGCATACAGAAATTGGAACCGGAATTTGAAGCTAATAAAAAAAAGAAAAAAAGAAAGAGAGAAAAAAAGAATCGCAAATAAGATCCATCTAATCCTTTTCTAACACCTAAACGACAGCATCACAGGATAACCATGGTTGGTCTTTATCCGAGTTTCATGGAGGCTATGTAAAGAAGCATCAAATATTGTAAAATCTCATGATTAATTAGTCTAATTTAGTACAAAATTTCATGTGTTTCATGAAATCTAGTGCAACCAAACACACCCAAAACATACATTCCTTCTAATTTTGTGAATTTTGATGCAACCAACACGTCCTTGCCTATGAACATAAAAACCAACATAAGAGGGCATTACAGGGTGACACGGCTAAGGGGAAAAGATGATAATGGAAGAGGAGGCTTTGGTACCTATGATGAAGGTGCTGACTTGCTAGGCATGACAGTATTTCTTGGTCCTGGTCCAATAGCCTGTCCACTTCCTGATCCTTTGCATCGTTTTCCACGGCCAGGATTCAAAGCTTTAGCTGCCATTTAACATACAGAGAAAAAGTTTTAAGGTCACAAAAACATGAATATTCAAGTAATCTATGATAGTGATAAAAAATCAAACAGAAAAATTACAATTCCTCAGGACTCTTGTTCTCACTAAGAAAGTCTTCTTCAAGACTCTTATTATAGAATGATCAAGACCAGAATTTGTGCCATGCACCTGGGTTCGAATTTTGTACAAGTGGGACCTATGGTTCAATGATCAAACTGTTTATTAGATGATTGTTACCTTGATGGACCCTGCACTAAGAATCCCATAGATAGTAAGATTTTAGCCATCAAATATTTTGTGTTGTTTTTTGTCTAGTGTGGACCGTTTATGATTCAACGGGCGTAATGTCCCCACAATCCAACCTGTTGATAGTGTCAAGAAGATCTAAATGAAGAGAAAATACAAAGAGCAGTTAGATCCAAAACTTCTATGGCCTACAAAAAGTTTTTAATAGTCATTCATCACAATTTCTGGTAATATAGTCAACATGGGATTTGGATCTTCTTAACGTTTGTGATAACATCTTAAAATGAGATGAAAAGCATATGAACATCGCGGATATATAAAAACCTCCAAGATCGAGCAAACCTCAAGCTTGTAATATGTGGGCCCCACACCATGATGCACGTGCTATATATATCCATGCCATTCATTTATTTTCTAGTCATTAGTTGGAAGATGAGGTGGATCCAAATCCAAAGTGGACCACACCACGGAAAATAGTGGGAATTGAATATTGGCTACTATTAAAAACTTTGTCGGAGTGGGAATTGACTAGCTCTCTCTCTCTCGCTCTCTCTCTCTCTCTCTCTCTCTATTTAGTTTGGAAAACTCTGTTATCTTAAGTTTAAAAGGATAAGAAATATTTTCTATTTTCTAATTTACCTTGCCATAGCATTGGAATTCTCCAATACCAGGGAATCTCCAAGTACCATTGCTTTCTGGAATCATGAAAAAGGAAAGGAAAGGAGCGTCTTGCTGGGCCCTTAAGTGCAATATTTTATATGTTGGAGTAAAAGGTAATACAAGATACAGAGCTCATGATTCATTGGACAAACCAAACAGAACAGGGAGATTTTTTAAATCTATATCTATATATCACTGCCACGACCACCATTTTTTAAATGCTCAAACACAGTTAGATGCATTAGACATGCTTAAACGCACTTAGAAGTTAAAATAAAAGTAAAATAAAATGCACTTAGAAGTTAGATGCACATTGTATGTCAGGCTAGTAAATTAATTATCAACTAAATCAAAGATACCGGTCTAGTAGAGGGCTGAAAACATTACTTTCTTGTGTAATTACAGCATGGTCCTCTTATTGCCCTATCATCCCCTCTGTTGTCACACTACAAGATGAGAAGAAGAAAAAGTAAAAAAATGTGGTTGCACCGATACAGACTAGTTCCAGTTGCCTACATAACAAAAAAGATGGTTTGGAATAAAGCCACTACATAGTTCTTTTAATATTCAAATTAGAACATTTTACTGAGTCAATAAATAAGCCATCTAAAGTCTTCAAAGGTCCAATCAAATAGCCCATACCGATGTTGAATCAAACATTTATATTGTAAGAATAAGAAGAAGATCTCAACAAAATAAAATACCAAAAGATATCAACAAGTCGGAATGGAAAAAAATAACTTATTTTACCTTTTAATAGGATTCGATGAGTGTCTTTTCCTTTGCATATGTTTCGAAAACAACTTTGAATGAAGATCCACACTGCAAGAAGTCAAAGAAAAGTATTTCTGGTTGCACCATACAGTCTAGCTAGTACAAATGTTTGCCTACCAAAAATCACTAAAATAATCCAAAATAATCCAACATAAAATTTTAATCGAACAATCCAAAATAATATCAAGTTTACCACAATTCCTTTAAAATAAACTAGCTTGTTCAGTAATTAAAAAGGGTTTAACATGGCCTCGTCAAGACTCTGGGCCAAATGAGAACTTCACTAAGATCGCAATCCCCCAGTGTTCTATCACCAACTTCATCAAAGACATCCGCACTTGGATCATCGACCGCATCTAAAATGATATTCACGCATTCTGGAGGGATATTGGCCGCATTATCTGTAATTATCCGTCCACGCCCAACAACTCAACGATGCATATTTGTCAATGGATAAATTTGTTCCATACGCTGAGCAGGGGTTGAGTCTCCTTGAAGACTCGAGGCCTCGCCGGATCGAAAATTAGCCTACAAAAAATAATTTCATTATTTTCATGGAGTAACTAATGATGTTACATTTATCTTAAAAAAAATGAATAAATAATGCAAATTTGTCACAAAAAATGCAGTACCTGGGATGTTGCTATGTCAGGAGAGCATTGCTAAGAATTTGCTGCTTAAGTTCAATGATCTGTTGTTTCATATGTTTATACATGTTCTTATTCTCGTCCCTTTGCTCGGCCATCTCCTTGTTCAAACCAGTCATTGATGCTTTAACATCATCAATTTCATTCTTCTTGGCTTGAATTTCTTCCACGTAGGGGGTTGAAGCAATAATAATGGTCTTTGAAATATTGCCCAACCCCCTAACACGTCCCCTTCTATCACGACCACAAACCTAGATGATAATCCATCATGAATTGTGATGCATGTATATTAGTAAGAGAAAGGATACGAAAAACTGTGTATGTAAAAGTGATGAAGATGAGGGAAAAATTAACCTGTGCAATTGGGTCATTATTTAAATCCATCCTTAATAGCTAGGTCTCTTGCAATTATCGCTCTTAATTTTCCAATTGCGTCACTCAGCTCTTATGTAGGGTAAGACCCATCAAATCTAATATGCGTGACTAGAAACAAGTCTGTTCTAGTGATAACAACATTTGTATTTTCATTTCGCTGTAATTTGTGAAGGCAAATCATGTTAATGTGAAAATTGATTTTAAAGACAATGAAACTATTTTACAAATTACCATCAACTCTTCTGTCTTGGCAGATCCTCGTCTACCAAACAGTTGAGGGTACTTCAACTCTTTTCTTGGATCCTTTCCCTTTTGATGACGATTCTTTGCATGTTATGTAGATTCTGAATCAATGAATTTGTCCCATTCTTCTTGTTTCACACTATTAGGACAATTTCTTTTTCTTTCTCCATCCTGATCATAATTATCATAAGTCTTTCGCAATTCGTGCTTCTAATCCCTCCACATTCCATTTACTCTCTTTATTATATCCTTTTTGTGCTTATTGTCAATGTCATATGTGCCCATTATATTTCATTATTGACAATAGATCAATAATAATTATGTTATATAAATTAGAAAGTAACCTTCAAATATTTTAATGCTTACCACAATGATAGACTAAACATTCTCCTTAATTGTATCAAGTACAGCACACCAATCATTATATGTAATTTGACAATGTGTCCTGGCCACATTCCCTAAAAATGAGGAGAAAGAAGTTTTGTTTAGTCCAACAAAGCTAGAAATTATTATATGTAATTGGACATTGCATAGAATTGATTTCTAGTCTCAAATCAAAGCTAGAGAATCCTTGTAAAACAACAATAGATCTACAAAACCTACAATCCAACACCACAAAAATCCACGAGCTCCATCATGGATGGTCCAGATTTGAAGGAAAACACAGTGACCTACCCACATGGGTTCATTTTCATCAACACAAAACCTCCTCTTAGAACAAATATAGAAAAAAGAAAATATAGTAACTTATTAAATTTCTAAAATAATGACAACAACAATAATGGTCTAAAGATATATTCAACAAAGATTATCTTAAATTTCTTCCAATTAAACCCAAGTGAAGCCACCCAACAACTAGCTAGTTTTGTAGCTTTGGCCACACAGATAGATAGTCTAGATTCAAGACCATACAACCACATTTTCAAGCAGGGCATCCGGGTGGCCCAGGTGGCCCTTTGATATGCTGACATCAAATATTGCACTGGCAGATTGCATCACAGCTGATTTTTAGGAAATGCTCAAACATTCATAATGGAAAATTGATTTTCAAAGAACGGTCCAACATTCATAATGTATGTGTGTGTGTGTGTGTGTGTGTGTGTCTATATATATATATATATATATATATATATATATATATATATATATATATATATATATATATATATATATATATATATATATAACACTCACATGGCACTGTACCACGCTGTTGTGGGTCCACGGGATGTGTGCATCAAAGTCCTGTTGGGGTTAGGAGCCGCGCAGCGGAAGCCATCAAAGCAGGCGAGGAACACACCACAATGGCAATCAACAAGCAAATCATCACACACAAGAAGGCAATCAGATTTTTACGTGGAAAACCCCTCAAGGGTAAAAAACCATGGCACAAAGGGACACCAATCCACTATGAATCATAAGTTACAAGAGATTACAGAAGACAACCTTGGATCACAGCCCACAAGAGAAATCCCAAGCTACCGAAGCTAATTCTCACATGAGGAGGACAAACCCATCCCTTTCCCTCAACCCTAGAGAACTCCAAGCTTCCTCCCTAGCTCTTTCTCTCACCCTAGAACCCTCTCAATTCCTTGGCCCATTGGCGGCCACCCTAATCTCGGATTACATCTCCTTAAATAGAAGAAAACCAGAATTAGAAACTCCTTGCGCAAAACCGTGCAAGAAACCATGTCTAAAAAGGAAACTGCCCGACTGGTCGGACCCCCCCACCGGCCGGTCTGCCGACCGGTCGGATGGCCTAAAAACAGTCCAGTGTTCCTGCTGCCTTGATCCCCATGTGACCGACCGGTCGGTCGGTGGTCTTCATGTAAGAAGGTTTGAGGCATCCAAGCCCAACAAACTCCACCACGACTCAAATCTTCATGCAACACCTCACCGCGCAACGTCTTCATCTCTACTTCATCGTCATCATAGCTCCACTACTTTTCATGCCTCATCGACTGTAAACTTGCACCTTCATCACCCGCTCGCTCATGTGGCCCTTGCGCATGCCACACACGAGCAACCGTGGATCCCGCTGTCGATCCCGCAGCTCCACCATGAATAGTGCTCTCGATCAAACCCGATCGCAGTCGATAAACCTGATTGAGATATTGGCATACTGATCCGCCTTCTTCAACTCTACTTCTTCCATAGATACCAATCGCTTTCTATGTTTTTCTTTCACGGAATCCTCCTCCACAACGAATCTCATGCTAGAAGATGCCATTGATGTCTCGCCTCAGATTTTCTTTGCCTCCTTCCCAACTTTTATCTCTGATACCACTTGTTGGGGTTAGGAGCCCTGCAGCGGAAGCAATCAAAGCAGGCGAGGAACACACCACAATGGCAATCAACAAGCAAATCATCACACACAAGAAGGCAATCCGATTTTTACGTGGAAAAACCCCTGAAGGGTAAAAAACCACGGCACAAAGCGACACCAATCTACTATGAATCAGAAGTTACAAGATATTACAGAAGAAAACCTTGGATCACAGCCCACAAGAGAAATCCCAAGCTACCTGAAGCTAATTCTCACATGAGGAGGACAAACCCATCCCTTTCCCTCAACCCAGAGAACTCTAAGCTTCCTCTCTAGCTCTTTCTCTCACCCTTGAACCCTCTCAATCCCTTGGCCCATTGGCGGCCACCCTAATCTCGGATTACATCTCCTTAAATAGGAGAAAACCGGAATTAGAAACTCCTTGCGCAGAACTGCGTAAGAAACCATGTCCAAAAAGGAAACTGCCCGATCGGTCGGACCCCCCCACTGGCTGTCGGATGGCCTAAAAATAGTCCAGCGTTCCTGCTGCCTTGATCCCCACGTGATCGACCGGCCTGCTGGCCGATCGGTGGTCTTCATGCAAGAAGGTTTGAGGCGTCCAAGCCCAACAAGTCCTGCCCCCTCCACTGTGGCCATCCTTCACATGTTAGGCTATGGGGCAAAATTTAGCCCGGAAACTCAGGTGTATCACACCATAAGGCCTTGGGTAGGGAGTTGCAGCTAATAAAATCTCCCAGAGGTTTGTGGGGCTCACTGTACTGTGTATGTGACATCCAAGCAATTCATTAAACACACCCAACTAGAAAGAGGAATGCACCAAAAAACTGTCTTCATGATTTCAACAAATTTTGCAATGGATCTCAGATGTAATGTCCCTATCAACATACAATGATCCAAGCCATTGAGTTTGTTAACATACATTAACAACTCAATCAGACAATAACCTTTCAAATAAAAAAACACTATCAGTAGTATAAATTCAGCACAAGATCAAGCCCATGTATGCATTCGAGCTTTTGCTAATCCAAAGGGTGCAATATTAAAGCTCATGTACACTCCTAACATGTGACAACATGGCATGATATATAGATCCAATACCCAATCCATCCATCATAATAGAATCAGGTTGATCCACTCGTTATTTAAAAGATAGGGCTCTAAAATACTCGTTTGATAAAAGATAAAGATTGTGGTGGACCCACATGCAAAACTATGGTTGACATTCCATCTCATTGTTACCCTGTAGTCTAGGCCCATTCGATATAAGGATCTCGCTGATTTTTATTTATTATTATTATTTTTTTTGCCCCCGTCCTAAAATCGAGCATAGAACCTAATGGACGAAGTGGATTTACATGTAAAAAATGGTGGGCCCCATAGGCTTCTGTGTATTTATGCATTGACTAAAACAGGCACTCTGTATGCTCTAGATGATTCGGGTCCTTGAGCTTGGAAGCTTGGAATTTGGGATTGCAAAACCCTGATTAGGGATTGGAAAACCCTAATTAGGGATTGCATGCTAAACCCTGATTAGGGTTTCAGCATACAACGTTGGAGAGAGAGAGAGAGAGAGAGAGAGAGAGAGAGAGAGAGAGATATTTCATGCCAGATAAAGCAACGACCCTTGAGCTTGGAAGCTGCAATGGCCACGGGAGTGCGCTGGGATGGGAGGCGTGGAAGCTTGAAAGCTGCAATAGCAACGGGAGCGGGGATGGGAGGCATGGATTTTTTGGGAGAGAGAGAGAGAGAGGGAGAGACAGAGGGAGGAAGGGCAGGAAATGGTAGAGAGAATGAGAAGGAACAAGGGTTTTTTTTTTAGAATGGGGACGTGGCTTGGCTATTGATGCTTGGCCAGTGGCCGGTGCTCTGTGGGCCCCACCATGACGTATGTGTTTTATACACACTGTCCATCCATTTCTCAAGATCATTTTAGTGCTTGATCCCAAAAAATTAGCCAAATCTAAATCTCAAGTGGACCACACCATAGGAAAATAGTATTGATTGAATGTCCACCATTAAAAACCTCCTAGGGCCCACTATATTGATTATTTGACATCCAACCTCTTGATTACGTCATACATACCTGGATGGAGGAGAAAATATCAGCCTGTTCCAAACCTTCCGTCGCCCACAAGAAGTTTTTAATAGTGGGCGTTCAATTAACACCGTTTCTTGTGATGTGGTCCACTTGAGATTTGGATCTACCTCAAATTTGGGCTCGTACCATAAAATTATCTAGGAAAATGTATGGATAGTGTGGATGAAACACATACATCATGGTGGGGCCCACAGAGCACCGATCACTACGCATTGGCAAGGTCACTAGCCAATCCGCATCCTTTACCATATGAGCTCAAGTTGATGTATTTTATGTGCATCTATCCCATTCATTTGTTATTTTATATCATTTTAGGATGCAATAACAAACCTTAGGAAGATCCAATTCTCAACGTCTGGATTAGAGTTTGGGGTCCAAATATGAATATACATTTCTTGGGTTTTCACAAGGTCAGCAAGTTGCAATGCAGTTTTGACCTAAAAATTTGAACCAATTTGGAAATCTAATCATTCATTCTATTCTACTTATCAATAGCTTCGATTTGACTAGTCACTTGCCCGGATCAAGTTTCAGATGAGAAAGATATTAGATGGACAAAATTGATCAACAATATGATGAGCCATATCTTGTGACCCAATTGTTAGATTTGAGTGAAATTTAATCTAAACATCTAAAGTCATTTACTTTCAATTTAGACTAATCAGATTGTCCAAAATCTGTCTAGATCTAGACAAACTGATCGTGCACATTTAAAGAGTCTTCTGGAAGGATATGATTCGTTTATGGTCAGATTAGGTTGAATTTTGTTCTTTATAATAATTAGCACGTTTGGCACATATCTGACCATTCAGATCAAGTTTAGGATGACTTGATCATAGAATTTGATCAATCTCATCATTATACTAGGACCATCAATTTTTGCACTAGTGAACTTGTGTGTATGCATAAACCAACCTAATAGCCAACTAACTGAATGAGTGTAATTTTTCATTTTCAACTATCCAATAAATGTTCACCAATAAATTTGGCCCACTCATTTCAAATTTCTCACTTTTTTTTATTTTTTCTTTTTTACATCTCAATGATTTTTAAATTTCAATTTTTTTCCC
Source organism: Liriodendron chinense (assembly GCA_003013855.2). Classification (NCBI taxonomy): domain Eukaryota; kingdom Viridiplantae; phylum Streptophyta; class Magnoliopsida; order Magnoliales; family Magnoliaceae; genus Liriodendron; species Liriodendron chinense. The sequence goes on along the minus strand of ML058493.1, from coordinate 17,113 downwards.
CTAAAATCTCATTGTTTTTTCAAAATCTCATTTTTCTTTCAAACTTCTAACTTTTTTTTTTCCAAAATACAAAATCTCTATTTTTTTTTTAATTTCAAATCTCCATTTCTTTTTCAAATCTATTTTTTTTTCGAACTTTTTCAAACTTATCAAAAATTTATTTATTTTAATCAAACTTATCAATTTTATTCAAACTACTAAATTTTTTAAAGATGCGATTTTTTTTTTACAAAATGTCAATTTTATTTTCAAAAAGCTAGTTTTTTATGCGATTTGTTTTTTCAAAATGTCAATTTTATAATAATATATATTTTTTCATATTTTAATTTTTTTTAAGCTTATCAATTTTATTTAAACTTCTTAATTTTTTTTTCCAAAATGACATTTTTTTGTCTAAAAATGTTATTTTTTCCAAAATCCTAATTCTTTTTTAAATATCATTTTTTTTAAACTCAATTTTTTTTTAAATCTCAATTTTTCTCAAACATTGTCGATTTCTTTTCAACTTCTCAACCTTTTTTCCGAACAATTTTTATTTTTAAAATTTCTTTTCATCAAAATCTCTATTTTTTTAAATCACTTTTTTTTCTTCAAAATTTCAATTTTATTTCAAATTTCTCCACTTTTCAAAATGCCAATTTTTTCAAGCTTCTCAATTTGTTTTCAAAATCTCATTTTTTTTTATCAGACTTCTCAATTTTTTCAAAATACAAAATCTTAATTTCTTTATTAAAATTTCATTTTTTTTACAAACTTATCAATTTTTTTCATAAGGCCATTTTTTTTTTTCGAAATCTCAGTTTTTTAAATCTTATTATTTTTCAAAATCTCAATTTTACTAGAAAATTGTAGATTTATTTTCAAACCCCTCAACTTTTCTTGTTTCAAAATCACAATATTTTTTAAACGTCACAAATTTCTTTTTTAAAATGTTTAATTTTGTGAAAATTTGAAAAAGAAATTGCAAACTTATTAATTTTATTCAAACTTTTCAATTTTGTTTTTAAAACCTCTCAACTTTTTTCAAATTACAAAATCTTTTTTTTCAAATCTCAAATTTTAAATTTTTTAAAAATGTCAATTTTTTTTCAATGTCTCATTTTTCCTAAATTTTATATCGTTTAAGGAAATTGTCCTGTCGCTAATCTTCGTGAGGGGTTCTTTTTGGGATTTTTCGGAGTTAGCGACGAACCAAGTCCGTCGCTAAATTATATTTGTGATCGATACTGTCGTTAAGTAGTGACGGGCTAAGTCCGTCGGAAATTATAGTTTCACGACGAACATCTTCCGTTGCTAAATCCTGCCTTAATTTCCCAATAGCGACTGAGGTTAGGTTCAGGTTTTCTAAGTCTGCCGTTAAACCAAGCATTTTTTGCAAGGAACAATGTCCGTCTTAAATTTGCCATTTTTCACGTAGGGAATCCTCACCATTAAATCTTTCGGGATGTCATTGGAATGTTTATTTGCCATCCAACCTAGTGATAAGGTCACAAAGACCTAGACAAAGAGACCACAAAGAAGTTTTTAATGGTCAATTACCATTGTTTCTTGTACTGTGGTTCATTTGTGATTTGGTTCTGCTTCATTTTTTAGAACATAACCTAAAATGAGCTTTCAATATAGATAGATGACATGGATATAGTCACATACATCACATAGGCCCCACAGTGAGGGTTCCCACCCACCTAGGTGGATCCAAGGTCTCACATAATTTGCAATCTACTTACAATACTATCGCCTTAAGAAGTTCTTACTGGTAGGGTGTTCAATCAACTCTGTTTCTTAGAGTATGGCCCACCTAATGATTGGATCTTATTCATTTTTTGGATAATGCCCTAAAATTATCTGGAAAATCAGATGAACAGGGTGGATACGGAATACACTCATCAAGGTGGGCCCCACAGTAAGGGACGTAGTGTCATGGGTGTTACAGAATCCGCTTCCATTAAAAAGGGTACCGCAATGTAATTCCGTATTAGTGAAGGTATTTTTGTAAATGTTTTTTACATGGTTATGCTATCATCAGCACTAATGTGCTGGCCCAAAATAATTTCAAGATACATGAAATCCTTATATCCTAAAAACAGAGGATCTGCACTCTTTCAAGAAAGGTACTCCCAAATAAGTCAATGGCAACGTATCATAGAGAAAGCCTATGCTCCAAGCAATCTTCTGAGCACTCATTCTTTGCTTTCCGTGGCAGAATAAAATAGCTTTTATTTCCATTGATTTTCTAACTTGACGCCTTCTCATAACCTAACAAGAAGTCCATCATCACTCAGACCGAGGAGATTCTGCCATTTAAGAAAGAAATGGTATTGTCAATAAAAATAAAATGGGTCATCAGTGGGCGTTCCCGAGGCAAATAGAAAGCTTGACATGAACCTGATTCCATGAGACGATGTAATCCTCTAGTTAGAACTAGTTTACCTAGCAAGATAAAATGTTGGGTGAAATCTGATCTCCTTGTCATATGCCTCTCGATGATCTGAAGAAGCCACAAGCTCTTCTATTTATGAAAACACAGAATTAACTCCCATTCCAAAACCTCTGGACCATCTTCACTTATTAATCCTGTGAGAATCCCAACTTTCATAGTACTAGATTAATGAATTTCCACTCTAGAGGGCTGTAGGCCTTTGTCATATCAAGTTTGCTAATAAGGTTGCCTCTAATTTTTTGATCTATTTCATTGACTAACTCGCTAAAGTAATGTTTTCTACTATCAACCTCCCTTGAATAAGCTGATCGCTTCTTTGAAACAATGTGTAGGAGAACCTTCACTAGCCGCATGATTATTAATTTAGAGACACTACAACAATAGTGAGCTATAGAGGCAGATTTTTTTTTTTTGTAGTTGTACATATGAAAATCTGTCACTACAACATTTAACAACGAATCAACGGTAGATCAAATATCTACTGCTATATTCTCCATTGATAAATATATAGCAGCGTTAAGTCATCCGCTACTATTACAACGTATTGCGGTAGAACTTTCCGCCTCTATATGTCATGAACATACAATGGCGATCCTTCCCTTCCACCGCAGAATAAGTACTATCAATATAATAATTTAAGGACGTCGACGATATGTAGCGGCGGATATATCTACCTTAGAAAACATTTATTGGCAGACCATTCTGCCTCTGTATGTTGTGAACATACATGGGTGATCCTTCCTTTCCGCCACAGAATATAGTAATATAAGGGCATCAATGATATGTAGTGGCAGATATATATTTGCTAGTGGAAAATATTTGGCGGCAGATATATCTACCTATGAAAATCATCGAACATAGCGGCGGAATATTAAATTTGCCGGTATAATATTTTGTATGAAAAGAATGCATGTATGTTGGGTTCAGACTCCATGATCCCATACGAATTGCTAGGCAATATCTCTTTCACCCTTCGTAACCTAGCTGCAGAGGTTCGCATTATAGAGAAATCCGTTTCGGAAACACGATCAGAAAGAGGACATGGATAGACACAAGAAAGAACCCTAGGAACTGAAAATGACCGAATCTAGGGCACGAGGTAGAGACCAAGGTAATGAAGACACAAGACAAGGGCAAAGAACTTTAGAAATCGCAGCACATGACAATCAGTGAGCGAGACAAAAAGAACGGACCATATACATTTGACATTAAAGACCTTATCCCAATTATGGAGCGGCTAATCGAAGAAGGAATATTGCGACTCCCAAAGTCTGTTCGACCAACGGAAGTAGGACACGTGGATGATCCCAACTACTACAAATATCACAGAGGCATAGGCTATAAGACCGAGCAATGCTTCGTTCTGAAAGGAAATATACAAAAGATGATAAATCAAGGCATCGTCAGTCTAAAGATGGAAGGGTCTAATGGAGCCTCGGTCAGTACAGTTCCAATAGATATCACTTAGGAAGAATGTTTGCTCAAGGACTCCATTTTCTAAACTTTAATCATCGTGAATGCTTACAAATAGTTCTGACGGTTTATAAAGTAGATAGGGATATACTTATGTTCACTCATGCATCTATTTCATCTGTATGCTGCACTCCATACTCACTTACATGTTCACTCACATCATACTATTACGCATATGAATATAAAATGTTCGTAGAGCTCTTCTTAATGACAGGTACCATAGTCAGAGAACATCAAAGAATCAACTCCATGAATTATCAACTGACTTATTATATCCTCATTAGATAAGTCGAATCAGGAGAAAATACCTCATAGGAAGTCTATACGAAGCACAACATCCTCGTATTATTATATCTTCATCGTAGGTGTTCGCTTCCCCAAGTGTAGGGTTGCGATGTAGTAATAATCTCGGTAAGACTGAGGTCGATCCACGGGGACTTATATAGGAATTCACAAACACTTCCAATAGCTTCTATTGAAAAGCTAACAAATAAGTTTTGTAAGAGATTGATGTAAGTAATAACTTTGAACTAAATCGAAAGTAAAAAATTATAAAAAGGCACTAGGGTTTCAAGGATCCACTTGTAGCAATCCTTGATGCTCAATTCGCTATGGTTTCTTACTTTCTCAACTAGAATCGAAATTAAGATCTATCTAATCGGATGATAGAGCAATTAAACCAAACAATCTGCCATATATATGAACAATGTATATAATTCACTCAATGCAAGCTAGGATGAGCATGCTCAATTGCATAGGTCAGTCCCAATTCCAATAGATTAAGTCCACAATCATAATCATCATTAAGTCCTATCACAAGACAAAGCTAGATCATGATTTGAACTTGATTCAAATCACATACACAGTCCCATACATACTACAGAAATTCAGAAAAGTAGAACTTTGGTAGGAAATTCCCACATGAAGATCATAGTGCTAGAGCGTACTCCAATTCCTCGGATCTAAAATTGCGGTTTTACCGCTTATAGAGAAACTCAGAGATATGTCTAATGACCTAGGGGGGGGGGGGGGGTGATTAGGACCTTTTCAAAATCTTTTCGCCTACTAACATATTTTATCAAATAAAACAAAGTAAGCAATAACACTTCGGCTTCCAAGCCTAAGTGGGTTCAATCACAAGACTAGCATATGATTAAGCAATAAACAACCTAGTCTAAAGCATGCATAGGAAATCAAAAGATTTAACTAATCAAGCTCCTAACCTATGCAACCTATGTAGACTTATGAGAATGGATCAATGAGCTCAAGTCTACACAACTAGTGAAAGTACATCTTGTGTGTGGATGTGCCTAATTAGTGCCTAGCATACATTCCTATCAAGCGTTCATAATTAGACAATTAAACTAACAATGCTAAGATATTAATGTGCTCAATTCAATCACAAACACAAGCATGTATAGTGGTTCGACTTTGGGTCTACTCCACTCCCGGTTCAAGTACTCAACTCCTTTGAGCACACCGGCATTCACTATCGGAGGTTTTACCGGTTCACCTCTCAACCATTACCGGAGTTTTAGACATAGGCTAACTCTCAACCCAACGCACGTTTACTCCCGTATCGGAGGCTCCCCCTTGGAGACTTAGTTTAGGCCCGGCTAACGGGCCAAGGAACGGCTAACGTCCCTAGGTCGAGTTCGACAAACAAACTCTAAATGGACTCTCAAAAAAGGACAACCTTACTTGTCGGATGAGCCCCTTGTTTAGCACCGGTTCGGGTTACTTGATCTCCGCTCTCTAGTGCTTCAATCAGCTTCCCTTGCTCCCACAATCGTGTCGCCGTTGCGTCGCCAATGCCTCAGCCACACTCAATCAAACACGTTGCATGTGATGCCTTTGAGATGCCCAAGGTGCTAAGAGGATAGGTTTGAGAACTCTACAACTAATGGGAATGGGTTGCCTAGAGTCTCTCTCCTACAACGATCTCATCTTAGAGTTTTGGACAAGGATTTGCCAATCAAGAAGGTTCCAAACTCTAGAGATCAAGAGGGGATGAAGGTCATCTTCTTCATGAGCTTGGAATGCTCTAATCTTGTGTTAAAGCACAAGGAAGATGCCTTGCATAGGTTGGGAATGAGCCTCAAATGGTCTCTAACAATGGTGGCTTCACTCCTCTCGAAATCCCTCTCAATGCCCCTGAAAACAAGCCAAGCCCATTTATAAAAGAAGGTGCAACGGATACAAAACGGGCAGAAAATGGCTAGTGCCGACCGATCGCCCGACCGGTTGGCCAGGGGTCCACCACCGGTCAGGACCGGTCGGCCACAGCAAAACAGGTGGACAGGGGCTGTTGTGTACATAAGGAGGACTGTCCGACCGGTCGCGATCGATCGGACCAGCCCAGCCGACCGGTCACGACCGGTGGGCCCATTGGCCTGCGAAGACAGCAAGCTTGCTGTGCAATCTGGGACCCAGTCCGACCAGTCTTGACCGGTCTGTCCAGTCCATCCGACCGGTCATGACCGGTCGGTCAGGCCTGGGTTCAACCTAGCAGTTTGCTGACCCAACTCTTCTTCAACCCACTCTCTTAGGCCAAGTTTAAGGTGATGTTTTGGGACACCTAGGGTCAATCTATGATGACTAAAGGTTCTCTAATATGGTCAAGGTCATCAAAGAGTATAAGGGGTTGGGTTTAGGTCAGGGTTAGAGCACATCAAGGCATCACTTTTACCTGTATCTTCTTCCTTGATGCAGCAGGGCCACTTGAGTCTTCGGTCTTCGTCTTCGTTAGGCTCAACCGACACTAGACTCACTGACGTAAGTGATTGACAAACAATGTGCACTAGTATGCCACAGAAAAGTGCACTAACAGGATGATACAGGTCTAGACTAGCACACAACAATTAAGAACTCAAGCAATTCTTCCAAACATCTATGAGTCATCATAAGACTAAGAAAAATTACTTAGAACTTTGAATTAAACTTCAAACCATTGTTCATAAACATGAAATCCAACTTTAAAACCAACTTAAACGAACTGAAACATCTTAGATTCACTACAAGCTTCACCTCCTAGCCCTAGCTAAGAGGTTTAGCCGTTCATGATCCAAGGAAACATGAAACAACTAAGAAAAATATAAAAATGAGAAAGCAAACTAGAAGAAGTTGTGGAACTCCGAAATCCACTTCCGCCGCCTCCCACCTTGCTTAAACCCTTCCCAGATACCCTAGGAATGATCCCTAGGTGCCCTTTTATAGTGGGGAGGCTCCGCAACATCGGAATCATCTAGAATTTGCGTAAGCTTATGCGGTGCGCAGAGAAATCCGAAACAGAATAGGAAAGTCTGTAGTTTTACGCATGGCCAACCGGTCGCACGACCGGTCTGAGTGTGCTAGCCGACCGGTCAGGACCGGTCGGATCTCTTTGTTTGACAGTCCAGCGTGTTCAGAGTCTGTTGGCCAACCAGTCTAGACCGGTCGGACCATCTTCAGTAACAGTCCAGCGAGCTTAGCAGAATCACCGACCCGTTGGCCGACCGGTCTTGACCGGTCGGTCCAACTAGTCCTTTGCCTTGCATACTTCACAGGGGCCGGCAGGTCTGCCGACCAGTCTGGACCGGTTGGCCCTTGAACATTTTCTTCTTTTTCCTTCTTTTCTTTCTTTTCTTTTCTCTCTCTTTCTTCTTTCTTCTTTGGTCCAGCTTGGGCCTTCATTCGAAGGGTCCTAATGTATCCTTTTTGGTCTCAAATGGGATGAAGTCCCCTCATTCCTGCAATCATAGAATCATGTATTAGATTAGTCTTTAAATCATGAAACAAGCATAATGAGTGATGAATTGGGGTTAAAATATGCACAATTAAGGGCTCAATAGCAGGCTCTCTTATTATTATCTCAGTATTCCGGTATCCCTCTGCTTAATAGGAAAATGCTTTAGAATTGATGAATTCTTATATATACATATATGGTTCTATATGAAGATAACCGGGACATTCTATTATTAGCAATCTCTTATACTTACGTACATAATTTTATATGAAGATAATTGAAAAATCGCTATATATTCAACTTTTGTATTCTATCATGAGTCCCCTCCTCGCTATTGTGTGGTTCTTCTAGTCTATAAAAAGATAAGTCAAGCTTGGGAATCTCCTGTGTGTGTGTGTGTGTGTGTGTGTGTGTGTGTGTGTGTGTGTGTGTATACACGGCCTTATATAAAGATGATCAAGGCATTCTATTATGTATCACTTCATCTTGAAAATATCGACAAGCTTTCACTTATACAGAACTCTGCAACAAGAATATGCAATTAAAGATTACAATCAGACGGGTATTCGATACGGATTCCTAAAGTAAAAGACATTTCTCATCAGAATAAAGTGGTCTTACAAAGTGATAAGCCAGAAGCACTGGGGGCAAGCCCCAATATATTATTAGAAGCTCAAGATTATAGAAGAAGCACTGGGGGAAAGCCCCAATATATGATTAAAACCTCAAGTATGCAGAAAGAAATGATTGGGGGCAGGCCAGGAAGGATAACAGATAAACCCGAAAGCAAGGAGCTACATGAAAATTTCGGACTTATGACACGAACATCTCTTGAAAGCAATGACCTAAGGGTACATAGGTTAAGTAAAATGGGAAGTATTATTTTTACGTATTCTTCCGTTCTTATGCTTTAATGTTCATAGTTCACATTAGAATTCATACATAACATCATTTTATGCATACTAGTCTCAAACACATAATGCAAAGTAGTAGTTTGGCAAAAGAATCATTGTCATTATTTTGGATCATGAAGCACACAGTTAACAAATTCTGGTGTCGATTACATCGGATACACTACACCAATATCACAAAAAAACGACGGATCAAGTCCGTCGTTAATCGTCATTAACGACGGACTTCACCCGTCGCATGGTTACACGTTCTTTTGCAAGTCGTTAATCATAAACGACGGACCAAATCCGTCGTTAAATTACGACGGATATAGTTCGTCGTTAAATAAACGACGGACCTTATCTGTCGTAACATCCAAAACCATCATCGTTCCAGCAACGGATTCTATTCGTCGTTGTAAAAAGAACGACGGACCAAATCCGTCGATAATACTAGGATCTGTCAGTTTTCTTATAACATCTTCGACGGATCTGGTCCGTCGTTAATGTTTAAAAAAAAAAATTCAAGACGCATTTGTTGCATTTTGAATTTCCTACACCTAATATCATCGAAGCAATACAAACCAATTCAATACATAAACTAAACTAACCATTTCTAATTCACACATCCATCATTTATTGCATATTGAATTTCTTACATCTTGCGAACTAGCTGCGGACATCTTAAATATCCGATTACATCAGCAAGAAACTATATTAGTCTTTCAATCAACAATGCAGCAACAAAATCTTTTGAAACCCTCCAGTTAAGCTGTCTTTCTAAAAATAGCAAGGCTTTTAGTGTGCATGGAAAAATTGTGGGACGACCCCATTCGAATGAGGAATTCGAAGCAAACCGCAAAGCAGAACCTGAAATCATGATTTTGAAAGAACTAATTAAGCTATTGATTAAATAACGACAAGGATGGAGTTTACATAAATGAATTGGCGATATTCAAAACCAGACATATACCATGAACCCAAGAAATAAAATGTCATATTGATAAGCAGGCGAGTTTTTCATATTGAACTACCTCCGGTTGAGCCAGCTGTGAAGCTATGCTATGATTGAAAAACTAAAGGCTGTACAGCTGGTATTATGATAGCAATGATGTAAACTGGTGGAACTTGCATCATATCCTGCAGTTTCAGCACATGAAGCAAACAATTAGTAAAATAGCAACAAATGCTTGCATAGAAGGTTTCAATGGTCGGCATTTCTATCCCCACTGTTTTGTGAAGTGTGGCCAACTTGAGTTTGGGATCTCCATTGTGTTTGGGCTCAGATCCTAACACAAATGTCATGGTGGGTGCCACAGATCCTAACACCAGGTTACAAGGTGAGATCCATCCTATCAATCATTGTCACATGGCTGTGCAGCCGAAAACTCTGTGAGGACCACCATGATGTCCACCTGACATCCGATCCTTCCATCATTTTTGGGAGATCCAAAATTCGAGTAAGCCACACCATAGAAAACAATAGGAATGGAAACACCAACCATTGAAAATTTCCTGAGGCCCACGGTCATCCTTAAATACCATCCATTCCTGATCCAAAACTTCTATGGGCCCCAATGAAGTTTTGATGGTGGATGTTCAATTCCCAGCAATTCTTGTGGCATGGCCTACTGAGTTTTGAATGTTACACAGACATGTGGTAGGCCCCACAGAGTTTTAGCTTACACGAGGGACGCGGATTAGCTACTGACAGGTTGAGTAGCTACCTCCCTACACCAACTTATGTGGGCCCCACCATGATGTATGTTTTGTATCCACACCGTCCATCCATTTGGAGAGATCATTTTAGGACATGAACCAAAGAATGAAGCAGATCCAAAGCTCCAGTGGACCTCACCAAAGAAAACAACGGGGATTGATCTCTTACCATTAAAAACTTATTGGGGCCATAGGAGTTTTCGATCAAGCTGATATTTAAATTTTCCCTTCTTCCATGTCTGTGTGAACTTATGAACAGGTTGGATCTCAAATAAAAATCATGGTGGGCCCTACGAAGGTTTCAATGCTCAGCGTTACTGTCCCCACTATTTTCTTTTGTGGAGTCCACTTGAGAATTTTGGCTTACACGAGCACCATGTAAGAAAGTTGCGCGCAACTAGTGTCCTACTTTAACATCTCCTCACCATCAAAGATAAGGAGGACAAAATCATCGCTATGAAGGTAAAATATTATCAAAATCTCAGTAATATCAAAGTGCTCTTACCTTTGAGATTTAGGGACCCATTGAGCCAATTATCTCCCAAATCCAAAGCCTCCAGCTTGCTCAAAATTGCCAATTCTGCCCAAATTTGAAAAATAATAAAAGCATTAAAGGAGGAGTTTGTAAATGTGATTGATGCTATCCATGGCAAAAGCTAACATAAATGGTAGATTGAAACCAGCAATAGATCCAAAACCTTCAGAAAATGCACACGATTTCGAAAATCGAGCCAACGGACCTAAAGAAACGCCAATTTTGCAAGAAACAAAACTGAGCCATGATGCATGCTATTGTATGTTTCTCCATTTTGATAAAATCTTTGCATTTGGATATATTTATCTCTGTTCCAGGAAGCAGCAGACAACACTAAAAACCAAACGGAGAAATAGTTCACTCATTAACAAAAAAAAGGTGTCAAGAAGCATACATTGATGGACCAACTGTTTAACAGAAAAAGGTGTCAAGAAACAGTTCACTCATTAATAGTTCACACATTCAAATTCCTATATTTCAGTTGAAATGTTAGCAATTCAAACCAAATCCAAAAGGCAAAGTTCAAAATTTGAGATGAAAAGGTTAATTTGTAATGTTTCTTATTGTTGTAAGTTGATGATTTTTACCTTTTTTCTATTCGGTGAATATATTTGGTTAGGTGAAGACAGCTTTGAACTATCATTGTCTTGGACAAATCTTCTGCGTCCAACCTACAAACACCACAAGATTCAGCCCAAGAATGAAAAAAAGAAGAGCGATTATTTTACAAACATTTAAAACCATATCAATAAGCCTACCTTCTTAATGCATAAGGATATAAGTTGTTGTGTAGATTCTCCCAAACCAACCGAAAGACATCAATGGGGTGGCCGCTGAAACATTTCTCGTCTGAAGTTGATTTGCATTTCACGCTCACGAACTTGGGATTTGCATTTTAGCATAATACATATGTATGATTCATGTGTCAACAAGCTCCCAGTCTAGAGATCCCAAGTCTGTCTGCATCTTGTTTCCAAGCAGATCCATGCCTCTGATGCTAAGATTGCCTGAACCAGCTGATTTTTCTGCCTTGATTTGGACCATTGTCCAACTTGTTTTGTAAGGACTTAGTTTTATCCTGCAACAAAGCGACTATTAAAGCACTTCATTGATAGTAAAGGAAAAAAAAATCCATGCATGAATTCTTTTTCAGCACTCCAAAAATTCATGCTGAAATATCCATCCAGGCAAATGCAAATCTGATCCAAAGTCTTCTAGATGGCTGTTTGGCCAAGGAACATGCCCATTTTGGGCATAGTTTCTGAAAAGTTCTTAATCAAAATAAACAAATGTTCTATCAAATGGTGATTTCAGATACATCCAAACAGTGCCTATGTTAGGTATAGATGTTGTACAAAAATGCAACTACAAGAAGAATGAAATGTTAGCATCAAAGATGTTTACCATGCCTATATAGGAGATTCTGTTGTAGCTAAGATCAAGAACTCGCAATTGCGTTAGTTCTTTGAGACTCTCGATTGCAGAGATCTTGTTCCTTGATAAGTTAAGGGTGTGAAGGCTCTTGGCTAGTGACCCTGGTGTGATATGAACTGCAAGAAAAAAGAGAAAAAAAATCAGGTTATTACAATATGTAGAAAGGATGAATTTGCTTCTGTCAGTTAAAAATTGTTTGTAAATTTTACGTATACCTAAGGATATCTAAAGCAAGGTACTGAAATCTAGTACCTTGCTTAGGCTAATTATTGAATGGTTAGATAGAGATCCCATAGGTATGGTGTAGGGATGGTTACTTATGGTCCAACCAACCGATTGCACTTGAGACCTCACACACATGCATGCATGCACGCACGCAAGCACACATCTGTCTGTGCATGTGTCCATATGTGTCTGTGCATGCACATGTGCGTCTACATGTGCATGTAGGTGTGGGTGTGGGTGTGCTTGCATGTGTGTATGCATGCATGAGTGCATGGACCTGTGGTTGGGTGTGGATGTGTGTGGGTGGGCGGGTGTGTGTGTGTGTGTGTGTGTGCACGCATGTTTGTGTGTGCGCATATCTATAACAAGCTAACAACATAAAATTAAACAAGAGGAAGAGTTATCTTGAAAGATTTGGCATCAATTTCAACAAGGTTATAATCATGAGGAAGAATGGGAGATTGGAGACGAGATAATTTTTATAAAGGAAACAGTTACATATATAGGAAGATAAGAGCCCAATATAGTGATCAGAAAGAAATAGTACTTGCAATGCATATGTAAGACATGTTTTCCTCGATTATCTCTTGTCTATACGACAGAGCTTTTGATGCGGCCTCAACAAGGTCTTGCTGCTGCTGATCAAATGCCTGATTGCAAACATTCAATTCAAGAAGCTCATTAATTAGCCAAGAAAAATAATGGCACAGAATAGAAATTCCACTTACCATGCGCATATGAGCGATGCGTTTTTCCAAAATGTATTTCTCATTGCGTATTTGTGCTTCCTATTTAGTAATCAGAGTGGAGGCATTCAATTAATGTCTAATTATAAAGAAGAAGAAGAAGAAGAAGAAGAAGAATAGTGGATAAAGGAAATGATGCATATCCATTCAGGCAGAAAAACAAGTTCAGATACGATTTCCCTGCCTTCATAGAATAGTCAGCAAGATGTTTCCGAAGCAGCACAATTTCCTCTTCATGTTCTCTGACTTTGAGTACGAGATCTTGCATCAAAGGAAGCATTTGGTCCAACACACAGCAAGCAATTGAATGGAAGCACATTGCCATTCTGGCTGGTACCTATACCAATAACACAGTAAGAAAATACCTGCTTCAAAATATTGTTTGAATTATTTACTTCAGACATTTGCATCAGCTCATGGCCTGATAAGCCAAACTTAGGATCATATTCTCCTTCCTTCTGGTACCTATACCAACAACATCAGAAGTTAATAATGGCTTCCTCATGTTAGATAGTCAATGAATGTCTTATCAACTCAAGTTGATGTCCAGCCGGGTTGGGTCAACTTGAAGGCCTGGTCCAATCGACTTGAAGACTCAACTAGGCAGCATTCATTCCAGCTGGCTTCAAAAGAAGTTGGCCTCAATTTCAGCTTTCGTGCTACTCCATCACCATGATCCATCTTTGTATCACTTCTCCTTCTTAGTGGTTCATTCTGTGTTTTTGTCTTCTTAGTGGTTTTGGTTATGAATTTGCTTCGCTTTGTTGTTGTGTAGTGGAGGGGTTAGTGGATTTGGCAACCCTTTCTGAATGTAAATGGATTTTGTTTCCACATCAATAAAATTACAAGTAGTGTGTTCCCCATTTTCAGCTAAAAAGAAAGGAAAAAAAGGGGACAAAAAAAAAAGCAAACAGAAAGAAAGGAAAAGAAGAAGAAGCAGAAGAAGAAGATACCATGTTCCATTCTTTCTCCTAGAGATGCTTGCAAAAGGACTGTATTGTAAGATACTGTTTTTGCAAGAAACAATTTCCCTACTATTAATTTCCAGTGGTGTGCTCCACTGCTTTGGATCTTCCCCAATTTTGGGTTCATGAAATAAAATGAATCTGACTTAATTTTGAGTTCATTCACTAAAATGATTCGATGAAATGGAAGGACCACGTGCATAAAACACATACATCACCATGGACCCCACAATGCAGTCACTAGGGACCAGGTATCCAGGCAATCCACACCTAGTATATAAGGGGGGGTACCATTCAATGCCTATCAATGAATAAACAGGTGAATATGATGGTGGGCGTCAAGTGGCAAAATAAACCTTTGAAACTACTGAAAATTTTGACTCAAAACCTGGACAAGTTAGACTCATTTAGAGCAGTTACAGGGTAACTTGGTGACAGGCCAGACTTGACTGGACTCCAAGAGACTAGTTTGATAATCCAAAATTGAATGCAAATCCATGAATTCGACAAGATTTACCATATCCATATTCTCACTTCCCTGGTCCCAATCACGCCAGAATGGAATGTGATTATTCTTTGTTCTGTTAAAAAAATGTAGTGAACTCTATGGTCAAAGAGGCACTGTTATTGCAGTGAATCAAATCATTTGCTTCTTGTTTTTGCTCCCACTTTGTGAAGTTCTGATACTACATTGAGAATGGTGGTTACTAGTTAGATCATCAGTTTAAAAAAAGAATTAATTGTAGGTAGTAAGATGTAGCAGTTGATGACACTTCTAACTTACCAATAACAGTTATTTTTTAGGTGCTCGACAGTCACAGAAGCTACGCATGAGTCTTTTCCTGAAGTAGATTTTTTGGCATTCATTGAGTCCACTCTTGATGAGCTTGAAGGTAGTCTCCTTGAATGTAACTTTTTCATATGTTACCAGTTAGCTAAGTTTCCTTAATAACTGGTTGCTTATCAATTAGGCTGATCGGTGACTATATGTCCCTGGTTAGCTCTTTCTTAGAGATAAGCAAGCAGTTATTATCAGGTTATAAACTGAGGGAAAGGTTCCACTGCTGAATGCTAATATAAAAGTTAGTCACCAGGCACTCAATTTGAATACACGACTAAAATGCTGCACATGTATGAGATCCTCAGTGTTCATCAATTGGCCTTTGGTGGACCATGTGTGAAAAATCACAAGAGATCCAGATAAGTTGACTTTTTGCCCTTCCCCCCTATTTTCTCTAGACACCAATTTGTACTTGTGAAATGTTCTCCTGTAAGCGGCTAAAATCCTCTGCCCTGTATGCTGGGACGTAACAGATGAATGGCCGGGATCTCATACATGTGTGTCATGTGTACAGAGATAAGAGTTCTTGATAGCTAGAAAATAATTAATTGTGTCATTTATCCTAAACTGATGACATTATTTATTATTTTTACATATCATGGTTGAGATTTTATTGATAATATCCAAAGCTGCTATCTCAACCAGAAACTGACCAGGAGGGGTGAACTTGTTTTCAGCAGTATTGGTATTAACCACCTATTTGTACCCAGTTAACTTCATAGTTCCCTTCCACTAGTTGTGAAGCATCTTATTATGTTTTTTTTTCCCCGATGAAATTACAGGTCCTCATCACCGTTGGTTGAATAGAACTGTGGAAAGTCAGGGTTCCTTCAGCAGGGATAGGATTTTCCTGGTTTTTGTGAGTGGGTTCCTCGAGGATCCTTTAATGTTTGGCTGCGATCGTATGTTAATGTTTGAAAGAGTAAAATTGCTTCAGCAGAGGTATTTTTTATGAGCATAGACTTTACAAATCCCTAATTAGGGATTCGACAATACAAATCCCTAATTTGGGATTCGACAATAAAAATCCAAAAAAGAAAAGAAAGCAAGGTTAGGGTTAGGGTTTTTTACCTGGTGGAGGAAGTAGAGGAGAGAGAGAGAGGGAGCAGATGTTGTACACCCACATGCTGGAACATTTAAACGGGATCGAGAGGGAGGGAAAGAGAGGGAGGGAAAGAGAGAGAGAGAGAGAGAGAGAGAGAGGGCCGTGAGTGAGAGAGGGGGGGAGGGTCGTGAGTGAGGGGGGGGGGGTGCGTGAGACCGAGAGAGAGAGACAGAGACAGAGAGAGAGCCTGCGTGAGATAGAGAGAGAGAGAGAGAGAGAGAGAGAGAGAGAGGAGTGTGCTGAGACAGAGACGGGAGCGAATTAGATGTTACCCTGGTAACACGCTATTGGGTGTTACCCCTACCGTGTGGGGCCCATATTGATGTACTTTTTATATATCTATGCCGTCTATCTGTTTTATCATATCATTTTAGTATATGATACAAAACCTTAAGAAGATCCAAATCTCTGGTGGACCATACCACTAGAAACAGTGATTAATAACTATAAAAAACGTTTTGTGGGCCAAAAAAGTTTTGGATCAAACTGATATTTATATTTTCCCTTCATTAAGACCTTATTGACACTATCAAGAGCTTGGATTGCAAATAAACATTACCAAAACCTTACCATGCGCTCTTTGGAATTTTTAATGGTGAGGCACTCAATGACACTGTTTCCAGTGGTATGGTCCACTTGAGATTTGGATCTGCCTAATTTTTGGAACCTTATCCTAAAATGGGCTGTATAAACGGATGGACGGAGTGGATATACAAAATATCATACATGTGGGCCATACGGTAGGGGTAACACCCACTAAGATGTTCCTGGGGTAACACCTAATTTGCGCCCGAGACATAGAGAGAGAGAGAGGTCTCTCTTTTGGGATTGCGTCAGACTTCGCAATCTCTCTTCGTGCAAAGTAAACTCTGTTGGGCCCACCTAGAATGTATGTGCTTCATCTATTCCGTCCATATGTTTTTACACATCATTTTAGGGGTTGAGCCCAAAATTTAAGCATATCCAAATCTCAAGTGTACCATGCCACAGGAAACAGTGGGAATAATGATTGGTGG